>OY728151.1:998062249-999312249 GCA_963277665.1 Viscum album | reverse complement strand
AGGGAACCATGTCGTTCTCATGCTTAAGGTAGTGATTTGAGAATATTTTATAGTATTATTTTAATATTCTTTCTTTCTTTTACCTAAAAATAAAATATTGAATCATTGATTTACTCTTCATCATCGCTTGCAGAGTGAAATAATGTTAGATTAATCCCATAATAAATATGTATTAATTCTTGTGGAAATTATTCACAGAGTCTTCCACACAATTATAATGATATTTCATTTAACGATGCTGAAGGGAAAGTAAATCTACACCCAATGCTTATTTTTCACACCTCATAACTCAAGAAATGTGGGATGTGTTTAATAGATAATGTGCGGAGATATTTTTTCAAGAACACTGTGTCTGGTAATACATTGTTTGAAAATATATATATTCATCACTTTGACTGAAATTTTTTTACTTATGAAGTATAAAATGAGTGCTAAAAAAAATTAATGGGTGGAAAAACCATTGCAACCCTACTGAAACAAAAGAATGTGGGATGATTCATTTAAAATATATATATATGTATTTCAAATAAAACATAATACTTTTATGTGAAATGAAACGAAAACATAATTACATTCCCATACTTATATGTAGATTGATGAATCTATATCCCATTAATCTTCTATCCCACATCATATGATATGGAAATAGGAATGTGTATATAAATATTGGATACAAATAGATGAAAACACACAAAAATCATGGGAAACATGTTTAAGTATGACATAGTAAAAATATTCTTTTATTTAAATCTCTATTAAATAATATTGATTACATATTTTTTAATATTTTATATCTAAAATAAAAACAAGATTCATTAACACTTGTATCAAATAATCACCTCTA
This sequence comes from Viscum album, assembly GCA_963277665.1. NCBI lineage: Eukaryota > Viridiplantae > Streptophyta > Magnoliopsida > Santalales > Viscaceae > Viscum > Viscum album. Next base: position 999,311,405 of record OY728151.1, on the reverse strand, counting down.
TCTTTGGCATTGATGTATCCATAGAAGTATGGTTGTGTTAGAGTTGTAGGTTTTGGTGTGACACCCAAAACATATTTTGAGAAAAAAACAATAGGAGGATAAATATAAGGAAATGAAAGAGATTATTGAATGATTAGTGTACCTTGGGGAAATATATCATCTTCAAACATTGTTTCTAGAGAATGTTATAGGGGAATAAAATAGAAGAAACAAATCATGAATAACCATCCATGAAGTTCCCACACCACACACCACTTTCCTTGAGAAGAGCCATTCCCCTAAAAGATCTGTCTTATATGAGGTAATAAATATTGTAATAATTATTTCAATGAAATGTGAATTATATAAATACTAATATATTTCATGTATTGATATTATATAGGTAGAAAATGTTTGTGATTTTTATTTAACAACACCCACCCATTTCATTATTGTGAGGCATACCATGTTCAATATCCAATTTGGAAGTTAGTAAAAATATCACTTCTAATAGGTCACATGATAGTGGGTATTACCATCCATCTTGATTTGAGTTCTAAGTAACAAGTTCAACTTGATGATAGAGATATTCATACAGTTGAACAAATTGTTGGAACATTCTTAACATGTACCTAACGTCCTATAAAAACATGTCAAAAATGTGTTATATATTTTCAATTTATTTTTCATTCTAAACCTATAACAATTAATAAAAAATTGTATACACCTTTTAATGGTATTAAATACGTACAAAGGGATGGGGGTAAATTGAATTGTTGAATAAAACCCATCAAAATGATAAACCAATCGATTAAAAATTTCTTTATAACGCACCTTTACCCCACCCATTTAATATTCATATTTTCTAACATTTAAGGTTCATGAGGATACAGTTTTATGAAATAGTAGTAATCACCCAATTTATTTTTTAAAAAATTCATGGAGTATAAATTATAAAATAAATTTCTTCTGAGAGTGTAAATGAAATCATCAACTATGAAAATCTATGAGTTTTGTTGTAAATGTAAACATTATGTTTGTTTCCAAGATTTGTTTTTCTAAAAGTTGTTATAATATTTTAATTATTACTAACTACATTTCATATTTTTTTTCAGTGTATATATAAATTCCAATTAATGGGATTCCTTATGAAAAATATTTTTACTCCATAGAACTCACACCACTTCTTTTGAATAAAAAAATATATCAAAAAATTGAATTAGTGGAAAAATTGGACAATCATTTGAAAAAAATACAGATGATAGACTCTACTTAATAAAATCATTGTTGGGGGAAACTCTAAAATTTTATTCATATCAAATATATTATAATTTAATTCATTAATTATTTCTTTTTTGTATTTAAGAAACATTGGATATTAAAAGCAGTAAATTTGGATAATCCAAAGATTTATTTCTCAAATTAATTACATGGATACCAAACAAAGCGACTGTACATGATTACTCTTTTCAATTAGTAATATAATAAAAAAAATATTTTATAAATAAGATTCAAGTTATATATTCTTTATTGTGTTTTAATGATAATTTTTATTATAGGGTGTTTTAAAATATAATAAAAACATGAAACAAGTATATACAATTTAAACATGGACCCTAAAAGGTTGTATAAGTGAATAAGTATCTGGATATATAAAATAATATTTCATTATCCAAATAGTTTTCAAAAAAATTATTTTTCTAGATATTTCTGTAGTTTTTGAAATAGATAAATAAAAATGATTTTGGTTATTTTGTTTCTAAATTTATGAAAGAGATCATTTTCTATTAACAAAATAGCATCCACAAATAGATATTCGTGAAGATAATTACTATTTCATTTAAAATAAATTTTAATCCTTTTTAATTTTTATTTTTCTAATACTACTATCACTAACATAAATTCTCATATTCCAAATATGACATAGATTTTTTTGGGAATTAATGGGCAGAATAAATAATGAATAATGTACATATATATCAGTAATATGTGACATAAAAATGATTATTTAGTTGATTTTATGATCATTTTATCTTCATTTTAAATTATTTTTCATCGAATTTTTAACTATTATTTATTTTGATAAATTTCTTGGTGGTAATAAAGAAATACCCTCATATGAGATTGGATTTCGAGGTTGCAACTGAAATAATTGCAAAAAAGGAATGGGTCAAGAATGTATACAGCCACCATGGAAAGGTGAATTCATGCTAACTTTAAAAAAACAAGGAGAGTTCAAGGAGACCATTAATGTTTTTTTAATATACTATGTTCTTTCTCATAATATAATCTATTCCCTACTGTGTTAACATAATATAAATTAAATTTTTGACTACACATACATTAAATGTCTTCTTCACATGATGATATTACAAATCATGCATAATAACTGAATATAACAATTGAAACCCATTAGAAAGATATAAAGTTAATGTTATGATATACATTCCCTTTTTATAAAAAATTATAAAATGAAACATTTATGTAGTTTTCATTATTCATCGACATGAATTTTTGTTTTAGAATATTTATATTTACCATTAATGCAATTGAACACAAAAAATTCCATAGATTTCTTCTCCCTCAAAACCTTTTCACCCCTACAATGTTGGAATTTATCACTTTCCTTGATGCTCCCTCTACTAGTTTTGTTGGAAGAGCAATGGTGTTTTTTTCTAAATCATTGAGGTAATCTTAATGATTTCACTATAAAATAACTATCCATAAAAGTAATTTCATGTTTCATATTTATGTTTAATTTATTTCTTTTTAGGTTTACTAACATAACAATTGTTTTGTTATATAGGTGGATTATTTTTCTCTATTTGGGGTGTTTTGTCCAAATTTTATCATGTTCATGAGATATTGGACTACTAGGATATAACTAAGATAATGAATAAAACGAAATCAGTCAAGAATGTATTCAACCTTCATGAATGTTAAAGTCATACTTTGTATATAATTAATTTTTTCATCATTTTAATTACTCATTGTATGTTAATTTCCTCAACATTTTTATCTAATACTGATTCATCTTTTTTATTTTCAGATGTCATATTTTTCATGAAACTATTCAAAACAAGGAACCAAAGAGGTAAAATGTTCTTATTTTATAGTTTTACTATTACTTCTATTGTATTTTTTTGTTGAACTTTCAACACCGCATATTAAGTATATATTCTTAGCTTAAAATATTCTCCCATGGTTAAAAACCAAAAGAGTATAGGTGTAACGACCCAAAGTTTTATCAATGGAATTACATTCTATTAATTATTCATTATAGTATAATAACATTATGAATCACAATGACATAATATTATGTGACCATTAAAAATAACTTTTCCAATTCTATGTTTTGTATTTCAATAATCTGACTTACACAGTTGTGTTCAAGATTATTTTTGGAGTCTAATAAAACAAAAATAATTTTTTGGGGAATAGTAACATACCCTTATGAATAGTACCCTACCCTTATGAATAGTAATATGGCCAATTATGAATAGTGAATCTTCCAAAATAATAGTAACCTTAAACTTGAATAATTAAATAAAATTATGGCATCTTATAAGTGAGAATTTGAAAATAGTAAAATTATTAGTCTTTTTGTATGTCATAAATAAATAACTATAATTAATAAATTAATTTAAAATAAAATTTATTTTCTTAAAATGTGTTCATAAATTAACAAATCCATGTCTTTTAGATTTAATATAATTTTTTAATACCTTAAGTAATTTTTGAAAGCATTATAAAGTCAGTTTTAATTTTAAAAATGGTTTTTTCAAGTAAATTATGATTTTAATAAAATATTAAATTAATCATATTTTGAAATTTATTTTTGAAAAATAGACTTCATTTTTTGATTCTATGTGTTTCAAAATGGTTGGAGTAAATTTTTGTGATTTTTTTGAAATACGTGATTTTTTTATGAATAGCAAAATACCATAATTTAAAAAAAAAGATAAATAAGCTAATTATAGAGTCATGTATGGTGTTTTGTTGATGTAAGACCATTTGGTTCTAGATAACATGATAAGATTACTATTATTGTTCATGTAAGAGTCACTATTACTTGGCTTGTGGGAAATAACAAACTAATGAATTTTATATTGAGAAGACCCATCTCCCCTCCACTATAAATACCACCTTTCACACCCTCATTACCTCAAACCTCCCAAGCTTCACGCCTTGTAAAAAATCTTCCATGAATATACCCTAGCCCCTTCCCCATGTCTAATTTATTCGGGTCTCATCAAAATACCATGCTTAGGCCCATTAATGAGGATCTCAAGAGGAGGATTCAAGATATAATGTTTATCCTTCTTTTCCTTTAAATTCCTTTCAATTTCAAGTTCATTCCTTGTTCTCTCACCAAAAATATTCATCCACATGTTATGATAACTATTATTTCATATATATATACTATAATTTTATGATACTAGTGGATTATTATTCCATCCAACCCCTTTCCCTATTTTTTATTTTATAAAAGAAAATGTTGCTCGTGAGGTGTTAATAAATCATCTTCCAGAACGACATGTTTTACTTTATCCATTTCTTCCTTTAGATATGGTCATGAAACAATTTTTATGGTTGAACCATAATATTTCATTTGTATTGTGTCCTACTTAATGATCTATAAATAACTTTTTTTCATATTACTAAATGAATAATCAAAACAAGATCAGTGTGGTCGAAAAACCGCCCAAATTAACCCAAATGATCATCATTAAATTTCTATCTAATTATTCATCCACATAGTATACAACATGATTCATTATAAGATAATTTAAACATCTGTAACATAATTAATAAAATGTAATATTAGTTCTTTATGTTTATCCATGTTCTAAATGAACTTCCATTCATGATTACATGTGAACCACTCAAGAAAAACATAAAACTGAACATTCTCGAACAATGTTTTTAAAATAAATAACTCATAAAAAGGCCCATAAAATAACATAATGAAACAAAATGAACCCTATTGATGTATAAAAGGTTCAATAATTTTTCATTAATAAATCTAATGTGGTTAAATATGACATTAATGTGAAGAAAGCTTTTGGATACAATGTAAGGGGAAATTCTCTAACCCAACATTCATCCTTTTGGTTCTCCCACATTCTTTCATTTTTAATATGGTTACTCCTTAAAAGTAATTTTTTCATAATTTTATTTCGCTTTCTAGGATATACATGTCTTTTAACTAGTTTTTATGTCAAAAAAAATGTTTTCCAAAAGAACTTTTCTTTTGAGAACACACCTTTTACTACTCATTAAAGGTTGATGGTTCCTGTAACTTGTATGTTATTCTCTCTTTCTTTTTGGAACCCAAAGTTTATGAATGTTTTCATATTAGATTAAACCCATTACTTTTCATTGGTTAGTTATTTTCATTTTTGATATATTTTTATTGTGGCATGCATGATAAATGATAATGTTATGATGTGATGGGTGTGTCCAGAATTATATAGCACAATTTGAATGTTTCAATGTAACGGGTGCGCCCGGAATTAAACAGTTCTCCAATACATTCAGTAAAGTGATGAATATCATGAGTTAATGTGAAAATATGTGTGAAAAAGTTGTTATCTTTGTTCACAATTATTTGTGGTAGTTATCCACTAAGACATGATGTTTCATTTTTATGCATTACCAAATTTCAAGTATTTTATTAATGCTTCCTCTCATATTCTTGATTTTTTCCTATGTTATGAATATGATCACCCCATTCTATATTGTTCTTATATATCCTCTTACTAGTCTTTTAGCTCACCCCAATTGATTTGTATATTCAGGTGTCTACAAGTACTAAGCAGCGTGAAAGTTCCATTAAGAAGCTAGAGAAGAATAAATAAAAAACGTTTATGCTCGATGTTGTAAATTTTATGTATGGTACTAGTTTCCCCATACACTAAACCATCGGATTCTCTATGTGTAATAATATGGTGTTTTTTATCTATAAAATGATATAATAGTAATGTAATAAAAGGTTGTGTCGCAATAGTTGATATCAGAGAAAAGGTTTAGTTAATTTGGGAATTAGGATTAGTGAACCCTAGAGAAAACCTCTAGTATGAGACTATGTACAAATATTCATACAAGAATATTTATATAGGTATCCAATATGTTATGATTTTAGTATAAATTATAAAAATGAAACTTTTATTTATTCATGACTTGTTGACTTATGTTTTTTCTAACCTTTTCAATTTTAGAAAATGGTGGGAACCCGGAGAAACAAGTCCAACAACTCTTGTGAGGTTCAATGAAACGATTGCCCGAATGACATCCCCAATGACTTGGGAGGTGGAGTTTATAACATTATATCGATGATTACCCAACTATCTTAGGTTATGAAAAATAACCATAATAATGGGAAACGTCCTCCTTCACTAATGATGGAGCAACTGGCTATCGATTGTTTTATGAGGCAACGACCACCGACATTTAGTTGATCTTCTGATCCAATAGTTGTGGAATAGTGGGGAAACTCCATGGAGAATATATTTTTTCTGCTTCACTGTTCCGAGATGGCGAAGGCGTCTCAAGCCATTTATCATCTTGATAGAGAGTCTGATCAGTGGTGGGATTTGATTAAGAACACCAAGCCAATGGAGGAAATTGAAGAGATGGAATGGGAAGACTTTAAGATAATGTTTCTTAACATGTATTTTCCAATAACTCTTCACAAATTGATGGAGAGAGAATTCATAGAGCTCAGGAGAAAAGAAGGAGAATCTGTCACAACCGATGAAGAAAATTTCACAAGTCATTCAAGGTAAACTTCCTGTTTTTTATCAACAATTATAGCAATATTTATAGATTCATTAGTGGATTAAAATGAAACCTACAAAAGGTTCTTGTAATTTGAGACATTGGGAGTTATGAAGAAGTTTTTTGATGTGATCTCAATGTAGAGATGATGTTTGGATAATGGTCCTATATATATGGTGATAAGAAACTAAAGATGGATTTTCATGTTGGAGGATCTAATGACAAGGGTGAGAACAAAACTCAATGACCCACATGGCAAAAGTGTTGGCAGTGTCCCCATGAGAACTACCTCAAAGGGTTGGGGAAGTGCTTCAAGTGTGGGAACGAAGGACACCAAGATCATGAGTTTCAAGAGGACATGAAAAGTAACGAGTATGTAGCTGATTAAAGGAGAGAACCACCCATGGTTCAATGCTATAACAGTATGAATCTAGGGAAATATGGAATCCAATGACCTAAACCTCAAGTTCTCGAGGGTAATCAGCATCGGTATCCACCAAAGCCAACGTAACAAAGGAAGGCTTATTACATCACTACTGCGGAAGTGGAGAAATATAATGAAGTCATACAAGGTACACTTCCTATTCACTCAAGAATAGAAAAAGTATTATTTGATTCTTGTTCTTCATATTCCTTTATATCTTGCAAGTTTTCTAGAACTATAGAATTTATGCCCCAAAACATTGAATTAGATATATATAAAAAAACTAAGTGGTTCAATCATTGAAACCCAAGTGTTTGAATCTTCTCTTATTTAAGCATGTGGGAATATTCTCCCATAGAATCTTGTAACACTTCCTTTGGTGGAATTCAATGCAATAATGGGAATGGATTGGATCTCGTTATATAGAGCACATATCAATTGTTAAGAAAAGGAAATATCATTTCATATTCCAAACTATCCAATGATGGTCTAAAAATGCAAGGAATATCATGAATATCCCTTGAAAAATCATTCATTTGTCTGGGTGTTGATTCCCTATGAATAAGGATACCTCGCCCAAATGGTTGAGTCAATGTAAACCTCCAACCTTGAGAAAATTACCATCTTGAGGGAATACAATGATGTATTTCCATAAGAGTTACCCAGAATTCCCCCAGATCATGATTTAGATTTCTCAATCAAACTCATACTCGGAGCTACTCATATTTCAATGTTTCTATATAGGATGGCTCCTATTGAACTGGAGGAGTTAGAGAAGCATCTTAAAGATCATCCGGACAAAGGATTCATATGCCCTAGTGCATCACCTTGGGGTGTGCTAGTGCTCTTTAAGAATATGTATGGAACAATGCGGATATGTATCGATTATCAGGAACCCAACAAAATCACCATAAATAACAAGTATCCTTTTCCAAGGATTGATAACCTATTCAACCAGTTAAGTGGAGCTCAATAGTTCTCAAAGGAGGATCTTCATTCTGGATATCATCAGCTAATGTTGAAGCAGGATGACATTCAAAATACTACCATCCATACATGGTATGGGCACTATGAGTTTCTGGGTGATGCATTTCGAATTACTAATGCCCATAAAATCCTCATGGATTTGATGAATAGAGTCCTTAGACATTGCCTTGACAAATTTGTGGTAGTGTTTATTGATGATACTCTCATCTACTCCAAGTGCATGGAGGAATATGAAGAACATCTAAGACTTGTGTAGGAGACATTGAGAAAGGAAAATTTGTATGAAATGTTAAAAAAGAGTGAATTTTGGATAAAATAAGTCACTTTCTTGGGACATGTGATCATAATTTAGGGATTTTTTTGGATCCTTCAAAAACAAAAGTGATTGATGAATATCCCAGGCCCCCTATTGTCAAAAAAATCTATAGTTTTCTTGGATTAGCTAGGTACTATGGATGTTTTGTGAGAATATTCTCACAATTTTCAGGCTCGCTAACTAAGTTAAAAAGGAAAGGGGTAAAGTACGTCTGGATGGAAGAATGCGAGGAAAGCATTAAGGAGCTAAAGAGAAGGGACATCACTGCCCCTGTACTGACACTACCGAAAAGTAGATGATGTTTTCAGATAAACAATGATGCTTCAAGGAAAGGATTGGGTTGTGTACTCATGAAAAATGATACTGTGATAGCCTACTCTTCAATGCAATTGAAGATCCATGAGCAGAACAACCTGATTCATGATCTAGTGCTAGCATCCGTGATTTTTTCCTTGAAAATATGGCAACACTACCTTTATGGTGAGAAGTGTGAAATATACACCATCCAAAAGATCCTAATGTATATATTCACACAAAAGGAGATCAAAAATTGTCAACAGAGATAGTTAGAGCTAAACAAGGATTATGATTACACTATTAACTATCATCTTGAAAAGGCAGACAAGTTAGCTGATGCTCTATGCAGGAAAAGAACATTCTACTCTATCCATGTTATGGTATGAGAACGACCATATCTTCATGGATATGTAAATAATGAAATTATAAATCATAAGGGTGGGGGATACATCATACCTTTCCCAAATTATTGTGTAACCATCCATCCAAAAGAGGATTTAGAAAGAAAAAAGGGATGATGTGGAAATAAAAAATAGGGTGAATGCAGTAAAAGAAGGGAAGCTGCAAGAGTTTCATATCGACGATGATGGTGTGATTCAGTTTTGAACACGACTTTGTGTTCCATCATCACCCATGATAAAGAATAATAAATTAGACAATGCACATAGCTCAACATTATCTATCCATATTGGGAGTACTAAGATGTAACGTGATCTCTGAGAACACTTCTGGTGGGATAACATGAAGAAAGATATTGCAAGAATATATCTCAAGGTACTTGGTATGTTATCAAGTTAAAGAAAATTGAAAAAGGTCCAAAGGTTTGATGTAGAAATTGACTATTCCCATTTTAAAATGGGAGACTGTTACTGTGGACTTTGTCATGGGTCTCCCGAAGACGTCGAAGAGAAATAATGTGATATGAGTTGTGGTTGACTGACTCACCAAGACTGCCCATTTTATCTCTATTCAGGATGACCTCTCACATGAACAACATGAAAAGATATATATGATGAAAGTAGTGAGACTACATGGTGTTCCACTCTGAATTGTCTCCGACTGGGATCCAAGGTTCACATATAAATTCTAGAGGATCCTTCCACAAGCATTGAGTACTAAATCAAATTTCATCATGGCCTATCACCCCCAAACTGATGTCTAATCTAAAAGGAATATCAAGAGGATTGAAGATATTATAAGATCGTACTCTCTAGAATTAATAGGTGGATGGTATCAGCATCTCCCATTGGTTGAGTTCTCATACAACAATAGCTTCCACCCGAGTATTCATATTTCTCTATATGATGCTCTATATGTAAATTGATGTTGAACTCCAACCTTTCGGGATGAAGTTGGAGAAAGAAAGCTACTTCGACCTGATCTTGGGTGAGATATGACAGAGAAGGTTCATGTCATCCAGAAACACCTCAAATCTGATCTGATTCAGTAGAAGGGCTATGTTTACAACTTTCAAAGGTACATTGATTTTGGCGTTGGAGATAAAGTCTTCCATTGAATATCACCATGGAAGAGAGTCATGTGATTTGAAAAGAAAGGGAAGCTATGCCCAAGGTACAGTGGCCCCTTTGAGATCCTTGATCATATATGAGTTTTGGCCTATCAACTTGCATTGCCACTGAATACAGATTAAGTTCATGATGTGTTTCATGTATCACAACTGAGGAAGTACATACCAGATCCCTCACATGTACTAAACTCAGAGGTGGTACAACTGGAAGATGATTTGTCTTATGAGAAGCAGCTAGTAGAGATTCTGGACCATATAGATATGGTTCTATGAAACAAGACAACCCACCCTGTCAAAGTGTTGTTAGGGTACCATAAGTTTGATGAAGCTACATTGGAACCGGAAGAGGTGATGAAGGAGAAGTACCCTCACTTGTTTATGTAAAAAGAAATTTCGAAGGAGAAATTTCATAAGGGGGAAGAATGTAACGACCCAAAGTTTTATCAGTGGAATTCCCTTATTATAATTATTCCTTATAGTATAATCACATTAGGAATCACAATGACATAATATTATGTGACCATTAATCATAACTTTTCCACTTCTATGTTTTGAATTTCAATAATCCGACATACACGGTTGTGTTCAAGATGATTTTTGGAGTCTAATCAAACAAAAATAATATTTGGGGAATAGTAACTTACCCTTATTAATAGTAACATACCCTTTTGAATAGTAATATTTCCCTTATGAATAGTAAATCATCAAAAATAATAGTAACCATGCCATTGAATAATTGAATAAAATTAAGGTATCTTATAAATGACAATTTGAAAATAGTAAAAGTATTGTTATTTTTGTATGTCACAAATATTTAAGTATAATTAATTAATTAATTTAAAAGAAAATTTATTTTTATAAAATTTGTTCATAAATAAATAAATCTATGTCTTCTAGATTTAAGATACTTTTATAAGATGTTAAGTAATTTCTGAAAGCATTATAAAGTCATTTTTAATTTTAAAAAAAGTTTTTTCCAAGAAAATTATGATTTTAATTAAATATTAAATTAATAATATTTAGAAATTTATTTTAGAGAAATAGAATTCATTTTTGGATTCTACACATTGATAAATGGTTGGGTGATTTTTTAGAATTTTTCTAAAATATTTGAATTTTTATGAATAGTGAAATACCAAAACTTTACAAAAATAATATAAATAAGCTAATTATAGAGTCATGTATGATGTTCTGGTGATGTAAGCCAACTTGGCTCTAGATATCATGGTAAAATTACTATTAATTGTTATGTAAGACTCACTATTCCTTGTCTTGTGGGGAAATAAAAAAATAAAAAATATTATATTCAGAAAACCCCTCTCCCCTACAATATAAATACCACCATTCACACCCTCATTCCCTCACACCTCTCAAGATTCAAGGTGGATCTAAAATCTATCCAAGAATCTTCCCTAGCCCCTCCCTAACTTCCAAGAGCTTTTGGTCTCATCAAATTTCCATGATTATTCCCTTTAAGGAGGATCTCAAGAGGAGGATTCAAGGGGTAATTTTTCTCCTTTTCTGTTAAAATCCTTTCAATTTCAGGTTCTTTTTTTATTATCTACCCACCTATCTTCATCCACATGGTATGGAAACTCCAGTATCCTACATATACTAGACTTTTATGATACTAATGGGATATTATACCATTCAACCCCCTTTCCCTCTTTCTTTTATTTTATAAAAGAAAACGTTGTTCGTGAGGTGTTAATCTATCACCTTCATGAACGACATGTTGTTTCATTTATACCTTTAGATCAAGACACAAAACCATTTTTATGGTTGAACCAGAATATTTTATATGTATTATGTCCTACTTAATGTTATATAACTAACTTTTGTTCATATTAATAAATTATTAATCAAAAAAAGTTCGTTGATGTCGAAAAACCGCCCAAATTAACAAAAACGATAATCATTAAATTCCTAACTAATTATTCATCCACATGGTATACAAAATAATTCATTATAAGATCATTTAAACTCCTGTAATATCATTATTAACATGTAATATCAGTTCTTAATTTTTATTTATGTTCAATACAAACTTTCAATCATGAATACATGTGAACCCCTCAAGAAAACCATAGAAATGAACATTCCTGAAAATTGTTTTTAAACTATATAAATCATCAAAAGGATTAAAAAATAACATAATGAAACAAAAATGAAACCTATTTATGTATAAAAGGTTCTGTAATTGTGAATTAATGAATATAATGTGTTCATATAAGAGATTAAAGGTAATAAGTCCTTTGGATACAAGGTAAGGTGAAATTCTCGAACCCAACTTTCATTCTTTTGGTTCTCCCAGTATCACTCATTTTTTATATGGTTATTCCTTAAAAATATTTTTTTACATCATTGTCTTTCTTTTTATAGGATATTAATTATTTAACTGGTTTTTATGTCAAACAATAATTTTTCCAAAAGAACTCTTCTTTTGATAACACAACTTTTAGTTCTCATTCATGGTTGACGGTTCTTGTATGTTGTTCCATCTTTCTTTTGGGAACCCAATGTTTATGAATGTGTTATTATGAGATTAAACACATTAATTTTCATGGGTTACTTAAGTTCATTTTTTATATATTTTTAGTGTGCCATGCATGATAAATTATAATGTTATGATGTGACGGGTGCACCCAGAATTATATAGCGCAATATGAATATTTCAATGCGACGGGTGCGCCTGGAATTATACAGTGCTCTAATGCATTGGTTAAAGTGGTGAATCTCCTGATTTAATGTCAAATTTTGTGTGAAAAGGATTCTAATATTTTTCACTAGTATGGGTAGTATTTTTCCACTAAGACATGATGTTTTATTTTTATGAATTTCCACATTTCAAGTCTTTTATTTATACATCCTCTCATATTCATGATTCTTTGCCTATTTTATGAATATGATCTCACAATTATATATTGTTATTATCTATCCCCTTACTAGGCTTTTAGATCATTATTTTTTATGAATATCCTCATTTGGATACATGTACTAAGGAGAGTTCAAGTTCTAATAAGAAGCTAGAGAAGAATAAATAAAAAACAATTATGCTAGATGTTGTAATTGTTATGTATCTTCTTAGTTTTTAGAAGACACTAAACCATTGGATCCTTTATGTGTAATACTATTGTGTTGGTTATCTTTAAAATGGTGTAATAGTATTGTACGAAAAGGCTGGGTTGCTATAGTAAGAATTTTTTTAACTAATAGAATTAAGTCCATAAGTTTTGTTTGAAGTTAGACAAGGAAATTCAATGGGATGGGGTGATCGGTGTTACTCAAGAAGCATCATTTTATTGAAAATTGACTTTAATTTTTGTAAAAAATATAGGTAACCTACTCAAAATAGATAATGTGTATTCATATTGTTTTAATACATTATTGAAATTATCCATATGTAATTTTTGATGTGTAGGAATTAGTCACATCTAAATACGATGTATTGTGTGGCCGATATAAATCCATTTATTTTAATTTATTTAAAATTCACATTAATTTTATTAAAAAAAACAAGTGAAAATTGATTCATATTTTATTGATAATTTAGGAAAATTATTCCTAAGTCATTTATTATTTTGAATAATCAACCACACCTCAATATTTTCATTGATGTCACTGATATAACTCCAAAAATTACTTTTTATTTTAAATTGACATTTATTTTAGTATAAAAAACATGTAACATGCTGAAAAATGAGTAAGAACATTCATATTGTTTTGATACATAAGCAAAATTATTCCTAGTTCATTTATAACTTGTATGAATCAACCAACCCAAAATTTGACACACATTTTGGCTGGTATGACACTCTATGTGTCTTTTTATTTAAAATTGACATTAATTATAGTAAAAATAACAAAGGACTTATAAAAAATCCAAAAAATGTATTCAGATTTTTTTATACTTTATGAAATTTATTCATATGTAATTTATGATTTGTTGGAATAAAATTAACCCCAATAAAAAACTCATTGTGACCGGTGTGACTTAGTGTGTATGTTATTAATTTAAAATGTTTCACTCTCTGAAATCCAAAAAAATGCACTCTATTTTTCTTGATAATTTTGGACAACAATTAATAATTCATTTTATACATGTCGGAATTAGTCTCATGTCTAACAAAAACATGATGTAATTGTTGAGTTCATATGGTTTCCTTATAACTTTTCCATTCTTCTATGATTTGAAAATCATAAGCACGTTATCTTAAGTAAAAATATCATTCCCTAAAGAATATTTTCATAAGAAAAATTTCCCCACTCTAAGGAAATTTTTATCCTTACGTTTGTTTTCATTGTCTAATTTTATAATTTCTCATAATCAAACTCATTTTATTACTATGTCAAAAATTTAGATTCATATCTAAAACCTCAGAATCGTATTGTTTCCTGGATATAGTATTTTTGGTTTTCATACTTCAAATTCTCTAAAAATTCAACTCTGAATTCTCTAAAAAATTGACTTTGAATTCTCTAAAAAACAGACTAAAAATTATATAAAAGTAAGACTCCGAATTATCCAAAAATCAGAATCCAAATTATCTGCAAATAAGACCTCTAATTATCTAAAATTAAAACTCAAAATTCTCTGAAAAATATACTCTGATTTATCTTAAATTCAGACTCTCGATTCTCTAAAATTCAGACTCTGAATTCTCTTAAATTCATACTCTGAATTCTCTAAAATTAGGACTCCAAATTCTCTAAAATTACAACTATGAATTCCTCAGAATTCAGACTCTGAATTACTCAGAATTCAGACAGCCAAATTCCATAGAATTCGTACTCTGAAATCCTCATAATCAGGACTATGAATTCCTATGAATTTAGACTTTCAATTCGTCAAAATTTGGAATCTAAATTCATTGGAATATTGACTCAAAAATCTTTATAATTCAGATTCCAAATACTTTGTGAAGTAGAATCTCAATATTAATGCATTATATATTTTGATTGTTTAAATAATTGGACTCTGAATTCTATTTTTCCTTAGAATTTGAAATTCAGATTCGGTTAAGCTACTTATTTTTCTGAACACATGTTATTATTCTAAAACGATGTCATACAATCTAGTTCTAACTAACAATTGGTTGGGATACACCTGTACAGGTCCCTCTAAGATTCAAGGAAAAAATTGATTTTTAGATGAGGGAGCTGATTGTTGGGGTTTTGCCTATAAATAAGAGATCATTTGAAGGATCTCAAGACCATTCCTTTATTCTATAGATTATATTTTGGGATATGATTTCTATAGATAGAGACTCTCATGATTTGTAAACACCTTGTTCATATTTCTTCATGCGACTATGATTGTTGTTGAGTATAATAGAGGGATTTTCGGGATATGAAGATAGAGGTTCTGCCTGTCTTAAAGTTCATGGGCTTCCGGGGATAGGAAGACAGAGGTGTCGACTACTTTAAATATTGAAGGCCTTCATGGATAACAATATATATTATGATATTCATATTTTGGTCTTACCCTGGTGTGGGTAAAATAGAATTTCATGAAAGTTTAAATCAAGGGACTTTTATCCAAGGTTTTTGGACACCCTACACATGGAGTAAAAATATTTCTTACTTGTTACTTATTTTGTTTCATGTTTTATTTCTGCTATATTTAGTTAAAGGAAGAAAGTATAAATTTCTTATACTTTATCATACTTTTATTTACTGTGAAATGTAATATTCTATACGCTTTATGGTTGAATCATTTACTAAGTAAACTTTTATTACCGTTAATTTCTGGAACCATATTTTCAGAACCTATGAAATTTGACTCATATAACTATTTTAGGTTTTGTGAATTTACCTTGTTTAATATGGTTAAATTAAGGTTAAAAAGGAATGATTTAAAAAAATTACTATTCACCCCCTTTTATTTGAGCATCTACATATAAAATTTCTATCCTACAATTGGTATCAAAGGAGGACTCTAAAATACTTATACTCAAATATATGTTTTCGTGCTCAAGTTTTACTTGTTCTAAATTTTCAGGTTTAAATTTTCTTGTTTAAGTTTTTCTTATACATTTTTATATTTTTTCATAACCTTCTTCTATTAACAGGTCTTGTGGAAAATTATTTTCTTATAGAATGGTTGTAATGAATATTGGTTCATTGATAATATTAAACCCACCAGACCACATATTTTTTATGGTAATGATTATGATTTTTGGAGAGATATAATAAATAATTTTGTTGAAAAAATTAGAGTAGAAATTTTTTTCATACTTACTATTGACTACAAAATTTTAGAAAAAGAAGTCAAAACCTTGACCAACCTGAAAAAAAAACAGAATATCTACTAAATTACAATGTATAAAACACATTGTTTTGTTATATGACCAGGAACATATATAGTCAAATATCATCTTGTGAGGTTGTCAACTACAGCTGTAAGAAACTTGATGTTACACATTTTGTATCATCTAATGTTATTGAAACCCGAAGATCTATGTTAAGAGAAGAATATCATGGATACTTATTTCCCAATGGAGAATTAGCTTTCAAGGTGCATCCAAGATTTATGACCATTATCAATAGTATTGAATATATGGGACATAACAGTCTTGATAATGAATCTCTTATTGAAAAAATAATCGATATCATTCCTAGTGAGTGGGAATCAAAAAAGGGATGATATTGATGAGAATAGAAAATTATCTCAAATCACTCATGATGAGCTATTTGGAACTCATTTTCAGCATGAAACAAGAATAAATAGATATTATGATTTCAACAAAAAGAATAATTGTAATGGATGTGTTTCTTTCACTACTACATCTAAATCCAAGAATCTAGAATGGGTTAAAATATCTAAATCTAAAAAATTCACTATTCTATCTGAGTCTAGTGAAAGTAAAAATTCTCAAAATGATTTATCTAATCTTGCTAAAAGGATGAAAAATATTTCCAGAAATAAATACTTTCTGTATTGATAGAAAAATAAAGAAAAAAAGACAAGGAAGATTTGGAAGTCACTTTATATGAATGCGAAAGGGCCAGACACATTAGGCCAGATTGTCACATGATTAAAATAAAATATAGAAAATAAAACCATTCTGAGAGGAATAGAAAAAATATTTTCAAGTATAATGCTAATACATTTATGAAGGCTAATAATACATATAGTTCCAGTGGTGGAGAATCATCCGGTGAATCATCAATGTATTAAACTTCTAGTCAGAAAAATCTAGGTCTAATTTCCAAACTACCCATTGAAAATAATTTTCTAATGGAAAAGGTACCCAATTCCAAATCTATCACTATTGTATATTTTAATGAAAATTATACTGATGATAAATATTATAAGTTATCGGATGAGGAACCTTATTCTAATAAAGATACCAATTTACATTCATATGAGTAAGTGTCTAGGTTTGGCACACAACTTGAAAATTAGAATCCTAAACTCCAGAAAATAATTAAGAAGAAAAATTATAGAATCACTATTTTCAAAAATGAAGTATTATATATTTCTAAATATTTAGATCAAAAAACATTAGACTATTAATGTGTTTCAAAAGACCACTAGGATTTTAATTATGAGAAGGATAATGTAAAGACCCGCAAATTTCAAGGAAATTTTTTTCTTAATTTTCTTTGGAATTTTACAAGAGCGCAGCTTCAGACGGCACCTGATTCCGAGGCCCGGTGTGCCCGGAATCAATTTTCGAAGTTTGGCTCGGGTACGTTCAGTGAACGGACGAGCGGGTTTTTCTATCTTTTGAACCGGTGCCCGGAATCGAATTCTGAGGGCACCGATGAAATCGCAGCGCCGGTATTTGCTTAGAAACGCCTCTTTCGGAGTTGCGTTTGCTCAGACGTGGTTTTTAAATTTTGCGGCTTTAAGTCAGAAATAAAATAAAGTTTGTGCGACAACTTTATTTTATTTCACTTAAGCTGCTTGGAAGCCACTTGAAGTCACTTTAAGACGGCTTGAACTGAGTTGAACTGGATAGGATACTATCCAGAAATATCCTACCCCCTCGGTAGGATATTTGTGCGGTGGGACCCGCACGAGCCCCGCCGTTTCTTTCGCTAAGTAACGCACCCGCGAAAACCCGTCAAAGTAACTGAAAAGTCAACCGACGCGTTTTCTTTAATTCTAAACAGACCATTTAATTGGGCGGTTTATTTCGTGAATTAAATGGACTGTTTCTTCGTGAATTAAATGGGTCGTTTCTTTCGTTGAATTAATTCAACGAATTGATGGATCGTTTCTTAACCGGTTTCGTGTGTTGGCATGTTTATAAAATAAGACCAACCCAAAAATCCTTGGAAAGGATTTGAAAGAATCTTCGTTCCTCCACCCTCTCCGCGAAGAACGCGAAGAACGCGAAGAACGCGAAGAACGCGAAGAACGCGAAGAACGCGAAGAACGCCGGCGACCGGAATTCGACGACGCACACCAAGATCTGCGACGTCGACGAGATCTACCCGCGACGTTCTTCGGCGACGCCTCTTCTTCCGCGGCCGATCCTCGTTCGGCAACTAAGGTGAGAATCGGATCTTTTCTTCTCCCTTTTTAATTTCAATATCAACGGATTTAAACTAATTAAATCCGTTTGATCTTGATCCGGAGATTGGCGACGCGACGCCGGATACCGCGACGACGCGACGATCTCCTTCCTCCGCGACGAGCGATTCCGCGACGACCTCTCGTCCGACGACGACGACAAGTAAGGGTTGATTGGAATATTTTCCTTCCGTGATTTATTTCTTTTAAAGTAAAGAACTTGATCTTCGAACAATTTTAACATTTAAAATTGTTGTTGATTGTTTTATTGTTCCTCCTGTGGATTATGACTAACGCGGAGGGTGCGGGTCTAACGAACAAGACCCGGCAACCCTCCGCCGATCTATTTTTGTTGTGCGGATTTGGCGGACGACGACGAACCGTGCGGCAAGAGCAATTTGTTGGCTCCGCAGTGAAGATCGTCCCCCGGGAGGAGCATCGGCGCAGACGGGAAAGAAATCGGGCCACCGGAGCGTCCCCGGCGGCCCGCAGAAGGCGGCGGCGGCGCGGGTCGCCGGCGCGGCGGCGCCGGCAACCGGAGGCGGCGGCGGCCGGCGCGCCGCCGTGGAGGAAGCCCACCGCGGCTGAAGCCGCGGCGGCAACGGCGGCCGGTTCCGCGGCCGCGCGGAACCGGGACGGACGCGGCGGCCCGGCCGCGTCCGCGTGACAGGCGGCCCCCCGCGGGGCCGCGGTTCCCTCAAGCCGCGGGATCAACCCGCGGCGGCGGCGGCTCCCTCGGCCGCTCGGCCGAGACCGAGCCGGCCGGTCCGGTCGGCCGGGCCGCGCCCAGGCCGGACCGGACCCGGCCGAGCCGGTTCGGGCCGGGTCGAGTCGACCCGGTTCGGGCCGACCCGGTTCGGCCGACCCCAGGGGGGGTTCGGGCCGGGTCGCCCCGGGCCCAGTACCCCCGTTTCGGGCCCTCTACGGGCTTTCGCCCATATCTTGGGCCTGGGACCTCCGATTGACGAACCGTCAGCGGCTACGCGATCCTTGGATCGAGACGGTCGTTTCGGTTTATTACACTCAAGGTTTCGGAAGACTTTGGGTTCGGCCGGGTTGGTTCGTACACGAAACCAACCGGGCCCTCGGAGCGGAAACGCTCATAACTTGAGCTACGGACGTCCGATCGACGTACCGTCAGCTGTGGTAGTTCCCTCTAAGTGAGACGGAACTTTTGGCATACTCCGCCCGAGGATCGGATACAGGCGGAGTACGGTCGGGTTGGTTTTGCCCTAAAAACCAACCGGGCCCCTGGGACAAAAATGCCAATAACTCTCAGACCGGGCGTCCGTTTGACGCGCCGTCTGTCGCGTTGAGATCCTGTTGTCGATACGGAACTTTTGGATACATCAACGTCGGACTACGTGTCAGTTGATGTATCAGCCCTCGGCTCGTGGAGCGGACCCTCCTAAACGAGCCCGCTTTGTGCGGGAACCCTAGCGCTGGCTGTGACTTCGACGACAGAGCAGAGATCCTTCGTGGACTGCGACGACGACAGTGCAGAGATCCTTCGTGGACTGCGGCGACGACTGTGCAGAGATCCTCCGTGGACTGCGTCGACTACTGCACTCAGCGATCCTACGTGGAACAGTGCTACCGAACCTGTGTGAGCTGAATCTTCTTTTTTACCTTGAGCGGTGGAGCGCTTGGGTGTAGCGGCGGACCCGTGGTACTTGGCAGTGGTGGTGCGCTTGGATGCAGCAACAGACCCTTGGCGGTGGAGCGCTTGGTTGTAGCGGCAGACCCGCGATACTCTACGGAGTGTGTGCGCTTGGTTGTAGCGACAGACCCGCGACGGTGGAGACGTGCGTGCGGAGTACGGAGACCGTGTAGATGACTGAGACCTGACGACTGCTTGACCGACTCGACTTGGAGTGAGTCGACTAGCCCAGTGGACGGAGCGCCCAGTAGTTGGCAGCAGACCCACGGCGGACGGAGCGCCCGGTAGTTGGCAGCAGACCCGCGGTACTCGACAGGAGGAGTACCTCAGTAGGCTATCTGGGTGAGCGCCCGGTATTTGGCAGCAGACCCTCAGCGGACGGAGCGCCCGGTAGTTGGCAGCAGACCCGCGGTACTCGACAGGAGGAGTACTTCAGCAGTCTTAGGTTAGTGAGCAGTACCTCGGAGTCGTGACAGGACCACTGTACACTTCAGAGATGGGGCTCTTCAACATTTACGGTTTCGATAATGAAAATCCTGGTTGAGCTGAATCTTATGTTACTCTCCTTTGTGGATTGTGTTGAACTATCCTTTGTGGATTTACTGTTACTCTCCTTTATGGATTGTGTTGAACTATCCTATGTGGATTTACTGTTACTCTCCTTTGTGGATTGTGTTGAACTATCCTATGTGGATTTACTGTTACTCTCCTTTGTGGATTGTGTTGAACTATCCTATGTGGATTTACTGTTACTCTCCTTTGTGGATTGTGTTGAACTATCCTATGTGGATTTACTGTTACTCTCCTTGTGGATTTGAGTCTTGCTTCCTTTGTGGATTGAGTTGTTCTTGAGCTCGTGAGCAGAGCTAGAATTGGGGGCTTAGGTATATGTATGGGCGTATACCTAAGTCGAGTCAGATGTTACTTCGTGATTGCATCTTTCTTTTGTGCTATATCCTTTGTGGATTTCGGGAGACCTTCGGGGGTCTCGGGGTCCTTTCTGAGTAGTTGTACTCACCCCTGCACGGGCTATGCCCGCACCTTGTTGTGTTGGTTGCAGACGACGGACAGCGCTGATCACGGTTGGGGCGTGGAGCAGGACGGTACCTGGAGGTGGACCACTGGGCGGGACGTGCTCGGAGCGGACGTGGGACCCGAGGAGCCTGGAGGCTATCTATACCCACCCTTCAGGTGGGATTGCCAGTGGACGACACGAGGCCGCCGTCTTTTCTACAGTTACTGTACTTTACTTTTCAGTTGTACTTTACAGTTGGTCTTGTATTTCCGGCCCCCTTTACTTTTCTGCACTTTACTTTCCGCTTGCTGACTCTGTGTGGTTGTTACTTACAAAGGCAATGCCTTCCCTGTTTACTGGGATTTTACGCCTTGGTGCTAGTCGCCAGCCCCTGGCCTATGGAAGGCGGGCTTGGGGTAGTCACGGCACGGGCCCCGAGGACGGGTCGTGACAAATTGGTATCAAAGGTGGTCGGTTCTACCGCGGACTCTGATCGTCCTTTCTTTCTATGTGAAGCAATAGTGTTTAGTGTATTGAGTGTGGTTATCAGTTCAGGGAGCCCAGTGTTGGTGCGGCGGCCGACGTATCCGTACACCAGGACCCTGACTTCTGATTTCCAACTTAATGCACGAAAACACTGATTGCGTGTATGTTTCCCAAAAGGTTTAAAGTCAGCTCAAACCAGGTCAGCTCACCAGGTATAAATCGTTGACCGTGACACAACTGTTCAGGATGTCACCATGCAGATAGTTAGCTGGAGTTCCGAGAGAGTTCTCGATGATGGCCCACCGAGCAGCGAGACTCCGGTGCAGGGCCCTTTTTCAGTGTTGGCACCTTCGGGTGGTGTACCAGCAGCACCACCACCCGTTAGGCAGAGGATGCCACTAGCTGACAATGCACGCTAGCAGAGCGCGATGCACGAGTTCCAGCAGTAGAGGCCTCTGAGGATACGAGGCGAGACAGATTTCCCAGGCAGCAGTGGACTGGATGGAGGCGGTTGCTAGAGTTCTACGCCTAGCTTGGATACTAGTAGAGCGGATGATGATCTTAGCTTCTGTTGTTTCCAGTGAATGACCATGAGGTTGGTTCTTATAGTAATAAGGCTTCGGTACGCGAACCGATACCTGGGATAGTACCTACGGGTAGTGCGCCAGCTATGTCACTACCTGTTGGTCAGTAGACACTACCGGCGGTACCGGTAGCAGAGAATCACAGGCTTAGTGCCTTACATATGTTTTAGCACCAGATATCCCTCAAGTTTCGAGGTGAGCCTGACTCGTAGGAGGCTGAGGACTGGCTTGAGGAGGTGGTTGTGAGTTTTCTGGAGCTAATACAGCTTCGACAGTACGACATGTCGGAAGCAGAGCACTCATCGTGGCTTACCATCAATCGTAGTACTCGTTGGTTACGTTGTGATCAGTTCCTTAGACTCGAACTTCTGAGCGAAGTGTGTCTAAGGGAAATCCGAACCATTACTTTTCCTCTATGCATTTCTACCTATGTTAGGATGCTAGAGAGAACCTTTGTGGTTGTGAACGTTAGCAGTGAAAGGCAGGAAACTAGCGCCAGTCTCAGAGACTCGGGCGTGTAAAATGTTTCAGGAGGAGGAAGTGCTAAGGACAGATGAATCTGCAGGGTAGCAGACGTGGAAGCGGAGCTTAGAGAGCAGCATGTGGTGGTGTACATTTCGACATGTTACGACCACCCGACTTAGTAGTCCCCGCCAGGCTCAGGGAGCAGGAGGGCTGGGGAGGAGAGTAGCTGCATTGCGGTCAAGGAGTGTGACCCAGGAACTCTAAGAATGATTCGGGGTATGAATTATGTCTACTACGAGCTGCCATATCTATAGACATAGGAACCGATCATTCAACCCTTCCACGAATCATGTCCCAGACCTAGAGGTTCCGGGTAAGCCGTAGACTTGACCCTCACGTCTGGAGATACCTTTGGGAGGAGACTCGATAATCACACTTACGCCGACGGTGTGATTTGACCTCGAGGCGAGAGTTTCGGTTGGAATCTCTTGGTGGCAGCGTAGAAGCCTTACGACGTTGATCTGGGTATGATTCAAAAATCATACCCCGGTTGACTGTTTTAGGCAAACGTCGGAATGGGTTTTCCTTGGTCGGCGAAAAGGAAACCCTGGGCAGCACATGTTAAACTCAGGCATAAGAGGGTGTGGCCGATCACTCTTGAGTTGGTCAACCCTACCCTTGTGGCAGCAGGAGTTTTGAGTTTCAGTTCTAACCTAAAAAGGGAAACCTCTTAAATTCGAGGGGGACGAACACGTTCTTATACGGTCTCAACCCGATGAAGTTTCGGAGATGTGGCCGAGGCGGCAGGTTATCTCCGAAGTTCGATGGGCCTTTCCAGGTCCTCAGCAGGATAGGAGAGGTGGCTTATCGCCTAGCTCTACCACCTCAGTTGCACCGGGTGCACGACGTCTTCCACGTGTCTCAGCTGAGGAGATACGTGCACGACCCGACGCACATCATCGACTTTGGGGAGCTGGACGTGGACGATGGGGCGACTTTTGCGGAGGTCCCAGGGTAGATCGAGGATCGACAGGAGCGGGTCCTACGTGGGCGGTCGATTCCTCTTGTGCGCGTCAGATGGCAGCACGGGAACCTCCAGGAGAGCACTTGGGAGCGGGAGGCTCAGATGCGTGCTCAGTACCCCCATATGTTCCCCTAGTTTTTGATGTATCTTTACGGGGACGTAAAGCCCTGAGGTGGGAGTAATGTAAAGACCCGCAAATTTCAAGGAAATTTTTTTCTTAATTTTCTTTGGAATTTTACAAGAGCGCAGCTTCAGACGGCACCTGATTCCGAGGCCCGGTGTGCCCGGAATCAATTTTCGAAGTTTGGCTCGGGTACGTTCAGTGAACGGACGAGCGGGTTTTTCTATCTTTTGAACCGGTGCCCGGAATCGAATTCTGAGGGCACCGATGAAATCGCAGCGCCGGTATTTGCTTAGAAACGCCTCTTCCGGAGTTGCGTTTGCTCAGACGTGGTTTTTAAATTTTGCGGCTTTAAGTCAGAAATAAAATAAAGTTTGTGCGACAACTTTATTTTATTTCACTTAAGCTGCTTGGAAGCCACTTGAAGTCACTTTAAGACGGCTTGAACTGAGTTGAACTGGATAGGATACTATCCAGAAATATCCTACCCCCTTGGTAGGATATTTGTGCGGTGGGACCCGCACGAGCCCCGCCGTTTCTTTCGCTAAGTAACGCACCCGTGAAAACCCGTCAAAGTAACTGAAAAGTCAACCGACGCGTTTTCTTTAATTCTTAACAGACCATTTAATTGGGCGGTTTATTTCGTGAATTAAATGGACTGTTTCTTCGTGAATTAAATGGGTCGTTTCTTTCGTTGAATTAATTCAACGAATTGATGGATCGTTTCTTAACCGGTTTCGTGTGTTGGTATGTTTATAAAATAAGACCAACCCAAAAATCCTTGGAAAGGATTTGAAAGAATCTTCGTTCCACCACCCTCTCCGCGAAGAACGCGAAGAACGCGAAGAACGCGAAGAACGCGAAGAACGCGAAGAACGCGAAGAACGCCGGCGACCGGAATTCGACGACGCACACCAAGATCTGCGACGTCGACGAGATCTACCCGCGACGTTCTTCGGCGACGCCTCTTCTTCCGCGGCCGATCCTCGTTCGGCAACTAAGGTGAGAATCGGATCTTTTCTTCTCCCTTTTTAATTTCAATATCAACGGATTTAAACTAATTAAATCCGTTTGATCTTGATCCGGAGATTGGCGACGCGACGCCGGATACCGCGACGACGCGACGATCTCCTTCCTCCGCGACGAGCGATTCCGCGACGACCTCTCGTCCGACGACGACGACAAGTAAGGGTTGATTGGAATATTTTCCTTCCGTGATTTATTTCTTTTAAAGTAAAGAACTTGATCTTCGAACAATTTTAACATTTAAAATTGTTGTTGATTGTTTTATTGTTCCTCCCGTGGATTATGACTAACGCGGAGGGTGCGGGTCTAACGAACAAGACCCGGCAACCCTCCGCCGATCTATTTTTGTTGTGCGGATTTGGCGGACGACGACGAACCGTGCGGCAAGAGCAATTTGTTGGCTCCACAGTGAAGATCGTCCCCCGGGAGGAGCATCGGCGCAGACGGGAAAGAAATCGGGCCACCGGAGCGTCCCCGGCGGCCCGCAGAAGGCGGCGGCGGCGCGGGTCGCCGGCGCGGCGGCGCCGGCGACCGGAGGCGGCGGCGGCCGGCGCGCCGCCGTGGAGGAAGCCCGCCGCGGCTGAAGCCGCGGCGGCAACGGCGGCCGGTTCCGCGGCCGCGCGGAACCGGGACGGACGCGGCGGCCCGGCCGCGTCCGCGTGACAGGCGGCCCCCCGCGGGGCCGCGGTTCCCTCAAGCCGCGGGATCAACCCGCGGCGGCGGCGGCTCCCTCGGCCGCTCGGCCGAGACCGAGCCGGCCGGTCCGGTCGGCCGGGCCGCGCCCAGGCCGGACCGGACCCGGCCGAGCCGGTTCGGGCCGGGTCGAGTCGACCCGGTTCGGGCCGACCCGGTTCGGCCGACCCCAGGGGGGGGTTCGGGCCGGGTCGCCCCGGGCCCAGTACCCCCGTTTCGGGCCCTCTACGGTCTTTCGCCCATATCTTGGGACTGGGACCTCCGATTGACGAACCGTCAGCGGCTACGCGATCCTTGGATCGAGACGGTCGTTTCGGTTTATTACACTCAAGGTTTCGGAAGACTTTGGGTTCGGCCGGGTTGGTTCGTACACGAAACCAACCGGGCCCTCGGAGCGGAAACGCTCATAACTTGAGCTACGGACGTCCGATCGACGTACCGTCAGCTGTGGTAGTTCCCTCTAAGTGAGACGGAACTTTTGGCGTACTCCGCCCGAGGATCGGATACAGGCGGAGTACGGTCGGGTTGGTTTTGCCCTAAAAACCAACCGGGCCCCTGGGACAAAAATGCCAATAACTCTCAGACCGGGCGTCCGTTTGACGCGCCGTCTGTCGCGTTGAGATCCTGTTGTCGATACGGAACTTTTGGATACATCAACGTAGGACTACGTGTCAGTTGATGTATCAGCCCTCGGCTCGTGGAGCGGACCCTCCTAAACGAGCCCGCTTTGTGCGGGAACCCTAGCGCTGGCTGTGACTTCGACGACAGAGCAGAGATCCTTCGTGGACTGCGACGACGACAGAGCAGAGATCCTTCGTGGACTGCGGCGACGACTGTGCAGAGATCCTCCGTGGACTGCGTCGACTACTGCACTCAGCGATCCTACGTGGAACAGTGCTACCGAACCTGTGTGAGCTGAATCTTCTTTTTTACCTTGAGCGGTGGAGCGCTTGGGTGTAGCGGCGGACCCGTGGTACTTGGCAGTGGTGGTGCGCTTGGATGCAGCAACAGACCCTTGGCGGTGGAGCGCTTGGTTGTAGCGGCAGACCCGCGATACTCTACGGAGTGTGTGCGCTTGGTTGTAGCGACAGACCCGCGACGGTGGAGACGTGCGTGCGGAGTACGGAGACCGTGTAGATGACTGAGACCTGACGACTGCTTGACCGACTCGACTTGGAGTGAGTCGACTAGCCCAGTGGACGGAGCGCCCAGTAGTTGGCAGCAGACCCACGGCGGACGGAGCGCCCGGTAGTTGGCAGCAGACCCGCGGTACTCGACAGGAGGAGTACCTCAGTAGGCTATCTGGGTGAGCGCCCGGTATTTGGCAGCAGACCCTCAGCGGACGGAGCGCCCGGTAGTTGGCAGCAGACCCGCGGTACTCGACAGGAGGAGTACTTCAGCAGTCTTAGGTTAGTGAGCAGTACCTCGGAGTCGTGACAGGACCACTGTACACTTCAGAGATGGGGCTCTTCAACATTTACGGTTTCGATAATGAAAATCCTGGTTGAGCTGAATCTTATGTTACTCTCCTTTGTGGATTGTGTTGAACTATCCTTTGTGGATTTACTGTTACTCTCCTTTATGGATTGTGTTGAACTATCCTATGTGGATTTACTGTTACTCTCCTTTGTGGATTGTGTTGAACTATCCTATGTGGATTTACTGTTACTCTCCTTTGTGGATTGTGTTGAACTATCCTATGTGGATTTACTGTTACTCTCCTTTGTGGATTGTGTTGAACTATCCTATGTGGATTTACTGTTACTCTCCTTGTGGATTTGAGTCTTGCTTCCTTTGTGGATTGAGTGGTTCTTGAGCTCGTGAGCAGAGCTAGAATTGGGGGCTTAGGTATATGTATGGGCGTATACCTAAGTCGAGTCAGATGTTACTTCGTGATTGCATCTTTCTTTTGTGCTATATCCTTTGTGGATTTCGGGAGACCTTCGGGGGTCTCGGGGTCCTTTCTGAGTAGTTGTACTCACCCCTGCACGGGCTATGCCCTCACCTTGTTGTGTTGGTTGCAGACGACGGACAGCGCTGATCACGGTTGGGGCGTGGAGCAGGACGGTACCTGGAGGTGGACCACTGGGCGGGACGTGCTCGGAGCGGACGTGGGACCCGAGGAGCCTGGAGGCTATCTGTACCCACCCTTCAGGTGGGATTGCCAGTGGACGACACGAGGCCGCCGTCTTTTCTACAGTTACTGTACTTTACTTTTCAGTTGTACTTTACAGTTGGGCTTGTATTTCCGGCCCCCTTTACTTTTCTGCACTTTACTTTCCGCTTGCTGACTCTGTGTGGTTGTTACTTACAAAGGCAATGCCTTCCCTGTTTACTGGGATTTTACACCTTGGTGCTAGTCGCCAGCCCCTGGCCTATAGAAGGCGGGCTTGGGGTAGTCACGGCACGGGCCCCGAGGACGGGTCGTGACAGATAAACTTTCTATGGATCTT
The DNA here is from genome assembly GCA_963277665.1 of Viscum album. NCBI lineage: Eukaryota > Viridiplantae > Streptophyta > Magnoliopsida > Santalales > Viscaceae > Viscum > Viscum album. The sequence continues at coordinate 999,283,043 of OY728151.1, read as the reverse complement.
GAAAGGGTTATTTCTAAAATAAATTTTCTATAGGCTAACACTAGTTTTAAATCTAATTACATTGAGGATAAGATTTTAGTAATTAGATTAAAATCCAATGTTTTTTTAAATAAACATTTATCAAATTTTACCATAGGAGGGAATTAATTTGATAAAATATATTATCAAATTTTTCTTCTAAGCTATAGTATAATAATTTGTTATACACATTCAAAAATAGTTTTTAGTAATATTTATTTTGTTCCCAAAATTGATCCATTTTGTACTAAATGTCTATGTGGTGGACATTGGGAGAAAATATTTTCTTTTAAAAAAAATATATCATTAGGTTTTCATAAATATTTTTTTTATGAAAATGTGGATTCCTAAAATCTTACTTTCAGAAATTTCTAGATCCAAGAACGTTTGGATTTCGAATATCTAACTATTTTATATTCAGAAAAATAATGATTGTACCAACAACAACACATGGTACATGGATATTGGATGTCCCCAAAACAATACTGGTAATAAAAACTTCTTGGAAAATATTTTCAAGACAAATAGAGGGAAACTATCTTTTGGAGATAATGTTTAGGGAGAAATTGTCTGTATAGGTAACATTGTTCTTCATGGAAAAACATTAATTTCAAATGATTTATTTGTTAATGGTATTAAGAACAACATCATTATAAAAGGCCAATTGTGTGATGAAGGATACCTTATGAATTTTAGGAATGATGAATTCATAGTACACAATTCTAGGGAAGAGTTTATTCTTTATACTTATAGTCAAGATAATGTATACACATTAAACTTATAAGACCATAAGATCCATGATCTACCTTTCCTTAATGAAATGAAAGATCAATCTTGGTTATGGAATGGACGGTTAGGACCCTATAACCATATGAACATATGCATACTCTCTAATAAATCCCTTTTCAAGGATATATTAGATATTAGTTTTGATTCTTCAAAACATTGTGACTATAGTCAATATGGAAAGTAACATAAATCAAGTTCTAAATCGATCGTTGAAGTCTCAATATCTTATGTATTACAGTTAGCGCATAAGGATCTTTTTAGTCCCACACAAACCGGAAGTATTAGAGAAAATTATTATGTATTTTTCTTATTTAAAGATTACACTAGATTTATGTGTGTCTATTTTCAAGAAAATTAATCTTAAGATCTTTCTTATTTCAAAACATTTATATCCCATGTTAAAAATGAGAAAACCAATCCATTAATAACTATTCCTAGTGATCATGGAGGATAATTTCAAAATTCAAGTTTAGGAAATTTTTTATTAAGAAAGGCATTACACATAACAAATCATCTCCAAGAACTCCTCAATAGGATGGTGTTGTTCAATGACGAAATTGAATTATTCTAGAGATAACTAGAACCACATTGAGTGAATATTATCTTGTCAAAAACATTTGGGCTAAATCTGTTAGTTTGGCTTGTTATACTATAAATAGATTTTTAATTAGAACTTTTTTAAACAAAACACCTCATTAATTGTGAACTGGATGAAAACCTAGACTTTCTTACTTCAATGTATTTGGTTGAAAATTATTCTTCCCGAATACTAAATATAACTTATATAAATATCCAGAATAATCTAATGATGGAATTTTCCTGGACTACTCCTCTACTTCTAAGGCTTATAGAGTTTTTATAAAAATACTAGTACTATTGAAGAAATAGTGCATGTTAAATTTGATGAAACTGATACTTTTGTATTTAAACAACCCCAACCTATATCTTTGGATGTGTTTTCAAAAACTGATTATCAAACCTTGATGGAAGATATTTCTAATAGGGAAAATTCTTGAGAAAATATTTCTGAATCATTTACCCCTGAATATTTCCAACCATATGTCGATGAAGAAGTTTTTCAAAACCCAAATTAGTTTTTTCTTAAGAATAATCCCATTGATAGTATCATTGGTGATGTAAATCAACCCGTAAGGACAATAAGTGACTAATGAAATGAAGAAGAACATCTAGAATTTCTTTCCCAATTAGAACCTAAAATCACTGATAAATCTTTAGGTGATGATGATTGGATTAAATCCATGTAAGATGAGATAAATGAATTTGAATGGAACAATGTATGGACCTTGGTTAAAGGACCTAAGGATACTTATTTAATTGGAGTAAAATGGGTCTTCAGAAATAAGTGTGATGAAAATGGAATCATAGTATGAAATAAAGATAGATTAGTTGTTAAAGGATATAATCAATAAGATGTAATAGACTATAAAGAAAAACTATTCTCCAGTAGCTATACTGGATTATATTCGCATTTTAATTTCCTTTACATAATTATTTAATTTCAAAAAATTACAAATGTATGTGAAGTGTTATTTTCATAACAGATATGTTCAAGAGGAAGTTTATACTGAAAAACCTCCTCGTTTAAATAATAAAAAATATCCTGAATATGTTTTTAAAAATACCAAATCATTATATGGACTTAAACAAGCCCCTATAGCCTGGTATGATAGAATTACAATATTTTTGTAATAAAACCATTATGTTAAGGGAATAGCTGATTCCACTCTTTTCATAAATAATTTTAAGAAAAATGTGTTGATTGATGAAATTTATGTTGATGACATTAAATTTGGTCTAACTAAACAATCTTTACCTAATTAGTTTGCGAATATAATGAAATTTGAGTATGAAATGACTATGATGGGGGAGTTGAATGTTTTCCTATGTTTTAAAATTTCTCAAAACCAGAAAGAATTTATATATCACAAAATAAGTATATTAAATATCTTCTTAAAAAGTATGGATTTGACAATAGTAAATATATAGGAAATCCAATAGGTACTACAATTTCTCTTGATCTTGATGAATCTAGGAAACCAGTAGATCAAACATCATTTAGATGTATGATAGGATGTTTACTATACATGATAGCTAGTAATATAGAATTAATTTTTTTAGTCTACTTATGTGAAATATATTAATCAAATCTAAAGGAATATCATTTAAAATCCAGGAAATGATTTTATCACTATTTAAAGGGAACCTTGGATTTAAGACTATTCTAAACATTTGGAAATGATTTGGTTATAAAAAGATTTTTGGATGCTAATTTTGGAGGTTGAAGAATGGATAGAAAAACTACATCTAGAAATTTTCATTTCATAAGAGATTCATTAGCTTCTTGTTCACGTAAGAAGAAACACTCAGAAGAACATTCCACTGTTTATGCTAAATATGTTGCAGTTGGATGTTGATGTGCTCAAGTGTTGTGGATGAAACACACACTCACAAACTATGGCAGGAGTTTTACCAAAACACAAATAGTTTGTGGTAACAGTAGTTCCATTACACTAATTGAAAACCTTTCACATCACTCTTGTGCAAAACACATAGATATTAAGCATCAAATTCTTAGGGATACCAAAATTAAATGAGATATAATTCTTCAATTTATCAAAATACAAGATCAACATGCTGATATTTTTTCAAAAAAAATTACCCTATTATATATTTGAATTCATTAAACAAAAGTTTGGAATGATAATTGTAGGGTAATTTTCCAAATAAAATTTTTGTTGAAACCTGTATCCTTACATTAAATAACTTTTTTTCATAGGGGGGGTGTAATTTTTTTGTAACCCAAAATTTTCCTTATTAATGTGTTTTTGTAAATAGAATTGTTTTCTTCAATTTTGGAACCAAAATTTTGGAATCCATAATTTTCATTCCAAATTAATTGTTTCTGAAATCTAAAATTCTCAAAAATAATTTCTCCTTTACTTATTATCTTCCTAGCAATCTAGAAGGTGTGTTTCCTAACTTAAATTTTCATAATCAAATATTTTTCTTGTTTTTATTTTTATCGTAATTTAAGAATATTTTTTTGGATTGACTTTCCATATATCCAAATTTTTTACTGTAAAAAATAACTCTAAATATGAGAACCTACAAAATTATTCTTTTTCATTCATCACAACTATAAGATCAGATTTTTGTTGTTTCATCTATTGGATCAAAATAAGAATTTGAACTATAACATAATTTTTTATATAAAGGCCCCCTATTTCTCATCCCACATCAGTTTTCAAGGTTTTTTTCCCAATGCTTTCCCTCTCATCAAAAAGACCATTCCTCTTTTCAGAGTTTTCTCAGACTATTGATGTCTTGGGAAGTCTCTCTAAATAAATTTCATCAGCCAATGAAATCATAGAGTGGAAAATATACAGAGAAAGTTTAGATGATCCGTGATTTTTTAATATGTATAATTCCGTGATTACAAAAAATATCAAGCAAAATGGGTGGGAGAGTCTTTGTGTAGCCAAACCGAAAAATCCAGGATTCATTTTACCCAAAGTTACATGTTGAGTTCTATAAGATAGAAATTTCTTTAATTAAAGTGTAAGAGATATGTCTTCATTCAAGAGTTATGGAAAAACATATTCTCTTTCATTCAACATGGAATCAAGTATCATTGGAATACCTTATGAAGGAGATGTGATTTTATGTACCCATAAGCTGCCAGATCTTTCAGGATGCTTTGAGAAGGAAAATGAAATAGAGTTACTTGGTCTCAAAGGATTGATAACACTGAAGATCAACCATCTCTAAATGAATTTTAGGATGTTAGAATTACGGGTACATGGTTTTATAATCCTCATAAATGGGTATAAGGACTCATTAAAGAAAAGTTACATCTATGTTCTGTATTTTCTGGTCAACATGAGGAATATAAACATTGTGAAGTATATATTGCTGGTGATTATCAATATCAAGAATGGAACTCTCATATTAAAAATCATTATGTATCTGGAAATTTTATCTAATATCATAGTGTTATGCCAATAGTAGTTCAAAATTCCTTATATCTCTAAGACAAGAACCTTCTAAATTTTGATACAAATTGATGTCACTTAGAGGAGGATAAAAGTCAACTTTAATAGAAAATATGGTTAATTTTATGGTGTATTAGAAAGTGGAATTGAATCTTTAGAAAATAAGGAAGAAGTATCAAATAATTCCAAGAAAAGAAAAAAGAAGTGAAAGTTGAAGGAATCCGAACTCAATGAGAAACGTACAGTTCCATAAAGTCATTCAGCACCCCAAAAACTGATTAAGAAAAAAATCATACCTTGATGAAGTTGTAGTGATGTGGATGGAAGGGAAGAAGGATAAGATAGAAGGAGATCCTAGATTTGTCATATATCCTGTTGAGGTAATGTATTTTAATTTTAAAAATGCTAAAGATCTAGAGAATCAAGTAAAGAAGAAGAAATAGAAGAAGAAAATGTATAAATCTGAGATTGTTCAAGTACTTCTCAAGGAAATTGAGAAATACTTTGAAAAGATTCAGGTATTGGAATCATTTCTCAAAGAACCAGTACAAGTACAGACTCTATAAAAAAATTTCATAACTCCTTAACCTAATGTGGAGGAAGGGATAGTTCCGGAAGAGAAATAATAATAAGAAGGAGAGGAAGAAGGATATGAGAGTGATGATGTGATATGTCATGTCTAAGAATATCATGAGAAGTAAATCCCTTCTGAAAAGATATTGATTCAGACTTCCTAGGTTGAATCAATGCAACTTGTATCTCAAGGAAAAGAGAATGAAGGTTCAGTGAGAGGTTAATAATATTTTTGATGATTAAAGCAGCAATCATGACTTCATTCAACCACATGATCATGAGGGAGATGCTAAGAAGGAAAATGATGGTTATGATAAAATCATCCATGTTACGCATTATGGGCATCAATCTCCAAATACTGCATAGATTATTTCTAAAGTAGAAAAAGGAAATCAAGTGATTGATAATACACCTGTGAAGGTTGTGGTGGTTAATAAGGATTATAATAAATCATCCAAGAGGAAGGATACTATTATTGAAAAATAATCTTTACACACATGGGAATCAGATTTTAAATCAGCCTCTTTGGGTAAGTATTTTTTAATACAGTCGCTAAAGAAGTTTATAGACACCATTCCCTTGTTTCTGAGTATTGAATCAATGTGTCAGTTGTTTCAGAATTCATTCAATCAGAAGAAATATTCCATAAGAATGCTCATGGAAAATTTCATCAAGATTGAGGCTGATTTCAAAATCATTTATATTGATTATGATGCTCACAGGAGATCTTTTAAGGAAATTAAAAAGTGGTCCAAAAGAAAAATTGATGACTTCAGATTCATTGATGACTTACAAGACTCATTGAATGATGAATTTGATAAGTCAAATGATTGGACAAATAGTCAGTCAACATGTTCTATAGAGAAGATGAACATTGGAAAAGTAGTATGGAAGCAAGAAGATATTGATCTTAGTGGGAAGTGGAATTCAGATTCTTTAAATTATGAAGAGATAAAGGGATATTAGAATAAAGTTCAAAGAAAAGTTCAATCATCAAGAATAGATACTGAAGTCTCAGGAAGAAATTCTTATATCTTAGGATGGGGAAATAAGGGCTCTAGAAAAGAAAAATGTGGATCAGGAACAGTTGCTCAATTTTTTTTGGAAGATCAAAAGGATATCAAGAAATTAGAGACTAACATTAATGATATTATGCCAAAGAAAATAGATGAATGAATTTTTTATCTTTTCAATTAGATGCTTTTTTTTATTTCTTCCTTGTATTAATTTTTCCAATCTTAATGAAATATCATGTTACTCTTCATTTGTTTTGTGTATAGATCGCATATTTCTGAGTATAATTTTTTCCTATTCTCCCTATTCATTTTTTAAAATCAAAATGGGGGTGAATGGGATGATAAAAATAAAACTATGTATAAATAATATAATTCCCTATGTTAGGGTGAGTTTAAGAGAGGGGGCTTACTTAAAATGATTTTCGTATGCAAGAAAAGGTAATTTTTTCTCTATGGAAGTCAATAATATGATCCTAATGGATTTTAAAACCTAATAGGGAGTTAGTCAATTTCATATTGATTCAAAAGTAAAGGGAGATATGTTTTTCTTTTAAGGTTCATAAAGAAAATTCTTAGTCTTATAATTTTATCTATACAGTTGTTTGTGTTTTCCAAAAAGAGGAATATTGTTGAGTCGATATGGTTTCCTTATGAATTATCCATTCCTCTATGTATAGAAAATCAAAAACACTTTATCTTAATGAAAATTATTTTTCCCTAAGGATTATTTTCTTAATGGAAATTTTCCTTATCTAAGGAAATTTTTATCCTTACCATTTTTTCATTGTCTCATTTTATAATTTCTCATAATAAAAATAATTTTAATACTAAGTAAAAAATTCGAGTTCATATCTAAAACCTAATAATATTATAGTTTCCTGGATATATAGTGTTCTATTTTCAGGCTCTAAATTCTCTGAAAATCAAACTCTGAATTCACTAAATATCATACTCTAAATTCTGTGAAATTTAGACTCCTAATTCTCTGAAAATCAGACTCTAAATTCTATGTAATTCAGACTTCGGATTCCCAGAAAATCAGACTCTGAATTCTCTGAAATTAAGACCTATAATTCTTTGAAATTAAGACTCCGAAATCTCTGAAATTCAAAATCCAAATTCTATGAATTTCATAATTTGAATTTCTTCAAAATTCAGAATCCAAATTTTGAAGAATTCAGACTCCAAGTTCCTTAGAATTTAGTCTCTGAATTCATGGGAATACAGACTCAGAAAAAATTAGAATACAGATTCTGAATTCATTTTACATAGAATCCGAATATCGATGTCTTATATGTTCTGATTGTTTATATAATTAGACTCATAATTATATATTCCCATAGACCCCAGAAAGTATAATTTGGTTAAGATACTTAATTTTCTTTACACATGTTATTGTTCTCAAATGATGTCGTACAATCTGGTTCTAACTAATAGTTGGTTGAGTGACAAATGTACAGGTCCCTCCATGATTCAAGGATAAATATGACCTTTAGAATAGGGAGCTGACTTTTGGAGTTTTTTCTCTAAATAGGATCTCATTTGAACAAGTTCATGATCGTTCCGTGAATCTGTAGATTACATGGTGTGAATGGATTTTTAGAGAGAGATAATATCATTATTTGTGTGCTCTGAACAACATTTTAAGCTTTATTTGTGCGAATTTTATTGTTTATGAGTACAATCTAGGGCTTCCTTGGATATGATGATAGAGGTTCCAACTACCTTAAAGTTTGAGGGCTTCTGGGGATAGGAAGATTGAGATGATTACTACCTTAAATATCAAGGGCTTCTAGGGATAACAAAATATTTAGATATTCCTATCAAGGGTTTACCAATGAATGGGTAAGACTTAATTTCTTAAAAGTATAAATCAAGGTACCTTTAACCAATGTTATTGGATACCCTACTCTTTGGGTGAAATGATTTCCTACTTGTTCCTTGTTTTTTTCAAGTTTTATTTTCATTGTTTTTTTAAAGAAAGAAAGTATAAATTTATTATACATTATTATACTCTTATTTGCACTAATAAGTATGATTCTATATGCTTAAGGAATAATATTTTCTAAAGAAAAAATTTCATATGTTTTATTTCCTGGACCAAATTTCTAGAACCTATGAAATTTTGTATCATTGAACTATTTTAGGGTTTGTGAATTTTCCTTTTTTAAATTTGTTAAACATAGTTTTCCTTGATGTTAAAAAGGGTATTATTTGAAAATACAATTTACCCCCCCCCCCCATAGTATTTGAGTATCTACATATACTATTTCGATCCTATAGTGACCATTAGGACTCGATGTGCGTGTTTCCAGTTTCAAATGATTTTTTTAAAGCATAATTGACATACTCGAAACTGAGAGAACACATTTGGATTGTCTTGATACGTTATAAAAATGATCCATATATCATTTTTGACATTTTTGAATCATCCGAACATAAATTCAATTCCTTGAGTGTCTGATATAATATTTTATGTGTCTATTTATTTGAAATTGACATTTATTTTGATAAAAAAATTGTGACATAATGAAGACCTTGAGAAAGAATTCATATTGGTTTGATAATTTAATACAATAATTAATATGTCGTTTCTAACATTTAGGAATTGAAATTTCTTCAATTCAACACACATTATGACCCATATAACTCGAAGTGTGTTGTTTTTATTCGCAATTGACATTAATTATATTAAAAATATAAGCAACATTCTTAAAACTCATAAAATTAATTATAATTATATTGATACTTTATGAAAATGATCCATAAGTCATTTTGGTAAGGTAGGAATTAGTCGCACCCCAATCTGAAGAATTTTGTGACTGATATAATTCCAATTATGTCTATTTATTTAAAATTGAAATTAATATTAGTTAAAAGAACATGTTATATATAAAAAAAATAAAAAACATTTGGAATGTTTTGATAGATTAGAAAAACAATCCCTATATTAATTGAGACTTTTAAAAATAAATAACATATCAATATGATTCATGGTGTCACCGTTATAACTCCATATGCGTGTTTTTATTTAAAACCAAAAATTAATTACAGTAAAAAAATGAGACATAATTAAAAATAAGAAAACACATTAAATTTGTTTTGATACTTTAAGAAAATGATTCGGATTTCATTTGTAACAATAATGAAACAAAATCCCCACAACCAGATGCATTATTTGACCATTATGACTCTAAGTGTGACTTTTTATTTAAAATTGACATTAATTTTTGTTAAAATAAAAAGGGACATACTAAAAACATATAAAACTCATTAATACTGTTTTTATTCAGCATGAAATTGATAAATAATTTTTTTTTCATGTTTTAATAAACCAAACCTCTATTTGTTTCACGGTGTGAAAGGTGTGACTCAAAGTGTCTGTTTTCAATTTAAAATTAACATTTTAGTCAAAAATATACCACTCACTAAAAACCAAGAAAACATGTACTGGTTTCATTGATAATATTTTAATATTATTAATAAGTAATTTGTGACATTTAGGAAGTATTCTCATGTCAATATGATAGTTGATGTGACTGGAAAGCCACAAAGTGTGTGTTTCCAGTTTAAAGTGTGATTTTTATGAAAAGGACAAGTAATATACTCCAAATAGATAAGAATCATTCAAATTGTTTTGATACATTAGAAAAATAATATGTAATACATTTTTTATGTGCATGAATTATCTGCATCTCAATCCAATGCATGGTTTGACTCGTATAATTCCAAGAATATCTATTTATTTAAAATAGACATTAATTTTTTATAATGAATAGGTGACATACAAAAAATCATGGAAACACATTAATATTTTTAAAAAAATTGTTAAATGATTAATATGTCATTTCTAACAAATAGGAATCAACCTCACTTCAGTATGAAACATGGGGTGACTGGTATAACTTGAAGTGTGTCCTTTTATATAAAATCGTCATTAATTTTAGTAAAAATAAAAATTTACATACTGAAAACAACGAAAATGATTTTGATTATTTTTATATCATTCACACCAAAATATAATGCATTTTGTGACCGAAATAAAACCATGTGTGACTATTTATTTAATATTGACATTAATTTTACTTAAAAGAACAAGATCCATACTAAAAATTGATAAAAAATTCGATGTGATTTGATACTTTTAAAAAACAACTCATAATTCAGTTATAACAAGTACAAATAAACAATACCTCAATAAGACACATGGTGTGACTAGTATCACTCAATGTGGGTCTTTCTATTTAAAATTGAGAATAATTTTAGTAAAAAGAACAAGTTACATATAAAAAATTAGGAGATTCATTCTGATTGTTTTGATACATTATTAAGAAACCAATAAGTCATTTTTATATATAGAAAAAAACAAACATGAATTTGATGCATGGTGTAACCGGAATGACTCAATGTTTTTCTTTTTATTTGAAATTGACATTAATTTTAGTAAAAAAACAACTGACATGACAAAAACACAAAAAATATTTCCCTATTAGTTTTATATATTATCACAATGTCCCATGATTTATCTGTGACATTTATGAATCAACCTCAGCACAATCCAACACATGATATGACCTGTATGGCTCAAAGTGTTTGTTATCAATTAAAATTTTTCATTTTAGTTCAAAACCTACATCACTCATTATAAACCATGATAACTCACTTTGATTACCTTGATAATTTATGAAAATTATTCATATAACATATATGATGTTTATGATGCATTATCACATCAAATTGAAAAATGATGTGATCAATATGACTCAAAATGTGCTCTTCGAGTTTTCAAAAAAAATAGGAAGAAACACAAGTGAACTACAGAATGTTGAGAAAACACATTTTTATGGTTTTGATACATTAGTAAAACTATCCTTAAGTAATATTTGACATTAAGGAATCACCATCACCTCAATAAAACACACGGTGTGACCGGTATAACTCCAATTGTGTTTTTAATTAAAATTTAAATCAATTTTAGTAAAACAAACAAGTGACATATTGAAATCTAAGAAAACCCATTCAAGATGTTTTGATAATTTATGAAAATGATACATAAATCATTTTTTAGGTGAAATAATTATACCCACCTCAATATGAAACATGTTGTGACTGGTATAACTCCAAATGAGTCTTTTAATTTAAAATTGACATTTTATTAATGTATTCTTTCATATTAATGTTTAAATTTTTTATTTATTGTTATACAAAAAGAAGATTTTTTTCTTTTATATGTGTATTATTTTTCTTGGGTTGAGGTGATTTCTTGGAAAATTGATATTGTGTGAGGAATTTTCTCAATGGGGATCACACACACCAAAGACAATGAAAATTTATTGTTTTTAAATGTTTGTGGATTGTTATTGTAAATGTAATTATACAAAACATTTTTTTTAATACATATAGAATATTCTTTTGTATTCATGATTTAGATTTTATTTCAATTAAATTATATATTTTAATACTTGTTATAAGTTTCTTTAGTTGGATGTTATACAAAGAGTGCACTGCAATAGGTAGGTCCCTTATCAATGTTATTAATAGCATTGAAAAAGGGACCCTTTTTTTGTTCTATAGGCAGACCATATATAGGTGACCCCCATTAACGATGTTGAGGATGAGAACACTTTTTTAGCACAATAATTTTTTTTTCATTTTTCCAAGTGGAATATATATATTAGTGCCTCTATTCATCCATGTAAGATAAATTATACTATAAATGGTAATCTATGATTAATTAATCATAACAATGTGATAAATTGACAGATAGTTTAGTGAATAAGGTTCTTAATATATACAAATCCACTTCCATTTCATATCCTTTAATATTATTAATACAGGCATTCGGAGAGAAAAGTTATTTTCATTTAAACTACCTCAAGTATAATTTAAAAATAATCCCTTCTTAAGAATTCTACAAAAAATTTTATTTTTTGCAGCATTATGAAAACCACTCACATTGATGTTAAATGCAATGTCGTGTAACATTTTCCTTAATTCCACATGCATAATGAAATTAGGAAAAAATGGTGACATATTCATATCTAGAAAGATATCATAGAGAGGTAGTGTGAGTTTATATAGAGAATATGTTTGGCTGAGAAGACTAACCTATTTGTAACACCCCGTCCCTAATCACCAAAATGGCAGTTATGTGGTAATTCTAGGTAACCTCATGCATTTATCCATAGACTCTAGAAGATTTTAACTCAAGTAGTGTGTGTAAAGTAATCATGGGGAGACTATTACCTCTAATATAAGGCTCGGGGTTTAGGCCCAAATATACAAGAGTTTTCAGTACAAATCAATCATATAAAATACAACTCAAATACATATTGAAATAAAATATTGATCAAACATAGACTGACATGTATAGAATAATGAACCATAAAAAATTCAATAATATACATCCAAACAATGTACAGAATAATTATTATATATAAAAAATAATGAAGACCTCAAATAAATAAAACTCAAACTCTCTAATACATGCTAAATAATATTTGAAATAAAATACATTTTTTACTAAACCAATAAACGCAGTCTAACCATAAAAATACATACCCTATACATATTACTAATGGAATCATGTGTCCTTATATAAGTGGTACATACCCCATGAGAAAAAAAATCAAGTTATAACAATTTATATCAAACCCATGTTATGTAAATGTTTAAAGGGTCAGTTCAATGACCTAGTAAGAATATGCTATACCGCCACCAAAATAGATTATAATATGCTAAATTTTATTTTCATGAAATAATTATATAAGATATGATTTCATTCTTGTGTTACACAAACACTAGAAAAAACATTCTATATAGATATATGAATATAAGTTATGTAATCAAGTTCAAACAAAAGAACCATGAAACGTAAGAACACCTATAACAAATTTGTTCCAGAAGGAAGATTCACCTTATCAATTAACCAAATACCCCTCCCAATATTAAAGGTATTGTGTTATATAATGATCTACCCCTACAAAAATATGTAGGTTAGGGTGTCCAGTAATATCTTGACCCTTGCTTTCTCAGTCATGGTAGGTCATGTGCCAAACATCCTAGACACTACATAAATCTTAATGGTAGTGTATTATCAAGTTTCATACTATACAGTGATTATTAAGGGATTTGATATCCTATGAAATGAGGTAATCAATTTTTACACATGGGATGGAACAAAAAATTATCCTGACCATTTCTTATCACTCAATGGTGGTTGAGCATCCCTTCTGATGAAACACATTAACACTCATGGTTGTCCTAGACCTTCAAAAATAATTAGGACCCATGTCTACAATGTTAATGCTTACACACTATATCTCTAATGGAACCACTAGGAATCATGATCCATATCCCACAAAACAATTAATTGGATATCAAAATAATATAATAAGTTCAACCAAGAAATTAAAATCATAGCATGTGTTCCATCTCACAACCCACTAACTCATAGCTAGATCTGCACCACTAAAGTGTTTGACCCATAATTTAAAACTATATGAAGACATATATAAACCCTATAAGAGGTATATTTCATACACTAAGAGTAACATAACACTTTGATAGAGAAGGTAAAATTACTAGTAGGCACCAACAACATTCATCTTCATGCGATAAGCAAATCCACATGAAATCAGAAAAAAATATGAAAAAAATAGTTACAAAAAATTAATCCCCGACACCGGGTTAAATGATCAAAAAATAATTTAAATCCATGTTATTATATTTTCTGTATAAAAATTCCAATCATATATTTTTTAACAAATAATTATGAAAATGTTTAACATGTCATCCTATTTAACCTTGTCCCTAGAGAAAATTTCAGCAAACAATTCATGAGAAAACCCTATTTTTTTTTGAAATTCCATTTCTGAACCATTTATTAAATGATAAATTTTCACAAAAAACTAATTTGATTCAAACCCTTTTAATAATATTAAAAGTGAAACTATTTCTCTTTCAAATCTATCTTAAACCACTACAAAAACCATACAGGGGATGAGGGGTACTAAATCACTCATGGTTCCCTTATAAAACAATTTAGAAATCTATATGGTCTTTGTTGACTATTAGGTTGATGAATGAATAATGTAATAATTTAGAAATATTACAACATTATTTTATCATTTAGAAAAAAATAATGAATGATCAAAAAAATAAGTATATAACTAATAGATTGAAATATTGTCAAGGCCACCTATCTCAACTTAAGATCATAGTCCCTCCCATTATAAAAACAACATTTTATATTCTCATGATAACTTCTATAACAAATAAACATCATAAAATTAATCAAATAAACATTTAGAAACCCCAAAATATAATACATTGTTCCAAAATAATTGGGTGACCTTAAAATTTTAAAACAAGGAGAAATATAGTGTGGTCTACTTCTGATACACACTCAGACCATAGCCACACAAAATAAACAATTAAACACATGTATAAAGGAAACAATATAACAAAATTCATAAATGCACATAAATAAATTCTGGGGAAACATATAATAAATAGAATATTGAATAGTGGATTGACTACTTCCTCTTAAGATGAATTTGACAAGATACACATGAAAGAACCAAAAAAGAATAATGAAGCCACGATGCTGTGAATAAATAATCTCTATAAACCATGAATTGTTGAAAACAAAATCAAAAGATAACAGAAAGTTAAAATATAAATACGGATATTATTCTATCCAAAAATCAGTAAAATTAACATCATATAAATCATCTAAAACAATTAGAGGAAATGGAGGGACAAATAGAGATCTATGATGGCTCACTGCTCACATTATAGTGTACATCATCGTGGAAGCCCAAGGGGGTTCCTAATAAAATAAATATATATTACCAAAAAGGAATTCAAAAATGAACACATATCTATGTGTTGTGGAATTACCCTTAGTGGTCATGAAATGAGAACCCCAGAGAGAGGATCAATTCCACTTCCTTAATAATTATGTGTTGTTATCCAAATAGTCTTTGCAAGATTCACCTCTAGAAGAATATTGTGTAATCATCTAGAATCCATCATGGAGTGGCCCAAATAGGTAATGGTTTATCTAATCCTTGTAATAAATACATTCCCTTGTGCCAATGCCATTGTATTGTGACTCAAAATTGTCATGTCAATGCAATCTACTATAACAAAATTTTAACAGCACGACCACCCACCCACTAATCTAATGTCTAAATAAGCTCTAAAATCACAGGATAATACACAAAACACATCCAAAACAACACTTATATATTCAAAAACACTCTAAATTTTAATATATGAAACAATTATTGATATAACCCCAAATTATAGAAAAAAAATCAAAATCTATATGAAATTCACATCACGTAATGATACGACTTCTTACAAAAATCCCCCAATAAAAAACCCTCATCTATAATAAGTTTTGATATTCATTTAAATATCATAACTAATCTAACATGACATAAATTTTCTATCAATTATCCTTTTACAATCTCCAAACACCCAAAAAATTGTACGATATATCTCCAAGCACTATACATTTACACATTGAATTTTCAATACAAATTCTAGTTTTATCCTCGGTGAACCACTACTCTATCATAAGTGATCCTCCCAATATAGTTTACCCCTCAATAAATCTATTTCTACATATAATTACAAGTTGATTCTATATCAAAAATATACTAATAAAGTAAAAACTCACTTATCTACACAAGACCATAACTTCTTCGACTCCGTATTGGAGCAAGGGACACCTCATACCACAACGTGACCCACAACAAAAGATAATCTATAGGTTTTTATACCATTCATAATCCATAACTGAATATGAATTCTTGGGTGGGTAGTCTAATATTGACCCATCCCTTTTTTCTCAATGTAGGTCATGGGAAAAACATCATATCCTCTACCTGAAGTTTTATGTTAGGGTGTCATTATGTCTCCACCAATCCCATATAACTCAAGGGAGGTAATAAACCCAAAAAAATCATACCATATCACATAATCAATGAAAAACAAGAAGTGTAGTGGTTGAACCTTCTGACTCATGAGAGTCTAGACATCCTATCTCAATCCACACCTGATCACTCATGGTTTTCATATTCATTCACAAATTACTATGACCCAATCTTTTTCATGTCACTCATTCCTTTTCATATTAACTCATTGTATAAATAAGACTAAGGATCCATCATTCAAAATTATAATGATCACATATCAAATCCACAATATGATAAATTTTTTAAAAAAAATTGAATGAATCTCATCTCATCTCATCACTCACTAAAATGTATCCATAGGGAAAGTAAAATGAGGACTAAAACAAAGAATGAATATTATCCAAACACCCATGTCATACATCTATGTGTATTTTTCTATAAATCATGACCATCCTTCTAAATTGATATCTAATTAATTGTAACTACTAAATAGATTCATAATTCATCATTACAAATAATAAAATCGACAAGAAATCAAAAAAGGAATCACAATAGGGAAAAAACAATAAATAATCAATAATCTCTCCCCTAAGGTCAAATAGTCCAAAACCAAATTTTAAATAATCCCTCAAATTTTACTTTAAAAAAATAAATCAATTTATTCTTAAAAATCCTTTATAAATGGAATCACATCCCTTCATATATACGATAGGACTTTGGAAAAAATACCTTCAAAACATTCTTTCAAAAACTACTCTTTTTTAGAATACAATTTCATAGAATTTTATTAAATATCCCATTCTACCAAAAATTATATTATAATAAAAAAAATATTTGTAAATTTTTACATTAGCCCTCGTTAAATTTTGAAACTGACACACACCACCATGAAAATAACAGATAGGGATACTAGAACTCATTCGACCAAGGATCCAATAGTGTGATGTTTATAAATATATATAGTCTATTTGCAAAATTAAGTTGATGTAAATTTATGATAATATGTGAGAGATATAAAATAATTCATTCAATATATAGATAATAATAAAAATGAATTCACATGAAATTATTATCACAAAATGAGTAATAAACTTATAAAAAGTGAAGGAAACCTTCTTAAACAACTTATCATAATTCATCTGATGTTCATACCATCCTCTTAAGATTCTAATAGAATTTATCTTATCAATAAAAACAAAGAAAATAACAAAATAAATATTTAATACCAACAAACCAAAATTAAAAAATCAATGCCAAAATTTTTGGTAAAATATACAACCATTAATCTATATGGAACATGGTGTATACCACTTTAAAAAAACTTGAACCTCACCCAAAAATAACAAAATATAAACCCCCAAATCAATAGACAATATAAAAACAATTCACCAATAACACAAAATAAAATCATTATGACACATTAATCAATTAAAAGAATACACAATAACTTTAATACATCCTATATGGGACCCTATTAATGTCGAACACAAAATCCCCAATACACATGTAAAATTCATCATAATCCAACAAAACTCTTTACTAAAACACTAATTAGGTTAACTAAAATTATGTGAAGATAACAGATACAAATAAGATGAATAATTATAAGGGTATTATTTCCTTAAATTGATATGAATAACATCCCATAATTAACTAAAAAAGGAAGGAAAATTGAGGTAGAAATGCAGTTCCAAGAGGGATCTCCCCTCTAATTTGAGCTACTAACACTGATGAAGCATAAAGAGTTTCCCAATATAGTGAACACAAAAATTTCCATATAAACACAAATAACAGACACCCAAAACTGAGTCACATTATGATAATAATGAGGTCATGATTCAACTAAGCCCAGAAGTGGATTTATCCCTCTACCATGACAATATTAAAACATGACCCCTATAGTATGCTATGATGAACTGTACACAAAATGTATAGCCCTCTACCACACTCTATCAAAACATTCTTTCCTATGGCACATTCCTATTACTCTAGAACACAATTCATTTCACTTAGGATAACCATGTTTCAGTGTGACTCTAACCTATCATGATAAAAAGGCATGTGGCTATAGAAATTCAACTGAATGACCACTAAACCATTGTTTAAACATTGAAATGATCACTGAATACACTGACCAAGAATTAGAACATTCCATAAAATTTATTATATATTTTCAAACATATATAATCCCAATAAATTTCCTAATTTATGTCATTCCATCTAATTTAGGAAAAAATCAATATCCCTATAAAATTCACTGGCCATTTTGATGCTTATCATTCCAATGTTTACTATCGAGTTTGTAAACCCTATATGGTGAATTGGTGATTCATTTCTTTAGAATAAATTTATTAATATAATTATATAGTAATATAAAATGGAGGTTTTCCATGAGATACTTATTATAAGGTCCTGGCATTAAACATTACATAATATTGAGTTAAATCAAGAATTCACATTGAGGATCTTTTCTAATTTAGAGTATTTGAGGATTAGGCCATAAATATTACATATCAGCTTGAATATTACAAGTAGACACTACTACTCAGTATCCATTGTTTCATAAAATATAAACTCTTAAAAGGAAACATGTCCATTTCCTTGTTTTATAAATCATGTCATTTCCTTGATCACATCCAGGTCCCTATTCCTCTTCATGTCCTCTGAAAAACATTTCAGAAACATGGGATGAGACAAAATCTCAGTAAGGGATACCCAAAGAAGAAAAACTATTAGTTTTTTAAAACAACATTTAAGCCATGAAAACTTTATCATAAGTAATACTTTTTACCTTTATAAAGTAGTAAATACTATTCTCTGAATAAAAGATCATTTCTTACCCTTTTTTAACCAAAAGATTATCGAAAAACCCATAGAAATCCCACATAACATATATAGATAACTTGGGACATAAACATACAGAAATGGAATAAACATATGGTTCACTTCCACATATATCACTAAATAGAATAGCTATATGACCAAATTCCATTCCCAATGCATTGGAGGTTATAACGTAACCACCTGTCTAGGTTTATCACGGCACCACCTGTCATTTGGTTTATCACGTAACCACCCGTCAAATGTCCAAGTACCATTATAAAATCATGAAACAAAAAATTTTGAAAATATAAAAATTTCACTAATAACATTTCCAAATTTTAATCAGAATATTTTATTTCAAGATATTGACATAATAAATGCTTAATCAAACCATTTTCAAAACCATTTAATACATTTAATAAAGTGATTTTTGAATAAAAGTGTCCCACACCACTTTGATGATTTTAAAGGAATTAATGTTTTGAAAAAATTAATGTACATATAAATAAATACTAAAAACCATTTTGAAAATGTGGACATTAATGAGAAATATTTAGAAGAATAATTCTTTAATGATTTTAAAATGATGTTTTGGTTAAATATTTATGTAACACTTAAGAAACATTTGACTAAACATAATTGAAGAATATAATAAAAAAAACATATAATATCATGAGAATAAATATATCCACGATATAATATTCCAAAGGTAAGTATATACACCATATAAAAGTGAATTGGTGCATAAAAACCATGAAGTCTCAAGGGAATGTAAATTGAGACGAAATCCCTTAAAAAGATGGTCTCTTTAGATTAGGGATAAGTCAATTAAAAAATTATGTGGGAGAAATAATAATACACTCAATATAAGTGGGTATTAAGTGTGAAACAATCATAGGTAATTCACACATATTTATTTCATGGAATAATAAAGAAGTATAAGTTTAACCCAAAGAATTGAAATTGGGCAAAGAAGTTCCCTTACAGAAATTTGATAGCCTAACGGCGTCACGTTAAAATTGAAAAAAAAAATCATGAGAGAGAAAAGGGTATCTCATAAATTGGGCATAAAATTTACATCATTAATGATATATAAGAACATATCACAATATTAGATGATGTAAATTAAAACACATAACAAAAATAAGTCTTTAAAAAAGAGGAGGGTGAAAGGTTCCCTTAATGATTTGGTAACTTATGAAACATTCACCATGTGAATGAATGATCATAAAATGAAGATTTAATTACACATAAATTAATTTATATTACACAATTAATACAAAAATGGGAAGTACATACACCACACAAAAGTAAATAGTGGCAATATAACACGAATCTCACTGGAATAATAAGTGAGATGAAAACCCCTTATCACACTGTAATCAAAGGGATCGTATGAAAAAAAGTTAATAAACACCAATTTAATTGAAAAATACCATGAATATAAAGGAATTAATGATAATATATATAAAATATATGTACACAATACACCACATGAAATAAATAAGTGGCGAACAATGGAAATCCCACGAAATTAAAAGTGAGATAAGAAACCCCTTACCTCGTTTCCGACTTGACCTGTTCATTCTTTAATCTCCTGAATAAAAAACTAAAGTTAATTTATTCTTGATTAAGAACATTTTTCAAGTTTATAAATCCTTTTAAGTAACTTATTACCATGTTATAAAAAATTATTTAATCATTTACGTTAATAATGCTCGTTTTATGGATATTTGGTACTTGAGTCAAAAATGGACTTCTTATAATTACGAATTGTTCATGTGGAAAAAAGTTCATTATATCCATAATTATATTCATGATTTAGATATCATATATAAAATATATATCCAGAATATATATATATATATATATATATATATATATATATTTATAATATTACATAGCATTTGGAGATAAGAAATTAAATGCACCGTTCATGGAGACGGTAAGTCGTACGTATGCATGTACGCTACTTCCATTTCTATTTTGATTTGTAATGGAATTGAAACATAATAAATAATATATATATTATAATTAAATTATAATATCATATATAATTTCATTAACTCTTCCCATTATACGTTTCACATAAGGCATGAACGACTCATATTACTTTGAGGGGGCAGTAGTCCGCACTTCCTCAAATAAGATTATCATATTTACCCACTATGGAAGCCATAAATGTATTATATAAATTAAAAATAAAAAAGCATTGAAAAAATATAAATATAATATCTGTCGTATATAAATACAGTTCTATCATAAGTTCTACCATGATAGGCGGTTGGAGATATTTTAACAATCATCCTTTCGTGAGTTAGTAGTTCTCTGTCCAGAAAAAGAGTATGTTCTTTACCCATTAGACATAGTTGTGTGTATGTGTAGTTTGAATAATTCTCATAAAAAAATCACAGTATATTTAGGATAATTTTTTGTTATAAAATGAATGAATAAAAATATTTTAGGGGTTGGAAAGGTAAAATAAATGAAAATATTTTAAGAGATATTATTACCTTTAATTCGGGTAACTTCCTTTGGTTTCTACCAAAAGGACTTCTTGAAGTGCCTTCTGCCTAAGGTAAGGCTTCTAAAAGGAATATAGGTATCTTGATAGCTATTTGGGAAGTGTTAGGATGAGAAAAAGGGTTTTAGAGGTGTAAGGAATGGGTTAGAAGTGAGTTATTTTTATAAGGGGGAGGAGGGTTTCTTTAGTAAAGTGTGAAACTATTATTTTATTATATAATGATTTTCGGTTTATAAATGTAAAAAACTCATTAATGACGAATATAAGATGAATCATGGTCGAAATAAATTCATCCCCTAATAATTGGACAGGTTTTGGTTGTTATTTTAATATTTATAATCTTATTTTTTTAATCATTTATTAATGACGTAAGTACTACATCATTTTTGTGTCTTAAATAATTTTATTTATATGATGTCTGAAAATTATAAAAACAAATGATGTAGGAAATATTATTAGATTTCCAATTAATATTTATATTTGAAATTTTTACTTATATAACCTCATGTAAAAATTAATTTACTAAAAAATATTTGTTTGTTTCATTTTTGTCTTTACATAAAATTAATTAATCTAAAGTGTCATTATCACTCCCATGTGGCTCCATGGGGTCCCAAAATCGTCCCAAAGATGCCCATGGTCGTCCATGACTCATACAATATGTTTAGGACAAGTGTTAAGGTAATTATGTATTATTATAATATTCCTTTTACCTTGAATTACCATATTCACCTTTAACAGCGGTAAATAAAAGTCAAAAGTTACTATTCACCAAAAAGTTATTTTCATCTTATTGAACCACATTTTACTTACTAATAACAACCATGTATTCTGTATTATTGAAATTCAACTTACATAAGCGGTAAAATTTCATTTAATGGAAAAATTCCGTTTTTTAACTGCTACTTAGTAGTTTCACTATTCATTAAAAATTGATGTTTTTCAAAAAATACCAAAAATTGAGCCTAAACCATATTTGGTATTCTGTATTAAAAAATGATTTCTATTTTAAAAAATTCAAAACATATAAGTTGCATTAATTAATTTAAAATTAATTCTTATTGTAAAAACAAATAGCATGTTTTTAAGAAACAATATTTATCAAAAAATTGACACTTGTTTATGTCCAATTTCAAAGTGAAATTAATTTCGATAACCAAAACTAGATTAAAATGTAAAAATATAATCTAATTATACATTAAAACCACATAAGAAATAATCTAACATTATAAATAAACTATATTAAAAGGTAGTTTTAAATTAAAATACAGTATTTTTCACTATTCATTACAAGATGAAATTTATCCGGAAAAAAAAACCAAATATTTACCCAATGTAAATTTTGATGTCTCAATTATAAATAAGAATTTCATTTTGTAAAATAGAACATATATAAGATACCAAAACAATATTTAAAAAGGGTTCTCCCTCAAAAGGTGGCAAATCAACATTTTAGTGAATAATAGATTATTTATGTTTAAAATAGAATTCTTTTCTTATTTTAATCCTATGCCTTTTATTGGATAAATGTAAAAACATTTAACAAAAATTTATAATCTATTTTTTTATTTCTATTCATTCCCTCTATTACAATCGCTAGGCCTTAACTACCACTTGAAATAATTTTATATTATTATTTTTTTAGTATGACCCAACGCTATGTGCAACGAAAGATTTCAAAGAACCTCGTTGTTGTGTATCAGGTACTTCATCGAACATATCATCCCCTTTAAAGTAAAATTAATTATTAATTTACAGATATAAATAAATATTAAAATGACATATTCTTTATTTACCTAGGATTTTACATCCTTCCCCCTTTTTGGGAATTATGTCCTTGAAATTTTAATATTGGACTTGGAAACTTCCTTGAAAGTCCCACATTGGAAAAAGAATCAATAAAAATATCACTTTAATATAAAGGAAGACAAATAAAAAGGATAACCAAGATAACAGATAGTAGGATTCCATGAAATCATGGATATGGAGAAGAATAAAAACCATCAAGTTCTGATGGAGAGTGATAGAAAACATGATTAAGAGATTGTTAAACACCAAAAAATCACAAACTTGTGATGGGTTAAACAGTCTTTGATTCCCCAGTAGGAAATGTTAATAGACATTGTTTTTTGTTTAAGTTACTTTTTAGTGTGGAATTTATTTATGAGCTTAACTAAAAACATATGGAAACATACTTACTTGTCATGTAGACTTTCATCCTTTACTAGATTTCTAACAAAAACTCATATTTTCTTCAAACAATGAGTATTCAGGATGACTTGTTCACAATAAAAGTGCTATAGTCAACTTCGAGAGAATCACATAATCCACAAAAGATGAATGATATATTTCTCATGTCTTTAGACCATAACCAAAACCAAAATTTGTTTGTATAAGATCATATAATACCTAAAAGGATAATGATTGGTAAAAAGAAATACTTCACCTAATCTTCATAATCCAACAAAAGTACCCAAAGATCAAGAAAGACCATTCAATATACAATGGTTCTTAAAATCCTTCAAAATAATCAAAACTAATATTGAAACCCAAAACTCAGAAGAATTTAAATCACAGTCTTCCACAATAAATCTTAATATTTATCTCCAAAAATATCGACTACTCTTAAACTCTCGTAATGAAGTGTAATTAACGAAATCACATATTCTCTATGATAGGTTAATCATTTCCAAAAATACCCCAAATCACTTTATGTCCATAATAAAAACATATATTCTTCCAAAATAATATCTCAACTATTACTCCCCAAATTAAATCCAATGGTATTCTATTTTCCTTAACCATATAGTATTCCCATAACATAGAATGTCTTCCAAAATAACCTTTATCACTTAATCACTAAATCGTTTTCCAATACTATAGATGTCCATTTGATAAATAATATAATCTCAAATAAACTTATTCTTGATCGAGAAAATCATTTCACTAAAAATAATTAGTCATACTAACCAAGGACTTCACGTAGTCTAGTGGTACTCGATAAATCCCAATCGCACTTTGGTTTTGGGTTCGATTCCCGCAACATTGTCAATCACGACGGGTTGTCACATGGTCTGAGTGTTGTCCATTTTCAAAAATAATAAAATTTCATAAAATTCCCAAAAGAAGTAAAATTCCTCAAAAATAACCATAACATAATTTAACCTCAAAGGTTATCTAATACCATTCATTTTCCACCCCAAAATTTAATAACCATTTATCACCTCTAAAATAATTATGACTCTTTCTAATATGCTAATCATTATAGTTATTTCACTTATGCTTAAAATACACCCTAAACTCTAATGTTATCTACACCTACCTGTGATACCAACTATAAGGTCACAGCCTTAAACATTTCATAAACTTGAGTTAAATCAAGAATTCACATTGAGGATCTTTTCAGGTTTAGAGTTTTAGAGAATTAGGCCATAACTATTACATATCATCTTGAATATTACTAGTAGACACTACTACTCAGTATCCATTTTTTTCATAAAATATAAACTCTTAAAAAGAAACATGTCTAGTTCCATGTTTTAGACATCATGACATTTCCATGATCACATCCATGTCTCTATTCTTATTCATGTCCAGTGAAAAACATTTCAAAAAATGGGATGATCAAAAAGCTCAGTAAAGGATACACAAAGAAGAAAAACTATTAGTTTTTCAAAACAACAAGTAATCCATGAATACTTTATCATAAGTAATACTTTTTACCATTATGATGTAGTAAATACTCTTCTCTGAATAAAATATCATTGCTTACCCTTTTGTAACCAAAATATTACCATAAAACCCATAGAAAGCACACATAAATTATATAGATAATGTGGGACATACACATATGTAAAAAGAATAACCATGTGGTTGATATCCACACATATCACTAGATTAAATAGCCTTATGGATGACTTCTATACCCAATTTATTGGAGGTTATAACGTAACCACCCTTCCTGGTTTATCACAGCACCACTAGTCATTTGGTTTATCATGTAACTACCTGTCAAATGTTCAAGTACCATTATAAAATAATACACATAAAATATTTCATATATATAAGTTTCACTAATAACATTTCCAAATTTCAATCAAAGTGTATAATTTCAAGATATTGACATAATCAATGCTTAATAAAACCATTTTAAACCCATTTAAAACATTTAATTAAGAGATTTTTGTACAAAATTTCCCAATGCCACTTTTAAAATCATAAAAGAGTTAATTTTCTGAAAACATTAATTTACATATAAAAAATCATAAAATCCATTTTTGAAAACATGGAAATTAATGAGAAATATTTAAAAGAATAATTCTATAAAGCTTTTAAAACAATGTTTTAGTTTAAGAGTCTCGTAACACTTAAGAAAAACATGACTAAAAATAATTGAAGAATATAATAAAAAAATTATAATATCATTAGAATAAGGACATTTATGATATAATATTCCAAAGTCTAGTATATACACCATATAAAAGTGAATTTGTGCATAACAACAATGAAGTCTCAATGGAATGTAAATTGAGACGAAATCCCTTATAAAGACGTTATACTTTGATTAAGGATAAATCAATTACTTAATTATGTGTGAAAAATAAGAATACACTAAATATAAGTGGATATTAAGTGTGAATCAATCATAGGTCTTTAACAAATATTTATAACACCACATAATCAAGAAGTATAAGTTTAACCCAAAGAATTGAAATTGGGATAAGTAGATTCCTTACATAAATATGACAGCCTAACGATGTCACTTTAAAATTCAGAAAAATAATTTGATGATAAATAAAAGGATGTCAAATCACATAGAAATAAATTTTACATCATTAAGGATATAAAATTACATTTCCAACATTATAAGATGTAAATTAAAAGACAAAACAAAATTAAGCCTTTAAAAAGAGGAGGGTGAAAGGTTCCCTTAATGATTTGGTAACACATGAAACATTCACCATATGAAAGAAGGATCATAAAATAAATATTTAATTACCCCTAAATAAATGTATATTACACAATTAAAACAACCATGGGCATTACATACACTACATAAAAGTAAATAGTGGCAATATAGCACGAATCTTATGGGAATAATAAGTGAGATCAAAACCCCTTACCATATTTTAATCAGATTATTCGTATGAAAAAAAAAGTTAATAAATACCAATTAAATCATATAATGACATGAATATAAATGGAATAATGATAATATATATCAAATTTCAGTACAAAATACCCCACATGAAGTAAATATATGGTGAACAATGGAAATCTCACGGAATTAAAAGTGAGATAAAAAACCCCTACCTTGTGTCCGACTTGACCCGTTCATTCTTTAATCTCTTGAAGAATAAACTAATGTTAATTTATAATTTATTAAGAACCTTTTTAATGTTTATAATTCCTTTTAAATCACTTATTAACATGTTATAAACATTGTGTAATCATTTAAGTTAATAATGGTTGTTTTGTCGATATTTGGTACTTGAGTCAAAAATAGACTTCCTATAATTACATGTTGTTCCTATGGTCAAAATTTCATTATATATAGACTGATATTAACGATTAAGATATCATATATATAATATCTATCAATTATATACATGTATTTATAATAGTACATAACATTTGGAGATATGAAATGAAATGCACCGCTCATGGAGACGGTAAGTCGTACGTACGGATGAACGCAACTTCCACTCTATTTAGTATTGTAATGGAATTGAAACATAATGATACATAATTATATTATAATTCCAGTATAATATCATATATAATTTCATTAACACTTCCCTTTATACATTCCCCATAAGGCATGAATGAGTCATATCACTTTGAGGGGACGGTAGTCCGTACTCCTCAAATGAGATTATCGTATTGACCCACTATGAAAACCTTAATGGTATTCATTAAATGAAAAATACAGGAGCATAGAAACAATATAAATTTAATATATATCATATATAAATACTTTTCCATCATAATGGTCACCATGAAATATGGTTGGAGATATTTGAACAATCATCGTTTTGTGAGGGAGTAGTTCCCCGTCCACCGAAAATGTATGTTCTATACCCATTAGACGGAGGTGTGTGTAAGTGTATTTTGATTAATTATCTTAACAAAAACCCATAATATTTAGAATACAGTTGTTTTTATAAAAAAAATAAAAAAATTTAGGGCTTGGAGAAGTAAAATAAAAGAAAATAATTAAAGAGAAACTATTACCTTTAATTCAGGTAACTCCCTATGATTTGAACCAAAATGAATTCTTGAAGTGCCTTCTGTATTAGGTAAGGCTTCTATGAGTAATAGAGGGATATTTAGAGATTATTTGGGCATAGAATATGATACAAGGGGTTTGATAGGTGTAAATAATGGGTTAGAAGTGAGGCCATTTTATAAAGGGGAGGAGTTGTTCTGTAAGAAAATGTGAAAATATTATTTTATTATATAATGATTTTCAGTTTCTAAAGGTAGAAAACTCATTAAAGTGGAATATAAGATGACTAATGGTCGAAATAAATTCATCCAATAATAATTGAATAGGTTTTGGATGTTATTTTAATATTTATAATCTTATTATTTATATCATTTATTAACGAGGAAAATACTGCATTATATTTGTGTCATAAATAATATTATTTATATGATGTCTAAAAATTATCAAAAAAAACACGATGATTTAAGAAATTTTTTTTATCTTTCCAATTAATATTTATAGTATAAAGTATACATTCAATAACCCCATGTAAAAATTAATTTACTAAAATATATTTGTTTGTGTCATTTTTGTCTTTACATTAAATTAATTAATCTAAAGTGTCAGTATCACCCCCATGTGGCTTCATGGGGTCCCAAAATAGACCCAAGTATGACCATGGTTGGCCATGACTCATCCAATAAGGTTAAGACATTTTTTAAGTTAATTTTGTGTAGTTATAATATTCATTTTACCTTGAATTTCCATATTTTCCATTAACTGTTGTAAATAAAAGTCAAAAATTACTATTCACACAAAAAAATTATTTTCATCTTATTGAACCTCATTTTACTTACTAATAACAACCATGCATGCAAAATTTTCGAAATTCAATTCACAAAAGCAGAAAAAATTCATTTAACAGAAAATGTTAGTTTCTTAACTACTATTTAGTGGTTTCACTATTCATCAAAAATTGATGTTTTTCAGAAAAACACCAAAAATTCATCCTATGGTATATTTGATATTTCGAATTCAAAAATGATAACTATTTTTCAAAATTAAAAACATAAAAGTTTCATTAATTAATTTAAAATTAATAATCTTTGTCAAAATAAATACCTTGTTTTTAAGAAAAAATATCTATCAAAAGACTGATACTTGTTTATGTCCAATATCAAAGTGAAATTAATTCCAATGACCAAAATTGGATTAAATGGTAAAAATAAAATCTAATTATACTTTGAAACCAATTAAAAAGATAATCTAACAATATAAATAAATTTTATTAAAAGGTTCTTTTTAATTAAAATACATTATTTTTCACTATTTATTAAAAAATGAATTTTATCAGAAAAATACCAAAAATTTACCCAAATTAATTTTGGATGTCTCAATTATAAATAAGAATTTTATTTTTTCTAATAGAACATATAAAAGTTACCAAAGCTATATTTAAAGAGGTTTCTTCGTCAAAAGGTGGTAAATCGACATTTTAGTGAATAATAGAGTATTTATGCATAAAATCGAATTCTTTTTTATTTTAAGCCTTTAAGTTTTATTGGATAATGTAAAAACATTTTGGAAACATGTATAATCGTTTTTTTAGTTCTTTTCATTATTTCCATTACAACGGGTAGGCGTTTACTACAATTTGAAATAATTTTATATAATTACTTTTTAGTATGACCCAATGTTGTGTGCAACATAAGATTCCAAAGAAACCTGTTGTTGTGTATCGGGTACGCCCTCGAACATAGAATCCCCATTAAAGTAAATATAATAATTAATTTAAAAATATTAATAAATATTATAATGTCATATTTTTTATTTACCTGGGATGTTACACTTATGGTTTGTGGTTGAACTATGAAGATCATTCGATGATGAATTGGGTGATTTGGGTAGATTAAAATGAGGTAAATAAGGGTTTGATTTAATAAAATCTGGTGAGAAATATGATGAAATTAGACAAGATGTGGATTTTTAGTATTATTGTTTTTTAAAATAATTGAGAACCAATGATTCAACTAATTCATGATACGGTAATGGGTTGGTTTCTAAGAAATGATTTAGATAATGTTCAAGAATTTAGTACATTGATATATTTTTTCTATCCTAGATATTTATTGTATAAAGGGAAGGAGATTAGTTGAATCATATTGATGTGATTTACATAAAATTATGGGAAAATATAGAGAAAGTATAGTTAAATATAATAGTGTTTTGTTTTGTGTATAATTCATTTTTTTGGGTATTTTTCTTATGATCATTGAATGATATTATTTGTTGGTAATTTATCATTTAATAGAGCTTATTTTTCAGATATATTCTTATTTATCATTGATAATACAATTGATTATTTTTCATCAATTGATTTTATTTTACTGTATTTTAATTTTATAGAATACAATAAATTCTAAATCAGAGATACTATGTTTTTTAATATCATTTGATATAAATGTGATCAAATATGGATGATTGTGGGTCAATAAACTAATAAATTTCAGATGTCTGGAAGTTATTATCATATTTGGTTATTTTATTTTACTGATGGAAGTTTCCATTGTTATTATTATTTAGGGATAATGGAGGGATGGAAGAAATTACTAGGCTAAGGGATTACCAGAGCTATAAGGGTTGAAACATTCAATTTTCACATTGGATATTTTTTAGAGGATATTTTTATTATTGGAGGTTCAATGTGATTCAATATTATAAGGTTTTAAAAAATGGAAATATATAATCAATAATAGTGTAAAAAAATTGATGGATAATATGTGTTTTATCCTAATTATATGAAACATTGTATTCTTAGTCGATAAATTATATGGTATACTATAAAATAAAAATGCTAAAAAAAATGCGGTAGTGTATTTGAGATGATAAAATCAATAAGGTTCTGGTCATTATTCTTAAAAAAATTAATATAGTGAGAGAAATGGTCACATGATATTTAATTGGATTTTTATTAAAGAAATTAGTTTTTAATCAGTAGAAAAGGAGTTCAGAATGATCGGGGACTGATTAATCTGTTACCGAGCTACAAGATATATTTTTGGTTTAAAATAATAAAAATTTAATATAGAGAAACATATTGGTTGGGGTTTCTTTGTAGAAATTAAGATACTCTAGATAGATGATTATATTATAATAAACATGGAGATGCATAAAAAAATATTCTATCAGTATAAGAGATTATTCACTCCAATAAATTTCTTTTTAGGGAGTTTATACTTGATTTTCAAATAATATATTTATTTTTATATAAAGAATCAATAATTTTTATGTATAAAAATATTATGGGAATAACATATTTGTTATATTACATTCTCCCTCATAGTTTTTGTAAATCATTTTTTGAATTGAATTACATTCATTTCCTTGGAACCATCATTTATTAAATAATTTAATGAATTATAAGAAACATAAATTGTTTTTAATATATGTATTTTTTATCAATTCTATGTTATAAAATGTAAATTTTAAAAACCCTGTAAAAAAGTGTAATGTTGACTGAAGTTGTATTTCATGATGATTGAGTGAAAATTTAGTTATCTTTATTACAATTTATTTCTTGTTATAATTATTATAAATTAATGATTATTTAATTTTTTAGGTTACAATATTAATTCATTGACACACGCAAATGGGGTATACTAGGAGATTATTCATCACCCCTCTCCATAATTTTTGGAAATCACCCACTATGACCCATAATATTTGAATTACATGAAGTCCCAATGGCTTGATAGCTCATTTCGTGAACCAAAGACAATATTTAGAGACCAAAAGACACAATTATGGAATTTTAATGTTATAATAACCACTATATGGTATAGTGTATATTAGAGTACCCACTATTTATATAATTTAATAGTTACTACGGCAGTACCTACAATGATTACACCCAATTTAGGGTCATCTGGGTTTAATGTCCTAGAGTTGATGTACGATTAATGGATTCACCCCACTAATTAAAACACTTTGTTATAATTCTGGAATTAGTAATGTAAATAATTAAATATATGATATGTTAATAATCTTGGTGAATTTGGAAATATATATTGTTTATTAATCCATTTCATTCAAATATTTCAATTAATGTATAAATATTTTTTCACAGTCAACAACAATCAAATTCACAAATATTATTAACTATTAATTTATTGAATTATAATATATTATCAAGTCTAAAATATTTATTTTTTGAAAATAATTTAATAATATCCACCAATATTTAATATCATAATTCCACTATTATATCACAATAATAAATATTACATTGTTTGGGATTCTTTGTTATTTAGTTTTTTATAATATTCATTAATCCATAAGAATACAAAGTCATTCCTAGTAGAGAAAATCCATCTTCATTATGCAACCTTGGGAAGGGTTATATGAATAAAATTAACTTTTTTAGGGTATATTATATAATAAAAATTTATATTTAATGAAATACATCAAATATAAATTATTTTTTTTGGAATTTTAATTATTTTTATTAATAAGATTCATCATCAATTGAGTGGAAATATTCATTATATAAAAATATGTTTTAAACAAGTAAAATGAATTTATTATATTTATTATCCCAAAATAGTAATTATCAAGATATTTCATATATTATTATTCATAAAATTCATGCTGAGTGAAAATTATGAAGTACTATTTACATATATTGTTGAATATTTTATTTTTGATTTGAATTTCATATTTTAATTTTAATTTTTAGTAGTCTATAAAATGAAATCCTTATTTTTTTAGGTATATGTATTTTTATATTTATTAACGAGATTATTTAAGCTAATTTTTTTTTTATCATCCACCATAATTTTTGGGCAATGTATTATCTAATTTTACTCTTTTATTAAAAATATTTGACAATTAGAGAGACACATATTTTCTTTACATTACTATTACATCATTTTAATGATAAACAACATAAATCCATTACATGACCAGGATTCAATGGAATAGATTCATGGGAAAATATGACTATTCATAAAATTTTTAAAATAAAACTAAATAATTATTTAAATTCCTTATTTTCTAGCTTCTTATTGACTATTGACTCTCTTTAGTACAAGTAATCGCTTGAGGATATATATCAAAAGGTAGTGATCTAAAATCCATGTATGTGGATAGATAAGAACATGAGACAATATAAAATGGGGTGAGAATAATCATTATCATCATAACATTGGTATAGTATCATAATCATGAAAGGAATCATTAGATAAAGGCATAAAATTTTGAATAACATAAAAATTAATAATCATGTCTTAGTAGACAACTACCACATATAGACGGAGATAAAGATAGCATCATGTCCATGAATACTTAAATTTTTCACATGAGATAAATCACACTAGATAATAAATTTGAGCTATATAAAATTTCATTCACACCTGTCACATCATAACATTTACATTTCACTATATAATTTCATGTTCACCTGTCACATCATAACATTTATGTTAACATGCATGCCACATAGAATATATATCAATATTTGAAATAAAATAAACCATGGAATGGAATGGGTATCATTTAATTAATCGTAGTTTTTTAAATGGTGGGTTCCCAAATGAAATAAGGAATACCATACTTGATATAATAATCATTATCCTTGAGTGAAGAAGAAACACTCTCAAGAAGTAAATGTTGTGTTTTATTGAAAGAATAATTATTTGGGAAAACTTTGCGTTAGCCACAAACTCAAATATAATACATTTATATCATAAAAATGTAATATAATGATGAATAAATGATATTTATGGAATATCTATACTGAATATGTGGTTAAATAAGGAAAAACCATTGAAAGAGAGTTAGGTTTGAGAATTCCCATCACCTCAAGTCTGAATGATTTCTTCACATTAATATCATATATAATGGAATTATATTAATTATATAAAAAATAAATAACCTTTTATATGTGAATTTTTTTGTTTATTGTTATATGAAATTCATTTATGGGATTTTAAATGATTTATAGAGTTTAATTTCATCATTTAGAATCATTCACTTTCGTAGTTTTCATGATTGCTTTGTTTGTTAACAATAAGGGATGTTCGTGTAAAATTAGGATAAATATCCAGAATTGTTATTATATGTTATTAAAGATATTAAATATGATCAAATGATATTTTCTATAATTTTTTTAATTTCAATGATAATTAATCATTAAATAAGAATTAATGATGATCTTTTTTTTGTTAATTTGGTGGGTTTTCAATCACAAAAAATTCATTCTGTTTTATCATTTAGTAATTTGTATAATTGATACATCAAGAGAAAAATGTTGTAAAATAAAAATTATAATATTTTTTCAACCATTAGTGGTTTTATAAACACCATTTAAGGAGTTAATGGAAAATGAAAGAGCTTCACCCTTGATATCGGTAAATTGACACAACACGGTAGAAGATTTCATTTTTAAAATAAATGATAGAGAAAAAGGAGTTTAATGATTGATATTCCGTTAACATGATTTAATTCTAGTATATAAAATATAATAGAGTTATCATTCCTTTTGTATAAGATATGGTGAGTATAAGAGAATAAAATAAATGAAATTGAAAAGAAATTAACGGAAAAAAGAAGACGATTTTACCTCTTAAATCTCTCCTCCTTAAGAACCTCCTTAGGGAAAAGGTTGTGGTCTTTTGATTTGATGAAGAGATTCTGGAAATGGGGATGGTACTAGAGAATAGTATTGGACATAATTTGGGAAACGATCAAATCTTGAATTATGTGAGGAGAAGAGGGTGTAAGGAGTAGAATTTATATTGTAGGGGAGGGGTATTTTCTCATTATTGTATTCATTAGTTTATTATTTTGCATCTATACTTTGAATAGTTTGCAAATTATACATAAATATATTAAAAAAATTATGTATGGTTCAATATTATGGTTCTTACAAAATCATTATCTCATCAATGACTCAAAAATTCATGTATTTGGCATTAATATGAGATTATTGCATTTTTCTATTCATAAAAATTCATGTATTTCATAAAAATCCCAAATATTCGCCGAAACCATTTTTTGACATTTTGAATTTAAAAATGAACACCATTTTATGAGAATAATTTTCTAAATATGATTAATTAAATTTTTTTAAAAAAATCACTATTTACCCGAAAAATATAGATTTTAAAATTATAACTGATTTTATAACAATTTGAAAAATTACTTAATGTATCATAAAATTATCTTAAAATCATAAAAAATAAAAATATTAATTTATTAATATATATTATGAAAATACATTTTCTTTTAAATTATTGAATTAATTATAAAATTACAATTAAATATTTATGACTTACAAAAATACCAGCACTTAATTACTAATTTTTTAAATATTTATTTAATCATATTGTTACATAATTATACAATTATTTTATTTATAAGATCCCTAAAATTTAAATATAATTTTATTACTGAGTTTACTATTCATTTGTTCAGTTTACTATTCATAGGGGTCACATTACAATTCCAAAAGTCAATTTACTATTTCATTAGTATAGATTCTTTAACTTCCATAAATAACTTTTAATTAATTCATTCATCATTAATAAATCTTGTATTGTGATCTTAATTTGATTTTATTTGATTATACTATATGACATATTTATAATAAGGGATTCTCATTGATAAATGTTTGGGGTGTTACAGTTATAGATTTTTGTGTGTATCACTCCTAGAAATAATGATTTATATGGAAAAAACATTTAAAAGTATGATGGATGTTGGTTTAATTTTTATTTATTTATTAAAAATTCAATAAAAAATTAAAATATATGTATATATATACACAAAATTTCACTTTTCTGGGAGTGAGGATATTTTTATTCTACAATGATTTTATGGTGAAATAAAAAAATTTAAATTTCCTATATTTAATACCTTTAATAAATAATTTTGGAATTTAATAGTCATTATGCTATGTATGGAGGCCTAATGTCTCTTTTAAAATAATTTTAGCATTCAAGGGGGAATTAATGTGACATAATATTAAGTATTTTTCCTTTTTATTTTTAAATTCATTATTGATTATTGTCTTCTAATTTTTTTTCTAATTAATTGTATTCTAGTGTATGCGTTTATTTACATGAATATATATTTTATTTAATATTTAATTTGAAAATTGATATTCTTGTGAAAAATTTGATTAAATGTTTTATGGAAAGTTAAGTACTGTGTTAAAAACATTTTGACGGTTTTTAGGGATTATAAATATAAATTTAATTTGGTTGAGTGTTTTGGATGTTCGATGAAATTAAAATAAATTCAAAGAAATACATTTTTATAAATTCTTCAATGACTTCTAATTTGATTAAATAAATTATAATTTTTAATTAAAGATAATATATTATAATAATAAACCAGTTATTCTACAAGAAAAAATATATTTATATTCTTTTATTTTTATTTTTGGGTTTCAATTGAAATAAAAACATTTAACATGAGTATTTTTTGACTGAATGTACAAATAAGGATCTGTAAGAGTTATTCTGTCAACCCATATATGATTAAATACTTCAAAAAACATGTATATATGACCAAGTCATCCAAGTCATGTGAGATATTGATAAATCATCCAACTACATCAGGTTCTTTTTTTTTGAAAATTTGATGTCATTTATAGAGAATTTTGTATAAGTATTTTGTTACCAGGGATTATTATGAAATTTTTAATTGAATTTTCCCATATTTTTTTCCAAAATATATAGAAACAATTATCCAAGATTAGAATAGATTTCTTAAGAGAAACCAAACAACTCGCATCAAGATTATATCCTTAACCACATATTATATTTTATAATCCCTATGAATATAAATTAGTTAACTAATAGAAAAAATATTTATAAAGGGGTATGGATCAAATAAGGGAGATAATATTTAAAATTGTTTTATCTGGTTGATAATGAACAATATGGTGTTTATTTTGGGGTTTTAAGTTATTTTTTAAAATATTTTCCAAATGGGTATATTCAATAAATATTTTTGAAAATAAAGACTTAAAAGTTATAAATTACAATATATTGTTGGCCTACTTTAGCAGAGGTCACGGGTATTAGGGATGTCAAAACTGTCTTCATTACACTTTTGAATAAGGAATGAAAGGAATCGTTGCATTCATTTGAACTAAAATAATTAATAATAATTTAATTTCTCATAAAATAATTATGAAAAATTAATAATTATGATTTAGATTTTAATATTAAAAAATAAATAAATATTACAAAACAATTATTAGGTTTTATTTATTTTTCAATTTAAAATATATATAAATAAATATACACACAATGATAATAAATTTTATATTTCAAAATATTAATAATAATTTATCAATAATTAATATTAGTAGTAGTTTAATGTTTTTAGAGTAAAAAATATTACATCGGAAAGTGTAACCATGAATTATAATTCATTATATAGAAAGAATTTGTAATTATTATTAATATTTATTATTAATAAGTAATCAATAAATCAATTGTTAATTATATATTAAATATTTTCTTGTTACGATATAATATTATTGGATAATTAATAATATTGAATTAATATTTATAATTATTTAATATGCATTAATAGTTTTAAAAAATACATAACAATCAATTTAGTGATGTTACTATTTATTATTTTTATATATTTAATAATTATAACTTACTTTCTTATTAAAATTGATTATTATTTATATTTTACTAGTTATTAGTTTTACTAACAATTAATGACAATTACATATGAAATATTAAAAACACTATAATTTCAAAATATTTATAGAAATTATAAATATAATTATTTTATTCATATGTATTAAATTTTTTTCAAAAATTAATTTTTTGAATTTAAATTTATTGTAAAATGAAAAAATATACATTTAAATTTTTACTATTAATTATAAATTTAATATTTTATTAATGTTCATATTTTGAAATATTTTTATGAAATTAAAATAGTTGACTAATGTCTGTATGATAATGAGAACATTATCAATGACATAGATAAGTCAATGTATTCTCAAATAATTTACATCAATAGAAGCATATAAATCAATTAAGGAAATTATTTTATATTAATCTAAATGATGAGGTTACGCCCCATGGGATGAAGTGCTAATAAGAAACATGTATCAAGATCATTGATGCCTTTGATGTAGTGGGTTTTGATGAGATGGACGGGGGTCTTCCTCGGGTATAGGAACCTGAACTATTGTTTTTCTATTTGTGAATCATATGATGGAGCTTCCATTTAGATTTTGAGATATGAACCCAATCATTATCCTAATGTGTGAGTTTAAGTATTTTAAATTTGATGAGGAAGCTATAGACATGTGAATTATCGATCATAAAAGACAAAGGAATGATAAATGACTATTGAATGAGATCAAGACTACTATACTAGGTAAAAACAAGGGATATGTTGAAAAAATAAATGCATCCTATTGCTGTTGGTACACAAGATCAATCATTTAAGAATCATATGATGGATTGTTTTAAACTTGTTATTTAAAATGTGTGGCATCACATGCATCCAGATGTGATATATTTCACCATCATCATGAGGAATCAACATATTTAGCAACTGTAGGAGGTTCATAAGCCATAATTTCATCTATCTAAGGATAGTGAATTAATATACTATAATTTATAATGAAATTTGGTGGAATCATGTCTCTTTATATGTCATGATAGTCAACATGAATATATATATTACCCTCCATGGGGTTAGACAATGGGACAATATATTGTAGTTGAGAAAGATATAAATAAATAAAAACCGATGTAAAAATGACCACAAAAAACTGTTGAAAAGTTATCGACTGACTATATCTTGAATATCTATATTTAATGTTGTACAATATAGAATAGAAATCAGTTTATTCTAGAACACATACATGATATTTATTTATAAATGTAATAGAAACCAATTAATCCCTTGGATATGATATGATGAACATATATACATTATGTTGACATATTATGCATGTTTTAATCTCTAGACTAAATCATGCCTCTTTATTAGCTTTACGGAATAAAACCTTTTTGGTTGTTTGGGTGTCAAATGAATACTCTAAAACCATTAAATATGAAACATGACTTCATTGGTTTTTGATACTCAACTATCTAAATGCATATGGTAGACAATACCTCCTTTAAATGTTAAATACCAGTAGTTTCCAATATAGGAAGTAGGTGAAATATACCATAATATGACTTCGTGAAATTTTAAAATACATGTTATCGTTTTCAAAATATTTTATTCCTAATTTTTAAATATTATAATATTTTGAAATTGATTAATTAATAGAACAATTTTTATACTTATATTATATGCTAGAAGACAATCCAATATGATATAGATTGAATCCAAATTATGTTATGGCTTCCCAATGAAATTGTGTGACAAACACAACCTGTATCACGAAACACATAATTTTTGTAAATAATAAAAACATATGTACACTAACTCATATTATAATCAAAATAAAATAAATATGATTGTTCAAAATAGTGTTTATATAGAGCGTCATAAAATAGATACATTAGAATCTCAAGACCAGCAATAATAGGGGCTAAGGGAGGTATGTTCTCCCATTCCAACATCAGATTGAGGATGAATGATTCCACAATATATCTATGATATTATCAATATGTAGTGGATAAATATTTATATGTTCATTCTAGTAATGAATATTTCAAACTATATTTACAAGACTTATTAATGTCTTTATGAATCTACAAATACATCATGTATACATGCGTACAATAGTGATAAGTGTAACATCCAAAGTAAATAAAGAAAATAGCATTTTCATATTTTTAATATTTGTTAATTAAATATTAATTTTACTTTAATGTAGATTATATGTTCGATGTAATACCTGATATGAAATGATGGGTTTCTTTGAAATCTTACGTTGCACACAACATTAAGTTATACTGATAATAATAATATAATATTATTATTTTAAATGGTAGTTAATTCCTAGACGTTGTATTAGAGGGAATGATCATAACTAACCATATTATGATTAAACAAGTTTCTTAAATTTTTTTACA
The DNA here is from genome assembly GCA_963277665.1 of Viscum album. Classification (NCBI taxonomy): domain Eukaryota; kingdom Viridiplantae; phylum Streptophyta; class Magnoliopsida; order Santalales; family Viscaceae; genus Viscum; species Viscum album. The sequence goes on along the minus strand of OY728151.1, from coordinate 999,243,076 downwards.
TTCATTCAAAAAAATTGAGACTTAAAATGTGAATGAATCCAGTTTTATGTACAAATACACTGATTTTCTTTAAAATGTTGATTTACTATCTTTTAGTAGAGAACCGTTTTTAAATATATTTTTTGACACTTTTATATGTTAAATTTTAAAACTAAACTTTTTATTTAGAAATGGGACATCAAAATTTAATTTTGGTAAATTTTTGGTGTTTTTCAAATAAAATTAATTTTTTATTGAATAGTAAAATATACAACATTTTAATTTAAAACTACCTTTTAATATAATTTATATATATAGATATATTATTGTTTAAATTGTTTTATTATTTAATTGGATTATATTTTTACCATTTAATCCAATGTTGGCCATTGGAAGAATTTTCACTCTTAAATTGGACATATACACATGTTAGTATTTTGGTAGTTATTGTTTCATAAAAACATGCTTTCTGGTTTTGAGAATGAGAATTAATTTTAAATTAATTAATGATAATCTCTATTTTGAATTTGAAAAAATAGGCATCATTTTTTAATTTGGAATATCAAATTTCTCTTGGGGTAAATTTTTGGTATTTTTATTAAACCCTTCAATTTTTGATGAATAATGAAAACAATGAGTAGTAGTTAAAACCCTAATTTTTCATTCAAATGAAATTTTACTACTTCTATGAATTAAATTTCAAAAATATGATAGAAATAGTTGTCATTGGTAAGTAAAATGTGGTTCAATATGATTAAAATATTTTTTGGTGAATAGTAACTTTTGACTTTTATTTACCGGGGTAAAATGTAAACAATGTAATTCAAGGTAAATATAATATTTATAATAATATAAAATTATATTAACACTTCTTCTATCCTTATTGTATGATTCATAGATGAACAATACAATCCTTTGATTAGATTTTTGGCCTTTGAAAGCCTTTTGGGTAAGATAATGACATTAATAACTTTTTATTTAATGTAAAAATAAAAATATCATAAACTTGAATTGTTTTACTAAAAGAATTTAATGTGGGGTTATATAATGGATATTTTTTACTATAAATATTCCTTGTAAATATAAAAAGATTTCCTACATCATTTTTATTTATTTATATGTTTTAGACATCATATAAATAAACTTATTTATGAAACAATGATGTTGTAATGATTACCTCATTAATGAATGTTTTAAATCAATGAGATTATAAATGTTATAATAAATTTATTTTGAAACTTTTTATGCCATACAAGAACATTATAGATGATTATTAAATGTTTTATTTGAATTATTTAATTTTTATTGAAAGAATCAAGTTGTTTTGGATTTTTAAAAATTCCATAATATGATTATTATTTAAATTGACATAAATGTGTTTTAAAAAAAATATTATTTTATTAAATGATATAATAATCCTAAAAATATATGATTTGTCCAAATCACATATATAATGTTTTAAATGTCATCAATGAACAACTTTTGGTTTGATTTCCATTTTGTAGTAACTATTTTTACCATATAGCGTGAATATGCAAGAAGACATGGTAAGAGTCAAATCAGTTAACTAAGGGTTAAAGCTAAATGATAAGGTCAAATTTGAAACCAAAACTTGTCTAAAACCTATTATATGAAAGGATTTATAAAAATAGTCATCTTAACTTCAAATTTAATATGTTTTGGACCTTTTTATACCGAAATATTGTTTATAATAAAAAAATATTTTCAAACATTCTTAAAGAGCCCTCCTCCCCCTTTTAAAAAGCCATCACATCAAACCCCTTACTCACACATCTCAGGCCCCTTGTATTGTCCAAACTCAGACCAAATAATCTCCTAACATACCTCTATTCCACCTATAATCCTTACCTTAGGCGTAAGGCGCTTCATGAAATCCTTTTGGTTCAAACCAATGGGAGTTACCCGATTTAAAGGTAATGTCTTCTCTTATGTTCTTTTGGTTTATTTTACTTCTCCAACCCCCTAAACTCTTTTTATTACTTTATTTTATATAAATAACAATATCATAAATATACTAGGTTTTTTTGGGGGGATTGATTCTAAATACACTTAAACACACCTCCATCTAATTGACACGAACTTATTATTTTTGTCGACAGCGAACTATTGCCTCACGAAATGATGATTGTTCAATTGTCTCTGACCGCATCTCATAGTGTCCATTATGATGTAACTATAATTATATATGATATTTTTTATATTTATTTTATCTTTATAAATTTTTAATTCTCTTTTATCACATACCTTTATGTTTTTCATGCTGTATATATATGATAATTTCATTTGGGGAAATGCGAACTACGGCCCACTCAAAGTAATATGACTCATTCATACCAGAAATGGAAAATATAAAATATGATGTTAATGAACTTATATAATGTATATAAATTATGAAATTATACTGGAATTTTAATATAATTATGTATCAATTGGTTTTCGTTTCTTTGAAAATGAAAAAAATAAATGAAAGTAGCGTTCATACGTACGTACGACATACCATCTCCATGAACAGTGCATTTCATTTTCATATATCCAAATGATATGTACTATTATAAATAAAAATATACTAGATATATATTATTTATAAGATAATTAAATTATTAATTTCATTCTGTATATAATGTAAATTTTACCACATCAACAACTTGTAATTATAAGTACTAAATATCGACAAAACAACCTTAATTAACATAAATTATTATGTATTGTTTATAACCAGGTAATAAGTGATGTAAATATAATAATAAACTCAAAAATGGTTCTAAATCAATTATAAATTAGTATTAGTTTTTTATTCATGAGATTTTAAGAGAGAACGAGTCAATTTAGATACAAGTTAAGGGACTTCGTCTCAATATCCTTTCATTGAGGAAAATTTTGATTTATACATGACTTTCTTATATATGATGTATAAAAACCCTTAACTTTTCATTCCATTGAATATGAATATTTTTATGCATGGTGTTTTACTAAACAAAAAAGGGAATATTTCATTTTAACGTTTGTGGTGACAACGACCTTTCCGCCTCCGCGAGTGTTATTTGATATTTGGATTCCTTAAAAAGAAGTAATATTTCTAAAAGGAAAATAAATACCATATAATCTTTTACATATTTTGTAATTGAAAATGGTTTTTATAATGGAATAATTATTTCAATATATTTAAATGATATATTGTTATTTCAATGTAGAAATTTTATCCTTCTTTTATGTTTGTGAATATGATATGGTTCATGGGCATTTTTTGAATATACAGGTGGTTGCGTAATAAACCTATGGTGGGCGAGCCCAAGATAGCTCTTCAATGCATTGGGTAACTTGACAAAGGTAAACATTAATGTTTCTCCTAAAATATTTAGGGAATATAATGTGACGGGTATTCCAAATTTAACTCCCTACATAGATGTGAAAGCTATAATGTGAGTATGTTATGTATTCCACAAGATACCATTATGATATATGATTTTTATGTGTTATTAATAAATTATATGATTTTATAGAGTCTATTAAAAATCATATATTTTGATGGACTATTGTTTTCTTTATTTATTATATAACCCTAATTTCTCTTTTTATTCTCATAGAAAGTTTTGAAATGTTTTTCATAAGATATAAAGATGAATAGGGTCAATGATGGGATCAAGGATGAGTCGTGATGTCTAAAACATGGAACTAAACATGACAATTTTTTTCAAGAGTTTTTATTTTATGAAAAAAATGGAAACTGATTAGAAGTTTCTAATTTGTAATTTTGAGTTGTAATGTAATAGTAATGGTCTAATTCCCTAAAACTCTAATCCTGAAAATATCCTAAATGTGAATTATTCATTTAATTCAATATTATGTAATTTTTTAAAGCTATGTCATTATAGTTTCTATCAGAGGTCAGTTTAGATAACATTAAGAGTTAGAAAATTGTTAAATTATTGTACATAAATTAAATTATGGTAATATTGAAATGATAAAGAATTTACAGATTACCGTGTGTCTTTCCCTAAGATATTTAAGTGTTTAGAATGGTTTTCCGCAAAAGAAACAAGGCAATTATGATGTGACGAAATCAAGAGGAAGAGAACCTTCCAAATCAGCAAGCTGAGATTTTCAGAAGTGGAACTGAACATTTTGTAGCAATGATGGCATAATTGACTCCAGCTATAAATGGTTGGTGTATCCATGCACAAGATTATCCAGATCGACCATATATGAAGATTTCAGTGGTGGATCATTTAATGAGGAAACATCTCCTATCACTCATAGGATCATCTGATAATGTGCTATTAGAAGGTTGGATTAAATCACTAGAAAATTTTTTCGATGTCATGGGGTGTTCAAAACATCAAAAGGATAGTCTCATAGCTTACAATTTTGAAGGAGAAGCCGATCAGTGGTGGTCAATGGTTCAAAATATTAGGTATAGTGAGGTTATTGAAGCTCTTGATTAGGATGAATTAAAAGGTATGATTCTTGAAAAATATTTTCCTAAGGTGCTTCTTCTTAAGAGAGAGAAAAAATTCATGGAATTAAGGTGGGAAGATGACTCGGTGGCTGCTTATGAAGAGAAATTCCCTCGATTGGAAAAGTATGATCCAAATTTCATATGAGATCATGATAGTAAAATCAATCATTTTTACTCAAGATTAAAGACAAATTATCAAAGGGCTTTAGCTTCTTGTGATTTAAAAAGTTATGAAAAACTTTTTTGATGTGATGAGAAGGAGGAAATGGAGTTTTCCAATGACCATTTTTTCTCTAAAAAACAACAAAATAAGAGGTCGAGGTGGCATATGAAGGGTAAGAACTCTTCAAAAAAGCCTGATGGAAAGAAACAAAAGTTTGCAATTTGTTAATATTATGGTAAAAAGAACATTGTAAAATGTCTTTTAAATTATGTTATGTGCTACCAATGTGGTAAAATGGGACATAATTCTAATAGTTTCATTTAAAAATATCATGGTAATGGTAATACAAAATATGATTTCCTATCAATAAAATGTTTTAAGTGAAATGAAATGGGTAATTATTCAAATGAGTGTCCAACGAAGAACTAAACTAAGGGAAAGTAGTCGGACTACAAGAAGAAATGGGTGGTGAAATCTTTTGCAACCACTTCAGCAGTAGTTGGTACATCGAATGAAGTAGTATGAGGTGGAATATTTATTAATTCAGATTATGCAAATGAGTTTTTTGATTCAAGAACTACACATTAATTCATTTATGTGAAGTTTTATAGTAAATTTGGAATTCAATATCAAGAAATAAATCCTGAAATTATGGTAAAATAATCAGGAGGAAAGGTTTAAAAAATTATAATAACTTTATAGTCCTTGTGTGTGAAAAGAATCTACCTACAATCCTTGTTGTTTTGCATCTAGTATTGTGTGATGTAATTTTGTGTATGGATTTGATTTCCATTTATCATGCTAAGATTGATTGCAGAGATAATGTGGCTTCTTTTTAGATTGAATTTCATTTTGTGTACAAGAATAAACCCTTACTTTTGATAACATACTAGAAATATGAGAAATAAGTAAAATATAGAAATGAATTATTCCTTGCACATATTTTTGAAAATAAAGGAACTGTTTAGATTAATGATGTGGTAGTGGTAAATGAGTATCTTGATGTTTTTTCTAATGAGTGGACTGCTATAATACTTGGCCGAGAAAATGAATTTAATGCTAACTTAGTTCCTGATTCTATGCCCATTTCAAAATCCCATTATTTAATTGCTCAAATTTAACTTTCAGAGTTAATGAAACAATTGATGGAGTTGTAAGGTAAAGGATTCATTTCACCTTGCACATCAACATGGAGTGCTCTTGTCTTGTTTTTTAAAAATGGAGATGGTTCAATGAGACTTTGCATTGATTATAGAGCTTTGAATAATATCATTGTTAAGAACATGTGTCCTTTGACTCATTTCGATGATTTTTTGATCTACTCCAGGGAGATAATTATTTTTCGAATATTGACTTGAGTTCAGGGTATCATAAGATGAAATTAATGGAATCAGAAATTCAGAAGACCGTGTTTCGTACTAGATATAGAAATTATGAATTTTTTGTTATGCCTTTTGGGTTAACCAATGCACCTATTGTATTCATTGATCTTACGAATATAATTTTCTGTGAGTTCTTGGATAAGTTTGTGGTTTTTTTGGTTGATGATATTTTGGTTTATTCAAAAATTAAGGTGGAAAATGAAATTAATTTAAGGGTTGTCTTGAAAAAATTAAAAGAAAAGAAATTGTATGGTAAATTCAGCAGGTGTGAGTTTTGGTTACAAAAAATTTCATTCCTTTTTCACATTGTTTTAAAAAATGGAATAATTATTGATCTTACTAAAACAAAAGTTTCATAAGAATTTCCAATACCTCCAAAAATAAACAATATCTGTAGTTTTATTGGTTTGGAATGTTATTACTAATGTTTTGTTGAAAATGTTTCAAGGTTATCTACCACAATGACTAAATTAACTCAAAAAGGTGTTAACTTCATCTGTACAAAAGAATGTGATGATTGTTTTAAGGAATTGACAAAAAGATTGGTAAATACTCTAGTTTTGGAACTGCCTTCTAGAAATGGTGAGTTTTTTACCTATAATGATTTTCGTTTAAAAGACATGGTTGTGTCCTAATGAAGAATGGTCAGGTAATTGAATATGCTTTACGTCTGTTGAATCCTCATGAGTTAAATTACCCTACACATGTTTTTGAATTAGATACTGTTGTTTTTTATTTAAAAAATTGGAGGAATCATTTTTATAGAGTAATGTGTGAAATATTTATTAATACAAAAATTTTGAAATATATATTCACGCATAAAGAATTAAACATCAGAGAAAGAAGATATATATAATTAATCAAGGATTATGATTTCATGATTCATTACCAGCAAGGAAAATAAAATAATGTGGTTGATGATTTGAGTTGTAAAAGTAATGCTACATTAACCATGTTACGTTTGGAATAAGATTTCTTGATTAAATATTTGATAAACTCTGTTATAAAATTTTTTGGTGCATTAAATTCTTCTGTTTTGTTTCTGGTGTTAGTGAAATCACCTCTATCAAACAGAATTAAGAAAGCGCAGAAGGAAAATAGTGAGTTTCCGAAAAAGGTAGAGTTGGTTCAGAAGGGTAAGTTTCCCGATTTCAACATTGATAATGATTGTGTGCTGAGGTTTAGAAAGACATTATGTGTGCCTTTTGAATCATAGTTGAAGAAAGTGTTATTATTTCAAGTTCATTGTTCATTATTTTCTTTTCATCATGGTTAATCTAACATGTAAAAAGTTTATTGGGATTATTACTGGTTAGATGGAATGGATAGAGATATTGTTGATGTTACTTTGAAGTGTTTGACTTTTCAACATGTTAAAGTGGAGCAGCAGTTACCAAAAGGGATGCTTCAACCTTTACCAGTGCCTGAGTGGAAATGGGAAAATATATCCATATACTTTGTTGCGGGATTACCAAATACATCTTGAGGTAATAATGCAATCTGGGTTATTTGTTGACCGATTGACTAAATATTCTCATTTCCTTCCTATTCAAGATACTTTGTCTCTGGATCAACATTCTCAGTTGTATGTTCAAGAGATAGTCAAGTTTCATAAAGTTCCCCTCTCTATTGTATCTAATCGTAATCCCAGGAATACTTATAACATTTGAAAAGTCCATTAGAAGTCGTTGGGTGCTGAATTAAATTTTACTACAGCTTTTCATCCTCAATCAGAATGGCAGCCAGAACAAACAATTCAAACATTGGAAGATATGCTACATGCTTTCTCAATGGATTACCATAGATTTGGGACCAAAATATTTATTTTTTTTAATTTTATTATAATAATATATTACATTTCTATATACATATGGCTTAATTTCAGGCATTATATGGAAAGTGGAGTCGAACACTTGATTTTTTTGATGAAGTGGGTGAAAGAAAACTGATAGGACCCGAATTGGTAGAATAGATGGAAGAAAAAGTTCAGTTGATTTAGAAGCACATGATAATATATCAAAGAAGACATATAAGTAAAACAGATAACCGGAGGAAGGATATTTCTTTCAAGGTTAGTGACCATGTCTTTCTCAATGTTTTTCCATTGAAAATTTTGATGTGTTTTGGTAAGAAGGAAATGATGAGTCCAAGGTACATTGGACCTTATGAAATTTTGGAGAAAGTTGGTTTATTTTCATATAGAGTGGCTTTACATAAATGTTTATCCAAGGTATACAATTTTTTTCATGATTTAGGTTTGATAAAGTATATGACAAGTCCATCTTATCTTTTGAGTTAATAGGTAGTTCAGTTGGAAGAGAATCTCTCTTATGAGAAATAGCCAGTCCAAATTATTAACTGTAGAGAGAAAATGTTACAGAATAAGGTAATTCCTAGGGTAATGGTTTTTGTGGAAAAATACTATGGTTGAAGAGGAAACAAGGGTATCTGATAATGCTATTAGGGATAAATACCTACACTTATTTGATAAGTGAATAGAATTATCGGGATGTAATTCCCAAAAGGGGGCATTTTTTAACATCCCAGGTAAATAAAAAATATACCATTTTCATATTTATTAATATTTGTAAATAAAATTTTAATTTTACATTGAATGGGATTCTATGTTCTATGGCCTACCCGATAAGCTACAACAGGTTTCTTTGAAATCTTACATTGCACAAAACATTGAGTTATGCTGAAAAATAATAATATAATTTAGTTATTTTAAATTGTAGTTAACTCCTAGACATTTTATTAGAGGGAATTAATATAACTAACCATATTATGATTAAAAATGTTTGTTAAATGTTTTTATATTTACTAAATAAAATTTTGAGGCTTAAATTGTAAATGAATCCAATTTTAAGTACAAATACTCTAATATTCTTGAAATGGTCGATTTACCGCCTTTTGATGGGGAACCATTTTTAAATCTAGTTTTTGACACATTTATATGTTTCATTATAAAAATAAACTTCTTCTTTAGAAGCAGGAAATCAAAATCTAATTTGGGTAAATTTTTTGTATTTTTCTGATAAAATTCATTATTTAATGAATAGTGAAATATAGGGCATTTTAATTCAAAATTGCCTTTTCATCTAATTTATTTATACAGAGATATTTTTATTCTTATTGGTTTAAAAGTGTAATTGGATTATATTTTTACTATTTAATCCAATATTTTTCATTGGCTGAAATATCACTCTTAAATTATACATAAACACTTGAAAATCTTTTAAAGTTATTATTTCTTAAAAACACGCTTTCTGGTTTTGACAAGGAGAATTAATTTTAAATTAATTATTAATACTTTTATTTTTTTAATTTTTAAAAATAGAAAACATTATTTAATTCAGAATATAAAATTTATATTGGGGTGTTTTTTAGGAATTTTTCTGAAAACATTCAATTTTTGATGAATCGTGAAAACATAGTGTACTAGTTAAAAACCTAATTTTTCATTTTAACCAAATTTTACCACTTTTGTGAATTGAATTTCAAAAATATGACATACATGGTTGTCATTAGTAAGTAAAATTTGGTTCAATATGATGAAAATAATTTTTGGGGAATAGTGACTTTTGACTTTTATTTGCCGCGGTTAAAGGTAAATAGGGTAATTCAATGTAAAAATAATATTTACAAAAATATAAAATTAACTTAAAACTTGTCATGACCATTTTGGATGAGTCATGGTAGACCAATACAATCCTGGGGTGATATTTTTGGCCTTTGAAATACATTTTTGTTTGATAATGATATTAAAAGATTTTTATTTAAAGAAAAAATTAAAATATCATAAACATGTTTTGTTTTAATAAAACAGTTTTAACATTGGGTTACGTAATTTATATTTTTAATATAATTATTCAGTAAAAAGTTAAAAAGATTTCCTACATCATTATATTTTATTTATAATTTTAATACATCATATCAATAAATTTATTTATGACATAATGATGATGTAATGATTTCCTCATTTATGAATTTTTTAAATAAATGAGATTATAAATGTTAAAATAAATTTTTCTTAAAACTTTTTATCTCAACTATAGATTTCAGATATTATTATGACTTGTTATATTTGAATTAATGAATTTTTTTTTGAAAGAATCAAGTTCTTTTGTATTTTTTAAAAAGACATCATATGAATTGTATTTAAGTAGACATAAATGAGTTTTTAAAAAAATATTATTTTATTAAATGATATAATAATCCTAAAGATATAATATTTGTAAAAATTACTTATATAATGTTATAAATTTCATTAATTAACCACTTGTGGTTTTATTGGCATTTTATAGTTACTGTATTAACCTTATAGATTGAATACACAAGAAGACATGGTAAGAGTCAGATTAGTTAACAAAAGGTTAAATCTAAATGATAAGGTTGAATTTCAAACGAAAACTTGTCTAAAACCTATTGGTTAATGGTATTTCGAATAATAGTCGTTTTATCATTGAATTTAATAAGTTTAGGACCTTTTTAAACATAAATTTATTTTATATAAAAAATAATATTTTCAAACATTCCTAAAGATCCCCTCATCCCCCTTACAGAAATCCATCACCGCTAACCCATTACTCACACCTCTCATGCCCCTTGTATTTCCCAACCTCTACTAAAATAATTTCCCAACATCTCCATCATCCACCTAAAAGCCTTATATTAGATATAAGGCACTTCAAGAAATAATTTTGGTTCAAACCAAAGGGAGTTACCCAATTTAAATGTAACATCTTCTCTTAAGTTGTTTTGTTTTATTTTATTTCTCCAACCCCCTAAACTCTTTTTATTACTTTATTTTATAAAAACATCAGTTTCTTCAATATAGTCTATTTTATTTGTGATAATTATTGAAACTACACATACACACACCTCTATCTAATTTATATAAACTTACTGTTTCTGTGGACAGCGAACTACTGCCTCACAAAACGATGATTGTTCAATTATCTCCTACCGCCTCTCATGGTGCCAATTATGATGGAACTGTAATTATATAAGGTATTTTTTATATTTATTTTATCTCTAAAATTCGGTAATTGTCTATTATATCATACCTTTATTCTTTTTTTGATGTATATATATGATAATTTCATTTGGGGAAGTGCATACTACAACCCCCTCCAAGTGATATGACTTGTTCATACTGTACATGGAACACATAAAAGATGGTGTTAATTAACATATGTAATGTATATAAAATATGATATTATACTGGAATTATAATATACATATTTACCATTTGGTATTCATTCCATTAAAAATGAAGAAAAAAAAAGAAATGAAAGTAGCGTTCATGTGTACATATGACATATTTCCTCCCTGAACGGTGCATTTTATTTTCATATATCCAAATAATAATGACTATTCTAAATACATATATACTGGATATATATGATTTATATGATATGTAAATCCTGAATACCATTTTGTATATAATAGACTTTTGACCACATGGACAACTTGTAATTATAAGTACTAAATATTGAATAAATGATCATTATTAACATAAATGATTATGTAATGTTTATAACATGGTAATAAGATATGTAAAATGGATAATAAACATGAAAAAGGTTCTGAAGTAAGAAGAAATTAACATTTTTTTTATTTAGGTGATTAAAAGATCAAACGTGTCAATTCAGACATGAGGTAAGGGACTTCGTCTCAATCGCCTTTCATTGAGGCATATTTTGATTTATACAATACTTTCCTTTATAAATTTTATACACACATTTGACTTTTAATTTAATTAAATGGGAATATTTCTCTATGTAGCGTTTTACTAAAAGAAAAAGGGAATGTTTCTTCTTAATGTATGTAGTGATAATGACCATTTTGTCGCCACAAGTGTTATTTGATATTTAGATTCCTTAAAAAGTCGTAATGTTTTTAAATGGAAAAATAACACCATATACTCTTTTATGTATTTTGGTAATGAAAATGGTTTTGATAATTGATTGATTAATTCAATATATTTATATGATATATTGATACTGCAATGTAAAAACGTTATATTTTCTTTATGTTTGTGAATTTTTTATGGTTCTTGTGTATTGTTTACGTATATGGGTGGTTCTGTGAAAAACCCTAGGCAGGTGATCCCGATATAGCTCTCAAATTAATTGGGTAATGTGACAGAGGTAGATGTTAATGTTTATCCTAATAGATTTAGGAAATATACTATGATGGGTATTCCCAATGTAACTCCTCACGTAGCTGCGAAATCTACAATGTAATTATGTTATGGATGCCACAAGATACCATTAAGATTTATGTTTTCTATGTGATATTCAAAAATCTTATGATTTCATTGGTATGTTAAAAGGATTATGTTTTGATGGACTAATGTTTTCTTTATTTAATTTATATCCCTTACTAACTTTTTTATACTCATCCCATGTTTTGAAATGATTTTCACTAGAATTTAAAGATGAATAAGGTCAAGGATGTGATCAATGAAAATTCATGTTGTCTAAAACATGGAACTAGACATGACTCTTTTTTTCAAGTGTTTTTATTTTATGAAAAAAATGGAAACTTAGTATAAGTGTCAGCTTTGTAATTTTTGAGATATAATGTAATATATATGTCATAATTCTCTAAAACTATAATCCTGAAAATATCCTCAATGTGAATTATTCATTTAATTCAATATTATGTAATGTTTTAATGGTGGGTCCTTATAATAAGCACAAAATTTCCCTCCAAATATCCATATATATATATTCACTAGCATGACCCATGAAAATCTGGAAATAAACATTAGTGGAAAATTGTGTACATTCTAAGCATAGAGGAAGCACCTATTGGGCATAGCCAACATGGATTTAATCATAATTTATAATTAATGTGATCAATATATAATGAATTAAATCGTGAAAAATGGATTGAAACTGTACATCACATTAATTTTTTAAACACTATAGACAAAATATTCTAATAATCACATGTAATTGATATTTAATTTAAATATAGATCTCTATTTACCTAATTATGTAATTCATTTTTCATTTATGATCTAGTTTACTTGATCTCATTATACAATCATAGAATTATAGTATAAAAGTGAATAATCACTATAATGGTTACACACACCTACACTAAAATCTCTTAACTTCATCATAATATCACTCGGTACTTGCATGGTCGATCCCAATCACATGTTTTATTCATGTTTGATCATGTTAGAATTATCTATATTGATGGAAATTATTAGTGATCTCTTAATGGATTAAGAGGGGTGTATTATGGTTCACCCACTATATGTCTTGGAATCTATCCAGGGTTTGTGGGGCAATCCCTCTGTTCATTTTTTAAAATGAATATCACTTATGGAATATATGTAACAAGATATATATGGTGGAATGTTTATTGTAGCCTAATAAAAAATAACCCCCCTTACTAATTCTATAAGTATTGATCCCCATGTCTTATTTATAGTATAATTATTATTCACATAACATGGGAATCACTAAAGAATAAATAGATATCATTTATTTTATAATCAAACCACAAATCATGGTCTTATTATCCCCCTCAACATTTACCAAAAACGTGAATAATGATTATTCATTAACAAATAAATATCACATTATTATTCATCGAAAAATATATAGTAAGTATTATATTTTTCAAAATATTGAAATAAATATTTTAAAATATCTAACTAAAATATTCTTTTTAATAAATCATGATTAAAGATTTCAGATTAAATAAAATTTAATAATTAATAAATCAAAAAAAATGTGATTAATATTTATTCCCAATTGATTAATTTAACATTGAATATTACTACGATTATGAATGCATATAGTATGGGTACCTATATGACACTTTATCATTGGAAAAAGGAGGATATACCTAAATTAATTTGTTAGCAGCAACACATGGAGATTTTAATATATGTACATTATTCTCGAAAACATATTTGACACCCAACACCAATCCTAAATGACATGCAACATATATGAGTGTTATAACATAGTAACAAAATTGGTTGGAAAATAGTAATAAATTATTTACCATATATATATATATATATAATCCCTTAATGAAATAATTTTTTTGATAAATTCTTAGTAAATAATTAATCAATTTTTAGTAATATAATTATACTAATCAAAAAAATGTTTTCTTCAAATAATTGATATTTATTTAATTTGGAGATGGAATATTTTATTTAATTCACATCAATTTTAGAAAATTTATTTTAAAAAATTAAATTATTTATTGAAAAAAAATCTAAAAATAATATATGGTGACTTTTTGGGAGATCATAGAAAATATGGGTTTTCAATAAATAGTGAAAAATAATTAATAATATAAAACTCATATATCATTTCAATAAAATATTTTATTGAAAAGAAAAAAAATTCAATGAATTATATTTCATGTGATGTAATTATTTATTAGTAATATTTTATCCAATTAAATAAATATTATTCATTTTTATTCTAAATTTTATAATAAGATTAACTTTTGGTTTCAAATGTGGTTTTTTCTAAAAATTATTTCAAATTGCATAATGTTTGTCTTGATTAATTAAATTAAGAATACCCTAATGATTAATATTATAAATGAAAATTATATATTATATATCTATAAATATTAATATAAATTAATGTACTAATTATTAACAATCATAGATTTTATATAAAACAATATTATGCTTGAAAAAATACATTTTTTTGAAAACAATATTTTCATTATTTCAATAGGTTTTATATGAAATATAAGTTGGATAATTATATGAAATGAATTTGTTAAAAAGATTAATTTTTTCATATCAGAATAATTTATATTATATATTATGTTTAACTTAATTTTTATCTTATTAAATAGTAAACGATGAAAAATATTATACACCTGTAAAGGTGGATACAAGTTTACCAGGGTTTTAAATGAATAGATCATGAATAAAAAGACATAAAAATGATTAATATATTCTTAATATAACAATTTTGATATTATATCACTTAATAAATAAAAATGGAACATTTTGGGGCCTTTTCTATGTGTAGACATGGGTAATCCTTTTCTATTTAAATAATATGAAGTGTGTCCTCTCCCACACTTATAAAAAGAAACCACCTCTCCTCCCAACATCTCACTCCCAAAGCCTTATTTCGGGGGGAATTCATACCAAATACCTTACTTAACAACTTATCTACATCATAGATCCATTTTTATCAAAAATCCAAAACAATAATTATTTTTAAGTAATCGTGAAGAGGTTTTCTAAAGAAGTGGTACTGTTATTCACTAAGTGGTTTGTTTTATTTTTCCTTCCACCTTTTTTAAATATTATTAATTAATGATGAAATAATAACACTAGTCTCTTAAATATAATGAGTTATTATTTTTATAAAGTAATAAAAATTATATTTCCCCTCCTCCATCACATGGCAAACAAAAGTTTCCTTTTTATTTATGAAGGACTACATCCTTGCAAACCGATGTAATTCCATTTCCATCACCACCTTTTATAAATTGTTATAATTATGTATTTTTTTTGTATTTATAAATGATATTTTTAACATAAGTATAATAATTTAAATATTATATCAAATATAACTTATTACTTTCCACTCTATGTGGGTAATTATAATATCTCTTATGTGCATGACAGACTACCACCACGCAAAGCGATGTGAATAGTTCTCACTAAATATTTTCATAGAATGAAATAAAGATAAATTTAATAAATATATTTTAAATATATGATATAAATATTATATTAGTTACATATTTTTCTGTTTTTAAATATTAAATATTATTTTATTTCTTACTATTCTATTTAAAAAAAATTATAACATTATTTGTGGATATGTGTAGACAACCACCTCCATAAAGTGATGTGGGTTTTACATCCATTAATAAATCACATGGATGATATATATCAGTATATAGAAATAAATAATATTCTATTTATGACATTATGGTAATTATCTGATGTTAAAATATTACTTAACTTTTTTATATAATGATCATCCAAAAAAGGAAACGTTACACATCAGTGCCTACAACCTACACTCTCTATGATTTTAATGTAGTTCATTAGTTAATAACCATATTTGATTATTGGTTTTAATATTATAATTGAATAATATATATGAAAACAATTACAATACTATTCTTCTAGATTTTATAAAAAAATAACTATATGACCTTGGCTAACACACCAAGGGTGTTTTGAAACAATGAAACGAACATCCTAAAACTACACAATAATGAATTAGGTGATTATGTTATTAAATATGTTATTATAATATATAAATTAAATTATTTAGGTAAAAATTAATTATTCTGGAATATATTTTTTGGAAATAATATAATTGAAACAGCTTTATTATATTGGTGTAAATGTATAGACACGTAATTTTTAAACTCGAGGTAAGGAACTGCGTCTCAAATACTTAATTGAGGCACATTTGAGTTTTATGCACCTAATTTATTTTATATGGTGTATATAATCCCCATTTTATATTTAATATCATGCATCATTCATAAATAATGGTATTATATGTTTTAATTTTATTTATTTAATTTTAATGGATTTGACTTGAAAGTTACCATGTGGAGAGAAATTTCACATGTTAATTTCATTCTATGGGTTATATTATGTATTAATTATTTTTTATAATATATGACTTTGTATCAAAATAATTTTGATTATATTTTTTTTTATTTCCACTTTTTCATATGTATTTATAGTTACTACACATAATCCATTTTTTTAGTTCTCTCTTCAATTTTTTGATCATTTTAAGTGTTTTTCTTTTGAATTTGGCTTATTTGAGACATAGGTTATGTTATACACATATATTTTTTGTAAGGTATATGTACTATTATATTGATATTTGTTTCATGAATATACTTATGTTAAGAAGATTTTAGTTTCAACTAATCTTATTCATTTATATATATTTCAATTATTTAGTTACCAAATTGAAATTTATTTTACGATATAATGTCTAGATTTTCGAGATAATTTTTATTGAATATTATTTTGGTGGAATAATATTATCATATCTCCATAAACCAATTTTTTTATTAATCTATTGTTGGCAATATGGATCACATGTTTAATTTTAATTTCCTTCTTTATTAATTGAATAAATTTTAAGGAATTTTTCATGTGATCCTGATCGTATATTTTTTTTAGACTTGGAATAATTTAATTTTATATCAATGTTTTCTTAAAAACATTCAATGGTTATTTTATAATAATTAATGATTTCATAAATCTATTTTCAAGATTATTTATGTTTTATAATATTGTCTTAAAATGGAACTTTATTATCATTTTTCAATTGGGTTATGATTTTTGAAAAAATAAATATTTTCAATATTTTCAACAAGAATATATTTTCTCATCATCATGACTAGAAATGTTTTGAATTTTTTTTTAATATGCCCATGGAAATTTTCAAATATAGTTATTTCATTAATTTTTATTGAAATTTTTCATTTACAATTACATTATGGAATGATGAAATGATATTTACCTCAAGAAATGTTCCATGTTATATTTAAAAATCTTTTTCAATTTATAATGATATTATTTGACATTACACACAGTGAAAATGGTATTTTCTTGAATTATGTATTCAACTATTTTATATTTTATATATATATTATTCAAAATAAAATTCCATTAATGTGACATCTGATCTATTGAGGATATATTATAATGATTCCACACTCGATATATCTTTAGATAGAACTGTTAGAGAACTCATTTCTCTTCTATAAGTTAATCATGTCTTAATGAGATTTTATGGAACCCATTTCATTAAATATTTTAATCATTCTATTCAACGAATAATGGGGTTTTTATGAGTTTTAGTTAGACATGAATGTAATATGTAATTTTTTTAATTTTTTTGTCTTGTACATTGTTTATGAATGGTAAAGCCTCGTTATATCTACTGAGTGAGATCATTATAGATTACACAATGTATTTTAGGAGATAGAACACCAATGAATTGGTTATAAAATTCTGTTGTGTGTTTATTAGATTGTTACGGGTCCGTAAGGTCATAATTAATATAATGTTCCATGATACCAACATGTTTTTATTATGCTTATTCTTGGTTTTTAAAGATTCCATTTAAAAATATTTCACTACTTTGGATCATGTTTATTGATTATTATGACTATAGAACTTGAGATATAATTATTTCATGATCAATATTTTATGATCTAAGTAATCAATGGGTTTGTACATTCTTTTGTTATTCGAATGAACATTTATTTTTTCATCATACACTTATTCTATTTTTTCCCACTCGTGACATTAAATTGAAAATTATTATGTTTAACCTTACTAATAAATTAAGACCACCCTTATTTTTTTCTCATTACTTATGTTATGAATAATTATAATTAATTTTTTTATGAATGTTTTCTATTATGGTTATGTTTTTGGTATATGTTGATGACTTAATATCTAATTTTAATGGCTAGGGGGTTGGAAAAATACTCCCAGGAATTCAAAGAAATTATTTATATAATATTAGGTACTAATTATAAAAAATATTCAATCTAAATGTTCCTTGGGTATGTATTTGATGAAATATTTCCTTATGATAGTGTGTTTATATAGAAAAAATTGGGTCATCTTCATCATAATCAAATCCATCAATGTGATATTTATGCTTTTATCACTCGATCCGAGATTGTGAGCTCATTGAAATTGTATTTGGTATCAGATCAGGGATTAGATAACTCTGGAGATTTGGATGTTATCATCTTAAAATTTATGGATACCATCATATGTCTATAATATTACATTGGATCTTAAGTTCAAATTCATATACAACCCTTTTTTGGTTTTAATATATGGGATCTTAAAATGATTAATAATATTTTTGGAGACATTTTATATATTTAAGGTATGTCTAATGATTTTATCTAAATTTATTTATGCCTTTAAATTTTTTGGACATAGGGTTTTACATATTGAAAACATTTAATGTTTATATAATCTTGGATATTAATTTAAATATAGGAACACATGTTTTCTCATATAGCTGAAAGTGTAATTGAAAAGTGATTTGTGGACAAAGGGATTAATGTTATTTCAGAATAATTTCACTATTTTGTTTAGAATATGTGATAAAAGGTATTAAAAAAACTTTGAGTTTATTCTAATTTTTTAGATATAGGATTTTTTATTTTTGAAAGAATTTATATTGATCATTAGCTATTACTAGTTATTTCTTTTATTAATTTATTATTTAATCATATGACTAATTTTTCATTTTTTTTAATTGTTATACATGGTGATAACAATACCAAATTATGATAATTTATAAATATTTTAGAAATAATTTTGTATCCCTTTTTTGGTTCTATGATCATTAAAATTATGATTTTTGTGCTCTAGGAATGAAATATTTATCTTGAATATACATCGTTTGGAGAAAAAGATGATATTGTAGAGGAAATATAATAATGTATGAAATTAGGATTATCAAGATAGTATAATTAATTATAATCATAGTTTTTATGGTGTTTAGACACTAAAATCTAGTAAAATTATTATGAAATGGAAATTTTATCATATTACAATTATTTTCAATATAATGATAAGATTTTTCACACCAAATTTAATTATGGTTTTGTAGATGTTGACTTTATCATGATCAAAAAAAAAATTGTGATCAAGGATCTATATCAATAACCATAATTATTTGGGTATTAATATTTTCCATTTTTATATCTTCACTTACCATTAATGGTGTCATTCATAGAAACCGAGTTATGTGTTATTCCAAAAGACCTTTATACTTCCCTCTCTCTTTTTTCAACTGGAACATATATTTTCCATTTTTATGATATGGTATTTCAACAATGGTATTTTGAAATTAAAATACCATGTATATTAAGTTTCTATTAATATTTAAAATATGAAATTTTTTAAAGGTGGATAATTTAGAACCACATAATTTCAAAAAGTTCATTAAGTTGGATACCATATTAGACACATAAGACCCATCATAAACAACCCACAAAATATATGATCATTATATCCAAGTAATTAAATTTTAGAGTATGAATTGTATTAAATACATGATGATATATATTTTTATATATTGTAATAAATATAAGTTTCTTGATAAATTAATAATTAATAATCTTTCTATTTTTAGTGAACTAATTTTATTATTCAAAAAAAATTTCTTCCATAACTTTTTTCTAAAAATTTTTATGAGAAAATATTTATATTTATTAACGAGTATTTTAAAATATTTATTTTAAAATTGAATATAGTTTTCAAATAAAAATATCATAATTAAAATAGTGTGACATTAAGAGATTTCTTAGAAAATATTGTTTTTCAATGAATAGTAAAAATAAATATTTTTCTAAAACTATCATTTTATTTCAATAAACATAATAATTTTAAAGTACCATTATGAATTATATTTTATTTCAAGTAACAAAATTATTATTTATTTTTATTTAGTCCAATTAATTTCACTATAATGATCGTTATACTGATTATTAATTATACGTTTCATGGTGTTCTAAAGTGGATTTTTTGCATTAAATTGTTTTAAATACATAACATTTATTCTTTTTCATTAATTAAAATAAAAAATAATGTGGAGTATATAAAACTAAATTTATATATTTATTATATATCAGTATGAATTTTAATTCATTTAATGATTATTACATGTTATAGAGTTATTATAAATTCATATTATTCATGAAAAATATGTTTCGTGAAAAACAGTTTTCTGGTAACTTTTGATGGATTTATTTTACATCAAATAATTCAACTTATTTGAAATAGATTTTGTAACATGTATTATATATTTTTAATCTTAATAATTTATATTACATAACATGTTAAACGTAATTTTTTGTCTTAATGAATAATGAATTTAGAAAAACTATTTTACCTTAGTTATGGTGAAAATGGTTTTATTGGGGGTTAAAATAAAAATAAAATGGTTAAAATAACCTAAAATCAAATATAATATATATTGGATGAAAATAATTTTACCTTATATAAAAAATATTTAGATAAATGTCAATTTTGGAGCCTTTTATAACATAAAAAATATTGGTACACTGTTTTCTTTTGAACAATTCCAAGTGTGTCATCTACCCCCACTTATAAAAGGAAACCCCCTATCCTACCATATTCACAATCCAAAAAAATTTGGATCATAAAATACGAATAATATTTTATTATTTAACTAACTACACAAATCATTGAGTCTATTTTTTTATCAAAGAAACAATCTATTAATGCATTTGGTGTAAACCATGAGAGGTTTTCCATTAATGAGGTATCAATATTTACCGAGTGTTATTGTTTGATTTATTCCTCTGCATCCTTAAAATAATATTCAACAATTAATAAATGATAAAAAATTATCTTACATATAGTGATAATTTATTATTTTAATTTCATAACCAATTTCCATCCTCTCTTCCATCATATGGGAAATTAATTTTTCATACGTGTGTATGACGGTCTACCACATTATGACCTGATCAAGTTTATTATCCACCACCTTCTCTTGAAGCTATTTATAATGATATATTTAAAGTATATATTATATATTTTTTACATATTTATAATTATTAAATTATTATATCACATATATCATATTACTTTCTTGTATACGATGGATACAATAATGTTGCAAATGTGTAAGGCAGACTACCTCCTTGTGTAGCGATGTGATTCATTTTTCTCTAATTATTTACATGGAATGTAAAAATTATATGGTTCATGAATATATGATATATATAAGAAATAAATAATTTTATCATAAAATAGTTATCAATATATAAATATAATATATTATTTTCTTTCGTACTTGGTCATTCACTGAAAAATGATAAAATCGTTCGTGCGTACCAGTGGATTGTTGCCTTCATAGTGTGATTTGATTATTTTTTATTCACCAAATCAAATTGATAATATATATATATAAGTATATAAAAAAAATATTTTATTTATGATATTATTATAATTATGGAATTATAATTAATACTTACCTTTATTCGATAATGATCATTGAAATATTGAAAAGTTTCTTATTGACAATTATGGCCTCCCATATCCATGATTGTGATTTTGGGTATTTTTTCATAACCAAATTTCATGATTGGTTTTGAAATAATAGTTCTTTAATAAAAATGATAAAAATTTCATGATTATAGTTCTATATATTATAGTATTATGGCCCTTTTGACCAAAATTGACACACTTAAGACATTTTTAAATAATTAACCAAATTTCCTCCAAACACAAGAAGCGGTTTAACCGATTAAGTATTTAAACATGTCCTTAGAAAAAATTAGATAAATGGTTTATGAATGAGGTATTAAACATGAATTTTTTTAGATCAATAAATTTATATAATCTTGTGTATATTAGTGTTACTATACATACATATAACTTTTGGAATTGAAGTAAGAGACTTGGTCTCAATTTTCCTTAATTAAGACATATTTCAATTTTATTCACTTTATTTATTTTTTATTTCTATATAAATCACCATTACATGTAATTTAATTAATACTTCTTATATCTTATTATTTTAAGTTTCAATTTTAATTTTTTAATCAAATTTTATTTTACTTGAAATTTACCATGTTGTATGGAATTTCATAACTCAATTTATTTTTATTGGTTTGAGTGACTTATACATTTTCTTTTATATTCTATGATTTTATATTTAGTGATTATTCATTGTATTATTTTCTATTTCCAATTACTTTATGTGTATTTATAATATATACACATAATCAATTCGTTGATTAATTCCCACTTGAATGTTATGATCATTGTAAGCGTTTACCGTTTCAAATTTTATTCTATGGGACATATGTTATGTTATACTTGTGTTATATTTTATGAGGTTTATCTTATGAATAAATTAAATTATGTATCATTAATATCAATATATTCATGATATTTAATTATTCTTATAATTTTATTTTTTTATGGGGATAACAATTGAAGAGTTATTAATACCACAGAGGCATTTTGATATAATCTCTTTTTTTTTCAAGATTATTAATGTTAAATGATATTTTAGAGGAAATAATATGATATTATTATCTCTATCCACATAAATTTTCATATTTTTTTTGTTATTGAGGTGCATGACTTGTTTATTTTCTATTTCCTCTCTTATTTATTGGAATATTATCAATAAATTTTTTGTATGTGGCACCAATCATGAATCATTATTTTTATATTGGTAATATTTCATTTCATATCTATATATTTAAAATTATTTAAATGTTGTTCTTGTATAAGAATACATGATTTAATATTTATATTTTTTCATATCATTGAACATATTTTAATATATTTTAACAAATAAATTTCTTAACGGATCCCAAATGAGTCACCTTGAATACCATCACAAAGTTATTGAACATAATGTTTAATTTTAAATTTTTGTTGGGAAAATTGGTTTTCTTATCATCAAGACCACCGAATATTAATTATTCAAATTCATGTATTAAATTTTATTTTCAATTATAGTTATTTTATTAATTTTTTAGAATATTTTAGTGTTTAAAAAAGTTTTTTTAAAACTCTAATGATATTTTCTTCTTAAATTGTTCCAAGATATATTTCTAAATCATTCAAATTATGGGATGAAATACTTTGATGAAACATAATGTGGAAGGAGTATCTTAATCAAGTGTTTATTTAATAATATATTAATGTTATTTGCATTCATTAACATCATAAACCCTTGAGTTTACATATTCTTCACTAAGGATATTCTTTAAGGATATCATCCTTATTCGTTATCTAGAAGGATTATAATTATTTCCAATACATTTCCTTGAACCAATTTCATTTCCATGAGTATATCATTTTTCAAATATATTTGTAAGGAACCCATTATTTCCATAGTTTGTTAAAGTTATAAATGTAATGAAGAATGTTTTTAGGAATTTTATGATGAGATTCATTTTCTATATAATTATTTCATGTTATAGGTATTATACATTGTATATATAGGGTTGATCCCCATTATGACCATGGATGAGAACAATATATCTTATATTATGCATGTGAAAAAATAAAGTTCCAATGCATTGGGTATTGATTTAAATTGTATGGTTATTACATTTTTAGGGGGTTTATTAGTGTTATATAAGAGTTTCATGAAGATAACATCTTTATTATTCTTTTTATGGGTTTTTCATAATTACATTGATCAAGATTGAAATGACATGGATCCAGATTATTGATTCTTATGAGCTATTCCATTAGAAATTACTTTTTCAATATTAAATATATGATGACCCATATACATTATGGGTAATAATATTCTTATTTCATGCACATGCACTTTGATTATGTTATCATACCTTCATTCAATTTTTTCCCACTCATGACATTCAATTATTAAAAATTGAGTTTAACCTTAATGAGAATTTTATCTGACACTTATTATGGTTCTTATTCCTCAGGTTATATAGAAGGATGATTAAATTATTTTTTCTATAAATTTATCTATCAAAATGAATTCATATGGAGATTTTTAGAATATAATATAGAATTTGAAAATATGGTATAGTGGTAAAATACACACATCAATATATTGGTATTGTTTATATAAAAGTTTTTCTTATTCTATGAATCTATAAACATAAAAATTCATTAGTTATGAATGTTATCCATTAATTATTTTATTTTTTTATGTTAAGATGTTGAAAATTGTGTCACATTCATCATTATCCAAACTATAAATGTAATTTTACTAATTTTAGCATCGAATTCAAGTGTGCAGATTTTGGGATGTTATGTTATATTCTCCAAACATGTTAAGATAACTATTGTGAACTAAAATAATTTAAGAATGATAGATAACCTCATATGATCACCCACTATGTAATATATTCATTTTATCTTGTTATCGTTAATCACAAGTGTTTCATACTAGCATCATCAATCTATGAAGACCATGTCTCTTTCACTGACAGTTGTTAAACAGAAAATCCTAAAGAACCCCACAACCATTAATGTATCTAGAAATATTCATTACAATAAATGGGATAGAGACATTAAATTATTTCATAGGATAAAATAGATAAATATTTTCATGAATTATATATATATGCAAAATAACTGAATGAAAAACCCAATGTATACTACTTTTCAAAGAGTATATGTCATCATAGTTTTTATCAATGCATAGAGGTACATGACATAATACTTTTATTAATGATATTTTTATTTTCTATATATAAATACCCATGTTTATAGATAGGATTATAAAATTAAAAATATAATTTGGATTTCAAACCAGCAGGCCTTGTTCTAAAAATCTAATACTCTGGAGATTACAATGGGTACACACTATAAGAGGGTTCCTAAATATCTGATCAGTATCCACCCCTGGTTTCCTATATCATTTTTTCCAATTAAATGATATCATCCTTGTACTTATAATATATATTAATGAGTACTATCAAATAACCTCTTGATTATCATCATAGAGGGTAAATTGAATGATATTTTTATGTGACAGATATTCTTAGGTCATAATTATGTATTATTTTATATATAGGAAAAAACACAATTTCATAGGAAATATATTTTATATTTAATACAAGGGATATATGTACTTATCAATTACATAGAATTTAGTTTTTTGGAACGAACTCTAACTATCACCCACCATCTCTATATAAATTTTTTAATATCCATTAATACACAATCTATCCCATTATACTCGTCACTCAGATGAGATAAGTAATTTCTCAAGTGGTTTCCCACTTCTTCCTCCATCAATAATTAATGACATTAACTTAACCTCAATGAGATAACTCCCAAAATAGATGAAACATTAAAAGTATATTCATTTTACTTTTATTTGACCTTTTATTTTTGGAAATATTCACCATTTTACTATGATAACAAAAAAATTTGACAGTGCCTTCACAGCTAAAAAACACATCACGTTCATGGAAAAAATAAAATAAAAATTGCTTCATTGGATATAATATGAGACACAATATTATCTAAATATTATATAGTTTCAATGACAATTTGTTTCACTAAAATATAATTTCTCACACCTCTACCATTAAGAAAAAAGATATGTACTAACTATGAATTCAGATCACCCCACTAAATCTAAAATCAAGAATAATTAGATACTAAGATGAATAAATCATTATCTCATCCATATTGAATTAAAATTTCTTTAGTATTCCTTATATACATAAGGATTAAAATAATAATAGTCCAATATTTTTCTCTAAAATTTTAATGATATCTTCCTAACATGATAAAATCATAGGAAACATCAATCCTTTTACATAATTTGTAATATATGATTCATCATATCAATTTTTTATATGGGATATTACTAATTCTCTATCTTTTCAATTATTTTTTAGGTCACATTTAATTGTAAATATGTATACTAAGTGACACTATGACAAATCCCATGTTTTAGTGTTACATTCTGAACCTCTTTATTATCTATAAATTTTATGTACAATTAATTATTCAAAGCTACCTCTTTTATATATCACTTGTATTCTTGATCCCTTACATTCATGTAAGTATTTAATTACGTATAACTTGGTTAATCACACATTAACTTGTTATAAGTATTTTATATCACATCCAATAACTATAATATCATAAATATATACTACTATTAATATGACATTACTCCCAATAAATTTATTTTAAACACTTGTTTGTAAAAACGTTTTCTGAAACCAATTTCCTTATAGAATCATCAAACCAAATTATCTATGACCAGGATTCCTTCTTTATTTCATAAATGGAAATATGTAACCTTTAAAAAAAATGTATGATGCCTGGTGTCACAAACCCTCATATTTCTATCAATACACATCTTTATCAATGTTATAATTAATGTATGTAGCTTTGATATCTATATACCATGTCTCATAGACATTATAAACTACCATGAATGAAAAATTACAATGGATTTAAGCCTTCTGACTAGAGAAAATGTTTCACCACAGTTTATTCCATGTGGGTTCATACCACTAAGAAACTAGCTATGAATTATAGGTATTAACTTGAACCTCTATGTTTATATTTATTATATACACCCCTTTCATCGAATGTTCTTTACATATATTTTTTGGTCGACTAAAATATACACATGGTTTTGGTACATGGAATCCATATCAGAATTCAAGGATTCTTTCCATTTTTAACTTTTGTGCTCATTAATGATTCCATGTAAGATAAAGGATAATTATTATAAACCAAAAAGAATTTAACATCTTATATGACTCAAAACCCATTTCATTCTGGTTCCATAACCTATTTTTTGGACCAACATATTATATGGTTTTTGGGAAATACAAATTCAAGAAACTATTTTTGGAGCCCATCCACATACCACCTTATGTGTATCTTGAAAATCAACATTTTGGATATAATAATTTTCCCCACTATCCATCATAATTATGTGTTCCTCATAATTGAATAATTATATCCTTGAAGCTATGAAAATTTTTTCTAATAGATTATATAGTTAGTATCCCATCATATCCAGGTGGTAACTTATAAATTTATTGTCACACCCCGACCAGACATAGCTCTTTTATTTTAATTTTTTTAATCATCATGTTCTTATTTTGATTTATTTTTATGGGGATTGAGTCCTGATAGTTATCAGAAATGAATTTTTAATTTTTAAAGGCCTTTTTAGTGTCTCATAGTTGGCCCACATGGTTAGGATAACAATGTGGTGCCTGTGCAACATAGATATGTTATATGATAGAGCCATTACGCATGAATTCTGCATGCTTTTATAAACCATTTATCCTTCTCCAGGTACTGGTTCAAGGATTCTTAGCCTAGGAAGTTCCCCTCACACAGCTGGTGCATCATTTGGAAAATCGTGCAGGCAAACCATGTGGGTTAACCAAGTTTTAATTTTTATTATTTTATTTTATTTTTCGTAATTTTTTTATTATTTTTTTTCTCTTTTCCCCTTTTTCTCGCTTGTTCATCTTGCGGCCCCCTCCTCCCTCTTCTCTCAAGACGTGTGCCTCCCCCCTCACAACTCTTTCTTTTTGAAACTACCAAATTTTCTCTGGTTTTTTTGTCGAATCAGCAAGGTATGTTCTCCGCTTCCCCCCTCCTTACCCCTTGGACCATTTTTTCCCCAAATCAACTATCCTTGGTTCATTCAAACCCTTGGGTTCCATGGTGGTTGATTTTTTATTCCTTTATTCACTACTTTGGATCAAAAATGTCTCTCGAGTCTCCTTACATTGTGTTTCGACACCCACTATCAAAGGAAAACCAGATTCTATCAGTTTCATTTCCACTGTCTCTATATGCGGTGAGGATTCTCTTGTTTCCTTGTTTAATTTAGTTTTATTTGGAGCCTTTTAGTGATTATTTTATTCCTCTTTTATTTTAGTAGAATATTTTGTTCATCCCGACGTGGGTTCAAGTCATCGACAGCATAGGCCTATATGTATATACATGGATAGGAATGTATATATATTTATCCTCCTTATAAATATTACATCATAGTGAGGGGAATATGTAAGTTGGTTCAAAGGGCTATATATGTGTGTGTGAAAATTTATATGCGTGTAAGGTGAAGTTTTTTTGGGTTATCATCCTCAATGTTTCATGTTTTTGGGTATTTCACATATGCACAAGCCTTTAATTTGAATTCCATAATTTCATGAATTTTTTAAAGTTTTTTTTTAATAATAATTTTATTAAATTTTCTAGGAAATGTGATGGAATTTTTGGTGTTGTACTTTCATAAATTTTAATGATTCTCCCTTATGCTTTTAAAAGATTAAAAGTGATTTCTAAATTTTTTTTGGGTGTGTGTGGTGGGTAATTTCCAAAAATTTTGGTTATCGTATTAGTTTTGAATGTTTATTTTTAATGAATATGGGTTCTTGTATTATTTTGAAAAGGCATAAATTCTATATTTTGGTAATTTAGGAATATTTCATGTGTTTTTATTTAAATTCTAGGTTAAATTGTGAATTTTATTTCTTAAATTGGATGCTCTGACATAGGTATGGTTTCAAATTTGATTTAAGAAGTGGGGTTCCTTGGTTATTTAATTTTATTTTTATATTGGTTTGGAAACTAATTGTTTTTGTAAAATACAATATTTCTAAAATGTAAATATTATTTGAAAATTAATAATGCTCTTTTAGAACATGATAATGGTTTTTGATAGTGGAAAACCCATATTGAGGTCTTCCCCCTAGTTTGAGGAATGAGATGTAAGAGTTAATATGTGATTTTTTATATATTCCCAGTGTTGACGCTTATACATTATTGTGTGGTAAAAAAAGGGAATGCAATTAAGGGGGGAGACTGGTGGTGGGATATTGAAAGTGTTTCTAGATAAAGAAAGGGATATGTTCATATATGATTTCCTGATAAATCCTCACATTGATTAGAAATAGAGAACATGGAAAACCATGGATTCCTAGGTTGTCAGACTAATTCTAGTATGTTAGATGATAAGGAAGATGTTCATCTCAGTTTCGTGTAGATGAAATGACACTATAACACTAATTAATTATTTATGATTATTGCAGACCACTAGGCCGGTGGGATTCCCTCCTAGTGTATCATTTATGATAATTCTATTTGGTATGGTTTCTATGCAACATTTCACTAAGGTACGAGGATCCAAGGTTCCCAAATAACACTATATACTTATAGATTTTCCATGGTTCTTATGATATGATTTTTATATCAGTTGTTTCATGGATGAGGTATCATTAATGAAAAAAAATCTCTTAATATTTTTAGTTTTCCTTTCTCATTGAACTGTTAGTGCATGCTTGGAATCTATTTTGAATATATAGTGGAATTTCAATTCTATTCATGAATATATAAGTTTTTTACTTGAATTATAAAAGCATAAAAAAATTAATTTTATTATGTCTTATTTTCAAAATAGAATGATTTGGTTTCTTATTAAAGGTAATGTAATTGGGTGTTTTTTATCCTTGTAATTACTCCAAATCATCTCTATGATCATGCCTAATCCATTATTAATATTTAGGTTCCTCTAGGTTTGGATCGCTCTTGGATCAAGTGTGGTTCTTTGTTTCACGGTGACCCACGAGGTCACTTAGTGTATGTTTTATTGATGAGTTTATTTATATTCCCACTATCAGTTTTTTTAGTTTATTAGTATTTTTATATCAAGAATTATTCAGTGAAATAATTCCCAACTGATTTATTTCGATGCCCAACAAAAGCTTTCATCCCATGGGGATCAATAATTCATTTATAGACTTGTCATGGATTATCTTGGGTTACTAGTTTAGGGTTAACATGGGCTGATTTGTGATAAAATGGTATCCAAAAAATTTTATCCCATGTCTTTTTGGGATTTCTGTTATTTTGGAGTTAGGATTTTAATAATTCATGTAGTCCTTTGGGGTTTTTGCTTTATCACCACCTTTTCGTAATGGATCTTTAATTGCGAAGGTGGTCTCGGTTGGTCGTTCTTTGATTTCATTTTTTGGATATAAACTATTTTTAGGTATTTGATAACTTTTAGGTGTTTTTGGTTAGTTTGGATATTTTGAGGTCATTTTGGAGGGGTTCTCAGTTGTTGTGTATGGCTTGGAATGCCAAGAACATACCATGAACTTTCCCCTCATGACTTTCAGTGTGTAAACTCAGTTGGTGCACGATCTATCAAACTATGTGACCAAGCCATTTGTAGAACTTATTCATTTGATAATTTTTAATCATGAATTTTTGGGTGAATTAGTTTCATTGGATTATTCATGCTTTGGGTTTTAGTTGGTTTTGTAGTGTTTTTATAAGGTTTTAAATTTGATTATTGGGTTATTTAAATTGTATTTCTAAAGATTAAATTGTGGTTTTTTTGAAAACCAAATATGTTGATTTGAAAATGGATGTTCTCTTCGGAGCTATTTGGGGATCATTGAATGATTTTATAAAGAGTAAATTTGAAATGGATTTGGGAAATATTTAGGGTTTTTTAATTTTTTTTGAAATGTGAAATGGAGTTTTCTTGGACACTATAACTTGGAAAATTATTTTCTTGAACTTTGGTATTATTCTAAAAACTCAGAAATGTGGATCATGGATATGGATAATGTATGTGGAATAGGTGTGCATGGGTGATTTCTTAAGTTAGAAAGGGAATGTTTATACGTGTGAAACTACATGGAATACTTTGGGTGGGATATTTTTTTTTCTATAATCATATTTTGATAAGTGGGTGTGAAAAAAATTCCTTTAGTGCCAAATTAATTGAAATGAAAGTACTTTTTGAAGTGGTTTATGGTGTTCAAATTATTATTAATGTGGAAAATGATTTGATTTTGAAATGAATGGGTTATTTCATAAGGGGTGTTTCAATTTTATTTTGTGGTTATTAGTTTTTTAATTGGTGTTCTTGGGATGAAATAAAGTTTGAGCTGATATTTTGATTTATTTTTGGATGTGTTGGCTGGTTTTGTGATGCACTTTGAGTTTTTTTTGTTTCCTAATTAATATATTCTTCCAAAAAATGTAAAATGGACTCTGAATAATCTTTTTTGGTTAATGGGTTTTTTTATCATCAAAAGGAGTTGTGGGGTAGGAAACTCTTGGTATGATGTTTGTATTCCCTTTATTGGTCATGGTGTGATTGTGGTTGTGGAAAAACATGTGAAAGTTGGGTGTGTATTTATTTATTTGGGTACTCTAGATGTATTGACAGAGTTAACAGTTATGGATCAATTAAGAGGACATTTTTTGGATTGGTAAAGGGTACTTTCCCTTTCCATTTTTCATGTTGAGTCTCAACAGGTTGACTATGACAGAAGGTCTTTTAGTTTCCTGAGGTTCTCGTGATATGATCCATACCTGGTGAGGGGTGAGAATATGAGGAACATGTTCTTTGGGTTTCTCCCTTAACACTATATATTTCTAGATCTAAATAATACAAGGTCATTTTTTCTAATGTGGTAGGTTTGGCACTCTAATCCACATTTCCATAATTCTTTGAAGGCTTCTCAAGGGTGTGGCCACAAACAAGATTACTAAGTTATTTTTCTAAAGGATGAATATTTTGTTTTCGGTTCTTGATTGTGGTGTTGCAGATGCTTCATGACATTAGAACTCCATCCATAGGTCTTGGAGTGATGTTATTCACATAATTGGGAAGATGCTATGTTTAGGGGGATGTGAATCCAACCTACTTTCCTTGATGTCAGATAGGATGCCAGTTAAATTATCCTTTCCAATGGTTGTTTGTTTTGGTCTTTTTTCCTTTGAATATCACGGTGAATTCTTTTGTAAAGGTTTCTTGGATGTGTATCGTGAAATATAAACTCTTGATTGGTTGGTCTTTCTTTATAATGGTTTTTATTTTTTGGGTGTTACATGTAAAACATGATCATGTCTGGGGGAAGTGATAAGTCATTAATTATTGTTTGTTTCTTTTTCCTTCCATTACCCCCCCCCCCACTTGTATTCAGAGCCAGTCTGTACTAGTGTGTTCGTAATGGATAGTCGATACCTCATGTGTCAGCTTGATCCTAATATACTGGGGAGACCCATCACTGGTCTTGCATTTTTTAAAAGTTATTTTTCATTTTCTAAGTGGTTTCTATTTAAAAGGGTCAATGTTGACCAAAATCTTAATATGGTGTGGAAACAATCATGAAATGATCCCAAGTGAAACTCTAACTTCAAGGAGTTATTGATGGGGAAATACCTTATTTCTATTATTCCCATACTCAATCATGGGAATTGTTTAACAAGATAATGGGTTTCATGATTAATGTTTCTGGAATTTCCATTGAGTTATGGTAATTTCTATGTTGGTGGTTGAGTTTTTCCATGTTCCGGTACTGTTTATAGAATAGGGACCCTCACAGCTGGTCCTATCATTTAGTAGTTCTAGTCATGGAAGCTTCTTGGCTGTGCCTTGGTAATCCAGTGGGGTCTTGAGTTTTAGTCCTTAAATGATAATGGTACTATTTTCATAATCATTTTGATTGATCAATGCTTTGATCAACTTGATATTTAGGGACTTTCTGGGGGACGAATGTGTCATGGTGGGGATAATTGTCACACCCCGACCCAAAAACAACTTTTTTTATTTTAGTCATATCAATCATCGATGGGCTTATTTTATTTTTTGAGCAGGCTTGAGTCACATTAGATAGCGGGATGAAATATTTTATTTTTCAAAACATTATTGATGTCTCATGGTCGGCCCACACTATTAGGGTAATCGTGCGGTGGCAATGCGAATAGGCTCTATCATGTGACAGAGCTATTCAATATGTCTTTTACATGGTTTTTTAATCTATTATTCCTTCTCTAGGTACATTTTCAGGGATATCAAGCCTAAGAAATGTTACTCGCATGGTTAGAACAAGTATTTCTAAATAATTCATCCAAACCATGCAGCCAAACCATACAGGTTTCCTAGTTTTTAAAATTTTGAATTTTTATTTTATTATTCTTTCATTTTTTTCATATTTATTTTTCACTCTTTTTCTCCCAATTCTCCATTTCGTGTCGTACAACCCCCCCCCCATCACCTCTCCATCTTCACACCTCCCTATTCCTCGTATCTCCCTTTTTCTGTCAAACCATCATTTTTATTCTGGTTTTGTTGTCGGATTGTGGAGGTAAGTTCTCCTCTTCCCCCATATTTCCTACTTGGATCAAATTTATCCTCACTACCACCTTTCCTTGGTTCGACCAAACCCTAGGGTTCTATGGTGGATGATTTTTGATGATTTGTTTCACTAACAGGGAATACAATAGGTCTCTTAGGTCTCCTTCCATAATGTGTCGACACTCACTACTAAAGGAAAATTGGATTCAAACTATTTCAATTTTTCAACATCAATTTTAGGTTAGTATTCTAAGAATTCCTTGATTAATTTAGTTTTATTTTGATCCTTTTTTAATTACTATATTCCTTTTTTATCATTTTAGTATGTTTTGGTAATCGTTGTGTGGGTTCGAGTCGTCGGTATAAAATTCCAACATTTATATAAATGGTTTGGCATGTATACATATCCTCTTTGTAAAAATTGCCTCTTAGAGATGGAAATATTTACTTTGGGTGAAATTTTATATATTTCATTGTGTGTGTGATGATGATGATGATGATTTATATGACTATAATGTGGATCTATTTTGGGATACCATTTTTAAAGTTTCATGTTTGGACATAGGTCCCCTGTGCCTAAAATATTTAATTTGAATTCCATAATTTCATGAATTTTTTGTGATTATTTTTAATATTAAATAGTTTTATTATTCTATGTAAAGTTGTGTGATGTTTGGTGTTAGACATTACTCTATCTTTATGATTCCCCCTATGGTTTTCAAATGATTATATATGATTTATAAAAAAAATCATTGTGTGTGGGGGTATTTACCAAAACTTTTGGTGTGAATATTAGTTGGTAAAATTTATTTTGAATGAATATGTGTTATCATAAGATTTTAAAAATGGGAAATTCCATTATTATGTGTGTTATAAAAAGTGCATGTGTTTTGGTGTAAATTAGAGGTTAAATTGTGAATTGTATTTCTTAAATCGTTTTCCTTGACATTGTTATGGTTTCAAATATGATTTCGAAATTGGAGTTCCTTGGTTGTTAAATTTTATTTTTAAATGGTTTTTGAAATTAAAATTGTCGTGAATATGGAATTTTTCTAAAATTAAATTATTATTTGTAAATTAATGAGGCATGTTTGAAACATGAGAATGGTTTTAAAATTTATAAAACCCCAATTGAGGGATTCCCTCTAATTTGAAAATGGGGATGTAAGTGTTAATATGTGAATTTGTATATATTCTTACTATTTAGGCTTGAGCATTGTTGTGTGGTATAAAAAGGCGAATTCACATAAGGAGTGTGATCAATGGTGGGATGTTGAATGGTTTTTTTGGTTATAGAAAGTGATATGTCCACATATGTTTTCTGGGTAAAACCTCACCAACATTTGGAATAGAGCACATGGGAAACCCTAGGTACATGAGTGGTCTTGCTAGGACTAGTACATTACATTATACAGAAGTGGTTTGTCCTGTTTTCATCAAGGTAGATTCATACTAAAACAGTAACTAAACATTTATGAATATTGGAGACCACTAGGTCTTTAGGGTATCCCCTCCTAGTGGCTTGTGCATAAGAACTTTATTATTCATGGTTTCTAAGACACGTTTTTCTAATGTAATAGGATCCCAGGTCTCCACGTAACACTAGTTTCATATGGATTTCTCATGGTGCATGTGATATGATTATCATTTCAGTTGATTCACGCTTCATGTCTCATGGTTGAAAACCATATCTTTATCTAAGTTTTTTTTCTTTCAATTTGAACTATTAATACATTCTTGGAATCTATTTTGAAAATGTAGTGGAATAGAAATGATTTCTTGAAAAATCAAGCTTGTTACATGAATTTTAAAATAATGAAAAAAATTATTTCATTATGTATTATTTTAAATCTAGAATTATTTGGGTTTCTTCTTAAAGTTAAGGGCATATAGATTTGTTTATCCTTGGCATTCCTACTAAGCATCCTAGTTATCAGACCTCTTATGTTCTCTAGTTTTATGTTCCACAAGTTTTGGATCACTCATGTAGAGAGCATCATTTTATGTTCTATGGTGTCCCATGAGGTCACATGAGGTATGTTTCATTGTTGAGTTTATTTCTATTCACACAGCATGTTTGTTACATTTATTGTTTATATGTTATTTATATGGTAAATCATTACCAAATACTTTATTTCTAAGCAAGACACTATTTTTCATCATATGGTGATCTAGAATGCCCTTCAAGCCTTTTCTTAGATTGTCCTGGGTGACCGGTCAAGGTTGGCCTAGGTAGGATTGTTTGAAATATAGTTCGGGCCTCCGAGTAAAAGTTTATGTTAATCTAGACTTAACAACAGCCTCACCCCATATGAAAATATGTGTGTAAAAATAGTTTCATTCTACACCATAAACCAAAAAATACTATTTTCCATATTAGTAATTAATAATTTTATTCTGTTTGAATCCTGGTGTAATTAATAACCCAAAATGGATAACAGAAGCCTTGTGTGATTCAACATCAACTTCACCATGTCTAGAAAGTCATGGTTCCACATTTAAATATCATCATTCCTTTATATTGTATAAGTATGAGTGATTTTATATAAAATATATTACTCGTACTAATTTGGAAAAACACTTTGCTAAGATATTCACCACCTCAATTCGATCAATTTTTTATACTCTAACTAAGATGATTCTTAACATAAGTCATGAAATCCAAGAACATCTAAAAGGTTTCATACCT
This sequence comes from Viscum album, assembly GCA_963277665.1. Taxonomy (NCBI): domain Eukaryota; kingdom Viridiplantae; phylum Streptophyta; class Magnoliopsida; order Santalales; family Viscaceae; genus Viscum; species Viscum album. The sequence goes on along the minus strand of OY728151.1, from coordinate 999,206,721 downwards.
ATATATCGTTAATTATATTTTACCCATACTACTCTATTCATCTATAAGAGTAATTAAATATGTTTACCAAATACTAAAATATACTTCAAATGGTTCAAAACCATCAGTGTGTACTAATTCTATAATCTCTTTTTCCCTTTCTTCATGACCACAAAATAGTTTCTTGGTCATTATTCTTTATAAATAATCGTTACATCATTCTTGTGGATTATGTTCAAAAGAATCTATTTAAATATCTTGATAGATCTTTATTAAGTACTTCCCCTTTATGTGGCCAATATGGTGAATCCAAAACATCATGTGAAATGAGTCGTGTAAATTTTATTTGTTATGAATAGAAAATTATTTGTTTTCATAATTTAATGGACAAAAAATTATTCAAATACACTAGAAAATAACATATGCATTATTTATAAACAAATATACTAATAGTTCAAAAATTAAAAATATATTCATCCATGTCTAAAAAATAAACTATGATGTTGTTATAAGTATCACTATACACATAATAACATTTAATTAAAAACAATCATCCATATTTACAGTGTGAGGTAATAGTATCCAATGGATAGTCAAGCCAACCACCTTCAAATAGAATTCCATAGATACACCTCACTAATGGAAACTATCATAAATCTACATGTTTGCTATATATGGATTAAAATGTGAGAACCACATGTAGTATATAATACAAATAGTGTAGGTGTATAAATATTATACTTTTTAAAAAACACACAATTAGAATCCAAAAATTTCATTGGATGTGTGCATTACCTTTTTTGGTTCCTTGATTACAAAATTCAATATATGTTGTAATATATTCTTTTTTTTATATTCACGATCTTTGTAATCTTGTATGGATTGTTCTATAGAGCCTTGGGCATGGAATGATTTTTAGTACCCTTTTCATCATTTATTAATTACCAATTCACCATATATAACATGAATTTTTAACACCCCAAGCCTTTATCAACATGAATGATATGTGTAATATGTTCCTAAATATTATTCATGATAATGAAAATATAATAATTCATAATTAATCTAAATATGGTTTTAGGTATGTAGGATATAATGACATCTCAAAAAAAATAATGTGAGCCTTAAACACTATGATTTATAAGTGATATATGTAGCCAATAATGTTAACTAGATGAGGTATAAATTGAACCAACTAAACATATTTGAATATGAACGGTGTGTTAGATATCTTATCTCTCTATAGTTTAACTTTATATTGATAAATACAATGAATATGTGGAATAATGTTTTATACTAAAATATCCTTCTATATATTTACAATCAATTTTTTCGTGGAGGATGGGATTAATCATTTTACATTAATTACAGTGTTCACGTGATTTAGTTATAAAGATACTTCTACCTCACTATACAATTTTGTGAGTTACATAGTAAGTGGGGTTTCTAGTGTGTAAAATTTATGATCACGGGTAGTATAATGCATAAAAATATATAAAATTCATGAATATTTACAATAGTGAAAATGTTATCCTTTTATTGTATAAATCATAGTTATATGGTTGAAGGCTCGTGGTTTTCTATTTCCACAATATTAAGATAATATTTTTTAATAGTTCCATGAATATAAAAATAAATTAATATCTTTAAATATTGATTTAAATATATTTACCTCCCATAATTTTGTTGAATCTTTGTAACCATCGATATTATTTTCAAAATATCATGTTTTGTATATACTCATGTGGAAAGGACCGATATTATTATATCGTAACACCGACATGGTAATGATGAGTTATTTGAAGGGTTTTATGTTTGTATAATTTTACAACTACATTAATGCATAGTTCCAACATCTATTGAGTGGAATACCAAGTCATTAAATCATTGATAAAAAATTTCACAAAATGTTCCTCTGAATTACACACAATTTTGGAGAGGTAGCCAAACCTTGAGGGGAACAATGTTATGTCAACCAAAAATATCCTACTAAAATTTCCCATATAATTGAATAAACCAAGACATAGGCCAATCATGGACATTAAAATATGCATTTGATTCTGACAAAAGAAGTTGAATGTTATACCAAAATAAAATATTATTTGAGGTACTTTTATCATTACTTGTAGAAACTTGGTTTTTCCATATCACATGTCTTATTAATATTAAGGGTATTTTACTTAACTGATTTACCATTTCATCAATAAAAATAAGTCTTCAATGGATTTTTTTTAAAAAATGGATAAACTATGTTTCAAAATATTTATGAATATTATGGTTTATTTTTATTCCATATTGATTTATTATTTTTCAATGTATTATGTGACCAAATAACAACCAAAAAAATTAATAAAAACCCATGAAACTAATATAAATAAAATATAAGTTACATGAGAATTATATTTTATGATGGTCACTTTTCTAGAAGATGATAAATTAATCCTTAACCATAGGAGGATACACCTTAATCTGAAACTTGTTTTATGTTAAAACATTCCACCAAGGATTTTATTAGTCTCAAAGAGTGTTTTTTCTTGATAATGGGACATAGACTGCATCGTATCACCTTGTACTTCTATCCTTAAATGTTAAGAACACTCTATCATGTTCTGAAAATAAGAGCGGTGTAGTGTATTAGTTTTAGGGAATTTTGAAACCAATTTTTATTTTCTATCCCTTTACCTCTTAGACATGTTATGATATTCATTATCTTATACTATTTTCCTTGTCAAATACATGTATATAAAATGAAGTAAAGAGTATAACATGATATTTTTACAAGTTTAGATATTCAATAACAGTATCTAGTCCTTTTTTAGGTCTAAAAGTACCCTAGCTAACATGATAGGGGAATAAGGGTATATGTAATATTTTTGAAATTATTCATACCCCACTGGATATTCAACTCTATATTCTAAGGATCAATTCATTTTATCTTTAGATTTTATATTTATCTCATGCATTCCAACTTTATCCGATGATCATTCATAGAAAGTAAATCTAGAAACCAAATTGAAGTACACACAAATTTTTACATGGTTCACCCTCACTAGGCCACATCCAAAGAGCATATAATATAAATGTTTTGATGTACATATAAACTAAGGTTCACTTCCAAAATTATGGTTTAGTATAAATCACTTTTATTCCCATCATCACATTCTTTATAAGGTTTAGGATCATCTCACTAATTTCACAAGGGTTAATCTCTAAGTCTCTTTCTATGGATCAGTGATAGTGGAAAATATCAACTTCTTCCACTTCCTTTTATCACTACTACTTTAAGGGGTTAATCCATAGTTAATAGACATGTTGGTCTCTCATTATTAATAATGAATGCATCTCTATTAATATATAGGTCCTCCTTTGTAGTGCCACTTTCATCCAATTATTGAATACCACATTACCAATGATTTACTGGGAAATATCATTCTCAATACATTTGGTATTCTAACTACCTTCATAAATATCACTTCATTCATGAAGATCAAATAGACATCACAAAGCAACATCCTTTTATAAAGATATCATACCCATCAGGAAGAAAAAATCTTTCGGGTGGATTTTTATATCCTTCATGAAATGAATTACTTTCATGATGCTCACAATTTTTTGTTGGTATTTATAGTCTTCATGAACTACATTCCTTTGTGAACATTTATTCACGGAAAACCATCGTGAACCACCTTCATGAATTTAGTTCCTTAAGACCTTCATTAAGTCACAAAAAATTTCTAAAAGGGGTAAAAACCTGTTATTAGGTGTTTTCATTAATTACTGAATATACCACGCAAACCATCACTATTTCTTGATGCTTCCTCATTTTGTTTGTGATGATCCATATCTCGTGAAGCTTCATAAAAATTTCACCTTTTCGATGTTTGATGTAGTCATCGATATCCTAATCAAAACCAACATGCCTTCACAAAGCATCCTTTATGAAGACCATTCAATGTGAAACTCGTATCATTTTTATATTTTCATAATACCATCATGGAAATACACCCTTCATGATTCTATAAATCCTATAATTTTTTTACACCATGAATTTAGAAAGCGCTGGGAAACAACATCACCTTGGGTAGTCAATTTTTTGTACCGCTTCAAAGAAATTCATTCCCTTGTCATAGATATTTATAAAAAGACCATGTAAAAAAATTCTAGAACCTAAAAAAATGTCTTGTAAACCATATTTTTCAACAAACACAACCAAACCAAAAATAAATCAATGTTACCTTAAGGGATTATTTTCCAAAAATCTCTCCCTTTGGGTTTGTTGACAACTCTTATCATTTTGATACATCGTTGAGACTTCTTCCATTTTCTACAAATATTTGTTTCATGTGATTTAGATAGAAGTAAAAGATTTTTTGATCACAAACTCTAATTTCACATGTTCGATTCTTGGAATGAGAAAAAAGAGTATTATGTAAAGTTCATCAATGAATCACTTCATTCCAAAACCATGAAACTACTTTCATCATGAATTTTATCTGTAATAATGTAAAACCTTTGATTTATCACCTTTAGCATCAGCATATTTAATAATCCCCCTATCTCACTACTACCCCTATTAGATTATTCCTTTAATCCTATAGGATCCATGCTTGGCCTCATAAATAATAGCATTATGAAAATTTCATCCATGAATGACTTCATATCAAAACCACTAATCTGATTTCATCTTGAACCTCGTCTATAATGATATATAAAAATTGATCAATCACCATTAGCATAGTCATATTAAATACTCCTTGTATCTCACTCCTCCACCTATCAGCTTCTCCCATGTCTTTAATAAGTAATTTCATCCCCTTTTATTACCACATTTCACAATTTCTACCCATTTTTTAATGAAACTAAAGGTCACTTCTTTAATTTCAAAAATATGTTAAAGAACATGGATCATCACATTATGGAAGAACACACCATACCTTAGGGATAGGGTTTCCCACATCCATAATATTTTATTTACTAGGAGTATACTGGACTCGATGATCTAGTCAATGATGTACAAATACTTCTTTGGGTAAGGCCTTTGTCAAGATATTTGTAACCTATAGTTCTGAAGGATCGTACTCTGACATCACAATCCCTATATCCACCTTCTCCTTTATAAAATCATAATAGATTTCAACGTTCTTTTTCCTCTAATGATGGAATATATTGTTTCTAGGATTTATAACACCTGAATTAATTCATTTGATTTTGATCGAATACTTCACTTCAACTCCCATAAGATCATGTTGTTTCTTCACCCACAATAATTGCGTGTAATATTGAGTAGTCAAAATATATTGAAATTCTATAGTTCTTAATGAAATGAAATCTTATTTTATTCTTATCTATGAAATACAACCTTCTAGGATAGAACACACAACCTATCATTGATTTTAAATCATCAACTGATCCGACCCAATCTGCATATGTATAGCTCAATAACTCTTGTTGATAATTGTCATTATAAAGGAAACTGAGCTCAATAGTGCACTTGATATACCGAAGTATTACTTTCACTGAAAAAATTGGCTTTCCTTAGTATTGATTTTATATTTTACAAATTATCATGTGGGAAAAATAATATCTAGCCTTGTCATAGTTTAGTATAATAGACTATCAATAATTTTCATGTAATCTATTACATTAATTACAATAACTTTATACACATATAAAAACATCATTTGGGTATCCACCAAAGTCCTCATAACTTTGTAATTATCTATTCCCAATCCTCTCAAAACATCCTTGTCATATTTGGATTGGGATATTAATGTACCATTCTTTCATTATGTCACTTGTAAAGAAAGGAGAACATCACTTCACCAATCATTGTCATTGTAAATTCACACTTCAAGAATTATTTGAACTAAATACCATACTCTTGGTGATTTCTTCAAACCATATATTTTTTATTCATCCAAGAAACATTTTTATCATCTTCATGAATGAGAAAACCATATAGCTACTCAATATAAAAATCTACTTCCATAATCCCATTAAGAAATGCTAACTTCAAATCCATATGGAAAACATTAAAAATTCTTTTCATGACTACAGTCAAGAATAGTCTTATTGTCACTATCCTTGAAAGAGGTGAAACAATTTCATCAAAACTGATACCAACTATCTGGGTGTACCCTTTTCACACTAGTCATTCCTTTTTTGGAATCATTATGCCATCTCAATTCATATTTTTATGAAAGACCCATTTAGTTGTGATGTTATAATTATATTTTTTTTTTAAAACAATCTATCATGTCTGATTCTTCTCAGTTTGGTCAAGATATCCATTCACATACTTAACCTAGTTCTCATCATTATATTATTTATCAAAACCTTTTTTCTCTACTTCAGATTGTAAATATTCCTACAATAATGAATTCATTATCTGTGTTTGAACTAGTGTTTTATTATTTCCAATGATAAAATATTAAATGAACATGGACCCAATATATCATTCATGCATAGATTTTATCACTCTTTAGTTTCCCATTAATATATACATCATATAATATTAGACTTCCAGAGAAGATATAATTTCGAAAAAGATTTTAAATATTGAATTTTCATGTAAAACCACTTGTTGAATCTAATATCATGTTTGAATTTTAATTTTTCATATTATTCTCTTTTCATGTATATACATTCAAATATTGCACCATTTCTCTTCCAGTACACACACACACCATGGATTATATCTTCCCCAAACTCATGCATAACATCTAATAGATATGAAAAATATCTAACATATAGAGAGATGGATACTTACAAAATCCTCAGTAAGAGGATTGTGGTCAATCATGATGGATCAACCAATTGATAATTTCCTAAAAACTACTATACGTTTTTTGTTCTTGTTTCAAATTCCCATAGAAATTCAACATTTATATCCAAATGACTAATAATTAATTACCAATATCCTGAGTATTCTTATGAAAATTAGGATCTGTAGGCCTGACCTTTTAAATATTTGGGGTTTACTCCCATTAGTATAAATTTCCTTCTTATATTCTTCACCAATATGCCAATTTTTTCATCACATTCATTGGGTAGGAATATTTCAACTTCTCATCTTCTCTATCATATTTCACCATTGGAGGTATCTTCCTATTAAATTTATATATAGCCATGTCGCACGACATGTGAATTTTTCAGGCATTCCATATTCATTTTTCTATATTAGTTTTCTGATTCACATCACCCTTCTTTGAGGTTCAAGTATTCCACTAAATTTAAATTCACCATAATCAAAATTGTCCATCTTAAAAAAATTTATTCTAGGTTTTTTCACATTTATTTGAAGATATATTCAATGATTGTAATAGATGAGGTGATTGATATTCTTTTCATTCAGCTCCTTATGATTCCCCTAAGTCCATACATGTATTTTTCAAATTATAATATTTTTTTCAATATAGAGATTTTTGTTATACACTGCCATAGTTTTGGATATCCTTCTAGGTTCCTTTTCCTTCCCTTATTTCATTCTAATGCACTTTCTTATCAATTTATTTTGATTATTAAATTTAAAACATATTCAATTAAAGACATACATTATGTCATTATTTTTCGATTGAAATGTTGATATAACTATTGTTATTCCTATGAAATTCAGATCATGAGATTCTAGACCTGTACTCATGGTGTTTCCCTACCTTATACAATAGTATCATTCCATGACTAACTTCTTCTGAGAGACACTTATTTAATATTCCTGATTATGTTACTTATTATTCTCAGATATAGATGTATTTCTATCTCAATGGCATGAATTATATTCAAAGGATTTAAATAAAAAATGTTAGGTATGTCCATGCATCCCACATAAGTAGAACATGTTTTCATTAATTCTTATAAAATAATTTTAGGGTATTTCTTCAATGAATACATAATTTTTCGTATTTCTAGAATGGTTGAGGACACTCTTCATATCATGCATGGGAGTGGGTTCTTCATATCCAATATTGATTTTCACCAAAATTCATGGCCTTTGGGATAATACAATATGTTCATGTTTTTTCATTGAAGTATCATATATTCTTTTCAATTCATTATCACATACCTAATGATAATCGAATAGTAAGTTCAGGCCATCCTTTAATTTTTAGTTTCCGAGGGCATTAGATTTCCCCACATCATTCTTGACTGATTCTCATTCTTATTCCAATTTTTGAATATTTGTATCCTTTGATTCAAGTTGATCATTATTTTATCTCATTATATTTATCCCTTTATTCATCTCATCTTAAAATTCCCATGAGATATTATCCATCATGTCATACTTTCTAGTTATTTTATAATTCACTTAAGCAATAGAATTATTACCACATTCATTCTCTTATTTTAGCCTTTGCTTCTCCAGAACAAGTTCAGATATCTGTGTAAAAAGATCATCATTTATGGATTTCAAATTATTAATTTTATCTAATTATATATTCTTTCTAATTTCACCAGCTTTTAGTTTTTCCATTTCTTCAAATTGGGAATCATTCATCTTTATCAGATCTATGGACACTTAAACAATGATTTTATTTAATCATTCTATCTTGATAACTTAAATTTCCTATTATTGAATCTGAATATCCTCAGGTTTGTTTTTTCATCCCATTTCAAAACCGTTTAATTTATTTCATGGATAACATCCACATTTGGTCTTCTTGAAATTTATCCATCATTAAATGTTTCATCATTAATTTGAATATAAATTTCTTCACTCATTACTAATGTATCATTGAGTGAGTGTATATTTTTTTTGTCTGATTCATCCATACTATTAATTAGTACAATATTGGTTTCCTTAAGAAGAATCAAAGATTTTTTAAGACACTTCCACACTGTAATATCACCAAACTTCTGTGTTTTCTTTGATGTTATTCTATTTTCCATGTCACACTCATATTAGATGAAACTAAAATTTATTTCAACAATAGTGTGGACCATGATAAAGAAAAAAAATCATCAAATGTAACTTATACAGTAATAAAAAAAAAATTAGGTCCAAAAGGGCCCTAGATATTCTGAGATTGGTGTAAATTAGGGTATGGGTAATCATTTTGATGTTCTTCAAGCACAACTGGATCATGACTCATTTATTATAATGGAAACATAATTTATAACGTAGTTTTTTGATTTATCATTTCCATTATCGCATTATATGATGATCATGCATAGAAAGAAATGTTGGGAATTATCCACAAGGACACACAATTTTTTACTTGGTTCACCATCACTGCGATACATCCTAGGATCATACAACGACAATATACCAATGTACCAAATACACTAAGGATAACTACTAAAAATATTGTTTTGAGAATATCAGTTTTATTCCTAGACTTAGATTCCTTTTTATTTTTAGGGTTATCTCTCTACTTTACCAGGGGTCACTCTTTGAGTCTCTCTCTCCTCCCTACTTGTGGAAAGGATTGCCTTATTCCACTTCCTTTTCCCGGTACTCTTAGAAGGTATTCACCCAAATTTTATGGACTTGTATGTTACATAATTACCCCTAATTAATACATCATTAGTTTTAGATATATTCTATTTTGAAGTCACACTTTCAACCAATTATAAAAACCTCATTATAAAATATTTACTTGGAAATATTTTTCTTGACATTATTTTGATGCTCACTCCCTTTATTAAGCTCACTAATTTTACAAATCTCAAATATCCTACCTGAGGAAATATCATTTCACGAATCTCACTTAACCATTAAGATGAATACAACATTTTGTTGGATTTTTATATCCTTCACAAACTAAATTAATTTAATAATTCTCACAATTTTGGTTTGGATTTTATAGCCTTCGTGAACCATCTTCCATCAAAAATATTTTCACATGGACAACCTTCATGAACCACCATCATGAATCTAGAACCATAAGATATTCCTTCTGTATCTCTACTCATATAAAGGGCATAGAGGCTTATTTATAAGTTTTTCCACTAATTATAGAAGATTACTGCCATGTTATAACCATTTTTTGATGGTCTCTTATTTCATTCACAATTATCCCGGTCTAGAGAAGATCTATCAAAATTTCCCATTCATGATTCATCATATAGTCATATAGATTACCATCACAACCATTTAGAATTTGAGAAACACCATTAAAAAATACTATTCATTGTGAAATTATAACCTTTTCCATATTTTCATAATCCCTTCAATGAAATACATCTTCCATAATGTTACCCATTCTATAAATTTTGGATCCAAAAAATTTGGCTAAAATTGGGAAACAATGTAACCTTGTGTACATAATTTTCTGTACTACAACAAGTTTACCCTTTTTTTTTCTTGGATCATTTTCAATATAACGTGTAAAAAATATATATAGACTCCACAACGTTCCATGGAAATATTGTTTTTCAAGATACACTCTCAAGCCAAAAATACATCAATATTACCATGATGGGTTTTTTGCAATCACATTTCCACATATACTGTGGACTAGTAAACATATTCTGCACAAAAATAAGATAACTCATATGGTGGTTTGAATAGAAACAAATCCTAATTACACATTTATTTTACTACACATTAGAAGGTGGATAGAAATATATACTTCTACCCTGGATTAGTAATGAGCATATCAAATATTTTGTTCCTAGATACTTGTTTTACTACCTATGTAAATTGTATTTATCTTCTTATAATTTTGGTATAACTCCATGAATGTGTTCTACTATATGAGACTCATTTGGGATGTTAGAGTGTCAGTTTTTTACATCACTTCCTTCTTGATCTCATGTTACATGAACAAGATTCAGAAATAAACATTCATTATCATTTATTCTTTTTGTTGAACCTATTCATATGATACTTCATCCTATATAATCCATCCAATTTATGTTCTTCCCATTATAGTTCATATAATCCCATATTCTTATCTTTGGTTGATACTTGTTTATTTGGGACTTACAATCTATATGCTCCATTATTCTTCATCCTATATCTTTTTCAATCCTTTTATATGATGCAACATCATATCAGTTTATATGTTCATTAAAACATTATCTAGTTCTCCTTAAAAAATTAATAGAAACGTTATTTATGTATTTTTAAAGACTCTTCCAATAAAAAAGTAATATATTTGAAAATAATTTTCCATTTTATTTTCTTGGAAACATTTGAACTATGATATTCATATGAGATTTTTTTAGCTGAATAAGAAAATGTGAATACATTGGACTAACAAACATTACTCTAAATTATATTATTTACTACTTCCATTAACTGGGGGAATATTTCTAGTTTCATTCAAAATACTCATCTATCTAATTTCACTAAATACAAAAATCAATCTAATATCTATCACATAGAATCACGAGATACATATTTTGGAAGATATTTACATGAATTCTAAAAGTGATGACTTTTTTTGGAATAATATTTCCTATCATTTGGATATTTCTATCTAATAGAGTCTTTCTAATGGCACACTATGTTTGTAAGACATTATTATATAGGAATGTTTTAGCTACACCCTCATAAAAAATCCCAAATATGTCTTATATTGATCTTTTTATATTTCTATGAACTAAAGATTTTACATAATGAAAATATATTATCTCCAATGATAATATATAAAAAAATGTTTGGTGGAAAATGTTGGATAACGATACAAAATTCTATCTAATGACATATATCTGATATCATTTCCCAAATACCTATATTCAGTACTACTTCTCAAATCCTATGACCTATATGATTTATAAATTTATCTTTAATTTGAATTCTAACTTCAAAAACATCACACCATCATAAGCATAAATCTTTGAATCATTCACCTTCATACATCCAATTCATGACCATTTCATAGTTTTACCTTTTCATGATAAAAAAAATTAAAAAAAACCAAATTTATTTTTATAATTCAATTTGTAAAATCATACCTAAAACTCCCCCTTTGGTATTACACAGGGGTGATTTTTAGTTTTAATAATAAGGATATTTGAAACCTTAATATCATCAAATATTATCTTGATTTGAATACTCTTTCACTGATACTCTTTTTTTATAAACTATACATTAGAATCATAGCCTAAAGGAATTTTAATTTTTATTAAATAAGGAATCAACCACGAAGAATAATCTTATATAGTATGTTCATAGACTACTATCCCATAAGAATTTGAACATATTTGAGTTTTTTTTTGGTTCAATCTCGTTTATGGCCACCTCAAGATGATCAATTTCATCAGATGACCACATTCAATTGGTATTTTGTTGATCTAGTTAGATATATTCATCTAGAAAAATTAAATCAAGTAACATATATGTAATATTCCATAAATAATATTCATAATATTAATTGAAACTATTATTCTCAAACCTCCACAACATATATTATAGGCATTAAAAACATGTAACTTGTCATCTTATGTAAACTAAAAGTCTTAAATATCATTATCTTTTCATGTAATTATTTTCTATATCTCCACTAGTGGAAATCGAACTATTTATACATTTTATAAGATAATAATACATGATAAATATTTTTATTATTTTTCCACACATCCATGATACATCAACTTTATAACCAAGGATTTAAACTTAAATTGAAAATTCATATAGCTTCAGCTTTATATGTTCTTTGACATATTGACATGAATGAAATAATTATATTTTAATTATCCCCATTGAAAATTATTAAATAAAGATAGAAATAACAAAATAATAATAATGATATTCAACCCCCCTTGGTATTTTTTGAAAATATAATAATTTCTTAATATAATATTTCAATATACAAATAATTCTCTACCTTTAATCTGATTATTTATCTACCTTTTAAAAATAAAGTCATCTTTTTTTATATAATATTATCTACCCCATTTTAAATAGAATCAAAAGGTTTGTGGTAAAATCATTTTTTTTAATTCTTAATAAACTTGACATCCATAATTTCCCTCTAAGTCTAAGAGATCTAATCTTAGAGTATATAATATGAGAATGTAAATTAAGAAACAATGTTGTCCCATTAAAAAATAATCTTAATACCTTATGGATTGAAAAAATTTGAGATTATATTAAACGGTTATCCAATATTATTATAGAATTATGATACCTATTGTGATATGAAACATTTGTAGGAAATATCATCCTAAAACTCCATCACTCACTTCAAAAATTGGTTTCATGTACAAATAGTTGGATAAGTTACATTAGAAAAAATTCATAATTCCAATTCTCTTTGTTTAGTTAATTTTTCTATTTATCCCCCAATTTCATAATTCTTTTTATTTTAAATATCCATGTATGATTTATGTATGATAATTTTACCTTAACTATTGAATTTACATCAATCATACTCTAGAATAATATGGTTTTCAAGAAATTATAATGTGGGAAACATTCATAACACACTCTACATCTCTACCCGAAAAGGAGAAATTAATTAAAATATTAACAATGATGATTTAATTAAATATATATTATTTAGAAACATATAAATGTGTCTTCCTCATGTGTCATTCCAAGCCTGATAGTTTCTAAATCATCTCCACAGATTCTCATTCATTAATATCTATCATTGACATTGAAAATGAAATAAAAAATAAATATGTGATCTTCATCCAATTTTCTCATTCATTAATATATTGTGTTAGACCCTAAAATCTAGTAACATGATTATGAAATGGAAATTTTTTCATATTACAATTATTTTAAATATTATTATTATATTTTTCACACCAAATTTGTTTATGGTTTTGTATATTTTGACTTTCTCGTGATCAAAAAATTTCTTATGATCAAGGATCTATATCACTCAACATAATTATTTGGGTATTAATATTTTATTCCATTTTTATATCATCACTTCCCACTGATGGTCTCTTTCATAGAAACAGAGTTATGTGTTATTCCAGAATACCTTTAAACTTCCCACTCTCTCTTTTCATCTAGAAAATTTATTATCCATTTTTATGATATGGTACTTCAACAATTGTATTTTGAAATTAATATCCAATGTCTATTGAGTTTGTATTAATTTTTTTACTATGAAAATTTTTAAAGGTGGATAATTAAAAACCACAATAATTTCAAAAGGTTCATTATGTTGGATACCATATTTGACACATAAGACCCATCTTAAATGACCCACAAAATATATGATCATTATATCCATGTAATTAAATTTTAGAGTATGAATTGTATTGAATGAATAATGATATATAGTTTTAAATATCATAATAAATATAAACTTTTTGATAAATTAATATTAAATAATCAATCTATTTTTAGTGAACCAATTTTATTATTCAAAAAAATCTTCCAAATATGTTTTCTATAAATTTTTATGAGAAAATATTTATATTTATTAACCAGAATTTTAAAATATTTATTGTAAAAATAAATACAGTTTTTAAATAAAAATATCATAATTAAAATAGTGTGACATTAAGAGATTTTTCAAAAAATATTGTTTTTAAATGATTAGTGAAAATAAATATTTTTCTAAAACTGTCATTTTATTTCAATAAACATAGTAATTTTAAAGTACCATTATGAATTATATGTGATTTTAGGTAATTGAATTATTATTTTTTTATATTTATTCCAATTAATTTCACTATAATGATCATTAACCTTATTATTAAAAATATGTTTCTTGGAGTTATAGTGGATTTTTTGCAGAAAAATGTTTTAAATACATAAAATTTCTCCTTTTTCATTAATTAAATTAAAAAATAATGGGGAGTGTATAAAACTAAATTTATATGTGAATTATCAGAAAATATGAATTTTAATTCATTTAATATTTATTACATGTTATAGAGTTATTATAAATTCATATTATTCTTGAAAAATATGTTTCATGAAAAACAGTTTTCTGGTAACTTTTGATGAATTTATTATAAATTAAATAATTCCACTTATTTGAAAAAGATTTTTTAACATGTATTATATATTTGGAATCTTAATAATTTATATTACATAACATTTTAAATGTAATTTTTTGTCTTAATGAATAGGGAATTTAAAAAATATATATTTTACCACAGTTATGGTGAAAATGGTTTTATTGGGGGTTAAAATAAGAATAAATTGGTTACAATAACCTAAAATAAAATTTAATATATATTGTATGAAAATAATTCTACCTTATATAATAAATATTTTGATAAAAGTCAATTCTGGAGATTTTTATAAAATAAAAAATTTGGGTACACATTTGTCTTTTGAACAATTCCAAGTGTGTCATCAACCCCACATATAAAAGGAATCCCCCTATCCTACCATATTCATAGTCCAACATAATTTTGGATCATCAAATACCAATAATATTATCTTATTTAATTCACTACACAAATCATGGAGTCCTTTGTTTTATAAAAAACAATCTATTAATGCATCTGGTGTAAACCATGAGAGGTTTTCCATTGATGAGGTATCAATATTTACTGAGTGTTATTGTTTGATTTCATCTTATACCTCCTTAAAATAATATTCAACCATGATTAAATGATAAAAAATTGTCATACATATACTGATAAGTTATTATTTTAATTTCATAACCTATTTCCATTCTATCTGCCATCATGTGGGAAATGAATTTTTCATACGTGTGTGTGACGGTCTACCACCTTATGATATGATCAAATTTATTATCTATCACCTCCTCTTGAATCTATTTATAATGATATATTTAGAGTATATATTTTATATTTTTAACATATTTATAATTATTAAATTATTTTGTCACATATACCATATTACTTTCTAGTCTACGATGGATACAATCATGTCGCAAATGTGTAAGGCGGACTACCTCCTTGTGCAACGATGTGATTCATTTTTCACTAACAGTTTACATGGAAGGTAATAATGATATTGTTCATGAATATATGATATATATAAGAAATAAATATTATTATCACAAAATATTTATCAATCTATAAATATAATATATTATTTTCTTTCGTACCAGGCCATTCACTGAAAAATGATAACACCGTTCGTGCGTAACAGTGGATTGTCACCTCTATGGTGTGATTTGATTATTTTTTCATCACCAAATAAAATTCATAATATATATATATAATTATATAAAAACAATATTTTATTTATGATATTATTATAATTATGTAAAGATAATTATTAATTACCTTTATTCGATAATGATCATTGAAATATGGAAAAGTTACTTATTGATAATTATGGCCTACCATCTCCATGATTATAATGTTGGGAATTTTTTCAAAATCAAATTTCATGACTGGTTTGGAAATAATAGTTCTTTAATAAATATAATAAACATTTCATGATTTTATTTATTTATATTAGAGTATAATGGCCTCTTTGAACATAATTTACACACTGAAGACATTTTTAAATAATTATCCAAATGTCCCCCAAACACCGAAAGTGGTTTTACCAATGAAGTATTTCAACATGACATTAAAATAAATTAGATAAATTGTTTAATAATGAGGTATTAACCCTGAATTGTTTTTAAATATCAATAAATTTATATAATCTTTTGTATATAAAAGTTACTAGACATACATATAACTTTTGGAATTAATGTAAGAGACTTGGTCTCAATTTACCTTAATTGAGACATATTTAAATTTTATTCACATTATTTATTTTATATTTCTATATAAATAACCATTACATGTAATTTCATTAATGATTCATATATACTGGTATTTTAGGTATCAATTTAAATTTTTTAATCAAATGTTATTTTACTTGAAATTTACCATGTTGTATGGAATTCCATAACTCATTTTATTTTTACTGGTTTAAGTAACTTATACATTTTCTTTTGTATTCTACGATTTTATATGTAGTGACTATTCATTGTATTATTTTTTATTGCCAATTTTTTTATGTGTATATATAATATATACACATAATCAATTCATTTATTAATTCCCACTTGAATGTTTTGATCATTGTAAGGGTTTCTCGTTTCAAATTGTATTCTCTAGGACATAAGTTATGTTATAATTGTTTTATATTTTATAAGGTTTATCTAATGAATCATTTATATTATGTATCATTAATATCAATATATCCATGATATTTAATTATTCCTGTAATTTTATTCTTTCATGGGGATTAAAATTGAAGAGTTATTAATACTGCAGAGGAATTTCAATATATTCTACTTTCTTTTCAAGATTATTAATGTTAAATGTTCTTTTAGAGGAAGTAATATGATATTATTTTCACTATATAAATATAATTTAATATATTTTGTTTATCAAGGTGTATGACTTGTTTATTTTCTATTTCATCTCTTATTTATTGGAGAAATGTCAATAAATGTGTTGTATGTGGTACCGATCATGAATCATTATTTTAAAATGGTAATATTTCTTTTCATAGCTATATATTTAAAATTATTTAAATGGTGTTATTGTATAGGAATACATGATATAATATTTATATTTTTTCATATCATTGAACATATTTAAAAAATTTAAAAAAATAAATTTCTTAATAGTTCCCAAGTGAGTCACCTTGAATCCCATCACAAAATTATTGAATAGAATGTTTAGTTTTAAATTTTTATTGGACTAATTAGTTTTCTTATCATCAAGACCACCCAATATTAATTATTACATTTCATGTATTAAATTTTATTTTCAATTATAGTTATTTTATTAATTTTTTAGAATATTTTATTGTTTAAAAAAGTTTTTTTTAAACTCTAATGATATTTTCTTCTAAAATTGTTCCAAGTTATATTTCAAAATCATTCTCATTCTAGGATGAAATACATTGATGGTACATAATGTGGAAGGAGTATCTTACTCATGTGTTTATTAAACAATATTTTAATGTTATTTTCATTCATTAACATCTTAAACCCTTCATTTTATATATTCTCTACTCAGGATATTCTTTAATGATATCATCCTCATTCTCTCTCAATAAGGATTATAATTATTTCAAATATATTTCCTTTGAAACTATTTCATTTCCATGAGTATATCTTTTTTTCAAAGATATTTCTTAGGAACCCATTTTCCCCATAGTTTGATAAAGTTATAAATGTAATGAATATTTTTTTAGGAATTTTATGATGAGATTCATTTTCTGTGTAATTTTTTCATTTTATGGGTATTGGACATTGTATATATAGGGTTGAGTGCCATTATGAACATGGGTGAGACCAATATATCTTATATGATGCATGTAACAAAATAGAGTTCCAATGCATTTGGTATTGATTTAAATTGTATGGTTATTACATTTTGAAGGGTTTAATTAGTGTTATGTAAGAGTTTTATGAAGATAACAACTTTATTATTCTTTTTATAGGGTTTTCATAATTCTATTAATCAGTATTGAAATAACATGGATCCAGATTATTGATTTTTATGAGATATTCCATTAGTAAATACATTTTTAATATTAAATATATGATGACCCATGAAATTTATGGGTAATAATATTGTTGTTTCATTCACATGCACATTTATTATGTCATCATACCTTCATTCACTTTTTCCCTACTGATGACGTTCAATAATTAAAAATTAAGTTTACCCTTAATGAGCATTTTATCTCACCCTTCTTATGGTTCCTATTCCCCAGGTTATGTAGAAGGATGATTAAATTATTTTTTCTATAAATTTCTCTATCATAATGAATTCATATGGAGATGTTTGAAATATAATATAGAATTTGAAACATTTGGTATAGTGGTAAAATACACCATTCAATGTATTGGTATTGTTTATATAAGAGTTTTTCTTATTCTATGAAATAATAAATATAAAAATTAATTATTTATGAAAGATATCCATTAATTATTTTAGTTTTTTTATGTTGAGATGGTGAAAATTGGGCCACGTTCATCGTTATCCAATCAATAAATGTAATGTTATGATTTTAGCATCGAATTCAAGTGTGCGGGTTTTGGGATGTTCTATTATATTCTCCAAACATGTTAAGATAACCATATTGAATTAATATAATTTAAGACTGACACATAACCTCATATGATCACCCACTATGTAATATAATAAATTTATCATGATATCATTAATCAAAAATGTTTCATACTGGAATCAACAATCTATGAACACCATGTCTCTTTCACTGACAGTTGTTAAACGGAAAATCCCAAAGAACAGCACAACCATTAATTTATCCACAAATATTCATTAAAATCAATGGGATAGAGACATTAACTTCTTTCATATGATAAAATGGATAAATATTTTCTTGCATTATATAAATAGGCAACATCACTGAGGTAAAAACCTAATGTATACTACTTTTCAAAGAGTATATTTCATAATAGTTTTTATCAATGCATAAAAGTACATGACATAATAATTTTATTAAAGATATTTTTAATTTCTAAATATAAATACCCATGTTCATAGATAGGATCATAAAATTAAAAAAAATAATGTGGATTTCTTACCAGTATGCCTTGTTCTAAAAATCTAATACTCTGGAGATTACAACGGGTACACACTGTTAGTGGGTTTCTAAATATCCTATGAGTATCCACCCATGGTTGCCTATATCATTTTTCCAATGAAATGATATCATCCTTGTAATTATAATATATAATAATGATTACTATCATTGAACCTCTTGATTGTCATCATGGTGGTTAAATTCAATGACATTTTTATGTGATAGATATTCTTATGTCATAATTATGTAATGTTTTATTTAGAGGAAAAAACATGATTTAATAGGAAAAATATATTATATTCAATACAAGGGATATATGTACTTATCAATTACATAGAATTTAGTTTTTGGTAATGAACTCTAACAGTCACCCACCATCCCTAGATAAAAATTTTAATATCCTTTAATACACAATCTATCACGTTATACTCATTCCTCTGATAATATAAATAATTTATCAAGTGGTTTCCCACTTCTTCCTCCATAAATAATTAATGACATTAACTTAACCTCATTGAGATAAATACCAAAATAGATGAATCATTAAAAGTATATTCATTTTACTTTTATATGAACTTATCTCTTTGGAAAGATTCACCATTGTACTATGATAACAAAAAATTGTGACAGTGTCTTCACAGCTAAAAAACACATCACATTCATAGAAAAAATCAAATAAAAATTGCTTCACTGGATATAATGGGGGACCCAATATTATCAGAAAATTATATAGTTTCAACGACAATTGGTTTCACTAAAATATAAATTCCCACACCTCTATCGTTGAGAATAAAGATATATACTAACTATGAATTCTGATCATCCCGCTCAATCTATAATCAAGAATAATTATATACTCATATGATTAAATCATTATCTCATCCATATTATATTAAAATTTTTTTAGTTTTCCTTATATTTCTAAGGATAAAAATAATAATAGTCCAAAAAATGTTCACTAAAATTTTAATGATATCTTCTTAACATGATAAAATCATAGAAAACATCAATCTTTTTACATAATGTGGAATATATGAATTTTCATATCAATTTTTTATATTGGATATTACTAATTATATCCCTTTTCAATTGTTTTTTAGGTCACATTTAATTGTAAATATATATACCAAGTGACACAAGGACAAATCATCTATTTTAGTGTTCTATACTGAACCTCTTTAGTATCTACAAATTTTATGTACTTTGAATTATTCAAAGCTACCTCTTTTATATATAACTTGTATTCTTGATCCTTTACATTCATGTAAGTATTTAATTAAGTATAACATGGTTAATCACACATTAAATTCTTATAAGTATTTTATCTCACATTCAATAAGTATGATATCATAAATATATACAACTATGAATATGACATTACTCCCAATAAATTTATTTTAAACACATGGTTGACACTTTTTTTTACTAAAACCAATTTCCTTATAGAATCATCAAACCAAATTATCTATGACCAGGATTACTTCTTTATTTCAGAAATGGATATATTTATCATGTAAACTTTTTTTATGATACCTGGAGTCACAAACCCTCTTATTTCTGTCAATACACATCTTTATCAATGTTATAATTAATGTATGTAACTTTTATATCCATATACCATGTCTCATAGACATTATAAACTACTATGAATGAATAATTACTGCGGATTTAAGCCTTATGACTAGTGAAAATGTTTCTCCACAGTTTATTCCATGTGGGTTTATACCACTAACAAACTAACTGTGAATTATTGGTGTTAACCTAAACATCCACTTCTATATTTGTTTTGTACACCGCTTTCATCGAATGTTATTTATATATATTTTTCAGTTGACTAAAATATACACATGGTTTTGGTACATGGAATCCATATCAGAATTCAAGGATTCTTTCCATTTTGTAACTTTGGAGCTCATTAATGATTCCATATAGGGTAATGGATCATTATTTTAAACCAAAAATAAGTTAACATCTTATGTGACTCAAAACCCATTTCATTCTGGTTCTCTAACCACTTTGTTGGACCAACATATTATATGTCTTTTTGGAAGTACAAATTCAACAACTATTTGTGGATCCCATCCACATACCAACTTATGTGTATCTTGAGAATCATCATTTTGGATATAATAATCATCCCCACTATCCATCGTAATTATATAATCCTCATAAATTAATACTTACATCCATGCATCTATAAACATTTTTTATAATAGATCATATAGTTAGTATCCCATCATATCCAGGTGGTAAATTATAAAATTATTGTCACACCCCGACCCGACATATCACTTTTTTTTTAATTTTTTTAAACATCCATGTTCTTATTTTGATTTATTTTTGATCGGGAATGAGTCGTGATGGTTATAAGGCCTGGTTTTTTCATTTTTAAAGGCCTTTTTAGTGTCTCACGGTTGGGCCGCACGATTAGGATAACAATGTGGTGCCTGAACAACATGGATATGTTACATGACAGAGCCATTACGCATGACTCTGCTTGCTTTTATAAACCATTTATCATTCTCCAAGTACTGGTTCAAGGATTATTGGCCTAGGAAGTTCACCTCACACATTTGGTGCATGGTTTAAGAAATCATGCAGCCAAACTGTGCGGGTTGACCAAGTTTTAATTTAATTTTATTTTATTTTATTTTTGGTTAATTTTTTGTTATTTATTTTTCTCTTTTCCCCCATTTCACCCTTGTGAATCTTGCGGCCCCCTACTCCCACTTCCCTCAATCCATGTTCCCCCCTAGCTCTCTTTTTTTGGAAACCACAAAATTTTCTCTGGTTTTTTGGTCGGATCATCGAGGTATGTTCTCCGCTTCCCCCCTCCTTCCCCCTTAGATCATTTTTTTCGCCCTATTACCTATCCTTGGTTCATAAAAACCCTAGGGTTCCATGGTGGTCGATTTTTTATTCTTTTATTCACTACAATGGATTGCAAAGGGTCTCTCAAGTCTCTTTACTTTGTGTTTCGACACCAACTACCGAAGGAAAACCAGATTCTATCAGTTTCATTTCTAAAGTCTACATATGAGGTGAGGCTTCTCTTAATGCCTTGTTTAATTTAGTTTTATTTCGATCCTTTTGTTGATTATTATATTCCTTTTTCATTTTATTAGAATGTTTTTTTCATCACGACGTGGGTTCAAGTCATCGATAGCATAGGCCTACATGTATATACATGGGTAGGCTTTTATATATATTTATCCTTCTTATAAATATTTCCTCATAATGAGGGGAATATATAATTTAGTTTAAAGAATCTATATATATGTGTGTGAAAATGTATATGCATGTAAGGTGAAGTGGTTTTGGGTTATCATCATCAATGTTTCATGTTCTGAGGTACATACCCTATGAAAAAGCCTTTCATTTAAATTCCACAATTTCATTAATGTTTTAGAGTATTTTTTTAATATTAAATTTTTTTTAAATATTATAGGAAATGTGATGAAATTCTTTTTTTGTACTTTCATAAATTTTATTCATTCCAACATTGGTTTTTTAATGATTAAAATTGATTTCTAAAATGGTTTTGGGTGTGCGTGGTGGGTAATTTCCAAAATTTTTGGTTATCGTATTAGTTTTGAATGTTGATTTTTAATGAATATGGTTTCTTGTATTATTTTAAAAAGGCACAAATTCCATGTTATGTTATGTTAGGAAGAGTTCATGTGTTTTTTATTAAATTCTAGGATAAATTGTGAATTTTATTTCTTAAATTGGATACTCTGACATAGGTATGGTTTCAAGTCTGATTTCAAAAGTGGGGTTCCTTGGTTATTTAATTTTATTTTTATATTGGTTTGGAAACTAATTTTTTTTGGAAAATGGCATATTTCTAAAATGAAAATATTATTTGTATATTAATGAGGCTCTTTGGGAACCTGATAATGGTTTGTGATAGTGGAAAACCCACCTTGAGGCATTCCCCCTAGTTTGAGGAATGAGATGTAAGAGTTAATATGTGACTTTTTATATGTTCCCAACATTGAGGCTTATACATTATTGTGTGGTGAAAAAAGGCAATGCACTTAATGGGGGAGATCAGTGGTGGGATGTGGAAAGGGTTTTTTGATAAAGAAAGTGATATGTTCATATATGTTTTCCTAATAAAACCTCTCCCTCATTAGATATAGAGAACATTGAAAAACTTGGATGCCTAGGTGGTCATACTAATACTAGTATGATAGATGATAAGGAATATGTTCATCTCAGTTTCGTGTAGATGGAATGACACTTCAACACTAATTAAGTATTTATGATTATTGGAGACCACTAGGCCAGTAGGAGTCCCTCCTAGTGTATCATTCACGAGAATTCTATTAGTTATGGTTTCTATGAAATGTTTCACTGAGATACGAGGATCCAAGGTTCCCAAATAACACTATATACTTAGGTATTTCCCATGGTTCTTATGATATGATTTCTATATCAGTTGTTTCATGCATGATGTATCATTTGTGAAAAATATCTCTTAATATTTTTAGTTTTCCTTTAACATTGAATTGTTAATGAATGCTTGGAATCTATTTTGAATATCTAGTGGAATGGAAATTCTAATCGTGAATATAGAATGTTTTTACTTGAAATATAAAAGAATCAAAAAAAATATTTTATTATGTCTTATTTTCAAACTAGAATGATTTGGTTTCTTATTAAAGCTAATATAATTGGGTTTTGTTTATCCTTGGGATTACATCAAACCATCTCTATGATCATGACTAATCCATTCTTCATATTTAGTTTCCTCTAGTTTTGGATCGCTCTTGGAGAGAGTTTGGTTCTTTGTTTCACGGTGACCCATGAAGCCGCTTAATGTATGTTTTATTGATGAGTTTATTTATATTCCCACTACCAATTTTTTTAGTTTATTATTATTTGTATATCTATAATTTTTTATTGAAATTATTCCCAGCTGGTTTATTCTTATGCCTGACACTAGATTATAGCCTATAGGGATCAAGAATTCCTTTCTGGCCCTGTCATGGATTGGGTTAGGTTACTAGTTTAGGGTTAACTCGGGATGATTTGTGATAAAATGGTATCCGAAAAAGTTTATCTCGTGTCTTATTTGGTATTTCTGATAGTTTGGAGTTAGTATTTTTATAATTCATGTAGTACTTTGGGGTTTTGTGCTTGATCACCACCTATTCGGAATGCCTTTTGAATTGCAAAGGAGATTTGGGTTGGTATTTCCTTGATTTCCTTGTTTGGATATCAACTATATTTTGGTATTTGATAACTTTTAGGTGTTTTTGGTTAGTTTGGAGATTTTGAGGTCATTTTGGAGGGGTTCCCAGTTGTTGTGGATGGCTTGGAATTCCATGCACATACAATGCAATTTCCTCTCATGACTTCCAGTGCGCAATCTCGGTTGGTGCATGATCTATCAAACTATGTGACCAAGCCATGTGTAGAATTTATTCATTTGAGAGTTTTGAATGATGACTTTTTGGGTGAATTGGTTTCATTGGATTATTCATGTTCTGGGTTTTAGTTGGTTTTGGGGTGTTTTTCTTAGGTTTTAAATGTGATGATTGGTCTATTTAATTTTATTTCCAAATATAAAATCATGGTTTGTTTGAAAAAAAATATGTTGATTTAAAAATGGATGTTCTCTTCAGAACTATTTGGGTATAATTGAATTCATTATAAAGAGTAAATTAGAAACGGATTTGGAAAAATAATTGGGGTTTTTAATTTTTTTCCAAATGTGAAATGGATGTTTCTTTGACACTATAATTTGGAAAATTATTTTCTTGAACTTTGGTATTCTTCTAGAAACTCAGAAATGTTGATCGTAGATGTGGATACTGTATGTGGAGTGGGTATGCATGGGTGATTTCTTGAGTTAGAAATGGTATGTATATACCTGTGAGACATCATGGAAAAATTAGGGTGGGATATTATTTTTCTATTTCTTGTTTGTTTTATATAATCATATTTTGATAAGTGGGTGTGTAAGAATGAATTTAGCCCAAAATGAATTGAAAAAAAAGTGGTTCTTGAAGTGGATTATGGTGCTCAAATTATTATTAATGTGGGAAATTATTTGATTTTTAAATGAATGTGGTGATTCTATAAGGGGTGTTTCAGTTTTAATGTGTGGTTCTTGATTTTTTAATTGGTGTTTTTGGGAGAAAATGAAGATTGGGTTGATATTTAGATTTATGGTTGGATGTGTTCTCTAGTTTTGTGATGCTCTTTGAGTTGTTTTATTATTTCTTATTTAAATTATTCTTCCCAAAAGTGTCAAATGGATTCCGATGAATCATTTTTGGTTGATGGATTTTTTCGAACATCAAAAGAAGTGGTGGTGTAGGCAACTCTTTATATGATGTTTTATTTCCCTTAATTGGTTATGGATTGATAATGGTTGTTGAAAAACTTAAGGAAGTTGGGTGTGTATTTATGTATTTGGGTACTCTAGATGTATTGAGGGAGTTAACAGTTATGGATCTGTTAAAAGGACCATGTTTTTATTGGTAAAGGGTACTTTCCCTTTCAATTTTTCAAGTTGAGTCACATCGGGTGGACTATGACAGAAGGTCTTTTAGTTTCCTAAGGTTCTTGTGATATGATCCATATCTAGTGAGGGGGGGAATAGAATGAACATGTTCCTAGGGTTTCTCCCTTATAACTACATATTTCTAGATCAAAATAATACTATATCATTGCTTCTAATGTGGTTGTTTGGCACTCTAATCCATATTTCCATAATTTTTTGAAGGCTTGTCAAGGGTGTGTCCACAGATAATTTTTGTAAGCTATTTTTCTAGAGGATAAATCATCAGTTGTCGGTTTTTGATTGTGGTTTAGCAGATGCTTCATAAAATTAGGACTCCAGCCATAGGTCTTGGAGTGATTTTCTTCTCATATTCAAGAGGATGATAGGTTTATGGGGATGTGAATCCAACCTAATTTCCCCGATGTCAGAGAGGATGCCTATTAAATTATCATTTCCTATGATTGTTTTTTTTGGTATTTTTTCTTTGAAGGTCATAGTGCCTTCTTTTTTGAAGTCTTCTTGGTTGTGTCCCATGAAATATAAACTCTTTATTGGTTAGTATTTCTTCATAATGTTTTTTTGGTTGTTTCATGTCTAAGATGCTCATGTCCCGAGGAAGTGATGAGTCGATAATTAGTTTTTGTTTCTTGTTCCTTCCATTACCCCCCCCCCCCCCCACTATTTTGTTCAGATTCGGTCTCTACTAGTGGGTTCATGATGGATAGTCTAAACCTCATGTGTCAGGTATATCATAATATAGTGGGGAGACCCATCAATGGTCTTGCATGTTTCAGGAATTGGGTTTGGTTTTCTTAGTGGGTTCGATTTAAAAGGGTCAATGTTGAACGGAATCCAAATATGGTGGGTAGAAAATCAAGAAATGAGCCCAAGGGAAACTCGGTCTTCAGGGATTTCTTGATGGGGAAATACCTTATTTCTATTATTCCCATACTCAATCATGGGAATTTTTTATCAAGATAATGGGTTGTATGATTAATGTTTCTGTAATTTCCACCGAGTTCTAGTAATTTCTATGTTGGGGGTTGAGGTATTCCATGTTCTGGTTTGTTTGGTGAATAGGGACCCTCACAGCGGGTCCTCTCATTTTGTGGTTCTATTCGCGGAAGCTTATTGACTTTGCCTTAGTAATCCGGTGGGTTCTTGAATTTCAGTCCTTAAATGATAGTGGTACTATATTCATAATCATTGCGTTTGATTTGTGCTTTGATCAACTAAATATTTTGGGACTTTCTGGGGGAAGAATGTGTCATGGTAGGGATAATTGTCACACCCTGATCCAAAACATCTTTTTTATTTTAGTCATATCAATCATCCATGGTCTTATTTTGTTTTTTAGCAGGATTGAGTCCCACTAGATAGAGGGCTGATATATTTTGTTTTTCAAGACATTATTGATGTCTCATGGTCGGCTCGCACTATTTGGGTAATCGTGCGGTGGCCATGCGACTAGGCCCTATCATGTGACAGAGCCATTCAATATGAATTCCGCATGGTTTTTTAATCTATTATTCCTTCTCTAGGTACATGTTCTAGGATATCAAGCCTAGGCAATGGCCCTCGCATATTTGGAAAAAGGATTTATAAAAAATGAAAAAAAACATGCGGCCAAACCATTCAGGTTTCCAGGTTTTTAAAATTTTGTATTTTTATTTTATTATTCTTTCATTTTTTTCATATTTATTTTTCTCTGTTTTTCCCTGAATTCTCTAATGTGCGTCTCACAGCACCCTCCGCCCTCACCTCTCCATCTTCACACCTCCCTCCCCTCATATATCCCTTTTTCCAGTAAAACCATAAAATTCTTCTGGTTTTGCAGTCAGCTTGTGGATGTATGTTTTCCTCACCCCCCCCCCCTATTTCATACTTGGATCGAAATCCTCCTCACTTCCACCTCTCCTTGGTTCGACCAACCCCTAGGGTAATACAGTGGCCTATTTTTGATGATTTTTTCACTGCTTGGGAACGCAACAGGTCTCTCAAGTCTCCTTCAAAAATGTATCAACACTCACTACTAAATGAAGATTGGATTCAAACCATTTCAATTCTTCAATATCAATTTGAGGTGAGTATTCTCATGATTCCTTGTTTAATTTAGTTTTATTTGGATACTTTTATGATTATTAGATTCCCTTTTTATCATTGTAGTCTGTTTTGGTCATCGTTGTGTGGGTTCAAGTCATTAGTTGAATGTTCCTACATTTATATATATGGGTAGGCATGTCTATATATATATATTCGCCCTATAAAAATTCCCTCATGGAGATGGGAATATTTATTTTGGTTCAAATGGTATGTGTGTGTGTGTGTGAAGATGTATATTCCTATAATGTGGATGGGTTTTGGACTACCATTTTTAATGTTTCATGTTTGGACATCTGTCCCCTATGCCTAGGACATTAATTTGAATTCCATAATTTCATGATTTTTTATGAGTATTTTTAATATTAAATAGTTTTAATATTCTATGTAATGTGATGTGATGTTTGGTGTTGCACTTTCCTCTATTTTCATGATTCACCCTAAGGTTTTGAAATCCTTAAATGAGATTTCTAAAAAAAATTCAATGTGTGTGGGGGTATTTACCAAAACATTTGGTGTGAATATTAGTTGGTAAATTTTATTTTGAATGAATACAGGTTATCATATGATTTTAAAAATGGGAAATTCCATTTTTATATAAGTTATGAAAAGTGCATGTGTTTTGGTGTAAATTAGAGGTTAAATGGTGAACTGTATTTCTTAAATTGGTTACCTTGACATTGTTATGGTTTCAAATATGATTTCAAAGTTAGGGTTCCTTGGTTGATAAATTTTATTTTTAAATTGTTTTTGAAATTAAAAGTGTTGTGAATATGGAATTTTTCTAAAATTAAATTATTATTTGTAAATTAATGAGGCAAGTTTTGATTATGAGAATGTTTTTTAAATATATAAAACCCCAATTGAGGCGTTCCCTCAATTTTGAAAATGGTTATTTAAGTGTTAATATGTGATTATTTATATATTTCTACTCTTGAGTCTTGTGCATTGTTGTGTGGTATAAAAAGGATAATGCACTAAAGGAGGGAGATCAATGGTGGGACGTTGAATGGTTTTTTTGGATATAGAAAGTGAAATGTCCACATATGTTTTCCTGGTAAAACCTCACCAACATTTGGAATAGATCACATGGGAAACCCTAGGTACATGGGTGGTTATGCTAATACAAGTAAATTACATTATACAGAAGTGGTTTGTCCTGGTTTCATCTTGCTAGATTCACAGTACAACACTAACTAAACATTTATGATAATTAGAGACCACTAGGCCTTTAGGGTGTCCCCTCTTAGTGTCTTGTGCAAATGAACATTATTATTCCTGGTTTCTAAGACATGTTTTTCTAATGTAAGAGGATCCCAGGTCCCCAACTAAAACTAGTAGCATATTGATTTCCCATGGTGCATGTGATATGATTTTAATTTCTATTGATTCATGCTTCAAGTCTCATTGTTGAAAACCATATCTTAATCTAAGCTGTTTTCCTTTCAATTTGAAATATTAATCCATCCATGGAATATATTAAGAAAATGTAGTGGAATAGAAATGATTTCATGAAAAATCACGATTGTTACATGAATCTTAAAATAATGAAAAAAAATTCATTATGTATTCTTTTTAAACTATAATGATTTGGGTTTCTTCTTAAAGGTAAGGTAATACATATTTGTCTCTCCTTGGAATTCCTACTAAGTATCTTGGTGATCAGACCTCTTCTATTCTCCAGCTTTATGTTCCACTAGTTTTGGATCACTCACGGAGAGAGCATAATTTTATGTTCTATGGTGTCCCAAGATGTCATATGAGTTATGTATCATTGTTGAGTTTATTTCTATTCACACTGCATGTTTGTTAAATTTATTTTTTTTCTTTTATTTATATGGTAAATCATTACCAAATACTTTATTTCGAAGTTATATATTATTTTTCATCCTATGGTGATCCAAAATTCCCTTTAATCCTTGTCTTGGATTTTTTTGTGTGACTGGTCAAGGTTGGCCTAGGCAGGATCGTTTCAAATACAGTTCGGGCCTCCGAGTAATAGGTTATGTTGATCTAGTCTTAACAAAAACCTCACCCCCCCCCCCCATATGAAAATATAAGTGGAAAAACTAATTTCACTCTACACCATAAACCAAAAGAAATACCATTTTCCACTTTAGTAATTAATAATTTTATTATGTTTGAATCCCGGTGTAATGAATAACCCAAAATGGATAATAGAAACCTTGTGTGATTCAACATCAACTTCAGAATGTCTAGAAAGGAATGGATCCACATTTCAACAGCATAATTCCTTTATATTGTATAAGTATGAGTGGTTTTATATAAAATATATTACTGCTACTAATTTTGAAAAACACTTGGCTAGGATATTCACCACCTCAATTCGAACAATTTTTTATACTCTAACTAAGATGATTCTTAACATAAGTCATGAAATCCAAGAACCTATAAAAGGTTTCATACCTATATATCATTAATTATATTCTACCCTTCCTACTCTATTCATCTATAAGAGTAATTTAAATATGTTAATCAAATACTAGAATCTAATTCAAATGGTTCAAAACCATCAGTGTGTACTAATTCTATAATCTCTTTAGCCATTTCTTCATGACCACTAAATAGTTACTTCATGATCATTCTTTATAAATTATCATTACATAATTCATGTGGATTATGTTCAAAATAATCTATGTAAATATCATGATAGATCTTCATTAAGTACTTCCCCTTTATGTGAAAA
Source organism: Viscum album (assembly GCA_963277665.1). Lineage (NCBI taxonomy): Eukaryota > Viridiplantae > Streptophyta > Magnoliopsida > Santalales > Viscaceae > Viscum > Viscum album. Next base: position 999,176,016 of record OY728151.1, on the reverse strand, counting down.
ATATGTTGAATCCAAAACATCATGTGAAATGGGTCATGTGAATTTGTTTTGTTATCAATTGAAAATTATTTGTTTTCATAATTTAATGGACAAAATAATTATTCAAATATTCTCAAAAATATCCTATGAATTATTTATAAACAAATCTAGTATTAGATTAAAAATTAAAAATTAATTCTTCCACGTCTTAAAAATAAACTATGATGTTGTTCTTATTACCACTAGGCACATGATAACATTTAATTAAAAACAAAATCATCCATATTTCCAATGTGAGGTAGTATTCTCAAATGGATAGTCAAGACGACCACCTTAAAATAAAATACCATAGTTCCACCTCACTAATGAAAACAATAAAAAATTAAAATTTTTACCTTATATGGATTAAAATGTGAGAACCACATGTAGTATATAATACAAATATTGTAAATGTAGAAATATTATACTTGATAAAAACTTGAAATTAATTTCCACAAATTTCATTGGATGTGTGCATTACATTTTTAGTGTCCTTGATTACCAAATTCGATATATGCTATAATATACTCTTTTTTATATTCATGATCTTTGTAATCTTGAAAGGATTGTTCTATAGAGCATTGGGCATGGAATGATTTTTGGAACCCTTTCCATCATTATTTAATTAAAAATTCACCACATATAACATGTATTTTTCACACCCCATTCCTTTATCAACATGAATGATATGTGTAATATGTTCCTAAATATTATTCATGATAATGAAAATATTATAATTCATACTTAATCTTAATATGGTATTATGTACGGAGGATAGAATGACATCCCAAAAAAAATCATGTGAATCTTAGACACTATGATTTATAAGTGATCTATGTAGCCAATCATGTTAACTAGATGAGGTAGAAATTGAACCAACATAACATATTTGAATATGAATGGTGTGTTAGATATATTATCTCTCTATAGCCTCACTTTATATTGATAAGGACAATGAATTTGTGGAATAATGTTATATACTAAAATATCCTTCTGTATATTTATAATCAATTTATTCAAGGAGTATGGGATTAAAAATTTTACATCCATTACAGTTTTCACGTGCTTTAATTAGAGAGACACTTCTACCTCACTATCCCCTTTTTGAGTTACTTAGTAAGTGGGGTTTCTAGTGTTTAAAATATATGATCAAGGGTAGTATAATGCAAAAAAAATATATAAAATTCATGAATATTTACAATAGTGGAATGGTTAAACTTTTATTGTATAAATCAGAGTTATATGGTTGAAGTCTTGTGGTTTTCTATTTCTACAAAATTAAGATAAGATTATTAATACTTCTCTAAATAAAAAAATTAAATTAATATCTTTAAATATTGATTTAAATATATTTACCTCCCATAATTTTATTGAATCATTGTAACAACCAATATTATTTTCAAAATATCATGTTTAATATATACTCATGTGGAAAGGACCAGTATTATTATATCATAACACTGACATGGTTATGATGAGTTATTTGAAGGGATTTATGTTTGTATAATTTTACTAATAAATTAATGTATAGTTCCAATATCTATTGAGTGGAATACCAAATCATTAAATCATTGATAAATATTTTCACAAAATGTTCCTATGAATTGCACATGATTTTGGAGAGGTAGAAAATTCTTTATGAAAACAATGTTATGTCAACCTAAAATTTCCTACTAAAATTTCCCATATAATTGAATGACCCAAGACAAAGGCATGTCATGAACATTAAAATATGAAATTGATTCTGAAAAAAAGTAGTTGAATGTTTTACCAAAATGAAATATTAGTTAAGGGACTTTAATAATTACTTATAGAAACTTAGTTTTACATAATCACATGTCTTATTAATATTAAGGGTGTTTTACTTAACTGGTTAACCATTTTCTCAATAAAAATAAGTCTTCAACAGATTTTTAAAAAAAAACAGATAAACCATGTTTTAATATATTTATGAATATTCTGATTTATTTATATTCATTCTTACTTTATTATTGATCGGTGTATTAAGTGAACAAATAAAAACCGAAAATATTAATAAAAAACCATGAAACTAATAGAAATAAAATATAAATTACCTAAGAATTATATTTTATAATGGTCACTTTTTGGAATATGATAAATTAATCTTTAACCATAGGACGATACACCTTCAACCGCAACTTGATTTATGTTAAAACATTCCACCTAAGCTTTTCTTAGTCATAATGATTGGTTTTTTCTTGATAATGAGACACAAACTGCATCATATCACCTAGGGCATCCATCCATACATGTTAAGAACACTCTATGATGTTATGAAAAATAAGAGGGGGTGTAGTGTATAAGTTTAAGGGAATTTTGTAACCAATTTATATTTTTTATACCTTTACCTCTTAGAAATGTTAGGATATTGATTCTCTTATACTATTTTCCTTGTCATAAACATGTATATGAAATGAAGTAATGAATATAACATGATATTTTTCCACGTTTGAATATTCTATAACAGTACCTGGTCTTTTTTAGGTCCAAAAGTGCCCTACATAACATGATAGGGGAATAAGGGTATATGTAATCTTTTTGAAATTATTCTTACCCCAATGGATCTTCATCTCTTTATTATAAGGATCAATTCATTTTATCTTTTGATTTTATGTTTATATCATAAATTCCAACTTTATCTGAGGATAATGCATAGAAAGTAAATCTAAAAACCAAACAGAAGGACGCACAAATTTTTACAGGGTTCACCCTCACTAGGCCACATCCAAATATCATACAATGTAAATGTGCTGATGTAAAAATCAACTAAGGTTCACTTTCAAAATTATGTTTCAGGATACATCACTTTTATGCCCAAGATCACATCCTTTATATGGCTTAGGGTCATCTCAATAATTTCAAAAGGGTTAATCTCTATGTCTCTTTCTCTGGATCAATGATAGTGTAAAAGATAAACTTCTTTCCACTTACTTTTATCACTACTATTTTAAGGGATTAATCTATAGTTAATAGACATGTTGGTCCCTCATTATCAATAATGAATGCATCCCTATTCATATATAGGTCCTCTTTTGAAGTACCACTTTCATCCAATTATTGAATACCACGTTACAAAAGATTTACTGGGAAATATCTTTCTAAACACATTTGGGATTCTCACTACCTTCAGAAATATCATTTCATTCATGAATATCAAATAGCCTTCAAGAAGAAAAATCCTTTTATAAAGATACCATAACCATTATGAAGAAGAAATCTGTCCGATGGATTTTTATATCCTTCATAAAATGAATTACCTTCATGATGCTCACAATTTTTTGTTGGTATTTATAGTCTGTATGAACTACATTCCACCGTGAACATTTTTTCAAAGAAAACCTTCATGAACCACCTTCATGAACCACCTTCCTGAATCTGGAGCCTTAAGACCTTCATTAAGTCGCAGAAAATTTCTAAAGGGGGTAGAAGCATGTTATTAGGTTTTTTCATTGATTACTGAATATTCCACCAAAACCATCACCATTTCATGATGATTATTCATTTTGTTTGTGATGATCCCTATCTCGTGAATCATCTTAAAAATTTCACCTTTTCGATGTTTGACTTATTCATGGAGATCATAATCAAAACCAACATGACTTTACAAAATATCCTTCATGACGACCATTCTCGGTGAAAATCATATCATTTTCATATTTTCATAATACCATCATGTAAATACATTTTTCATGACTCTATAAATCCTCTAAATTGTTCACACCATGAATTTAACAAGCACTAGGAAACAACATCACCTTGGGTAGTCAATTTTTTGTACCGCTTCAAGGGAATCCATTCCCTTGTCATAGATATTTAAAAAAACCATGTAAAAATTTTCTCTAGATCCTAAAACATTTCATCAAACCCATATATTTCAACAAAACACAACCAAACTAAAAATAATGAAATGGTGCCTTGAGGGATTATTTTGCAACAATATGCCCCTTTGGGTTTGTTGGAAACTCTTCTCATTTTGATATATTGTTGAAACTTCTTCCATTTTATACAAATATTTGGTTCATGTGATTCAGATATATGTACATGATTTTCTGATCACGAATAGTAATAACACATGTTCAATGATTGGAATGAGATACAAGAGTATTATGTAAATTTCATTAATGAATCACTTCATTCCAAAACCACTCAACTACTTTCATCATGAATGTCATCTGTAATAATATCAAACCTTTGATTAATCACCTTTAGCATTTGAATATTTAATAATACCCCTCTCTCACTACTCCCCCTATCATCGTATCCCTTTAATCCCATAGGATCCATTCTCAACCTCATAAATAAGATCATTATTAAAATTTCGTCCATGAATGACTTCATTTTAAACCCACTAATCTGATTTCATCACAAACCTCATCTATCATGATATATAAAAATTGATCAATCACCATTAGCATAGTCATATTTAATACTCCCTATATCTCACTCCTCCGCCTATCTGCTTCTCCCATGTCTTGATTAAGTAATTGCCTCCCCTTTTATAGCCACATTTCACAATTTATACCCCTTTTTCAATGAAACTAAAGGTCACTTATTTAGTTTCTAAAATATGTTAAAGAACATGGATCAGCACATTAGGGAATAACTCACCATACCTTAGGGAGAGGGTGTCCCACATCCATAATATTTCATTTATGGGGAGTATACTAGACTCTAGGAGCTAGTTGATGATGTACAAAAACTTCTTTGGGTAAGGCCTTTGTCAAGATGTTTGTAACCTATAGTTTTGAAGGATCATACACTGACATCACAATCCCTAGATCCACCTTCTCCTTGACAAAATAATACTTGATTTCAATGTTATTTTTCCTATAATGATGGACTATATTTTTACTAATATTTATAACACTTGAATTAATGAATTTGATTATGATCGAATACTTCACTTCAACTCCCATAACATCAAGTAGTTTCTTCACCCACAATAATTACATGTAATATTGAGTATTCAAAATATATTGAGATTCTATAGTTCTTGATGAAATGAAATCGTATTTTTTTCTAATCTGTGAAATAAAACCTTCTAGGATAGAATGCACCACCTATCATTGATTTTAAATCATCAGTTGATCCAACCCAATATGAATTTATATAGCTTAATAACTCTTGTTGATATTTTTCAGTATAAAGGAAACTGAGATCAATAGTGCCCTTGATATACCAAAGTATTACTTTCACTGAAAACAATTGGCTTTCCATAGTATTGATTTTATATTTCACTAATTATCTTGTGGAAAAAACAATATCTGGCCTTGTCACAGTTGATTATAATAGACTATCAATAATTTTATTATATTCTATTACATTAACTACAATGACTTTATTCACATATAAAAACATCATTTTGGTAGACATCAAAGTCCTCATATCTTTGAAATTATCCATTTCAAATCCTCTCAAAACATACTTGTCGTATCTGGATTGAAATATGAATGTACCATTATTTCCTTGTGTCACTTGTAAAGAAAGAAGAACATCGTTTCACCAAACATTGACATTGTAAATTCACTCATCAAGAATTATTTGAACTGAGTGCACTATTTTTTATCTGATCCATAGAATATTATTCCATCAATATATACCATAATATTAATCATTTTACTACTTTCAGTATTTACATAGAGATTGTAATGAACTACCCCACATGGAAAACTAATCTTCATCAAAAATTGATTTACATGTGAATACCATACTCCTGGTGCTTTATTCAACCCAGATATTTTTTTATTCTTCCAATAAACATTTTTATCATATTCATGAATGAGAAAACCATATAGCTACTCAATATAAAAATCTTCTTCCATAATCTCGTTAAGAAATGATAACTTCAAATCCATATGTAAAACATTAAAAATTTGTTTCATGACTACAGTCAAGAATAGTCTTATTGTCTCTATCTTTCCAATAGGTGAAACTATTTCATAAAAACTAATACCAACTATCTAGGAGTGGCCTTTTCACACTAGTAATTCTTTTTTTTTTGAATCATTATGCCATCTCAATTCATATTTTTATGAAAGAACCATTTAGTCCTGTTGTTATAATTATATGTTTTCCTAAAAACAATCTCCCATGTCCGGTTCTTCTCAGTTTAGCGATGATCTCCAATAATATCTTCAACCTAGTCCTCATCATTATATTTTTTATCAAAACATTTTTTCGGTACTTCAGATTGTAAATACTCCTACTATAATTAATTCATTCTCTGTGTTTGAACTAGTGTTTTATGATTTACAATGATGAAATATTAAATGAACATGGACCCAATAGATCATTCATGTCAAGATTCTATCACTCTTTAGTTTCCCATTAATCTCTACATAATATAATATTAGACTTCCAGAAAACATATAATTTTGAAAAGGATTTTAAATATTGAATTGTCATGTAAACCCACTTTTTGAATCTAATATCATGTTTGAATTTGAATTTTTCATATAATTATTTTTTCATGTATATCTATTGAAATAATGCATTATTTCCCTTTCAGTACACACACACCTTGGATGATATCTCCTCCAAAGACATGCATAATATCTTATAGATCTGAGAAGTATCTAACATATAGGGAAATGGATTCCTTCAAAATCCTCAGTAAGAGGATTTTGGTCAATCTTGATGGATCAGCCAATTGATAAATTTCTACTAACCACTAAATTTTTTTTTTCTTGTTTCAAAGTCCCATTGAACTTCAACATTTATATCCAAATTACTAAGTATTCATTACCAACATATTGATCTTTATTTTGAAAATTAGGTTTCATAGCCCCATCCTTTTCCATATTTGGGGTTTACTCCAATTAATAAAAATTTCCATCTTTTATGCTTCACCAATATGCCAATTTTCACATCAAATTCATTAAGAATGAATATTTCAACTTGTCATCTTCTCAATCTTCTTTCTCCATTAAAGATCTCTTCCTATTATCTTTACATATAGACATGTCGCATGACATGTGAATTTTTCATGCATTCCATATTCATATTTTTTTATTAGTTATCTGATTCATGTCACCCTTCCCTGAGGTTAAAGTATTACACTAAATTTAAATTCATCATAATCAAAAAATTTCATCTTAGAAATTTTTATTCTAGGTTTTTTCGCATTCATTTGAATATATATTCTATGATTATAATAGATGAGGTGATTGATATTCCTTTCATTAACCTCCTTATGATTCCCCTAAGTCCATACACCTATTTTTCAAATTATAATATTGTTTTTCAATATTGGGATTTTTATTATACACTTCTATAGTTTTTTATATTATTCTAGGTTCTTTTTCATTCCTTTATTACATTATACTACAATTTGTTATCAATTTCCATTGATTATTACATGTAAAACATCTTCCATTAAAGGAATACATTGTGTCATTATTTCTCAATTGAAATGTTGATACAACTATTGTTATTTTCATGAAATTTATATCGTGGGCTTCTGGACACGTACTCATGGTGTGTTCTTAAATTCTACAATAGTATCATTCCATGACTAACTTCTTTTGAGAGACACATATTTAATATTTGTGAAGATGTTACTTATTATTCTCATATATAGATGTATTTCTATCTCAATGTCATGAATTGTATTCCACATATTTAATTAAAAAATGTTATGTATGTCCATGCATCCCACAGAAATAGAACTTGTTTTCCTTAATTCATATAAAATAGTTTTTAGGTATTTATTTAGTGCCTATATGATTTTTCCTATTTCTCGAATTGTTGAGGACACTCTTTCTATCATGCATGGGAGTGGGTTCATCATATGCAATACTAATTTTCCCCAAAATTCATGGCATTTGGGATGATACAATCCATTCAGGATTTTCCTTTGAAGTATCATATATTCTTTTCAATTAATTATCACCTACCAAATGATAATCGAATAGTAAGTTCAGGTCATCCTTTAATTTTTGATTTCCGAGGGCATTAGATTTTCTCACATCATTCTTGAATGATTCTATATCTTATATAGATTTTTGAATCTTTGTATCCCTTGATTTAAGTTGATCATTATGTTATCTCATTATATTCATCCCTTTATTCATATCATCTTAAAATTCCCATGAGATATTATCCATCATGTCATACTTTCCTATTATTTTATAATTCATCTACGCAATAGAATCATTACAACATTCGTTCTCTTTTTATAGACTTTTCTTCTCCAGAACTAGTTCAGATATCTGTGTAGAAATATCATCATTTATGGATTACCAATTATTAATTTTATCTAATTATATATTCTTTATAATTTCACCAGCTTTTAGTTTTCCCATTTCTTCAAATTGGGAATCATTCAACTTTCTCAAATCTATGACCACTTCATCAAAACTTTTATTTAATAATCCTATCTTATTAACATCAATTTCCTCTTCTTGAATCAAAATATCCTTAGGTTTATTTTTTTATCTAATATATGAACCATTTAATTTATTTCATGGATAACATCTACTTTTGTTCTTCTTGAAATTTTTTTTTCATTAATTGTTTCATCATTAATTGGAATATCACGTTCTTCACTCATTCCTACTTCATCATTGAGTGAGTGTATATTTTTTCTATCTGATTCACCCAAACTATTTTTTAGTACATTATTGGTTTACGTAAGAAGAATCAAACATTTTTTAAGACACTTCCACACTACAGAATATCACCTAACATCTGTGTTTTCTTTGAAGTTCTTCTATTTTCCATGGAACATCGATATTAGAGGAAACTGAAAATTATTTCAATAATAGTGTCACAGCTTATCCTAGGGGCCCATGCCATGACTACCGCAAGCCCACCTTCCATAGGCCAGGGGTTGGCGACTAGCACCAAAGGCGAATCCCTGATAAAAAGGGAAGGAAATTCTTTTTAACCTCTAACACACACACAATCCGAACACAAGGAGTAGAGACAACAACTACTAAAATATAAAAGTAAGGTGTGCTGAAAGTAATTGGGCTAGTATAAAAACCATACTAAACAACAATAACAAGTACAAGTAAAAAGTGAAAGCAGCTCTTGGATCATCCACCGGGGAATCCCACCTAAAGGGTAGGTACAGAACTCGAACAAATCATCCCTGTGGTACCTCCCGTCTAGTCCATCTCCGAGTAGCCTCCGTCTGTCCCCCTCATCCTCGATCATTGTTGTCCTTCGTCTGCACAGAACACAACATGGTGCGGGCGAATCCCGTGCAGGGTTGAGTATTAAAATACTCAGCAGCGGACCCCAAGACCCCCAAAGGTCTCCCAGAATCTACAAAGGATAAACCACGGTATAAAGATACAATCCCGAAGTATCAACCAAACCTACTTAGGTATATTCCCATACATATACCTAAGTTACCAGTCACAGTCCGGCTCAAACTCGAGTGCCCAATCACAACCCAGTCCACAAAAGATGTAAGGTCAATCGCATTGATGATAATGATTGAATAGGCATGACTCAGCTCACAAAGGTATACATCATTCGTATAGAGATAGAGATGATCAGATGTAGTCATTGATTCATCTAAGCAATCGGACCCACACAGGATACAGAACCAGCTACTCTGTCGGACCCACACAGGATAAAGGAACAGAAGTCAGAACTGTTGGACCCATGGAGTATCCCGATATAGTAGTCATTTCTGTCGAACCCATGGAGGATTCTGCTTTAGTAATGATCATCTTAGAACCCACAGAGGATTCCGGCTCAGTAATCATCGTTGTCGAACCCACGTAGGACTCTGGTACAGTAGTTGTCGCACCCAGCTCTAGGGTTTCTGCACACATCACGCTTGATTCTAGGAGGTTCCTCTCCTCGATTCAAGTGTTGATACATGAACTATCACAAATTCTCTAGTTGATGTATCTCTTAGTTCTGTTTCATCAAAAGGAACCCAACGCGACAGACGGTGCGTCAATCGGATGCCCGGTCTGAGAGTTTTTGGAATTTTCGTTCCAGGGTCCCAGTTTGATTTATGCTCGATCCAAACCTAGTTGTTTTCCAAATTTTTCCAAAACTCACATAGAGTATCGCAAAATGATAGCCCTGTCGCAAGGGTCCCAGTGCCACAGACAGCACGTTTTCCAGACGTGCGGTCTTGAAGAAATTAGTATTTAAGCGAAGTTAGGCACGGCCTATCAAGCCCAGTGAGCTGTGGCGAGTCGGCATGACCCAACTCGGCAGGTCCGACCTGGCTGGGAGGGGTCAGCCCAGCCCAGATCGGAAGGTCCGGCCCAGTTGGGGGGTCGGCCCGGCCCAGTGGGGTGTGTCCAACCAGCGGACCCGGCCCGCGATGCGGGCCGATTTGGTTCGCCTGACAGTGCCAAGCTACACCGCCTTCTCCTTCCCGGTCGGTCGTAGCAAGACGGTTCTACCCAGTGCATGCAGCCTGCATAGTGGGCCACTGTTCTTCCCACGCAGTGCTTGTAGGTACTGCAGTTTCCCATCCCAGCTGGTAGGCTGCCGGCCGGTTCGCCCAGCATAGCGGCACGCGGAACGGGGGTGCGGTCTTCACCGCACGGTTCCTACGGACGTCGCGGGCCTTTAGGCCGACCAACAGGAATCTGGATGGTTTGTTTCGGCTGAGTGTCCCATGGATGTGGGCCGCGGTCTTCACTACGTGGCCGGCATGATGGCGTCGGCCCTCCATCGTCGCGGCCCGACCTGGCTGTGGCCTTCAGCTCCATAGCGCAGCGTGACGGCGTCGTGCCTCTTCATCCACCACAACCCACCCGATTGTTGTTCCTCTTTCGTCCACCACGGTCCTCCTGGCAGAGGTTATTCTCCAGCGTGGTGTGATGGTACCACACCCCTTCGTCTCCTCCTCTGACATCATCAAATGGAAACAAAAAAGGGGAGGTTCAGGTCATGTTACTGCGGTCCGAACCCTCCTCGTTACATTAAAAACAATCGGTACATCATTCCACCAACTTAACGATATAGAATGGAGGGTAGAATCAAACATTAATGTAACCCCTACCTCGATTCAAAGAACATTGTCGAAGTCCCAGAAGATGGAATCACAGAAGACGGATGTCGTTCCGTCAACGTCTGAGGAAATAGAGCTTAGTGAAGTCGAGGAGAGATGATACCTTTAGTGTACTTCTTGGGTGATGGTGCCTTTTTTCCTTTCTCCAGTTGAAGAAGTGGAGGAGATGTTGTTTCACGTTCTTCAGAGACGTGGATAATTCTTTGTCGATATGTTGATGTTCTTCATGTCCTTCATGGGAAGAAGTCTCTCCCTATTTCTCCTTAGTTCTCCCCACAAAGTTTATGCCAACCAAAATAAGAGAATATCATCCCTCATTTTAATGTTGGCAAAAATGAATTCAAAACAATTCAAACACTCAAAATAATTAATTATGTTTATTCACTTAATTAATTTCATGGAGTTCACAAGAATTTAAAGGGTCTCAAATAATTAATTACATGGGTGTGTTGGGACTTTAATGGGAATTCCAAGAGTTTAAAGTGGGTTCAAGGGGAGTTGAAGGGTTTGAGCTCGTGTGGGACCCACCACAAAATATCCTTCCATGGGAGGTTATGTGGGGGTGGGACCCACCTCCAACTTCCCTTTGGAGAAAATAACCACCACCCAAATAAAAATTATGTCACACATAAAGTTTTATTTAATTTTGTGAATACCTACAAAATTAACTTCCACATCTGATAAAACACAACTACAATAAAGGTCCCCTTAAGCGAATATCGGTGTTTTGAGTTTATCGGTGTGCTCAGATTTCAATTTCGAGCACTGGTTCAAAATATATAAAATCCCGCATGTACGTTTACTAAACGTACCCGAACAAAACTTCAGAAATTAATTACAGGCATACCGGGCCTCAGAATCAAGTGTCGTCAGAAACTGTGGACTCGTAAAATTCCCATTAGTTTTAAAAAAGAGTTCCACAGAATTTCAGAGTCTTTAAATTCTCTCCACCTTAGGGATTTACATCCCCATAATCTATAACACACAAAAAGGGAACAAATTGGGGTATTGAGCATGCCTCTGAGCCTCCTCCTCTCATGTGCTCTCTTGGAGGTTCTCGTGCTGCCAGCGAACATGCACCAGAGGAATCGACCATCCACATAGGACCTGCTCCTGTTCATCCTCAATCACTACTAGAACCTCCGTGAATGCCTCCCCATCATCGATGTCTATCTCCCCGTGGTCGATGATGTGGGACGGGTCGTGAACGTATCTCCTTAGATGTGATACGTTGAATACTTTGTGCAACCAGTGCAACTGAGGTGGAAGGGCCCGGCGGTAAGCCACCTTGTCTACTCTCTTGAGGAACTAGAAAGGTCTGATAAACCTTGGAGATAACTTTCCACCTCATCCAAATCTTTGTAGACCTCATCGAGGTGAGACATGTAAGAATATGTGGTTTCCATCCTCGAACTCCAGTGGTCTCCGTCTCCTATCAGCATAGGACTTCTTTTTTCTTTGTATAGTCTTCATCCACTCATGGATGACCAGCACCTTCTCCATCGTAGCCTACACCATCTCTGGTCCTACAAACACTAACTCCCCTGGGTCAGTCCAGCACAGAGGCGATCTTCAAGGTCGGTCGTAAAGTGCCTCTTAAGGTGCCATCCCGATGGTAGAGTGGTAGCTGATGTTATACACAAACATCACCAAGGGAAAGTGTTCCTCCTAGCTATGACCAATGTCACAGATGCATGCACTAAGCATGTCCTCGAGAGTCTGAATGGTCCTCTCAGTCAGACCATCTGTCTGAGGATGGAAGGCAGTGATCAAGTGAAGTTGCATCCCAAAATCCTTCTGCAACCCCTTCCATAGCTTGGAAGTGAAACTTGCATCCTGGTCAGAGATGATCGTCGATGGAACACCATGAAGTTGTATAATCTCCTATACGTAGAGGCATCCGAAGTTGTCTACCGATCCCTGCTCTCTGATCGATAGAAAGTGGGCCGACATGGTGAGTCGGTCAAAAATCACCCAGATAGAGTCATGCCCTCTGGATGTACGTGGAAGTCTCATCACGAAATCCATGGATATCTCATCCCACTTCCACTCTGAGACCTCTAAGGGGTGAACCAAGCCTGCAGGAACCTGGTGCTCCACCTTCACTTGCTGACAAGTGATGCATCGTGAGACAAACTCGGTTACTGCCTTCTTCATACCTGACCACCAGTGTTGTTTTCTGAGGTCCTGATACATCTTCGCCACTCCTGGATGTATTTCTAGATGGAAAGTGTGAAACTCCCTCAACAACTCCTCTTATAGTGCTACCGGTACCATGGTACGACCTCTGAAGAGGATGACATGCTCCCCACCTACAGAAAACCCATCAGGTGCCTTCCCTAAGGATATCTGAGCTTGTCATGTCTCACAGTCAATGTCCCCTTGTTGTGCCTCTCTAACTTACTGAAGAAGTTGAGGAGTGACTGTGAGAGACTATAGAAAGGCTGCTCCATCTCTATCCACAAAAGATATCTACAACGCGGCCAGCTGCTTTGTCGCCTCTCCTAGCAACTGAATGCCTGATCTCCTATTGAGAGCATCTGCTACAACATTCCCCTTCCTAGTAGTATATACTATCTCGAATTCATAGTCCTGTAGGAACTCAAGACATCGTCTCTCTCACAGGTTCAAGTTCTTCTGTGAGAATATATATCTGAGACTCTGGAGGTCAGAGTAAACTGTAAAACACTCACCAATAAGATAGTGCCGCCACATCTTGAAAGAGGATACCACTGCTGTTAACTCTAGGTCATGGGTAGAATAGTTATTCTCATGCTATCTCAACTTCAATGAACCATATGCAATCACTGCTCACTCCTTCCTCAGGACATACCTGAGTCCAGTACCTGATGCGTCATAGTAAACTACGTACCCTACGCCCTCCTCCGGTAGCATCAAGATGGGCGCAGTGGTCAACCTCTGCCTCAGCTTCTGATATCTCTTATTGCATATATCTGACCACATGAAGGGTTTCTTCTTCTTTGTCAATGCTAAAAGTGGTGCTGAAACTCTGGAGATGTCTGGCACAAATCTACAATAGTACCCATCCAATGCCAGGAAACTCCACACATCTGTCACATACCTGGGTGGCTCCCAAGAAAGTAATTCCTTGATCTTCATTGGTTCCACTGCAAATCCGGCCTCTAAGATGATGTGTCCCAAGAAGTGAACCTCTCGAATCTAGAACTGGCACTTCGAGAGCTTACCATAAAGCTAGTTCTCTCGGGGTGTGTCTAGTACTACCCAAAAATGGTAGGCATGCTCCTCCTCAGTAGTCGAGTAAATCAGTATGTCATTGATGAAGACTACAATAATGTGATCGAGGTAAGGATGTATTATCATGTTCATGAGACTCGTGAACACTACTAGAGAATTATTTACGCTGAAGGGAATAACCAAGAACTTTTAGTGGTCATACCGACACCTGAAGGTCGTCTTCTTCACATCCTTGTCTCGAACTTTGAGCTGGTGATAGCCTAATCTAAGGTCTATCTTCAAGAATAATCGTGCTCCCTTGAGCTGATCAAAGAGGTCGCCAATCCTCGGGAGTGGGTACTTGTTCTTCACGGTCACCTGATTTAGGTGATGGTAGTCGACAAACAGCCACAATCTCCCATCCACCTTCTTGGCAAACAAAATCGGAGATGCCTACGGTGAAACACTGGGTTGGATAAATCCCTTCCCCTACAAGTCCTCCAATTGTACCCGCAGCTCATGGAGCTCGGCGGGAGCCATCCGATATGCTGGAGTGGATATCGATGTTGTCCCAGGGTACAGGTCAAAGTAGAAGTCTACATCTCTGTGACGAGGTAGTCCAAGAATGTCGTTACGGAAAATATCCATGTACTAATCTACCACAACAAGAAAACTCATACTTTGTACATCAACCGCTCTGAGGATGAGACTAGCCAACTCATGTGTGATCGGCAACCCCCTCATCTGCGTAAGTCCATCCTGCGCTGCAAAGGCTCCCTTATCGCCAGTGAAGGTGAACATGGTCCCATCCATGCAGATACACTACACTTTGTGCCTAATATAGTCAATCTGAGCATGAACTATGGATAACCAGTCCATACCCAGGATGACATTTTATGGCCTCGACGACGCTATAAGAAGATCCCAGTCAAAGCTCTCGCCTCCTAGAGTAAGCTCACACTACTGGTACCAGTGCGTAATCATCGAGTCCACTCTCGTAGGAGTCTCTAAATGTAAGGATAGATCCAACGGCTCTGTTAGAATCTCCAAGCTCTGAACGAGGGCAGTGGAAATAAAATAATGACTCGCGCCTGTGTCTATAAGTACTGAAGAAAGGGTGGAGTAGACATAGATAGTACCTCTAATCATATCAGGTGTGTCGTGGTCGTAGGACTCAACTTTATGAAGCTGAGCCTGCCCCTGTCCACTAGCTCCCTAGGGCCGGGGTGGACCTCCTGGTGGTGGTGGTGGTAGTTCCTCGAAACGTCGTCCATCACCCACTGATCAGCCATCTCCTCTACCACATCCGCCTACTCCCGGAAGACCACCATAGTCGAACCTATGTCTGCGCCTGGGAGGTCCCTCTACTATTTTTTGCTCATCTTCATGGAAATTCGGGCAGTCACGAGCCATGTGGCACTGCTCGCCGCATGTATATCACTATATGCTCCTCGTATAGTTGGCTATGTCACATGTGTCCCGCACAACCGAACATGTATCCTAGGGTTTCCCACCTGATTTCCTTGTCCACTTGGACCTCTGTGACATCTGTCTGCTATCGGCTATAGAAGAATCTGCTACGTGTCCCCCTATGGTGGGTCTCGCCGCTAGTGACTGCTCAGCGAGAAAACTCTCTACTAGAAGAGATTTCTCCAGCACCCCTGCCTGTGTCGGAATGCTGAGGGGAATCGTCGAAGCCCAGATCTCATGCCTGAGTCCCTGGTAGAAGGTCTGGGCCATGAAGAATGGGTCTCATACCATATCCATGGAGTAGCGCGAGAGGTCGGTGAACCTCGCTGAGTACTGATCTTTTGTCATGTTGCCCTGCTGCAGATGAAGAAACTCTTGAATCTGCACTGTACGAAGGGTTGTTGGAACAAACTCTGAGAGAAAGAGACTCTTGATGTCTGTCCAGAGTAATGATTCCTCGTCCTGCACCTGGAGCATTAGCCTCTACCATCTTCTAGCTTCTTCATGAAGGAGACTCATGGCAAGGATCACCATGAGGTCGACTAGTGTCCCTACCAATCTGAAAACTCTAACGACAGCCTCCAGCCAATCTTCAGCTGCTTGTGGGTCCTTCTATCCCTGGAACCTAGGCGGACTCTGGCGGTAGAACTCATTCAACGCACTCAGGCGGTGTGCACTCTCTGCTGCTGGAGCTAGTGGTATCGGTGTCCCAGTGAGTAGTGGTACCGTTGGCACCTTCATTATGATGGGGCCTTGCACCGAGGCCTCGTCGCTCGGTGGGCTATCATCTCGTACATAAATCGGAACCCTAGCTGGATACCTTCGTGGGGCCATCCTGAAAAAAAAATAGGTGTGTCGTGGTTAAAATAGTATACCTGGTGTTCTGACACAAAGCAATCACAAATATAACTTTTTCAAAGGAAAAACACATGCAATCAGTATTTTCGTGCACTGAGACGGAGATCAGAAGTCAGAGTCCTAGTGTATCGATATGTCGGCCGCCGCACCAACACTGGTTTCCCTAAACTGATAACCACACCCAAAACACTTAACACTATTTCCATTAAAAGAATCAGGGTCTAAGTTCTACGGTATAACCGACTCCTCTGATAACAATTTTTCATGACCCGTCCTTGGGGCCCGTGTCGTGGCTACCCCAAGCCCGCCTTCCATAGGCCAGGGGTTGGCGACTAGCACCAAAGGAGAATCCCTAATAAAAAGGGTAGGAATTTTGTTTTAACCTGTAACACACACAGTCCAAACACAAGCATTAGAGGCAACAAGTACTAAAATAAAAAAGTAAGGTTCGCTGAAAGTAAGTGTGCTAGTATACAAACCTAACTGAACAACAAGTACAAGTACAATTAAAAAGGGAAAATAGATCTCAGATCGTGCACCGGGGAATCCCACCTAAAGGGTAGGTATAGAACTCGAACAACTCATCCCTGTGGTACCTCCTATCCAGTCCAGCTCCGAGCAGCCTATGTTTGTCACCCTCAGCCTCGATCACTGTTGTCTGTCATCTGCATAGAACACAACAAGGTACGGGCGAAGCCCATGCAAGGGTGAGTTTAACAATACACAGTAGGGGACCCCGAGACCCCCGATGGTCTCCTAGAATCCACAAAGGATAAACCACAGTAGAAAGATACAATCACGAATTATCAACCAAACCTAATTAGGTATATTCCCATACATATATCTAAGTTACCAGTCACAGTCCGACTCCAACTCTCGAGCCCAATCGCAACCCATTCCGCAAAGGAAGTAAGGTCAATCACATCAATGATAATGATTGAATAGACAAGACTCACCTCACACAGGTATACATCTTTCATATAGAGATAGAGATGATCAGGTGTAGTCAATGATTCATCTAAGTTGTCGGACCCACACAGGATACAGGACCAGCTAAGCTGTCAGACCCACATAGGATATAGGACCAGCTAAGCTGTTGGACCCACACAGGACATAGGACCAGCTACTCTATCAGACCCACACAGGATACAGGAACAGAAGTCCGAATTGTCGGACCCACGGAGAATCCCGGTACAATAGTCATTGTTGTCAAACCCACTAAGGATTCTGGTTCAGTAATGATTTTTGTCGAACACAAAGATGAATCTGCTTCAGTAATCATCACTGTCGAACCCACGTAGGATTCTGGTATAGTAGTCGTCGCAACCAGATCTAGGGTTTCCACACACAACATGCTTATTTCTGGAAGGGTCTGATCCTCGAGTC
Source organism: Viscum album (assembly GCA_963277665.1). Classification (NCBI taxonomy): domain Eukaryota; kingdom Viridiplantae; phylum Streptophyta; class Magnoliopsida; order Santalales; family Viscaceae; genus Viscum; species Viscum album. The sequence goes on along the minus strand of OY728151.1, from coordinate 999,158,078 downwards.
ATGTGTCGATACATAAACTATCACGAATTCTTGAGTTGATGTATCTCGTAGTTTCGTTTCATCAAATAGATCCCTAACGTCACAGACGGTGTGTCAATCGTACTCCCGGTCTGAGAGTTATTGGCATTTCCATTCCAGGGGCCCGGTTGGATTTTCTCTCAATCCAAACCCAGTCTCTTTCAAAAAAATTCAAAAAACTCACTTACAGTATCGCAAAAGGACCGCCTCGTCGTGAGGGTCCCAGTGCCGTAGATGGTGCATCTTTCGGATGCACGGTCTTGAAGATATTTGTATTTAAGAGAAGTCAGGCCCGACCCGACAAGCCCAGTGGGTTGTGGAGGGTCGGCCTGACCCGGTTCGGCGGGTCCGACCTGACTGGGGGGGTCGGCCCGGCTCGGCGGGTCCGGCCCGGTTGGGGGGTTGGCCTGGCCCGGTGGGGCGCGGTCTACCCACAGACCTGGACCATGCTGCTGGCTGGTTCGATTTGCCCGGCGGAGCTGCCTTCTCCAACCCGGTGCACGTGGCCCGCACAGCAGGCCACGGTTCTTCCCACGCGGCACCTGCGGGCATCATGGTTTCGCAGCTTGGTCGGTAGGCGGCCAGCCGGTTCGCCCGGTAGAGTGGCCCACAGAAGCGGGCCACGGTCTTCACCACGTGGCTCCGACGGGAGTCGCGGTCCTTCAGGCTGGCCGGTTTGGTCCGGCCGAGCAGCCCGTGGATGCGGGCCGCGGTCTTCACCGCACGACTGGCACAACGGCACCGGTCCTCCACCGCCGTAGCCCGACCTGGCTGTGGCCTTCGGGTCCACAATGCTGCGCGATAGATCCGGGCCTCTTCATCCGCCACAACCCTCCCAATTTTGGTTCCTATTTCATTCCTCGCGGTCCTCCTAGTGGCAGTTATTTTCCTGTGCGGTGCGAGGGCATCGCGTCCCTTCGGCTCTGCCTCCGACGTCAACAAATGGAAACAACAAAGGTGAGGGTCGGGCCGTGTTCCTGTGGTCCAAACCCTCCTCGTTACATTTATAACATTCGGCACATCATTCCACCAACATAACGATGTAGAACAGAGGGTTGAATCAAACATTAAAGTAACACCTACCTCGCTTCAATGAACTTTGTCGAAGTCACGGAAGATGGCGTCACGAATGATGGACATCGTTCTGTCAACATCGAAGGAAATAGATATTGGTAAAGTCAAGGCGATATGAATCCTTCAGTGTACTTCGTGGGCGATGGTTCCTCCTTTTCTTTCTCTGGTTGAAGAAGTGGTGGAGATTTTGTTTCACGTTCTTCAGAGATGTGGAGTGTTCTTTGTCGAGAGGTTGATGTTCTTCTTGTTCTTCGTAGGAAGAAGAATCTCCCTATTTCTCCATAGTTCTCCCCACAAAGTTTATGCCAACCAAAATAATAGAATATCATCCCTCATTTTAATTTTGGAAAAAGTGAATTCAAAAGAATTCAAACACTTAGTTTATTCACTTAATTAATTGCATGGATTTTGCAAGAATTTCAAAGGTCTCAAATAATTAATTACATGGGTGTGCTGGCACTTTAATGGGAGGTCCAAGAGTTTAAACGGGGTTCAAAGAGAGTCGAAGGGTTTGAGCTCATGTGTGCCCCACCAAAAAATATCCTCCCATGGGAGGTTATGCGGGGGTGGGCCCCACCTCCAACTTCCCTTTGGAGAAAATAACCACCACCCAAATAAAAATTATGTCACACATAAATTTTTATTTAATTTTTTGAATCCCCAAAAAAATAACTTCCACTTCTAATAAAACGCAATTGCGGTAAAGGTCCCTTTAAGTGAATACAGGCGCAGCGAGTTCATTGGTGTTCTTGGATTTCAATTCTGAGCACTGGTTGAAAATATATAAAAACCCGCACATACGTTTACTGAACGTACCCTAATAAAACTTCAGAAATTGATTCTGGTCACACCGGGCCTCATAATCAAGTGCCGTTAGAAACTGTGGGCTCGTAAAATTTCCATTTATTTAAAAAAATCCACAGAATTTCTAGGTCATTAAAAATAGTGTGTATCAGGATAGTGAAAACAAATCATCAAATGTAACTTATACTGTAATAAACTCAATTAGCTCCAAAATGGGCCTAGATACCCTGAGAGGGGTGTAAATTAGGGTATGGCTAATTATTTTGAAATTCTTTCAGCTCCACTAGATTATGACTTATTTATTATAAGTGAATCATAATTTAGTTTTTAGTTTTTAGATTTATCATATCCATTACAGAATTATATGATGATCATGCATAGAATGTAATGTTGGGAATTATACACAAGGACACACAAATTTTTACTTGGTTCACCATCACTGGGATACATCCAAGGAGCATACAATGATAATGTACCAATTTACCAAATACACTAAGGATCTCTATAAAAATATTTCTTAGGGAAGATCGCGTTTATTCCCAGGCACACATTCCATTTTATTTTTAGGGTTATCTCACTACTTTCCCAAGGGTCACTCTATGAGTCTCTCTCTTCTCCCTACTTATGGAAAGGATCACCTTATTCCACTCCCTTATCTCAGTATTATTAATAGGTATTCACCAACATTTTGTGGAATTGTATGTGACATAATTACCCCTAATGAATACATCATCAGTTTTAGATATATTCTATTTTGATGTCCCACTTTCAACCAATTATAAAAACCTCATTATAAAAGATTTACTTGTAAATATGTTTCTTAACATTATATTGAGTCTCATTGACTTTCTTAATCTCACTACTTTCACAAATCTCAAATAACCTTTGCGATGAAATATCATTTCCCGAATCTCACTTAACTATTTGGATGAATAAAAAATTTGGTTGGTTTTTTATATCCTTCACAAACTAAATTAACTTTATAATTCTCACAAGTTTGGGTTGGATTTTATAGCCTTTGTGAATACTCTTCCATAAAAAATATTTTCACAAGGTCAACCTTCATTAAAAACCATCAGGAATATTGAACCATAAGATATCCCTTCAGTATCACTACTCTTATAAAGGGAATAAAGGCTTATTTATATGTGTTTCCATTGATTATAGAAGATTTCTTCCATGTTATAACCATTTTTTATGCTCCCTTATTTCGTTCACAGTTATCCCTGTCTCGAGAAGGTCTATGAAAATTTCTCATTCATGATTCATGATATAGTCATACAGATTACAATCAAAACCATTTATATTTTTTAGAAACATCATTCAAAAAAACCTATACATCGTGAAATTCTATCATTTTCCATATTTTCATAATCCCTTCAAGGAAATCCATCTTTAATAATGCTATCCATCCTCTAAATTTTGGACCCCAAAAATTTGGCTAACACTGGTAAACAATGTAACCTTGTGTACAAAATTCTCTTTACTACATCAAGTTCACACCTTTGTTTTTCTTGGATCATTTTCAATATACTATCTAAAAAATATATCTAGACTCTACAACTATCCATGGAAATATTCTTTTTCAAGATACACTATCAACCCAAAGATACTTCAATCCTACCATGTTGGGTTTTTTTGCAAACACCATTCCACGTATACTGTGGACTGGTAAACATATTCCCCACAACAACAAGATACCTCATATAGAGGTTTGGAAAGAAAAAAAATCCCAATTCCAGGTATATTTTAATACACATTAGAAGGTGGATAGGAATATATACTTCTACCCTGGACTGGTAATGAACAAATCAAACATTCTATTCCTAGATACTTTTTTTACTACCTATGTAAATTGTATTTAAATTCTTATAATTTGGGTCTATCTCCATGAATGTGTTCTACCATATGAGACTTCTTTGGGATGTCAGAGTGTTACTTTTTTAATTCACTTTCTTCTTGATATCATGTTACATTAACAAGATTTGGAAATAAAAATTCCTTATCAATAATTCTTTTTGATTAAAATATTCATATAATACGGCATCCTATACAATCCATCAAATTTATGTTCTCCACATGGCAGTTCATATAATCCCATATTCTTCTCTTCGGTTGATACTTGTTTATTTGGTCCCCACAATCCATATGATCCCTTATTCTTCATCCTAAATCTATTTCAATCCTTTTATATGATGAAACATCATATCAATTCATATGTTCATTAAAACATTATCTAGTTATCCTTCAAAAATTAATAGAAACGTTATTGATGTCTTTTTAAAGACTCTTACAACAAACAAATAATATATTTAAAAGTCATTTTACATTTATTTTTCTTGGAAACATTTTAAATGTGACTTTCATATGAGATTTTTTTAGATGAATAAGAAAATGTGAATACATTGGACTAACAAAAATTCCTCTAAATAATAGTATTTACTATTTTTATAAACCGGGGGACTCCATCAACTTTCATTCAAAATACTCATCTATCTAATTTCACTAAATAAAAAATAAATCTGATAACTATCCCATGGAATCACAACCTACATATTTTGGAAGATATTTACATGTATCCTCAAAGTGCTGACTTTCTTTGGAATCATATTTCCTATCATTTGGATATTTATATCTAATAGTGTCTGTCTAATGGAATACTATGTTTGTATGACATAATTATTTAGGAATTTCTTAGCTACACCCTCATCAAAAAATCCCAAATACTTATTATATTGATCATTTTATATTTCTACGAACTAAAAATTTTACATAATGAAAAAATATTATCTCCGATGATAATATATAAAATAATGATTCGTAGAAAATGTTGGATAACTATATAAAATTTTATCTAATGACATTTATCTGATATCATTTCCAAAATACCTATATTCAGTACTACTTCTCTAATCCTATGACCAATAAGAATCATAAATTTATCTTTAATTTGAATTATAACTTCAACAACATCACAACATCATAAGAATAAAACTTTGAATCATTCACCTTCATACCTCCAATTCTTGACCATTTCATAGTTGTACCTTTTATTGACAAAAAAAATTTAAAAACACCACAATTAATTTTCTGATTCACTTTGTAAAATCATACCTAAAACTCCCCCTTTGGTATTACACAAGATAGATTTTTAGTTTTAATAATCATGATATTTGAAACCTTAATATCATCAATGATTATCTTGATTTGAATACTATTTCACTGATACTCTTTTTTTATAAACTATCCATTAGAATCACAGCCTAAAGGAATTGTAATGTTTATTAAATAAGGAATCAACCACCATGATTAATCTTATATAGTATGTTCATAGACTGTTATCTCATATGACTGTGAATATATTTTATTTTTAATATGTTTCAATCTCGTTTCTAACCACCTCAAAATGATCAATTTAATCAGATGACCTCTGTCAATTGATATTTTGTTGAACTGCTTAGATTTATTCATCTATAAAAATTCAATATAGTAACATATATGTAATATTCCATAAATAATATTCATAATATTAATTAGAATTTCTCTTCTCTAACCAACACAGCACATATTATAGGCATTAAAAACATATCACATGTTGACTCATGTAAACTAAAAGTCTTAAATATCATTCTCCCTTCATTTAATGATTATCACTATCTTCAATAGTATAATTTAAAACTATTTATACATTTTATAAGACATTAATAAATGATAAATATTTTTATTATTTTTCCACACATCCATGATACATGAACTTTATTACCAAGGATGTACAATTAAATTGAACATTCATATAGCTTCAGATTCATATGTTTATCAACATATCGACATGAATGAAATAATTATTATTTTTATTATCCCCATTTAAATTAATTATATAAATATATAAATCACACAAAAATAATTATCTTCAACCTCCCCTCTGTATTTTTTAAAAATATAATCATTTTTAATATAATATTTCAATGTACAAATCATTTTATACCTTTATTCTGATTATTTCCCTACCGTTTATTTATCAAAACATCTTTTTTTATATAACATTATCTACACCTTATTTAATAGAATCAAAACGTTTATTGTAAAATTATATATTTTAATTCATAATTAATGTGACATCAATAATTTCCCTCTATGTATAAGAGATACAATCTTAGAGTATATAATATGAGAATGTTAATTAGGAAACATTGTTGTCCCATTAAAAACTAATCTTAATACCTTATAGAATGATAAATTTTGAGATTATATTAAACAGTTTTCCAATCTTATTATAGAATTTTGATACCTATTTTGATATGAAACATTTGTAGGAAATATCATCCTAAAACTCCATCACTGACTTCAAAAAATGGTTTCATGTACAACTAGTTGGATAAGTTACATTGGAGCAAAATCATAATTCCAATTATCTTTGGTTAGTTAATTTTTCATTTTATTTCCCAATTTCATAATTTTTTTTATTTTAAATAGCCATGTATGATTGATATATGATAATTTTACCTTAACTAATGAATATCCATCAATAATACTCTAGAATAATATAGTTTTCATGAAATTATAATGTGGTAAGCTTTCATAACACACTCCACATGTCTCCCCCAAAAGGATAAATTAATTAAAATATTGATGATGATGAATCCATTAAATATATATTATATAGAAACGTATAGTTTACAAAACATAGAAATTGGTCTTCTGCAAGTGGCATTCCATGCCCTATAGTTTCTGAATCATCTCCACAGATTCTCATTCATTAATATCTATCATTAACATTCAAAATGAAAGAAAAAATAAATAGGTGATCTTCATACAATTTTTTATGAGTTTTTTTATAGTAAACCACTTTATCTTCATAAACTATGGCCTTCTTATGTGTTTTGAAATTATCTATATTACAAAAAAACCATAATGAAATCATCCTTAATTAATGATTTCCATCTTTAATAGCCCATTGATTGTATTAGGATCTCCCCCTATGGTTATTCTTTACATTAAATTAAATTTTATGAAATTATAATTAAAAAATACAAAGGTTATGCGAATAAGGTGGATATTTATTTATTCATAATGTGAATAATAATGTTGATATATCTTTATCAACAATTTCTCTCTATCTCCTATAGTTTTCATGAAAGGAAATTTGATCTTCTGTTATAATTTTTCTTGGGGAAGCGGGAATATTTTTACATTCACTAATAATTTTTATATATATAATACTAATTTAATATATTTCATTGATTATGTTTTATTAATTAAATGAATTAAATCATCTATCTCTAGTATAATAGTGTAAAAACATTTTACACTATGTCAAAATTTCATAAATCTCTCACATAAATAATATTTAACATAACCGTTACTTTTTGATAATAACAACTTATGAAATTCATATTTATTATGTGAAATATTTTTATTTACATTTTCAAAAATCATTAATTGTAATTATTATAATGTCCTAATTATTTTCAAAACATCTATCAAAATTACTTAATGATCATTAGGGTCATTGGAAGTATGTTGAGGTTGTTCTCATGGCTTCTTATATGTTCCTTTCTTCTTATATAATTTTTTTATATGTCAGTAAGTTAATTCACTATAATTATGAACACTTATATTTTTTATAATATAAATATATATATATATATATATATTCATCCATTAAAAACCCATGAGAATTATGTTTATTTTTCTTAGGCAGTGGATATTTCTTGTTAATATACTTCATGCTCCACTTGACATTAGCATCCTTTGTGAATTTAAATATATTTGATTATACCAAAAGTCTAATTCAGAATTCCTTAATATATTTCCATACCAATAATGTCCAATAAATAATTATCTTTATATATCTTATATATTATGTTTTTGGTTCATCATTCTAATGTAATGTTCTCTTCATGGGGAACTTGTTTCTAGATTCCATTTTCATATTTACCCTAGTCTTAGTGGTAAGATTCTTATATTATTTATTCAATAATAATTTATTATATTTTTTATTCCAATATATATTATTTATGATAACATATTTAGAAACATTATTCCATGATGGTATCAATGGTACCTATTTTTTCAAAAATTCTTGAGAAACATTATCAAATGAACTCATGTTATTCATGCCACATGATAGAGACAATTTAACCTTATAATTTTCCACTGATTATTGATTAGTTGTGAAAACCTAATATAAATTTTTTTAATAATAAATATGGGTATTTTAAATATTAACAATCTTGACTATAACATCAAGAAACCTCATATTAAAGGTGTTCTTGTGATCATTTGTTAGAACCACCTTATCTTCACAATCCTTATACATTTTGTTAACTTATACATTTTCCACATTACATCAGGTTCTAGGATCTTATCATTTAGAGCCTATATAACTAGATATTTCTCTTTATGTTCATTATGATATTAACATTCTCATATTGAGGAAAATGTTTCAAGATACACTTTTGAATTTTAAAATGGTATATAATTCTTTGTGATCTTTTTGAATTCAAGAACCTTTTCGTGTAAATTCGTCTCTATATTATATATCTCTTCCTTCATCTAGGTGATTAATTTTATAATACATTCAAAAGCTCCAAATAAAAGGATAAAATTTCCCTAGGAACACAATATAGTTAACTAACTAGAGTAACCTCATATGTTTTAGTCATATAATGATAACACCATATACTAGCATCATCACCGTGATAACATATTTAGAAAAACAAATCATACCATGTGATATGAAAATATTGATTTCCATGATGTTGAAATGTTTTCATTATCCATGGTGTTATGTTGAACCACCAAATATTTACATTCCATACTAGATATGTATTTATTATTGACATGAAATAGAGAAACAAACTATTCATAGTAAATTATTAATAGGGATATCTTCTTCTACAATATTTTCTATTTATTTCTTCTGTCCAACATAGACATGGAAAAAATATAATTCTTCTTAGAGATAAAGGATTCATTTAAAAAAATGTAATTCTTGGAAAATATACGAAAGAAACTAAAATAATAAAAAATATAATTTCTTCAATGTTGAAATCCAATATGGGGGAAAATTCTTTGGATACTAATAGTTAATACCACAACCAGATAAACTTATCAGCTAGGGGTGGGGGAATCGCTGATTGGACATTTAAAACTAATTAATATTTTTTATCACATTACCTTCAAGACCTTCTAGGATATTCATTCTAATATTGCCTCTTTTTTATCATTTTCATGTATATAATATCCATTATAGGATGGTGATTTATATATTTAAATATATTACTAATAAATAAGGGTTTTTTGTAATTATCATGTATTATGGTGACCAGTACAAAGATTCTCCACTATAATGAGAAAACTACTACAATGGATTGGATATAAAAAATTCATTATCCAAATTGTATTTTCCTATAAATTATAATGGGGATATGAAAATATATTTTTTCTTAGGCTCGTAATGTCCTCTCCCAGCTTGCATCTTCTCATTGGTTCTTTATTCTACATATGTATAATTTATTTATATTACTAAATGTTTATTTTAACTCCAAAAATTATTCTACTATATAAGAATTTGTTTTCTATCACAATGATACTTCACTCTTCACATCCAAATTATTCATTTTTTAGTTACAAAAAATAGGGAATGAAACTTTATCAAAACCTATCAAAATTATAGTCAAACCGAGACTACCCCAAACCCAAATCCAATATTATAGTGGCTATTGACTATCACAGAGTATGCATATCAATCACATTGGAGGACTTAGTTTAATTTACCAGAACACACCCACACATTTCCAATGTAATTCGTAATGAAATTTAAACAACCAATAACCATGAATGCATACATATAAAATCCCACCATCAAATTACAACAATGGAGTACTAGAATGCCTCAGCCTACTAAAATCCAACCAAAAGAAAATGAAAACAAGTCCAACTAGTGATGTAGGAGAGGTATTATATAGATGAATCCATAAAAACATGCATCATTCTATCAAGATCACAAATATCCCCATGGTCCTTATCCCTATAAGACAAATTCCTAATTTCAGTCATCTGAATAAGACATGACGCTTGTGGGAAAACCCCACGCATGGGTGCGTATAACAAAAATAATTTAAAAACCCCAAAACCACCAACCATATGTCATAAAAACTAATTTGAAGCTCATAAAATTTATATTTCAGTGGAATATATAAAAATAACATCCATATATACTCATTGTAGACACATAGTCTCAATTGAAGATAAAAACCATAAAGCAATCCTAGATTCATGGTTGAAGGTTCCATATAACACTCGTCCATGAGAACACACTCCATGAGTTAGATAAAGCTGATGTATTCCATCTAATAATCCATTCTCATCATCCCTCTTGATAAGATGTTCATGTGGGATGTATGAAGTGATTAACACCAATATGGGAATCATACCCAAGGCCAAGGGGTATAACAATAATCAAGTCTGAATGAACTAGAAATGTAGAGGATTGGTGCTCGTGTAGTGTTGGTCATGATGATACCACAAACCGCACATAGTGAAATGATGATGATCAAGGATGTGAAATGAGGAAACAATGTGGGATTCTGAAAACCCCATTTGAGACTGATGTTCTTTGGAGGGGATCAACATCTTATGCCTAAGACCTGATTTCATAACTACCCTATGTGAATGGATCAAGGGAACATACCTTAATGAAACTTATTGAAGCTACTACGACAAGGCCTCCAAGATGTATTTGATTAATTAAATGATGTGTAATATGATTACATGGAATGTACTTGGAGTAGATGAAATTTACCTTTCATATTGTGTCCCAGCTGTGAACCATTTTTGTTTCCATGTCCAAGTATATATAATGTGGCCCACTACACTATGTTTGGGGCCACATGATCTCTTGGTCATGTACTCATTTCACATGTTCAGCTCCTTCCAGGGTGTACATAGATTTTGGAATAGAAAACATGGTGGGTAACGCCACCCATCCTCCTATGAATAAAAATCCTATACAATTCAATCTATCTATCTAGGAGTCACACCACATGTGGTAGGTACCACATGTGGTGGGTACCACATAGAATTTTATCCTTAAATCTATATGGAAACCCTATATTCTGCTCTATGAGTCCCACACATTATGTAAGGCTGGATTAAACATTGTATAACCTAATATTTCATAGAATCCTATATTTACTAATGTGACTTCTACTAAACATAATAATCATCATGGATATATTAAATTTCAAGATTAAGTACATGGATCTTGATCTGTGTGAGACTTTCTCCATCATCATCAAGATTCCAGCCAATCCCATAACTCAAAAAATGGCCAGTGTCACTTCACATTGCTACTACATTCTCTACTAATATTTATTTCACTAAATATGTACTTGATCGATCATATGTCATAGTGGTTCCCCAAAAATTCATCCTTGAGAACATATGTACCCAAGGTATTGATTCGTTTCACTAAATAACAATATTTCAAAAATTTAATACAAGGTATTCATTGAACTATGATCCAAATGAATTGATCATGATGAATACATAAAGAAGATGGGAAGAATTGAAAACTTACCAAACATGAGGAATAGACCTCCTCCAATGTTAATTTCTTACTTGAATGATTGTTGTTATAACAATGAATTATGTTATATAATATAATCAATAATAGATATCCTTAATACCATATAAATCTAACATGTACGTAAAATACACATGGTCTAAGAACCAATTCATTAGTTTATTGATTCATATTTTTTGAAGGAATAATAAATAAGTGATGAATATACATTAAATCAACTCCCTATCTTGATATGGATAAATCAGTGGTGAGGAAATAATATTCATTGTGGTTATTGGTGAGATCATCAAAATCTGATGGAGCTATGATCCTAGATATTAATATTATCTGATATTTTCTTCCATGAACACTTTCCTCTTACCAACCTATAGGTCTTCAAGGTTAAGTCTTAAAACCAGTGATATTCTCATAATAAAATATTTATAAGATAAAAATCAGGTCATGGATATTAAATTAAATAAATTATTTAATTCAATTAATTTTTTTAAACATTCAACCATGACTATTCCCAACATGAACATATGAGGAACATGAAGTTTGTGTTATGAATATGGTAGAAAAACACACCCTGAACACAATGGTTCCCTCATATTTTTTATCCACAGCCCATTTTAATATTTATACAACTTATTCTAGAAACTTTATGCACAGATGATATTCAATTTTATAAATATATTTCAAAAATTTATTCTTGGCTCCCTCAACCTCAGAATATCTTATTCTATCTTCACGTAGCTATGAAAATAATACATATATTAATCTAAATTAAAAAATAGAAAATTAATATTTCTTATATCCCCCCTCCAAGGGAATAGCATCTTGGAAATTAAAACAAAATACTACACAAATAGATGTTGATACTGAGCATACATCTATGTCTCTCTTTTCTAGGTACTCTCTTTAAGATTCGGGTGTGACTATCTGATATAAATTAAAGTGATACCATTACCATAAATTAACCTCTATTTATGACTCAAAATTGATACCATGTACTCATCAAAGAAATCCCCATCCTCTATTTCCTTCCCACCCCATTCGATAACATGTGATAGATCATGCCAGTACCTCTTCAGATGTGACACATGGTAGACACCGTGTACCTATTTTAACTATTGTGGTAGAAAAAGGTTGTACACCACCACACCAAATATACATATTATCAAGAAAGGTATAATGAATCTAGGATATATCTTACTACCCCTATCAAATCTCCCCAACCAATGTCAATGTGAGACCCACAAGAAAACATGGTCTCCCTCTTTCAACTCCAAAGACCTCTGAAGTCCGTCTGAATAGGATGTCAAAATACTTTTTGTACTCATCATCCAATCCTAGATGATCTACACCATATTTTTCATGGATAACACAACTCTGGTCCTATAAGTGTTGAATCTCTAAGGTTGGTAAATATATGTTGTGAATTTTAGGGTCACATGTACTATTCCTTGAAAGGTGCTATACTAATTGTAAAATGGTCGCTATTTTGGTGAAAAAACTCCACCAAGGGTTCGATATACTCTCTACTACAATAAAAAGATATCACAAAATATCACATTATTTCCTACAATACATGAATTTTATACTCAATCTATCTATTAGTATCTTGGTGAAACACCATGCTTAAACAAAATAGAGCCTCATTAGTCTTCTGTAATCCCATAAATATCTAATATTCTATGTGATAATTACATTTATAAATGATCATCAACAGAACTAAAAGAGACCATTCTATCTCTTGTATGTAGAGGGGTCTTAATATCTCTACTAAATAGTACTCATAAAAATATAGGAAGCGGTACGACTTGGTTATTCAATCTATGACCATCCTACTAATTCTAAGTAAATTAGAAATATGTGGTAAAAAATCATGTAGTTCATGGATATCCAATCCCACCTCAACTTTGGAACCTCCAAGGGTTGAGCTAATCCTAGTAGAACCCACTGCTAAACCTTCACATACTGAAATGTGAGGCATAAATATATTAACTCTACAACTCCCTTATTCATCTCTAGCCACTAAAAATGCCTTTGATTTTCCTGGTTCATCATTTCCACTCGAGGATGTACCAATATGGGTGGATTATGAAAATATCCTCAAAACCCCACTCTAAACACAACTACTTACATAATTAATTATTTTAAAATAATTAAATTATCACCACCTTTAAAAAATCTATCATGAGACTATATAATAGATATCTGAGTATGTAGGGACTCACAGTCGATATCCCCAATCTAGGCCTCCCACAATTTCTATAAAAGTATAGGGTTAATAACCATTGGATAAAAATAATTTTCTTTATCCCTATCAGAAAAGATAAATTTAATGAGGATGAATACCATGACGACTCACTCATTAATTTTTAAGAACATCTATTGATGGTAGAAACTTTTATTAGGCCTCCCTTCATTGGATAATGTACAGTCTAAAAATAAAAATTATGGAGGAACTATAGCCATCACCTCTATCTCATGATAATATCATAAAGATCAAATATATACATGGGAATCTTATGGGTAGAATAGATGATAAATATGTCAACCATATGGTAGTGTTGTCAAATTTTCTATGTGAAGACTAATGTTTCATACTAAATATTGTATTTTACATAGTTTTATTCATGTGGTATCCACTGAATTGTTCCATAGTGAATCACTTCCAACTTTAGCATCATAACAATTCCAAGCTCAGTCCATGATGAATTTCTGAACACTAAGTACTTGATACCCTCCTTTGAAAATATCATGATGGGAGTTCCCTTTAGACTTTTCCCCAACTACTTGAAATCCTACAAGAACTTCTCCATTCATATATAATTCTATACCATTAGGTTCAAATATATCTAGGAAACTAATATCCTAATGAAATCCGGAATAAATAAATAATAGTAACATTCTAACCCAAGGAATAACCACACCTTGATCACAGTCTTGGTTGGATCCCATTATTGTACATATGTGTCCTTTATCACGTCCTTTGCTACACCATTTACTAAGAGAACATGTTCTAAAATATGGACCTCCAGGATCTTATACATAATAATTGATAGATTTCTATAAAACTGATACCCTCAAATTATGTTCAATATCATCCTCAAGTGTCTCATGTGCTCATCCATGGATAATAAGTACATTAGGATATTCTTTATGATAAACACCCCATACCGGATTATGAAAGTCTAAATGATATGTTTCATGAGTCCCACAACCATTATTTGGGTATTTTTAATGACGAAGGGTGCCACAAAATACTCATACTGACCATACTAACATCGTAATATCATCTTAAGTATATTCTCATCATGTACCCAATGATGGTGATTACATATTATGAGGTCAATCATTGTGTACAAACATGCCCCTCTCAGCTAATCAAAGAGATCATTTATCCTTGATAGTTGATTCATTTTCGTTATATTATATTATTTTTGATTATGGTAGTCTACAAAAAACAAAAATATATTTTTTTCATTTTTTCTGAACAACACTGGGTCTTCCTAGGGCGAAACACTAGGCTAGATAAATCTTTTCTTCTCCAAATCCTCCAAGTGTACATTAATCTTGTAATTATCTATTGGAGCCATCTGATATACTATATTAGATATCAGGAGTGTCTCTAGATGTATATTATTTGATACTACAATCACTTGGAAAGGGTGTAATCCTTGAAAATCCACAAGAAATATTTCATCATAATCCTTTTCCACTTCTAGAAATCATAAGATCATTGAATCCACTACACCAAGATTCAATCTTGATAACTCGTGTGTTATTGTATGTACCCTCCTATGCATAAGTCCATCATTATCTTCCTTGTTTTCCTTTTAACCAACAAAAAACCCATGTCTTGTTACTAAGAGACACCACATCATCTTCATGAAAATTTATATTTGGGAATGAACTGGAGATAACCAATCCATACCTAAAATGATGTTGCAATTCCCCCATTATAATTGAAATGAGATACAAAAATAATATATCACTTACAAGTGTCAGGTGACACTGTCCTCAGTATTGTGTGATCATTGAATTGTCTCTAGTAAGAGTCTCTAAACATAAGGGTCAAGCCAAGGGAAGAACATAATCTCTATGTCTCAAATCATATAAGTGGAATGAAAGGAATAACTCAAACCACTTTAATTCAATACTCTATATAAGAAAAAAATGATATAGATAATTCCTCATGTCATCCCTAGATACTCTTGTACATAATCCACAAATGCCTATATCTTCCCTCACCAATGTACAAAATCTCCCAAACCCTTTATGGGGCTGCATGGGGGTGTCATTGGTATAATATCAAAATGTCTACTACCTCTTTCTCCACTACTAGATTCTCTTCAACATCGCCAACCATGCAGACCTGCCTGCTCCTTACACTACCACTACATAGGCAGTCCATGCACTATCTCCCTATTTACCTCATGTTAGGTCAGGAAATTTCATGCAAGATGTCACAGGCCATCAAAAGAAAATCACTACATCTCTATAGTCTTACTATATCCATATTATGATCCTTGAAACATGGAGCCTCTATCCAATGATATCCCCTTAAAAATACTCATATGTTAAAAGCCCCAGTGCCTATTATCATCTCACTATCATCGTTGTCTCACCTCCCGTGTGACCACTTCCGAAACCAAAAATCTGTGTCTGCTCAACCATGAAAATATTAACCGCTAAAAAATTATCACTCTATCATAGGTAATAATTCATTGAGGTATCACACTATCTTGAATGTATATGTGTATTACATAATCTAAGGTATGAGACTAAAAGAATTGTTCATTCACTATACCCATTAATTATCAAGAGTAGTTAGTCAAGCCCAAAAAATACTCAATTAATGTTTAAATATAATGATTACAATATAGAATATCTTGGATGTAAAAATACCTTAAAATACCTTGAGAAAAATAATCTCTAAACAGATAATAGAACTCTTATCATGAAAGAGTCTCCCCATCATACTATTAGGTCCCTATGCCCCACCATTTTCTTACAAAACCATTAACATAGGTCACTATGAGGATGACTATATAGTATTCAGGTGTTCATAAAATATGAAATTCTCCCATCACTCTCTTAAGGAAATATTTATACTTTTATGGGTCAAGATCACCCCTGAGCCTATGGGGTTGATAATGTCGAAACTCATCTAGAAAAAGAATCATGTGCACTTTATCCATTGGTACTCCCAATACCATCTATTTCTGGATAGGTGGTGGTATTACTAGTGCACCACATTATGGTAACAACCATGAACAAGTCCTTGTATCTAACACTCGTCCCTTGTGGGATTATCCTCATGATCATGAGGTTGAGTCCCATAATGGAAAATGTCATGGGGGAATCATGATATTGACATTATATACCACAATTAATAAGTAAATTTTTATATATGTATCAATAAAGACATGAAAACAAATAACCATTCTTGTATGATGCATGTATTGATGTTTTTTACACCATTCCCTATATATACCAAGTCTACAAATAGCTAGTGAGATTAATGTTAAATGGATATGTT
Organism: Viscum album; assembly: GCA_963277665.1. NCBI lineage: Eukaryota > Viridiplantae > Streptophyta > Magnoliopsida > Santalales > Viscaceae > Viscum > Viscum album. The sequence continues at coordinate 999,141,063 of OY728151.1, read as the reverse complement.
TGTATCCTCACTGACAATGGATTCACTATCATGAGTGCCAAAATCTGAACACCTAACACTATTTCTATAGACCCAAAAAAAAACTTAATGAATCTTGTCCTATGGTATTACAAATGCCTCTTTAATACTATGCTTTCATTACTTGGCCCAAAGAGGCATGAATCATGAAAACCCCCATCCCACCTCAAATAGGATAGGGGCTGGAGACCATCACCAGGTAGGAATATCACACTAATTTTAGGCATTATTCTAATGTTCATAAACCCACACAAATATCAAAGATCATATATTGAATATATTTAAAACAATAGATTACAATTATTTTATACATATAAAATCACACAATCAGAGTACAAGAACAATGTAAAGGACCTAATGTTCCAAATACAATACCACCAAAATAAAATAAAAACATTTACCAACAGTGAAGTAGGAATGAACTACTATAAATGGAATTACATGAACACATATTTATATGTCTGACTCACTATGAATCTTATGGTTCTCACCCATGTATAATTCTTTAAATAGAATTTTCATCTGCAGAATACATGAATCATGCCTGGGAATTTCATACATTAGTGATTATAACAATGCCCAGTACAGAATACTGAAATCACTTAGCATATAACATCAATAATTATTGTCATCTCAATAATGTTTTATGACAATATAATATATAATAAGAACTTACATATACAATCAGAAAAAAATAGTCTTACGGTACGATCCCAACCATAATGTCAACCATTTATTATTTCATGAAGTTACCATATAATAGTCATTTTAGAGAACACACTCTCTATTATCCAAATATCACTGATATAGTTCATCCAATATATCATGATCATCATGTCTCCCCATAATCAGTACACCCTTAAGGTCTAAAAATATTTATACAATGATGGGGATCACACCCATGGACCTGAGGTATTCCAACAACCCAATATGGATTTACCTGCTAAGTAAGGGATTGATTCCCACATAGTGTGGGTATAGATGATTCAAATAATCTCACTAAGGATAAAGATGATGATATATGATCTTTCCATAGTCCTCATAGACGGTTTCTATTAAAACTATTTGAGACAGATGTTCATTGGAGGGGATTGAAATCCTTTGAATCAGATGTGATTCATTAACAACCCTTACGGAATGTATCAAGGGAACATACCCTATGGAAACATGTGCAGGATAAAAAGAACAGGAGATCTGAGATATCATTAAATTATAACATGGAGTGTACTATGACTGCATGGCATGTCCCATCAGTATTGGTCCTACCTGTGTATCAAAACCCATTATTGAATCCATTATTAAGTACAATACATGTGGTCGGTTACACAGTTTTTGTGGTCACAAGATATCTTGGGAGTGTAGTAATAATAATTCAGGATCTGCCCAATAGTGAGTAAAAGTTGTGTGGTATGGACAACACAATGAGTAATTCCCTTACTCTTCTAGGAGTTTACATATAGTACATGTTCATTTGGCTATCTTGGTGTCACACAGTGTGTTCAAGGGACCACATGAAATGTGATCCTTAACTATTTATAAAAAACCTATCCTTTACTTTGAGGGTCCCACAAGGCATGTAATTATGGATTACCCACCATGTAACTCAATACTTCATAGAATTGTAGATACCATCACATGAATTCACCCACTACTCTCAATATTCATGATTATACCATAAAATTACAAAGAACATGTATCTCGATCTGTGTTAGTCTATTTCCATCCATGGCCTGATTATGGTAGATCTCATCGGTTTGGAAATGGCCTTCATCAAATCCCATCACAGCTACACACCCCACTTAGACTATGATCTCAAAATCCTTCCTGGATCGATCATCCCTCATATATGAGCCTTAAAAATGAATCCTTAATCATATATGTACCAGCGGTATTGATTCATTATTTCTAATTAGGGTCACACAACAACCTAATTTAGGGAATTCCTTGAACCGAGGGCCAAACGAATTTCTCACATCAAAGTTTCAAAGAATAGGGGAAGAAATAGAAAAATTACCAACATGTGGAATGGACATTGACCAATGTTTATTCTGGCCTTGATTTTATTCTTTTATAATGGTAAATGAAAAGATAAAATATAATCAACTATATAAATCTGTAGAATTGAAAAAATAATGCATGTACCAATAATACACATGTTTTATTAATCAATTTTTTAGTTGATTGATTCGAGTTCATCATAGGAATAATAAAGTGGGGATAAATCCAAAAATTACAAATATCCTACCATGATATGGATCATTCAATAATGAATAATTAATCTATGTAATTTTCATTGGTGAGATCATTGAATTATGACAGTGTAATAATCATCAATCTCGAACAAATCAAATATTTTCTGCCAAGAAAAATCACCTCCAATGGACCTCTTAGACACTAAGGTTAAGTATCCACCCTGATATCCCCTCATAACTATATATTTAATGGAAAAATATGTTTATTAAAATATAATAAAAAAATATTTTAATAAATTGATTTATTTTAACATTATCCCATGACTATTCCCAACCTGAACATATGATGTGATCCAATGTTTTATCATTCATATGAAAAAATCAGTCCCTAAAATTAACAGTGGTCATAAATTTATTATTTAAACATTTTTTAAATTTTTATTTGATTTTTTATGAAAAATACATACATTAGATATTTAATATTTAAAATATATTTCAAAAAAATTGTTCTATGATAATCATGCAACAAAATCTCATGTGGTATCATCGCCCAGATTTAAGAATAATCTATTTAATATTCTAAAGTAATACAATGAAAAACAAGAGTCATTATAAACATTCCATCTCAATTTTCCTTTATCTAGAACCTAACTATCTAGTTATTCATCAGATATTGTTCATCCAATGGTTGTTTTTCTGTTGATCGTTCATCAAATCCATTATTTTTTACATATTTGGTACATGTTAATCTAGTTATCACATTCCATATATTCTATCCAATCCAATATAATTCATGTTCATTTTATCACTTCATCCCTTATTCATCTAGTGCATTATTTCTCAATTCAGTGAATTTATTCAATCCATCACACCTTTCCCCTCGGGTACCTCTTATTCTAATGCTACGAACCATATGGAGATTTCAATGAAGCTTCAGGGATGGAAATTACTTATAAATATTTACTTCATTACAAATGAATACAAATACAATAGTCAATCCACTCAAATATTTTTTTTATGACAACAAATGATAGGAATAATCTATCATTTATGTCATCCTCAACCAAGGGATTACCATGAACAATCTTCATGCCAAGAAAACCTCTAGAATTTATACCCTCTTTCACATAAAAATAGTTAACTAATTTTGTGCCCTTCACCCCTTCATATTTGAACACATTTTATGAAAAATTTGGATAAATTTATTCCCATAAAAATTAATATTCAAATTTAATATTTAGTTTTTGGGTGTCCCAATCAACACATTCAAAACATTTACTACCTTAAAACATTTTAAAGGTAAGGAACATTCTTTAAAACATGGAATAAATTATGTTATTCAAACATTTTACAACCTCATACAGAATCAAAGTTCTCCACATAATGATTGTTGAAAATCTAAACATCATTTTCATCATGATCACATTAGTGACCTTATGAAAACATCATATAATATCTTTAATAAATTTCTTAATAAAACAAGATATTATTTCCTCTTTTAAGTTAATCTCGATCCATTGCTTCTTCAAAACATCATATGAAAATTATGAAATATTTCAAATGTATCTTCATTTGAATGATGAAATGTTTTTTAGAGAATCAGATATTTTCTTTTATTTATAACCTTTTATTGGAAAACATTATATAAAAATACTTTCCTAGTGACTCTGTAAATGGTTATTTAGTTGACTCGCATCCTATTCACTAACGAGTGAACATTACAAAATGGTTCATCTAGTGGACACTATCTGACGACATTGAAATGAATATTTTGATTGATTCCAATACTAATAATAGAAAATCGAATAAATTTCACACAGAAACCTCAACAATATCTTTGTTTTTATGTTCACTTATTTCCAATAATTGTTTTATTATGAAACATTTTCCCAATAATTTATTATCTTATATCTAATATATTCTATCTCAAGACTCAATATGTTTCTCTGATAGACTTCACATTACCTTTTTTTAGTTACAACATCATCAATAGTTTCCCCAATACATATCATCTTGATCTTTATACAAGAATGAACAATAATCATTATATGTAATAAAAAATATATTTTATGGATATCATATAAAAAATAAAATTAATTTAAAAATAGTGGATAAATTTTAAAAATTACATATTACATTTAATATTCAAAACATTTCTTAGATACATCTATTAAATATTTCTTCATACCTTCACTATTTCAAAGACATCATAAATTTTTTTCTTATAAAACCTCAAACTATAGTAACTTCATTACAATATAATATCTAAACATTGAATCTTGTAACTTCAAAACTTTATTCCTTAAAAATATTAAAAAATGAAATTTTATCAGATAACATCAGTCTAACTAACTAAACAATTCTTCATAGAATGACCTTTGTACAATAATACCTCACCCCCCCCCCCCCGACACATGTCCATTAAACATGGATAATGAGAACATTTAGTAACCTTGATGTTGGTAATTTTATTATTAGTGAATAATCATCAAATTTAAACTCTATTTTACTCTAACTCATATTTTTTTCAATATACATCTTTGAATTAGTACAATAAGTCTTTGTGATATTATATAAATATTGAAAAAATAATTTACAAACATTTGATATGGTTTTTATGGACACAAATATCTGATGGTATTGAGTATATATTTGAGTTATCATTTGGTTTTACCCTATTTCTAATCTCCTTAGTTTGATTGACTTCTTCTGATGACCTTGTTCCACTTAACAATGTTCAATCATCCTATATTTATCTTTTTAGTAAACTTCTATCTAGAATCACGTTAAATATATTACTTAGATAAAAATCATAATTTTTAATTAAAATGTGATTCGCTACCCAGAAGAACACATGTTATAAACACAAATAACTCCTCAAAAATAATCTTATGTAAAATAAAATTAATCTAAGAACATTCTCCTATGGAGTAATGAATAATAACTATCTCTATTAAAGGTAATAAAACAATTTATAAATTTATTATTAAAATAGTAGTTTACCATTTTGTCCATTCTTCATTTATTAATCCATGTTTCATCAGATTTATATCTTCTTCATAAGCATGCATGAATACTTCAATCGAACATTCAAGCATACTCCTGTTTATAGATTATTCCTCATATTAAAATCAATGATATGTTTATTTTTCAATGAAAATCATTTAAAACCAATGATAACCATTGACATAAAATAAAACTCACAAGAAAGATGGTCTCTAAATTATATAACATATTACTCACAAATATGTTGGGGAATCAGATCGATTGGATAAGAATATTTTATATTAAAGAAATCATAATCTCACAGATTGTTGCATATTAAATTTGAGTGCATGTAATTCATGACATCATATTAATTAATTAATAATTAAAAAAATCTATAGACATGTATAGTGTAAGCTCATTATCATCCTAATAAGATACAATGATCCATAATTTTTAATATTTTTATTAATTAATTCGATTTATTCATTCATTATGATAAAACTAAAAATATTATTAAAATTTAAATCAATTTAACTGAATTCTATCCAATATCATTGAATTAACATCATCAATAATTATAAACAAATTAAATTAATTATTTTTTTTATAATTAGTAAAAGTAATAAACATTACTTGGAGGCAATGGCATATACTCACCCAAAATACATGATATGATCTGTGTACATCCGAATTCCCTTAAAATACCATATATATTGAATAGTAGATAATTTCTAGGTGTGTATTGTAAAATAAATGACAAATGGAACACATATTAATTTCAAAAAAAAATTATTTTCATAAGGAATACATGGTAAAAATTATGAAAATAAAATACACAACATATAACACGTGAATATTCATATGGAATTGTGTATACTATCAAATAGAAAAAACATAGAGAATACGAAAATATGATTAATTTTATATTTAATTTCTTACTACATGTTAAATTAAGTGAACTAGAAGAAATAAACTAAATGGAATGTAATTGTTTACCCGACGTGTGATCTCTTCTGCCAATGTGTGTGATACATGACCATGGACTGGGTATATTTTTCTGCCATGAAGGTGGATGAAGTCCAGAGTGTGTAATCTGCCAACACAACTGTTTTCAATGATGTTTCATTTTCATTCTATCCCAAAATCATGTAACTAATACATAAGACACTTGTACCCCCATGTTATCCACTATTGGATCATGGGGACTACACATTGTGCATGAATGTTTCATAATTTTTAGTTCTTAAACAAGCATAATATCTTATTTTGATTTTAATAGATCTACTTTTATTAGATATGTTATGATATCATCGGAATATTCTAATAATCATGTGAGATACACACCATATATAAGTTAAAATAATGTATTACACAATGTGTAGTGTAGTGTAGTGATATCTAATTAGAGTCCTTAGTATCTCTAGATGGAATCTTTGGGTGTTTCTTCATTTAAATTTAAACCTTTTATTGTTTATGTCTGTTTAGCATGATGATATTTTATGATTCACATCATTAAAATTGAATTTTATTTTTTGATGTATTTATTTACATGAAACACTGAGTTTATAGGTACCAAGATATACTATTAAAATATTATTATAAAATGTTATAATTGTTGACTATCTATTGGATTGGGGGTTGGAATTTTATTTTATAAATTATGAAAAATATATGGATAAAATGAATTCAATGGTTATCATTATATAATAAATTAAACTAAAAATTAATTGAAAATAAATGAAATGTTTTTTTCCAAAACAATTTTTATTCATACAATGTTTTATATAATAATAAATTAAATCAATCAATATTTGTGAATGATTTCAATGATGTCTAAATATTATATTTTTAGAAAAATATTCTAACATTCATATAGTATATTTTTACATGCATGAGATATGAATAAAAACAATTTCATTATATATAATATATTTTTCTAAAATATGGTTTCATCCTATTTTTTACAATATTTTTAAATTTAATTTCTTCAACATAAAGAAAATGAATTTTAAGAAATGGACTCTGAATTTTTAATCAATATATCTAAAATCCAAAAATAGTATTATTTTATATCTATGAATTATTAATAGTAACTATGGGAATCTTTATCAACTCATTATAAGGTAAATATGGTAAATTTTGTACAATTTCAAATGTTAAGGTCACCATTTTTCCATCTTAATTTATATTTGATGAAGAGAATATGACCATTGTCACCATGTCCACACAATTTAACGATTTTAGGTAAACATTTACTCAATAATTTATTATATAATATTTAATTCAATGAAAAATAAAAAATGAAACTATCATACTTTTAAATCAATCATATGTGTTTACATAGGGAAAAATAATGTTTTGACTGGATAATTTTGGTTATTTTGATAATAATGATATGATATTCCTTATTTAAATTTATTAATAATTTTTAGTGATTATATAAATGCTTTAAAAGATCAAAAAAATTCAGAAAATTATTTATTCAATTAATATAAAAATAAAACAAATTATTTTCAAAATATTAAATATTGTACAATTTGAGTTAGCTATAGTGTTCTACCAATTTTATAGATTAATATTGTAACATCTCAAGTTTTTATAAAATATATTATTTAAAATTAATTTCAACTATTATATAGATTGATTTAAACACAATTCATAGTTTATCATGTGTTATACACAGAGATAATTTTATGTTTGATTGAATGTAACATCATGTTTATTCTATTTCTTATGTTACCCGTAAAGCCAGGTCTAACCAAAAAAATATGATATTAATATTTCATATAATTTTTATCAACTATATATTGGAATTAAGTTAATATATAGGATTTGAATAATTATTAAAATATGTTTTAAAAATGTTAATATACTGAATAATTTTGATACTAATTAATTAGAACTAAAAATAAAGACCTTATGAATATAAATAATGTTTTTTATGTCCAGAATAGAGTTTTATCTAAAAAAAATAAATTTATAACTATTAGTGAATGATATTAATTAAATTTATATTTTATATATTTAATAATATGTTTTAAATAAATCCAATTGGTTTGGTAGGCTTAAGATAAGAACAAATCTAATTTTTGCCTAAAAAGATGTCAGATTTGGAAATATAGTTTTACATTATTTGGATGTAGAAGTTGTTTTATAAGTAAAATTTCAAAATTTTATAAATTTTAATTTATAAAATAAAATTATTTTTTATATAATAATATAAAAATTTACATTCGGACAATTTTTAGTATTTTTATGTGAATTTTTATTTTTTTCATTAATAGTGAAAAATACTAGGATTAAATTGAAAACTGTTTCTTGTCTAATTAAATTATACAGATAAATTCTATTTTTAATAGTTTAGAAATTATAAATAGATAATTTTTTACGATTTAATAAAATTTAGTTCATTCTAATCATTTTTACTATTATTTTAGATTTGAAAACTTAGTAAACATTTGGGTATTTTCACTTTAAAAACAATCTTTCTTGTCATGCATGTGGGACTGGTATTAAATTAATTTCAACACATTATGTAATTAGAATTTGTAAAAATGGATTCCATATTTTTAATCATAATAATTTATAATTTCTATAAATTTCATCTTATTATTTAAAAAAATATAAGCGATTAAAATTAAAATTAATTACTATGATTATGGTAAAAACGAGTTTACATACTGGTTATAATTTAATCTTAAGGGGAAAATGACATAGAAACTTCCCCAAAACCCATTTTATTTACATATTTAGACATATAAAATATTTTATGTAATTTATTTCATTATTTAATTCAAATTATGTAATGGGGACACCAAGTAGTGTTTAACTTTTTATATTTAAATGAATGTCATTCCTTCTCCACTATAAAAGGCAATCACTTCTCCGCCCTATTGTTCATTTTGGTCGGAGTAGATCACTCAAGATGGGGGTGAATTATGTATCTATAGAAATTATGGTTAAAAAGGTTCTTTTAATGATATCCCCCAATAAAAATATAATCAAATTCAGTTTGTTGTGAATTTATAAAAGTCCTCAATGTTAAATTAATTTCTTAGAAGATTGATTAGTTCTCAGCTTTACCAATCTAAATATTAGTCAATATTTTGAAACTAATCTAATGATTCAAAGTAGATATAAACAGTTTCTAAACTAAAAATCAATGTTCAATTTAGTTTTATTTGAAATGAAATAAACACATATCACATTAAACTAAAAGATAATTACACAGTAGGTAACAACAAGAGTTTCTATCTCAAGATGATACATAGTCTTCTCCACTTGAAGGTCACCTACCACCAAGTAGTTGATATTAATAAAATTTTGGATCCACTCCCTGGATTGGGGTTTACAATAGAACACAAGGTTTTCTATGTCACACGTGACATCTACCATAGTTATTTGTGGGAAAACAGCAAATAGATCACACTTGATATCTTTCATTGTTCTATGTGGGATACAGTAGAAAAAAAAGAGAGTGAGTGTGAGGATATTGAGTGTCTTCCAGTTATGCATAGGATATAGTGTGTGTGAAACTAAAAAAATGCAGACGATTCTCCAAAAGGTAAACATAAGAACACAACATAGTTATAAATGTAGAAGGGAGTTTAGAAATTTCTATGTGTTATGCAATGAAGTTCTAGACTAGATTGAAGGAGAAAAAAAATATTTGAGTAATCTTATAGAAGATGACTTCAAAATAGAGTATCACAACCTATGTGCTCTATCTTCTAGGTGTGAAACGTTCAGCTCTTTGATGTTAGGATGTTCAGAGAAATTCAGCACATTCTTCCATAACTTATTGAACTCCTTGTGGACTCAGCTTCGATTTCCTGCACAACTTTTCGAGTTCTTCTATTTTAACTATTTAGAACATTCTTGTGGTCTATCTCCCACCAACAATTTCGTGGTTTAGTTTGAAATCCATTTATAGTTCAAGGTCTAGTAGGCATGAAGACCTCCCCACATTCATGAACCTCATACCATCTACGAATAGTCCCGCATACAATAATAAATAATGTCAAAAACATTAATTGTTCTAAATATAACTGTTAGAAAAAAATTCAAATTAATAAATTTGAAATAGTATTTATGACTATCGGTGAGTCATAAGTATTGCTGACACATTTATATCGGTCTGTCATCATCGGTTTATCAGCATCGGTGACTCTGAGTATCGGTGAGTTATTTCCATCGTTATCGGTGACTCAGAGTATCAGTGAGTCATTTGTGTTATCATTCTATCACCTGTTGGTGAGTTTTTCATCGGTAAATTTTCCTTTGGTGAGTTGATCAATACTGTGTCATCCATTAGTGTGTCGATCATTGGTATGTCATCCATCGGTGTGTTGATCATCGGTGTGTCTTCCATCGGTGTGTCGATCATCGGTGTGTCATCCATCATTGTGTCGATCATTAGTGTGTCATCCATCAGTGTGTCCATCATTGGTGTGTCGATCATCAGTTTGTTTATCATCGTTGTGTTGTCCATCAGTGTGTCAATAATCATTGTGTCTTCCATCGGTGGGTCGATCATCGGTGTGTCATCCATCGGTGTGTTGATCATTAGTGTGCCGATGAAACAAACTATTCTTGGGACTCTAAGAGACTTATGAAGTGAATATATTATGCAGAGAAAAAATAAAATAAGTGACATCCATAAAAACATGGACATATACAATTGAAAATATAATAAAGCATAAATATAGTTTATTGAGTTGATAAAATATATTGTTCAGTATGACATAATTGTTTTACTTAGAGATATTAAATGACATAAAATAATAGAATCTATAGATTGACATTATTTGTGATTATGAAAACCATTATATCATAGAGGTTCCAATAATATTTCCCTTTTTGATAATCACAAATTATGGCATACACGTGATGTTAAGGAATGGTAATTACATGACTTATCATATCTCACTGAATGTAATTTTTCAAAATAACTAAGTCTTTCCTTTGTTTCTGTTTTTAAAACAAAGATCCCCCTCAAATATTGGATTAGAGGGAATATATGTATATATATTATGGTGAGTACATTCCATGTGTCCTATTCCATATTTTCTACCCCTGAAATTAATAATGTATTCCTATACCTTTGTCCCCCTCTTTGGATTATCAAAAAAAATTTAAGAGAAGGAGAAGGAGGAAAGACAAATAACCTAAATAAGATGAGAAACAGCGTGATCACAAAAAGGATTTCCATTAAGTTTCAAAAGAGTACAACCAGAAAAATAAAATGATAAATCTCTGTCAATTACAAAATCCACCACTAAGGTTTTGGATTTTGAGGTGTTTTCCCTTTATCTGAAAAATCAAGAGTAGCATCAAAAGGATTTTGGTTTGTAGTGTGAAGAGGGGGTCTGAAGACAACACACGGAGGGACATTTTCTTTAAGGGTATGCCTTCTTTCTGATAACACACAGCTCTGAGGTTTCTCAGTAATGACTGGTCAAATCTGAGAAAGGGCCTGAGTGATAGTCATCAGAGAAAGAGGCCGAGAGGTAGGGCCAATGGAAGCAGTAGTAGGAACAACAATTTCTTCTTCTTGAAAATCCAGATATGGCTTGAAGAGCTTGATGAAATCATTAATGATTTCACCACCATATTGCATGGAATTCTTGAAATTATCCTTATTCCCTATGAATTTATCTAGTAGAGGGGTAAACTCATTCAATTGTGCCACTTGTTTCTTGAAGGCTTCTGTTACTAGAGGAATTATGAGTTTTTTAGATAAAAACATAAAGTTATTGATGAGATTGTTCTTGTTATAGATCTTATTAAAGTACTTATAAACTTTTTCTTGAATCTCTCTCCCAGAAACAGAGGCTTAATATGTGCACTACCTTGCCATTTTGTAAACCAGATCTATATTTTAATGTACCTTTTCAAGAGTTTATATGTCTAGATCACTCTAAAGATTCATTAGTTCTTATCTTATCATAGCCTTGAGATATTCCAAATTACAAACAACACCTATCCCACCTCTAGAAGTGGATGGAACAATGATCATTCTTTCAAGATCTTTTTTCAACATCTTCAAACCTACATTCAGTATATGTGCCACTATATTCCTAATAACATCCATCACTTCGCTAAAAAGTTCATGAAATTAGTGTTTTGAGAATTTAACCAATTTATCATCTTCCTTACTTCTTCTCTCAAAAAGGTGTTAGGTATAATGATTTTTTAGTTGTGGTAATGAGATTAGGTTGAATATCCTGGATCACCAACCTTGAAATTTTTGAAGCATCCGCATCTGAAATACTCATTGAAGTAGAGGCTTCACTTCTGGATACAAATGAGGCTCTCACTGACTCACAGATATCATTTTTGAATTTATCTAAATTATCCTTAGTGACATAGTCACTAGGAATAGGTTGTTCTACTGGCACAACTATAGGTGGTGCTACAGGGGAAGCCGGTGAAACCGGTTCTACTTCAGCATGAACTCGGGGAGTAGGAGTAGGTGTTGTTATCTCCTCATCAGAATTATACTCCAAACCAAATGTAATGTATCTGGGATCATTATTCCACTATCGAGTACAGGTCCAATATCTTGGCTCAATAGTTCCAATCTTAACACTTCTTCCCTAAGGATTAGGTAAAATTTCATCTTTATCTACTTCTTCATCCTATCCTCTAGCCAAAATAACATTTTTGGGCATATGTAGAAACTGAACTTGAGGTTCTCCATGTAATCCATCCCCTTCAACTTCTCTAGGAACGCCCTCAATCTGAGGCACCTGGTCCTCATCCTCTTCCTCATGGCCACAAGCTATAATTTCATACAACTCCGGAATGAGTTCTTGATTTTCAACAACATGATGATGAGGTCTATCCTCATTACCAGCATATCCATGATCAACAACCTCCTATCCAATAGGATCAGTACCATCTGCATCTTCATGTACATATTTCTCACTGGATCAATCAACTACTTGTTGTATCACTGTTAATGAGTCACTAGCATGCTCATTGTCTCCCTCTTTATCATCATCATCATCATCATCATCATAAGACTCATCATCTGACTTACATACATATTATTCATCACCAATGACTTTGGTCTATTCCTCATCCTCATCACCTAATAAAGGATCCCTTGAGGGTAAATCCAAAGGTGGACTAGCTAATCAATAAGACATGTCTTTTACAATATCCGTAATATCAGGATCACTCCTGTAATAAATATGAGATCCTTATTCCCTTGGCAACTCAGCCTCAGCTTCCTCATCTGAATAGACAGCTTCCTCTCCGGGTTTTAGGCCTGGATCAACCTGGTCCTTTGGTCTAGAAGGATAGTCAATCATATTGAACTCCTCATACAGTCTTTCCTCATCTCCTACCCAACAATTCCTCCACGAGCTCTATAAAATTCTAATTCTCTTAAAAATCTTTTTCTGAAGGCATAAACCACTGTAGGCACTAATCATTTCATCTCTATCTTCCACACAAACCAACTTTTTTATCATTCCAATGATCAACCTAGGATATTAAAAACATGTTACTTTCTTGGAGGGTTTTCTCATATCACAAATATGTACCATTAAATACCTACAAAGATTCACATTTATCCCAATTTTCTAGAGGTGAATCCGGAATACATCATGATACTTCACAGTAGAGAAATCTCCCTTCCTTGGGCAGATTTTATGTTGAATAAACTTAAAACTAATCTTGCCACTCCATAAAATTCCCTAACATTAGCTCTCATCAATTCTTTAATTCCATTTATCTTTTTCAGAGAATCCTCATAAGAAAAAAAATAAGTGGAAGGTGGAATGTTATCTTGATAATTATCATAGACCCTTTCATGAGGAATTTTCAAACATTCATCCTATTCCTTAGATGAAAAAGTTATTTCTTTTCCATTTACTACAGACTTCATTCTCTCTTCTTCAGCTCTATCCAGAAATATATTCATGTTAAGATAAAACTCATGAAAAAGTTGGGGATAAAATGGCATTTCAATGTTTGAGAACAAGCTTAGCTATCCTTGAGATTCTATCACCCTTAGCAGAAGTGACCTGCTTGATATAATCCATTCTTCAAATACTTCTTTCTCGGTTGTAGCAACTCTGCTTCCTAAACCTGGATTTTCAGTACCACTTGAGTCACCCTTCTGATGCTCAGTTGAGGTTTATTCCCTTGACTCTTCCATTATTCACTTCTTCCATTCCATTCATGAAGATTGACTCCAAATAGAGTCAAAAGGTCATTGGTTGAGAGATAGAGTATCAAAGAGTTGGAGATTTTACAGCATAGGGAATGTGAAAGGAGGAAGTGGATTGAATTTGTTATATCATTTAGGGATTGTAAACCGTAAAGCACAAAAAATGAAAAGCGATAAAAAGAACATAAAACTATGTCATTTTACTTAAAATGGAAAAAATTACAAAAAGGTTATTATGATATTGGTTTCATAGGATTAGTTTCACACAATCGGTTTCATAGATCTGTTACACATATTTGTCTCACAATTTGGTTTTATAGATCAATTTCATAGATCAGTTTCACAGATCTGTTTCATAGATCAGTTTCACAGATTGGTTTCACAGATCAGTTTCATAGATCGGTTTCATAGATCAGTTTAAGATATTAGTTTCATAGATCGGTAGATATTTTCAAAGGAAAACTAATTTTGACAAGGCTTTAATGATTAATCATTTCTAGTTCATGTCTAATGTAGTTCATTCTCTCAGATTTTAAGGGTTTAGTGAATATGTCAGCAAGTTGATGCTCAATACTGATAAACTCAATAATTATATAACCTTTTTTATAATGATCTCTCAAAAAGAGATGTATTGCATCTATATGTCTTGTTCTAGAATGAGAGATTGGATTATTAAAATATTAATAGCACTTGTGTAGTCACTGTTTTTGGAAATATGTCTGAATTGAAATCCATAGTCTAATATGGTGTGCTTCATCCACAAAATTTCGGCACAGCAACAACCAGCAACAATGTACTCGCCTTTAATAGTTGATAATGCAACTGAATTTTTCTTTTTACTACACCATGATATTAAAGACTCTCCCAAAAAGTGACGTCTTCTAGAGGTAATTTTTCTATCTAACTTACATCCACAAAATTCATCATCTAAATAACTAACTAGATCAAATGTTTTTCCTTTAGGATAAGACAGTCTTAAATTAGTAGTATACTTGAGGTATTTGAAAACTCTTTTAACCACATTTAAATGTGACTCTTTTGGGTTTTATTGAAATATTGAACACATACACACACAAAACATAATATCTGTCCTAATATCATTTAGTACAGCAATCTCTCATTCATTCCTCTGTATGCATTTTGATCACCGGATTTTCCATTTTCATCAGGATCTATCGTGCATGTATAACTCTAGGGGTTTCACTAAACTTAATGCTATCAAGTCCATATCTTTTCAAAAGATAATTTGTGTACTTACATTGATTTATAATAATACCTTCTTTATTTTGAAATATTTGAAATCCAAGAAAATATTTAAGTTCACCCATCAAACTCATTTCAAACTCACATTTCATTATTTTATAAAAACCATTACATAAAATTTTTTTAAAAGATACAAAGATAGTACCATCTACATATATTTAAGCTATTAAAACATATTTTTCAATGATTTTTATAAACAATGTAGGAACTGTAAGTATTTTTGTAAAGATTTTAGAAATAAGAAAGTTACTTAACTATTCATACCAAGTTCTTGGAGCTTATTTGAAACTGTATTAAGCTTTATATAGTTCAGACACATGATTTGGAAAATGTGGATTTATTAAACCTATGGGGTTTTCAACAAAAACATCCTCAATTATATAACCATTTAATAATTCACTTTTGACATCCATTGGGTAATGTTTAAAATCCATGTGTGTTGTATAGGCATGTAAGATTCTAATGGATTCAAGCATAGCTACTGGTGAAAAGGTTTCTTCATAATTAATTTTTTCTTCTTGATTATATCATTGTGCAACTTACCTAGCTTTCTTTCTAACTATATTTTCATTTTTATCCACTTTATTCCTAAACACACATTTGGTTTCAATGGCCAAAATATCCTTTAGTCTATCTACAAGTTTCCAAACTTTATTTCTTTCGAACTGGTTATGTTCTTCTTGCATGGACATTAACCAAAATTCATCATTTATTACATCATTGATATTTTTAGGTTCATGTTGTGACTAGAATTCTTGATGTTCAACCTGGATTCTCAAGGAAACACTAATTTGTGTTCCTCTATCTAAATCTCCAACAACAGCATCTATGGGAAGATTTTTAAGTGTCCAAGTTTGTCTAGTAAAGGTCAGACTGGTTGTTTTAGGTTTTTCATTTTTATCTAGTTCCTTATGGCTAGAATCAAGAGAATTTCCAGAACTAGGAGTCTTCATAGATTCCTTCATATGATGATTTTAGGATTTGTCATTAATAACAAGATTTGACATGTCCACTCCAATATTTTCTAGTGAGGTATGAGGATCATATGGATCTATTTCATCAAACTTGACATGTACAGATTCCTCCACATGCTTTGTTTTCTTATTAAAGACTCTATAGTATTTTCTTGATGTAGAATATCCAGGAAATATTCTTTCATTAATTTTGGGGGAAATTTTATCTAAATTGTATTTAGTTTTCAAAATATAAACTTTACATCTAAACACTTTAAAATAACTTAATTTGGGTTCCCTATTGTTCCACAACTCATAAAGAGTTCTATTAAGGATGGGTCTGAATAAGACTCTATTTATTATATAATAATATATATTATAGGTCATATTCATTATACATAGTTCGAGAAATTTCATGTAGGGTTCTATTTCTTCTTTCTACCACACCGTTTTGTTGAAGTGTACTAGGGGAATAGAAGTTGTAATTATATCCATTTTGTGAGCAAATTGATTCAAAATATTGATTCTCAAACTCACAAACATGATTACTTATGAAGGATTTAATCTTAAGTCCACTATGATATTCTACAGTCCTAGAATACATGGTGAAGTGAGAAAAAGTTTCACAATTGTGAGCTAAGAAAAAGGTCTAGGTATACCTAGAGAAATCGTCTAAAAGGACATAAACATAATACTTCTCATTGAGACATGAAACTATAGATGTTCTAAACAAATACATGTGAACCAACTCAAGAGGTTTATAAGTAGTTAATTCTTTCATTTATTTGAAAGAGGTTTTATGTTTGTTTCTTTTTTGACAATGATTTCACACCTTATTGTTTGGAAACTCTAATTTTGGTAGGTATTTAACTAAACCTTTTCTAGTTAACTTATTAATAGAGGATATATTGTAATGTATTAGATTTCTATGCCAGATCTAGGACTCTTTTTGAATGGCATTTAGACACAAAACATTATGTGAGGATAGTGTGTCTAAATTTATAGCACATATATTATCAGTTATATGAGAAGAAAATATTAAGTTTTTCTTGGCATCAAAAACATAGAATGATTCATTTTTTTTAATTTTACATTAAATCCATCATCACAAAATTGAGATATGATAAGTATGTTATTCTTTAATCCATTAACATAAAGTGCTTCAGAAATTGAAATAGAGTTAGGGTAACCAATCTGGCCTAGACTGATGATTTTTCCTTTACCATTGTCACAAAATGTGACATGTACTCCAATAATCATGATAACACTTTTAAATCTTGAATAGTCCCTTGTCATATGTCTTGAACACCCATTGACCAAGTACCACATATTTCTATATGAGCTCTTAAGGAAATTTACCTACAAAACAGTTCATCCAAGAAATGATTTTGGTACCCTTATTTTTCTGGGTCCACATACATTATTAATATAAGCTTTAGGAACCCATTATTGTCTTATGGGATTCCTATATGTGGAATATAGAGTGTTTTAAAAAAATATGTTTGGTCCTAAATAATTGAATGCAGTAAAAAAATTCTTCGAACTGGAACTTGCTGCAATATTCTGGTTTTTGATGAAAGAAGTAGTTTTCCAAATTTGGATACCAAATTTGGTTTGGATAAATTCCATTGACCTGGTTGATATCTAATCCTATAAGTATACTTAAGAGCTATTTTTTACCAATAATTTTTGTAAGGGTAAGTTTTCCATTAGCAATATTTTCTATGTATTTCATCAATTTCTCATTAGAAATTTTTAACACATTATTCTCCTTGAGCAGTTGAGCATTTTTCTCTTTTTTAGTTATATGTTCAGATTTAAGAGTTATAGTAAGAGAATTTTGTTTCCTCAAAGACTTATACTTGTCTTCTAACTCAATGCATGTTTTTTCTAGCATTTTTCAATATTCAAAAAAGTCATCATTTTTTGTATTGTCGGACTCACATTATTTTTTAGAATAATAAGAATTATGTACATGAGAGTCTAAGGTTACCTCAGTTGTGTTTTTAATAAAACACATATTATCCATATCCACTGCTTCGTTATAAGAAGAAGAAGATTCACTTGATCTGTCCTCAGAGGCACTCTAGGAGGCCTTCATTGCTTTCATAAACTTTCAATCCTTATTTTCATACTTCTTCTTGTATTTAATCTATGGACAGTCATCCTTGACATGTCCTTTCCTTTTACATTTGAATCAAATTATATATTTTGATTTATCATTTCTCATCCAACCCTTTTTTTCAATTTCACTTGTTATCATACTTTCCTTTGTAATTTTTCTTTCTGAAAAACTTCATTTTCCTATAAAACATATTGAATCTTCTGGCCAAATGGTCCATATCTTCATCACTATCTGAAGATGATTCTTCACTATTGGAGCTTTCAACGGTAGTTTGAACTTTCTCTTTCCCATTACTTTTAGAGTTAGTGGTCTTGAAGGCTATATACATTCATTTTGGTTCATCCTCTTCTTGATTTACCTTCAATTACTCTTCATACATTATTAATTTTTCAATAAATTTCTTCACTATTATCTTATCAATCTCGCTCGATTCTCTAATAGATATAGATGTCCCTCGCTATCTCTCTAGTAAGCATCGTAGAATCCTCATTATCTGCTCTTTAGCTGTAACTTATCTTCCGAAAGAAGTCTATTTATTCACAATTTCATTGAACCTGAGATACATATCATAAATAGATTCATCAAGCTTCATACTAATGTTTTCATATTTAATAGTATAAGTATTTAATCTCATTTCATTAACAATACATGTTCCCTCATGAGAAATAGACTTAGTGTTCCAAATCTCATGTGCAATTTTACAAGTATAAATATGATTATACTCTTCATCTCCTAGGGAATAGTACAGAGCATTCATTGCTTTATAATTGTATTTATAGGTAGTCTTGGTAGGTTCATCCAAATTGCTTCTAGCAGTTTCAAGAATTGCATATTTAATTTCAATAGCAGTCCATATTTCAAATCCCACGCTTTGTAGATGTATTTTCATTTTAATCTTCTACTGATCATAGTTATTTCTATTAAAGAAAGGTGTTTTATTAGTAGCAACCCATTATAAACTATTATCTATGATATAAATTGTAAAATAATTTCAAAGAGATGAATAATTAGAAATAAGAGAATTTTTAAGATCATTGAAAAATGACTACAAACACAGTTGAAAAGATTATAAAAATGACAAGAATTTTTTATCCCTTTAATACCAAATTTTGGTCAAAGTATATCAATAAAGAGGGGGGTGAATTGTGTTTCTATAAAAATTTATGTTAAAAAAACGTTCTTTGAAATATATCCCCCAATTAAAATATAATCAATGTCAGTTTGTAGTGAATTTATGGAAGTCATGAATGTTCAATTAATTTCTCTGAAGATTGACTAGTTATCAACTTTACCAATATAATGATTAGTCAAACTTTTTAAAGAAATATACTGATTAAAAACATATATAAAAACTTTCTAAACTATCTATAAAATTTTAATTTAGTTTTATTTGAAGTGAAATAAACACAGATTAGAATATTCTAAAAGATAAATACATAGTGGATAAAAACAAGAGGTTCAGTCTCAAGCTGAGACGTAGTCCTCTCCACTTGGGGATCACCTTCCACCAAGAAGTTTATATTAATAAAATTTTGGATTCACACCCTGGATCGGGTTTTACAATAGCCACAAGGCTTTCCAGGTCACACTTGACCACTACCACAATTATTCATGGGAAAATAGAAAAAGGATCACACATGATCTCTTCAACTAATCTACATGGGATACAAGATAAAAAAGAGTGTGAGTGTGACGATATTTAGTATCCTCTAGTTATTCATAGGTTATAGTGTGTGTGAAACTAAAAAATACACACACTTCTTAAAAAGATAAACACAAGATAAAAATAGATTTATAATTGAATAATGGTGTTTGGAAATTTCTGTTTGTTTTGAATTGAAGCTATGGAATATATTGAAGGGGGAAAAAGATATTCAAGACATATTCTAGAATATTACTTCCGAACAGAGTATCGTCGCCTTTTTACTCGAGCTTCTAAGAGTTAAAATTTAATCTCCTCGGTGTTAGGATGTTCAGGGAAATTTAGAACTTTCTTTTTGTCTTATTGAACTCCTTATTTACTCATATTTGAGTTCTTTCACAGTTTGTTGAGTTATTCTATTTTCACTATTTAACACATTTGTGTGGTTTATGTCAAACCAACACTTCGCACGGTTTATCATGTAATCATTTTATAGTTCATGGTCTAGTAGGAACGGAGATATCCTCACACGCATATACCTTGTACTATCTATGGATAGTCCTACAGACAAAATTAAATAATGTCAGAAACATTAATTTGTCTAAATATGAAAGTTAGAAATAAATTTGACTAAATAAATTTGAAATAGTATTTATGACTATCAGTGATTCATAAGTATCGGTGACTCATTTTCATCAGTCTGTCGTCATTAGTTTGTCAACATCAGTGATTCTGAGTATCAGTGAGTTCTTTCCATCAGAATCGGTGACTCGGAGTATCAGTGAGTCATTTGTCCTATCGGTATGTCACCCGTCGGTGAGTCATTCATCGGTGACTTATCCATAGGTGAGTCAATCATCAGTGTGTCATCCATCAGTGTGTCTATCATCCATGTTTCATCCATCGGTGTGTTGATTATCAGTGTGTCTTCCATTGGTGTTTCGATCATTGGTGTGTAGTCCATTTGTGTGTTGATCATTGGTGTGTCGATCATCAGTGTATCGATCATCGGTTTGTCGTCCATCGGTGTGTCAATCATCCGTGTGTCTTTTATCGGTGTGTCAATAATCATTGTGTTGTCTATCAGGGTTTCGATCATCAGTGTGTCGATCAAACTGACAGTTCCATGGACTCTAAGTGACTTATTAATTGTATGTCTTACACATACAACTACTAAATAAAGTGACATCTATAAATAAATGGAAATATACACTTATAATGGAGTTTCATAGAGATGTTAAATTACATGAAATAATAGAATATGTATATTGACATTATTTGTGATTATGAAAACCATTATATCATAGAGGGTTGATCATACCATGATTCACTATGAAATTTTCACCCTTACACCACTGTATTAAATAGAATATGTAATGTAAATTCCAAATATAATAAAAAAATTCACTTCCTGTTCGATTTAATTATTTTCTTTTTATCAATATTAAAAAGTGAAATGTTACCTATTTTTATAATTTCATTGAATTTGGAGGTGATTTGGAGCACCCATGATGAAGTCCAAGAAAAATGGGTGAAATTGTGCAGGATCCAAGCACACCAATGGATTAATCTGCACACTTCTTTTTGACCGTGCATCCAAATGGGATCAAATTTTGTGGGTTGGTACAATATTTAATAGTATACATTTAATCTCAAGGAACCCAATCCTGATTCATCTTCTAGGAGTCCCATCCTAACTTATTTTTCAAGCCACCGAATATACACAAAGTCAAAAGTGGCATTCTGTAATATGTCAATATATCGAGCTGTGATTCTCCAAATGGAACCAAACATTAGGTGGAGATATTCAATAGGTAGGGATACATCTATATAATTTTGTAAAAATTGAGATAATATTTTCAATCCATCAAAAACCATGACCTAGTGGTTTCTCAAAATCTGTATGCTCAAAACCACCTTCCACTTTTCCTATAAAATGGATGCTTGGGATCCCCATTTTCATGTTCAACCAAGAAGTGAAGATCCTCCATTTTCAAGTCCTATAGGAGTCTCCTTATCATCTGCGATGTTCTAGAGGCCCCTATCCTCATAGGGAGATCAATATTGAATAAGGAATTCCACCCAAGCTTCATTATCCTCCTGATGTGGAGCTAAATGGTGGGCATTCATTGTGAGGGAGCTACGCACATATCAAGGGAGTTATGATTCTTATTTTTGCTACTAGTTTGGAGTAATTTGGGTGTGAAAACATTTATTTCCATGTATATTACATAATTATATATTTCAACTCTTATTTTGATGCATGTGATTGAGATACTCTTAATTTATAACCGATCGATGTGAGGTTTTGAATGTGCGGCTTGTCTTGTTCTGATTGGACAACACAAGAATCTTTTTCATAACCCCATTCTTGATATTTCAATTTTATTTGGAAGCAATTATTCCATGAATAAGTTTTGGACCATTAAAATATGAATATTATTTCAAGGTTTGGTTCTTTTAGTATTGAAATAAAATCTTTGGAATTAATCGAAATTACAATTAATTTCAACCATGTAATTACTCCAAACCCAAATGAATATATATGAACAATGAACTTTAAATGTGTGTAGTGAAATCACAATGAACCGTTTTATCTCATATTTTTCAAAATCCATTTGGCTTCTAAACTTTTAAGCTTTCAATTAAGTCATTTCGTCATAAAACTATTTTCAAAACCACCCACTATTTTAATACTTCTTATTAAAAACACACACTCTATACGCACCAAATCTCCTTGAGAGATGACATAGGGTCTTCCATAGACTGTAAATAAACCATAAAATCATAATCAATTTTATTTTTCATGACATATCATTCAAATATTCGTTCCATTTCCGGGGAGTGCTTTAGTTTTTAGTGCGTCCTTTTTATAAGGTTTTTGTAATTTTTGTGAATATTTATTTGTTTTCACTTATACATTTTCAATCCCTTTTTTTAATTTATTTGATGTGTAGGTATAAGGCCGCAGCCTTAAACCTTACTTAATATTGAATTAAATGAATAATTCACATTGAGGATATTTTCAGGTTTAGTGTTTTAGAGAATTAGAACATAACTATTACACCTCAAAATATTACAAAGTAGACACTTCTACTAAGTTTCCATAATATAAAAAAAACTCTTAAAAAGAAACATGTCTAGTTCAATGTTTTATATAGCATGACATTCCCTTGATCCCATCCTTGACCTTATTCCACATTAAGTCCTGTGAAAAACATTTCAAAAAAACTTGGGGTGAGCATAAAAATCTCAGTAAGGGATACACAAAGAATGAAAACTGTTAGTTTTTTCAAACATCAAGTAAACCATGTATACTCATTCAAAGTAATACCTTCACCTTCATGAAGTAGTAAAAACTCTTCACTGAATAAAGTACCATTACTTACCTTTTTGTAACCAAAGGATTACCATAAAACCCATATAAAGAACACATAACATATATAAAGGTAACTTGGGACATAAACATACTAAAGTGGAATAACCATACGGTCGACTCCACACATATCACTTAATGGAATAGCCATATGGCCAATTTCCATACATACTTAATTGAATAGCCATACAGCAGACTTCCATACCCAATGCATTGGAGGTTATAACGTAACCACCCGTCCTGGTATTCACGGCACCACCCGTCATATGGTTTATCACGTAACCACCCGTCAAATGTACAAGTACCAATATAAAATCATAAAACATAAAACCAATATAAAGGAATGATAACATTTCCACATTTAAATCACAATATATATAATATAATCCTTTATCAAAACCATTTTCAATACCAAAATACATAAAAGAGTATATGGTATTTATTTTATTTTAAAAACATTACGGCTTGTTGAGGAAGCCAAAGACCAAATAATACTCGCGGAGGCAGAAAAGGTCGTTGTCACCGCGTACGTTAAGAAAACATTCCTTTTTGTAATTTAGTAAAACGCTTCGTAGAAAAAGATTCCTTTTGTATAAAAGTAAAATTCAAAGGGGTTTATACACCGTATAAAAGAAAGTTGTGTATAAAACGAAATATTCCTCAATGAAAGGATATTGAGACGAAGTCCCTTACCTCGGGTCCGACTTGACTCGATCGTCCTTTAACGTCCTGAATAATAAACTTCAGTTAATTTCTACTTGATTAAGAACCTTTTTAAAGTTCATTATTCCTTTTATATCACTTATTGCCATGTTATAAACATTATGGAACCATTTAAGTTAATAATTTTTGTTTTTTCGATATTTGGTTCTTAAGTCGAAAGTGGACTTCTTACAATTACATGTTGTTCGTGTGGTCAAAGGTTCTTTATATCCAGAATGAAATTCCTGATTTGGATATCATATATATCATATATATCCAGCATATACATTTATTTTTAATATTACATAATCATTTAGAGGTAAGAAATGAAATGCACCGTTCATGGAGACGGTAAGCCGTACGTACGCATGAACGCTACTTTCATTTCTTTGTCATATTAATGGAATTAAAAATAAATGAGAGTTTTGTATATTTTAATTCCAAAATTATATTCATCATTTAGATATATCATTCATTATATATATCCATTATATAAATGTACTTTTAATAGTACATTACATTTGGGGATAAGAAATGAAATGCACCGTTCATGGAGACGGTAAGCCGTACGTACGCATTAACGCTACTTTCATTTCTATCTCATACTTTAATGTAAAGAAATAATAATGATATAGAGGTATATTATAATTCCAGTATAACATCATATATAATAACTTTAAATCCATCATTTACACGTCCCACATATGGCATTAACGAATCACATCACTTTGAGGGGGCGGTAGTCCGCACTTCCTTAAATGAAGATATCGTGTTTACCCATAATGGAAACCATAAAGGTATGCCCAAAATGAAAAATACAGATCCTTAAGGAAAACATAAACATATTATATATCATATATAAATATAGTTTCATCTTAATGGCCACCTTTTAAAGTGTTAAAAGAATGTTGAACAATCATCGTTTCGGGAGGCAGAAATTCGTCATCCACGGAAACAGTATGTTCTTTAACCATTAGATGTAGGTGTGTGTAAGTTTAGATCGAATCCTTCTTATAAAAACATCCTATTATATTTAGGATACTGGAGTTGTTACAAAAGAAAAGAATAAAAAGAGTTTAGGGGGTTGGAGAAGCAAAATAAAACAAAATGACTCAAAAGAAGACATTACCTTAAAATTGGGTAACTCCCCTTGGTTTGAGCTCAAAGGCTTTCTTCGGGAAGACTTATTCCCAAAGTTAGGATTTAAGGAGTAAGAGAGGGATTTGGAGAGCCAAAATGGGCAGGGGTTGGCCGAGCCAAAGGCTTTGGGAGTGTGGGTAAGGAGGTAGAGGTGGGGGCCTTTTATAAGAGGAGAGGAGGGGCACTCTTGGAATGTAAAGAAAAGTCACTTTGTTTTAAAATGGTATTCGGATTTAAGAGGTCCCACATTGATGTATTTCGAGGATGAGGTGATAAGGGTTCGAAATCCACTCATCCAATAGGTTTTGGACATGTTTAGGTCTTAGATATTACATTATCTTTCCATTTTATTTAAATCGTTAAATAATGAGGTCATCGCTGCATCATCATGATTTCATAATTAATTTAATTTATATAATGTCTAAAAATTATAAAAAAAATACTATGATATAGGAAATATTTTTATCTTTACAATTACTATTTATAGTCAAAAATCTGACTTGTATAACCCCATGTAAAAAAAATTTTAGTAAAACATCTCATGTTTGTGTCATTTTTACTTTAACATTAAATTAAAAAATTATTTATGTCATTTCCCAACCAAAGTGGCTCCATGGGGTCCCCAAGTTGACCCATGTATTTTCTTGGTCGGCCATGACACATCCAATGAGGGTAGGACATGTTTCAAGCTCATCTCATATTATTAAAACATTATTTTTACCTTAAACTACACTAATTACCACTAATCGCGATTAAGAACGTAAAAGTTACTATTCAACAAAAAATTATTTTAATCTCATTGAACCACATTTTACTTCTTAATGAAAACCATGTATGTCGGATTTTTGAAATTCAAAACACAGAAGTGGTATAATTTCATTTAAACGAAAAATCAGTTTTTATAAGTACCACTTAGTGGTTTCACTATTCATCAAAAATTGATGTTTTTCAGAAAAAATACCAAAAATTCACCCTAAGATATATTTGATATTCCGAATTCAAAAATGAATTCCATTTTACAAAATTCAAAACATATAAGTTGCATTAATTAATTTAATAATTAATTCCCGCTGTCAGAGCAAATAGCGTGTTTTTATGAAACAATAAGTATCAAAATATTGACACTAGTTTAAGTCTGATTTCAAAGTGAAATTAATTCCAACAACCACTATTGGATTTAATGGTAAAAATATTTTCTAATTTCACTTTAAAACCAATTCAAATGATAATCTAATCATATAAATAAATTAGATTAAAAAGAGGTTTTGAATTAAATACAACATTTTACACTATTCATTAAAAATGAACTTTATCGGAAAGATACCAAAAATTTACATAAAGTAAATTTTGATGTCCCGATTCTAAAGAAGAGTTATTTTTGGTCCAATAGAATTTATAAGAAAGATAAAAACTATATTTAATGACGGTTCTCCGTCAAAAGGTTATAAGTGAACCCTTAGTGAAAATTAGGGTATAAATGCCTAAAATTGAATTCTTTCTGTATTTTAAGCCTTTATCTTTTATTGGGTAAATGTAAAAACATTTAAAAACATATATAATCATATTTTAGTTATTTATATCCATTCTCGCCAGTACAACGGCTACGTGTTAACTAACATTTAAAATAATATTATTATATTACTAGTGTGCAACGTAAGATTTCAATGAAACTCTTTGTTGCGTATCGGGTACGCTATCGAACATAGCAACCCCTTTAAAGTAAAATTAATATTTAATTCATAAATATTCATAAATATGAAAATTATTTATTCTTTATTTACCTGGGATGTTACATCCTTCCCCCGCTTTTTTGGAATTGTGTCCTCGCAATTTTATTCACTTATCAAAATAAGTGGGGGTATTTATCCCTCATAGGATTTTCAGATTTCCACGTTGCCTCTTCAACCATATGGTTTTTCCACAAAACCTTTACCTGGTGGATTACCTTATTTCATAACACTTGCTCCGTGTGGTCAAGAATCTGGACTGGTTGTTCTTCATAAGAGAGATTCTCTTCCAATTGAACTACCTCTGGACTCAAAACATGAGATTGATCTGGCATATACTTCCTCAACATCGAAACATGAAAAACATTGTGTACCTGAGATAAACTCGGAGGTAAAGCCACTCTGTATGCAACTGATCCAACTCTCTCCAGAATTTCATATGGTCCAATGAACCTTGGACTCAGCTTTCCTTTCTTACCAAATCTCATCACACTTTTCCATGGAGAAACCATGAGAAAAACATTATCACCTACCTCGAAAGATAGATCCTTCCTCCGGTTATCCGCATAACTCTTCTTCCTGCTCTGAGCTGTTCTCATGTGTGCTTGAATCAACTGAACTTTTTCTGCCATCTATTCTACCAATTCTGGTCCCATTAGCTTCCTTTCACCCACTTCATCCCAAAATTCTAGAGTTCGACACTGCTTCCCATATAATGCCTCAAATAGTGCCATCTGTATACTATAATTAAAGCTGTTATTATAAGAAAACTCAACCAATGAAAGATGTTGGTCCCAACTTCCCTGATAATCTATCGAACAAGCTCGTGGCATATCCTCCAAGGTCTGAATCGTTCGTTCTGACTGCCCATCTGATTGAGGATGAAAAGATGTACTAAAATTTAATTCAGTACCCAATGACTTTTGAAGGCCTTTCCAAAAGATAGAAGTAAACCTGGGATCATGATCAGATACAGTGGAGAGAGGAACTCCATGTAACCTGACTATCTCTTTAAGATACAAATGGGAAAGTTGATCTAGGGAAAAAGTATCTCTTATAGCAAGGAAATGAGCATATTTGGTCAACCGATCAACAATAACCCAGATTGCATTATTACCTAGAGATGTCCTCGGTAATCCCACAACAAAGTCCATGGATATATTCTCCCATTTCCACTCTGGCACTGGTAAAGGCTGAAGCATCCCTTTCGGTAACTGCCGTTCTGCTTTAACCTGCTGACAAGTCAAACACTTCACAGTAAAATCAGCAATATCTCTTTTCATTCCATCCCACCAGTAATACTCCTACAGATATCTATACATCTTAGTACTGCCAGGATGAACTGAAAACAGAGAACTATGAGCTTCACATAACAACTCTCTCTTCAACTGTGAATCACAAGGCACACACAATCTCTTCCCAAATCTCAAAATGAAATCATTATCAATGTTGAATTCAGGCAACTTACCTTTCTGAACCAGCTCTACCTTTTTCTGCAACTCGCTGTCTTGCTTCTGTGCTTGCTTGATTCTGTCTGATAGAGAAGATTTCATTGATACCTGAAACAAAACAGAAGGACTTCCTGCACCAACAACATCTATTCCAAATTTCACCAAATCAAAAATCAAAGGATCTCGTTCAAAACGTAGCATGGTTAATGAAGCATTACTTTTTCGACTCAAAGCATCAGCCACTTTATTTGCTTTTCCCAGATGGTAGTGAATTGTACAATCATAATCCTTGATTAATTCCAGCCATCTCCACTGTCTCATGTTCAATTCTTTCTGAGTGAATATATACTTTAAACTTTTGTGATCAGTATATATTTCACACTTTACTCCATAAAAATGATGCCTCCAAATTTTTAAAGCAAAGAAAACAGAAGCTAATTAAAAATCATGTGTAGGGTAATTTACCTCATGAGTTTTCAACTATCGTGAAGCATAATCAATTACCTGATCATTCTACATAAGGACACAGCCAAGTCCCTTCAACGAAGCATCACTGTATATAACAAAATCACCATTCCTGGAATGAAGTGCCAAAACTGGAGCATTCAACAATCTTCTTTTCAACTCCTGAAAACAATCATCACATTCTTTTGTCCAGATGAACTTAACACCCTTACGAGTTAGCTTAGTCATTGGACTAGATAACCGTGAAAAGTTTTCAACAAACCTTCGGTAGTAACCTGCCAAACCAAGAAAACTACGGATCTCAGTTACATTTGTGGGTCTTGGCCATTCTTCAACAACTTTTGTTTTAGTAGGATCAACAGTTATGCCATCTTTTGAAACAATGTGACCCAGGAAAAACATTTGTTGTAACCAAAACTCACACTTGCTGAATTTTCCACATAGTTTATTTTCTTTTAAGGTTTGCAAGATAACCCTTAAATGACTTTCATGCTCCTCTTTACTTTTAGAAAACACCAAAATAACATCGATGAAAACAACCACAAACATATCCAAGAACTCATGGAAAATTCTATTCATAAGGTACATGAATACAACAGGTGCATTGGTTAACCCAAAAGGCATAACTACAAATTCATAATGGCCATATCTAGTACGGAATGCAGTCTTCGGAACGTCTGCTTCTTTTACTTTCACCTCAAGTCAATCTTCGAAAAATACTGAGCTCCCTGGATCTGATCAAACAAATCATTGATATGAGGCAATGGATACTTGTTCTTAACAGTAATATTATTCAACGCTCTATAATCAATGCAAAGTCTCATTGATCCATATTTCTTTTTAATAAACAAGACAGAAGCACCCCATGGTGATGTGCTAGGTCGAATGAAACCATTATCTAATAACTCCTGCAATTGTTTCTTTAACTCTAAAAGTTCAACTTGAGCCATTCGATAAGGGGGTTTTGAAATTGGCTTAGAATTAAGAACTAAGTCAAAAGTAAATTCAACTTCCCGATCATGAATAATACCAGAGAACTCATCAAGAAAAACATCAAGATACTCATTTACCACTGGCACATCATTAATCTGAATAGTTCCTTTATTTTCAACAATATGTGCAAGGTAACATTCATTTCCATCTTTTACTAGTTTCTCAACTTCCTGATATGTTATAAAAATCAGGGTTTCATTATTGTACACAAACTGAAAATCTTTCTGAAAAGAAACCATTTTAGCTATGCAGTCAATCTTAGCATGATAAACAGAAAGCCAATACTTTCCCAAAATAACATCAAACTCTACTAGAGGCAAAACAATAAGGTTTTCTGGTAGATTCTTTCCACACACATGGATAGGAAGGTTCTTCTAATTCCTTTTTGTCTCAACGTTCCCTCCGGGTGTTTTTACCATAAGTTCAGGGTTCATATCCTGAGATGGAATTTTCAATTTACTAGAAAACTTTTCAGAAATGAAAGAGTGTGTAGACCCTGAATCAAACAACACATTGGCATAATCTGAACAAACAAACAGTTTACCTGATACCACTTCATTTGATGGCCCAACATCTGCTGAAGTTGTTGCAAAGGATTTCACCACCCCTTTCTTCTTGTAGTCTGGCTGCATTCCCCCAGTTGAGTTCTTCTTTGGACACTCGTTTTCATAATGACCCATTTCATTACACTTAAAACATCTTATCGTTGGCTTTTCATTGCCTTCTTGATCATCTTCCTTACAGTTACGAGCAATATGACCAGACTTACCACACCGAAAGCACTTACCAGACTTGGATAAACATTATCCAGGATGCATTTTACCAAACTTCCCACAGGATGGATATTTGGTTTTCTTACCTCCTTGCTTCTTTGATGAATTCTTCCCCTTTTCCTGCCAACTAGACCTCTTATTATGTTGTTTGTCATAGAACACATGATCATTGGAAAACTCCATTTCCACCTTCTCCGCACATCGAACAAGTTTTTCATAACTTTTGAACTCACGAGAAGCTAAAGCCCTTCGATACTTTGTCTTTAACCCTGAGTAAAAACGGTTTATTTTACTATAAAGATCTCGTATGAAGTTTGGATCATACCTTGCCAATCGAGTGAACTTTGCTTCATAAGCAGTCATTGAATCATCCTCCTGCCTCAATTCTAGGAACTGTTTTTCCATCCTAAGACGAACCACCTTAGGAAAATATTTCTCAAGAAACATACCTTTGAATTCCTCCCAGTGAAGATCCTCAATCTCATCACTATCCCTGATATTTTTCACCATCGACCACCACTGATCAGCTTCACCTTCAAAACGGTAAATAGAAAGACTAACCTTTTGATGTTCTGAACACCCCATGACATCAAAAATCTTCTCCAGTGATTTAATCCACCTTTTAGCTTGCACAGGGTCAGATGATCCTCTAAATGATGGGGGATGTTGCCTCATGAAATGTTCCACCACTGACATGTTCCTCTGCAGTTGATCTGGCTGATCTCGTGCATGGATACCACCACCATTTATAGCCTGAGTCAACTGTGCCATCACTGCAACAAACTCTTCAGTTCTGATTCCGACCATCTCGGGTTGCTGATTAGGAAGGTTGTCTTCCTCCTGATGTCGTCCCAACATAGCTTCTTTGTTTCCTCTACGGAAAACCATTCTGAACACAGAAATATCTTAGGTGAAGCAACATGGTAATCTGTAAATGCTATATCATTTCAATCATATTATAATTTAACACTTTTCTAACTCCAAAAGTTGTCTAAACCGACATTTGATACCAACTATAAGGCCATGTCCTTAAACCTTACTTAATATTGAATTAAATGAATAATTCACATTGAGGATATTTTCAGGTTTAGAGTTTTAGAGAATTAGAACATAACTATTACATCTCAAAATATTACAAAGTAGACACTTCTACTAAGTTTCCATAATATAAAAAAACTCTTAAAAAGAAACATGTCTAGTTCCATGTTTTATATATCATGACATTCCCTTGATCCCATCCTTGACCTTATTCCACATTATGTCCTGTGAAAAACATTTCAAAAAAACTTGGGGTGAGCATAAAAAGCTCAGTAAGGGATACACAAAGAATGAAAACTGTTAGTTTTTTCAAACATCATGTAAACCATGTATACTCTTTAAAAGTAATACCTTCACCTTCATGAAGTAGTTAAAACTCTTCACTGAATAAAGTATCATTACTTACCTTTTCGAAACCAAAGGATTACCATAAAACCCATATAAAGAACACATAACATATATAAAGGTAACTTGGGACATAAACATACTTAAGTGGAATAACCATACGGTCGACTCCACACATATCACTTAATGGAATAGCCATACGGCCAATTTCCAAACATACTTAATGGAATAGCCATACGGCTGACTTCCATACCCAATGCATTGGAGGTTATAACGTAACCACTCGTCCTGGTATTCACGGCACCACCCGTCATATGGTTTATCACGTAACCACCCGTCAAATGTCCAAGTACCAATATAAAATCATAAAACATAAAACCAATATAAAGGAATGATAAAATTTCCACATTTCAATCACAATATATATATAATATAATCCATTATCAAAACCATTTTCAATACCAAAATACATAAAAGAGTATATGGTATTTATTTTATTTTAAAAACATTACGGATTGTTGAGGAAGCCAAATACCAAATAATACTCGCGGCGGCGGAAAAGGTCGTTGTCACCGCGTACGTTAAAAAACATTCTTTTTTGTCGTTTAGTAAAACGCTTCGTAGAAAAAGATTCCTTTTTTATAAAATTAAAATTCAAAGGGGTTAATACACCGTATAAAAGAAAGTTGTGTATAAAACGAAATATGCCTCAATGAAAGGAGATTGAGACGAAGTCCCTTACCTCGGGTCCGACTTGACTCAATCGTCCTTTAACGTCCTGAATAATAAACTTGAGTTAATTTCTACTTGATTAAGAACCTTTTTAAAGTACATTATTCCTTTTATATCACTTATTGCCATGTTATAAACATTATGTAACCATTTAAGTTAATAATGTTTGTTTTGTCGATATTTGGTTCTTAAGTCGAAAGTGGACTTCTTACAATTACATGTTGTTCGTGTGGTCAAAGGTTCTTTATATCCAGAATGACATTCCTGATTTGGATATCATATATATCATATATATCCAGCATATACATGTATTTTTAATATTACATAATAATTTATAGGTAAGAAATGAAATGCATCGTTCATGGAGACGGCAAGCCGTACGTACGCATGAACGCTACTTTCATTTCTTTGTCATATTAATGGAATTAAAACTAAATGAGAGGTATGTATATTTTAATTACAGAATTATATTCATCATTTGTATATATCATTCATTATATATATCAATTATATAAATGTACTTTTAATAGTACATTGCATTTGGGGATAAAAAATGAAATGCACCGTTCATGGAGACGGTAAGCCGTACGTACGCATGAACGCTACTTTCATTTCTATCTCAGACTTTAATGGAAATAAATAATAATGATATAGAGGTATATTATAATTCCAGTATAACATCATATATAATAACTTTAAATCCATCCTTTACATGTCCCACATATGGCATTAACGAATCACATCACTTTGAGGGGGCGGTAGTCCGCACTTCCTTAAATGAAGATATCGTGTTTACCCATAATGGAAACCATAAACGTATTCCCAAAATGAAAAATACATAAGATTAAGGAAAAGATAAACATATTATATATCATATATAAATATAGTGTCATCTTAATGGCCAACTTTGAAGGTGTTAAAAGAATGTTGAACAATCATCGTTTCGGGAGGCAGAAATTCGCCATCCACAGAAACAGTATGTTCTTTAACCATTAGATGTAGGTGTGTGTAAGTGTAGCTCGAATCCTTATTATAACAACATCCTAGTATATTGAGGATACTGTAGTTGTTACAAAAGAAAAGAATAAAAAGATTTTAGGGGGTTGGAGAAGCAAAATAAAACAAAAGGACTCAAAAGAAGACATTACATTAAAATCGTGTAACTCCCCTTGGTTTGAGCTCAAAGGCTTACTTGGGAAGTCTTCTGCCCAGAGTGAGGCTTCAAGGAGTAATAGAGAAATGTGGAGAGCCAAAATGGTAAGGGGTTGGCCGAGCCAAAGGCTTTGGGAGTGTAGGTAAGGAGGTAGAGGTGGGGTCCTTTTATAAGAGGAGAGGAGGGGCACTCTTGGAAGGTAAAGAAAATTCACTTTGTTTTAAAATGGTATTCGGATTTAAGAGGTCCCACATTGATGTATTTCGAGGATAAGGTGATAAGGGTTCGAAATCCACTCATACAATAGTTTTTGGACATGTGTAGGTCTTATATAATACATTATCTTTCCATTTTATTTAAATCATTAAATAATGAGGTCATTGCTGCATCATCATGATGTCATAAATAATTTAATTTATTTAATGTCTAAAAATTATATAAAAAATACTATTATGTAGGAAATCGTTTTAGCTTTCCAATTACTATTTATAGTCAAAAATCTGACTTGTATAACCCCATGTAAAAATTGTTTTAGTAAAACATCTCACGTTTGAGTCATTTTTACTTTAACATTAAATAAAAAAATTATTTATGCCATTTCCCAACCAAAGTGGCTCCATGGGGTCCCCAAGTTGACCCATTGATTTTCTTGGTCGGACATGACACATCCAATGAGTTTAGGACATGTTTCAAGCTCATCTCATATTATTAAAACTTTATTTTTACCTTAAACTACACTAATTACCACTAATCGTGATTAAGAACTTAAAAGTTACTATTCACCAAAAAATTATTTTAATCTCATTGAACCACATTTTACTTCTTAATGACAACCATGTTTGTCGGATTTTTGAAATTCAAAACACATAAGTGGTAAAATTTCATTTAAACGAAAAATCCGTTTTTATAAGTACCACTTAGTGGTTTCACTATTCATCAAAAATTGAAGTTTTTCAGAAAATTACCAAAAATTCACCCTAAGCTATATTTGATATTCCGAATTCAAAAATGAAGTCCATTTTATGAAATTCACAACATATAAGTTTCATTAATTAATTTAATAATTAATTCCCGCTGTCAGAGCAAATAGCATGTTTTTATGAAACAATAAGTATCAAAATATTGACACTAGTTTAACTCTGATTTCAAAGTGAAATTAATTCCAACGACCACTATTGGATTTAATGGTAAAAATATTTTCTAATTTCACTTTAAAACCAATTCAAATGATAATCTAATCATATAAATAAATTAGATTAAAAAGAGGTTTTGAATTAAAATACAACATTTTACACTATTCATTAAAAAATGAACTTTATCGGAAAGATAACAAAAATTTACAGAGAGTAAATTTTGATGTCCTGATTCTAAAGAAGAGTTGTTTTTGGTCAAATAGAATTTATAAGATTCATCAAAACTATATTTAATGACGATTCGCCGTCAAAAGGTGATAAGTGAACCCTTGGTGGAAATTAGGGTATAAATGCCTAAAATTGAATTCTTTCCGTATTTTAAGCCTTTATCTTTTATTGGGTAAATGTAAAAACATTTAAAAACATATATAATCATATTTTAGTTATTTCTATCCATTCCCTCCAGTACAATGGCTACGTGTTAACTAACATTTAAAATAATATTATTATATTACTAGTGTGCAACGTAAGATTTCAATTAAACTCTTTGTTGTGTATCGGGTACGCTATCGAACATAGCAACCCCTTTAAAGTAAAATTAATATTTAATTCGTAAATATTCATAAATATGAAAATTATTTATTCTTTATTTACATGGGATGTTACAGTAGGTTTGGAGAATGATGTGTTCTAATCTGGTAGATTTTCCTCTTTTATAACCCGAACCAGAGAAAACTCTATGGTAATGACACTAAGACACACAAGAAAACACTTTGATGGAGGACACACCACACATTGAAACTCTTCCTCACCCATTATCTTCTTCTAGAACTAACATCAAAATGGAAATAAACTTTTATAAAATAGATTAAAATCGTATAATATTTAAATAACCAACCTCACTTGATATTGATATCAAAACTACATAAATTCAATTGAAAGGCGATGCACCCAATTTTGAACTAAAATATGGTTTAATTCATCTATTACCATGATTCCATGGACTTCTTAGAGATAATCCAAAAAAGAACTTGAAATAATTTCATACTATTTTTTCAACATTATAACCAGCTAATGTGGATGAGGAACAAGTAAATCTTAGATAATTCCCATTTTCTTTTGAAGACACTATGAAAGATTGATTATAATATGTTAATTTACCAATAAGTGGTGTGGCAGACATAAAACATATTTTTCATGAAAAATATTTCCCAGCCTCTTGAACTGAAACAATAAGTAATGAAATTTGTTGGATAAGACAATATCAAGGGGAAACACTTCATGAATATTAGTATGTATTTTAAATATTATGTTCAAGTTGTCCACACAACCAAATAATTTATCAACATTTAATTCAGTATTTTTATGAAGGTTTAATTCTTATTGATCTAAATATGATTGGTTGCTACAGGTGGTGCACTAGTTGATAAGACCCCAGCTGCAGAAAGAACCCTAATTACGAACATGGCATAGAACACTCAACAATTTGGTACATGGCCCAGTGTACCCTTTTGAGGTTTCCATGAGGTGAAAAGTACTGAATTTGAGAAGAAGGGGGACAT
The DNA here is from genome assembly GCA_963277665.1 of Viscum album. Classification (NCBI taxonomy): domain Eukaryota; kingdom Viridiplantae; phylum Streptophyta; class Magnoliopsida; order Santalales; family Viscaceae; genus Viscum; species Viscum album. The sequence continues at coordinate 999,104,111 of OY728151.1, read as the reverse complement.
AATGTTTGAATACGTAAGTACCATTTTATGAAAACTCACTCTCTCCCAAGGAAAACCCCAATCTCCTCCTCCCATCTATTATGGAATCTTCTCATCTAACACCCATTATTTTGACCAATTCCCCCAATTGAGATAAACTTCTGAGAGTTGTGAGGTAATCATATGAGGACACCCCTATAACCAACCCTTTAGGAATGAACCATGTAATTCATCCAACTCTGGGTGGAATGACAACCAATCCTATAGGAAAGGGGGTATTCAATCTAGCCTCATCAACCTTAGAACCAACAATGGAAGAGTATCCATCCACCACCACCACCCATAAATATTTAACCACCCCAAAGGAATTTCTGACCAGCCCCACCTTAGGCTAGCCTAGATGATATGACTAAACCAATGGCTTCCCGCAATATCCAATTCTAAAAAACCACCCAAGCATCCATATAAGACATCAAACCCCAATTAGGCTAACTAGCTAACTCGGTGGGGGAAAATCAATGTCACGGGTCGGGTAAGGTACCTTCTCAACTAGTAGTTAACTAGAGGGATAAGGGAATTGTTAGTTCCATCACACTTAGGAGTAGAACAAAACTAAAAAACCAAATGAATTCTCAATTAGTTTCACCCCTCCTAAGGAACCCTCCATCACAACCATTGAAAATGTTCCAAATGTTGAACAACTATGTCTAAAGAGAATCCCATCAAAAGGAAAGAGTGTGTATGTCGATGAGTCTCATATCCCAACCATTCCACTTCCATTTCCCTAAAGGGCCACCCAACCTTGGAAACAAAAGGAAACTGTACTAGATAAGGAAATATAAGAAAACTTCAAAAAAATGAAGGTACACAACCCCTTGATTGATGCTTTGAAATAAATCCTAATATATGAAAATTTTTCGAAGGAGTTGTATAAACACTGAAGGAAACTTCGTGGAGATGAGAAGGTGAGCTTGAGGAGGAATGTTTCAGCATTGATAGAGCCATCACATCCTACCAAGTTCAATGATCTTGGAACATTCTCAATTTCGTGCACCAAAGGGGAGTATTCTTTTTCTAATTCTATGCTTGATTTTGGAGCTTCTATAAATGTGATTCCTCACTCCATTTACTCTACATTGGAGGTTGAGGAACTAAAGCCCACTCGAATTGTTGCTCAGATGGATAATCAAAGTACCTCACACCCCTCTGGTGTGTTAGAGGATGTTCTTGTGAGGGTTAAAATTTTAATTTTTCTTAGTGACTTTTAAGTGCATAAAATTGTGGATGATAGGATGAATAGACATCCCCCAATTATAATGGAGAGGCCATTCATGAAAACTACCAAAACCGTAATTAATTTCCCCAATGGTACATTATCTTTGGAGTTTGGTGGTGACATTTTCCACTTCAACATCCTTGATTTCATGAAACACCCCTTATAAGAACATTCCTCTCTCTTAGTAAATTCAATTGATGTACTCCCTACTTCTGAAAATACATCTTTTAATTCCCTCTATCGCCCTTCGGAGTTTTCATACATGATTGAATTTTTTGGTAATGAATCATGCATTGATTGTTGTAGTGTTCTAGACAAGTTTCATGCATGTTTATTGATTTATAATTTCTTGAAAATAGAGGATCCAATTACCATCGATGATGCTGCTAGGCTTATAAAATCTCATTCTTCATTTTAGGATGATACCATTGAGAAATTAGATGAGATCAGTGACCTATCACTTTCACACATAATCCTATTAATCCAAAATACACCTGAATTTGAACTTAAACAAATGTCTCAAGATTTAAAATATTCATATATTGAGAATGGAAACAGGTTAACCATCGTCATTGCTAGTTCACTCCCTCCTGAGCATGAATTGAGACTGCTTGAAATTTTGAGGGAATATTAAAAAGCATTAGGATGGACACTTGTGGATATTCCTAGTATTATCCAATCAGATTTTACACATCATATTTTATTGAATGATGAGTCTTAACCAGTGAGGCTTGAACAACGTCGATTAAACCCAAACCTCCTATAAGTTTTGAAAAAAGGAGGTAAAAAAATTATTGGAAACTCGAATCATTTACCCCATATCTGATAGACAATGGGTCAGTCTAGTTCAAGTAGTTCCTAAAAAATGGGTCTTACAGTAATCCAAAATGAAAATAATGAATTGATTCCAACTCATGTGAAAAATTGTAGGCGTGTTTTCATAGACTATCACCGACTAAACCAACACACTATGAAGGACTATTTCCCTTTTCCATTCATTGACCAAGTTCTAGAGAGTATAGCAGGTAAGTCCCACTAATGTTTCCTTGATGGGTATTCTGGGTACTTTCATATCCATATTTCCCCTGATGATCAGGAAAATACAACCTTCACTTCCCCCTTTGGCATATTTTCATATAAAAGGTGGCTATTTGGTATGTATAATGCGCCAGGTACTTTCCAGTGATGTATGGTTAGTATTTTTTCATATTTCCTAGTTAATTTCACATATGTTTTGATGGATGATTTCACTATTTATGGCTCCTCATTTGATGAATGTTTGATTAGTCTTGGTTTAGTCCTACTTCATTGTATTGAAAATAATCTTGTATTAAATTATGAGAAATGTCATTTCATGGTGTGACAAGGTATCATTTTGGGACATGTGATTTCTAGGGATGGTATCCAAGTAGATAAATCAAAAGGGGATGTAATTTCTTCCTTAAAATTCCCCAAAAATGTAGGGGATGTGCGGTCTTTCCTAGGTCATGCTAGATTTTACTATCGTTTCATTCGTGACATTAGTAAGATTTCAATACCACTCTCCCGATTACTTCAAAAAGAAAAAAAATTATAAATAATGTGAGGATGATTTAAATAAGTTAAAATGGAGTCTCATGTCACCCTCGATAATCCAACCACCTCGATGGGATTTACCATTATATCTCATGTGTGATGCCTCTAACTATACAGTTGGGGAAGTCTTATCACAAAGGGTCAATCAAGCTCCACATGTCATTTTTTATGCCTCGTGTACTTTGGACCCTGACCAAGACAAATACACCACAACTAAAAAATAATTCTTTGATATATTATTTTCCTTGGATAAATTTAGGGAATATCTTTTAGAGTCCATATTCATTGTATTCTCTGACCATGAAGCCCTTCGGTATCTCCTTAAGAAACTGGAAGCTAAACCAATCCCCATTTGCTGGATGATCCTCCTTCAAGAATTCAATCTAGAAATTAGTTATTAAAAAGAGTAGAGAATGTGGTGGCTAACCATTTCAGTAGGATCCACCCATCCACAAATATTGACTCATCTCCCTGTATTTCAATAAATGAAATGATTCCTGATAAGAAATTGTACTAAGTGCAAGATGTTATTCCTTGGAATTCTGAAATTGTAAATTATTTGGTAGAATCTTCCCTTCCTACTGATTTCAATAGAAACCAGGCTTACCTTCTAAAACACGAGCCACGTTGGTACATTTGGGATGACTCCTACCTTTGGCGCACATTTAGTGATCAAGTCCATAGTCATTGTGTCCCCGATGGTGATTTTCAGTCCATCCTTAGATTATGCCACACTCCTGCTTGTGGTGGCCACTTTGGTCCCCAATAGATTGCTCGCAATGTCCTTGATGCTGGTCTCTTTTGGCCAACACTTTTTCTTGGATGCCCATCAATTCTTTAAATCTTTTATTCGTTGTCAAATAATGGGTAATGTCTCTAAAATAAATAAAATTCCATAATAACCATTGCTCTGTCATGAAATTTTTGATGTTTGGGGTATCAATTTTATGGGACAATTTTCCAATTCCTTTGGTAACTTTTACTTTCTTCTGGAACTTTATTACGTGTCAAAATTGGTAGAGGCACAAGCCACAAGAACTGATGATTCTAGGGAAGTTATATAATTTTTGATAACCCAAATATTTTGTAGGTTTGGCTTACCTTGGTTCATCATTAGTGACTAGGGTTCTCATTTCTACAACCGAACAATGCAGTCACTTTTTTGTTGGTATGGGGTCGGTCAGAAAGTTTTTACTACATATCACCCATAGGTAAATGGTCAAGTAGAGGTGTAAAATAGATAAGTAAAAAAAATTCCTGAAAAAATAGTTCAAACTATTAAAAAAATATTCAAGTCTTAGACTCGATGCTTCCTTATGGGCTTAATGTACTAATTTCAAAACTCCCATTGGCATGTCACCATATCGGTGTGTGTTTGGAAAGAGTTTTCACCTGTCTATTGAGATTGAGCACTGGGCCTACAGGGTGATCAAACCATGAAATTATAATCTTTTTTGTGAAGGTTCTCAAAAGAAATTACAGATTCGTGATATACAGGAAATGAGAACTGATTCATATGAGAACTCTAATATTTATTAGGAGAAAACGAGGGAGTCCATCGACCATCTCATCCATCATCATCAGTTCAACATTGGGAAGAAGTTCCTCCACTAAAATGAAAGGCTAATGTTGCATCTAGGTAAGATTCGTTCAAACTTTTTTAGACCATAAATTGTTACTAACATCTCTCCATTTGGTGTTGTCTATGTTCAAAATGAAGAAACAAAGAAAAACTTCACTGTCAATGGGTAGCAGGTGAATCACTTCCACAAAGCCCTTCCAGAGTCCCGAATTGAGTAACTCTAAGTTAATTAAGAAGTTTGCAAATTACACCAACCATGATTTATCCTTCCTTACCACATTTTATTTTATTACATTGAGGACACTGCACACTCTAGGTGTGGGGGGTATATTTCTGGGTTAGTTAATAATTTTCATCAACTTTCTTCTTTTTCTATTTTTAGATTGTTGAATTGTATTGTTACTTTCCCCTTCCCTCCCCCTCAATTTTGTTCTGGAATATAACTTTTTTTTATGCCCATTTTATCATATAAAATAATTCCCATTTAATCGTGGATGTTATTGAAAATTCATGTGGAATGTTCGTATTTCATGTTGTTTTAACATTCAAAAAAAATCGGATGAAATGTTCATTTTAGCAAGAATTCAATATTATGGTGGGACTTTCTTTTAAATTTTAGTTCTTTGTCGATGATATAAATGGTTGTATCATTTTGAAACCTTTTAGAAGAATGGTTCCCTTTTTGTGAATAGTTTAAGGGAAAATTGTGTCACTTGATTTCTCCATGAAACATTTCACCAAACCATAAAGTGTTAACAATTTTACTAATAAATGGGTAAATATAAGTTAGGTTGATTTTTATCTACTTTTAAGAATCATTTTTCCTAAAATTTGTTCCTTATCTGATATATTTCATTATTGTACTAGATTGACCTATGTGTGTGTACCTGTTATCCAACTATTGTATGACCTAAAAAAAATTGGGTTGTATATTGGGAAGGTCAAAAACCACCATTACTTGACCTTTGATCTTGTTATAACCATTGCAATTAGTGTCATTAAAATATCAAACATGGGTTTCGAAAAGAGTTTGATATTTGTTCCAAGTGGAACTTTTGAAAAAAAATGAGGGGAGTGATGAAATGTACAACATATGGGGATATCTAGGTTGGGAGTTTGTGGTTTGACATTTGGGAATGATTAAGTGAGTGGTTCTTAAAATTTTATTGTCAATAATGTGGGAAATTGCAGTGGAATGGATCTTGTAAGTACAAAATTATTAAACTAACTTATATTTACTCAGTAGAAAGTGAAAAGAATAGCATGACATGGTTGTCACACACACGTGGAGAATTAGTGACATGATTAACTTTTGAATTATTTTCTTTCATTGGTATCATTCATCTCTTGAAATTTCATTTGGATATAATTTTTAAGACCTCTTTTTCAATGATTTTTTAGAATAACTCCACAGTGTGATTTTTTCTTTGATCACATTTTTATCAGGAATTAATATTCATTGAATTTTAAATCTTTATAAAGTTGTAAATATCTACAAGAATAATTTTTTTAAATATGACTTTTTCCAAGAGTGAAAATGTCTAGGTGTGGGGGTGTGATTGTACCACGATTCACTATCATTTTCATCCTTACACAATTTTATTTAACTGAATTTGTATTGAAAATTACAAATATAATAAAAAAATTCACTTCATTTTTTATTCAATTATTTTTTTTATCAATGTTAAAAATAGAAATGTTACTTGTTTTGATAATTTCATTGAAGGTGGAGGTGATTTGGAGGGCCCATGATGAAGTCCAAGAAAAATGGGCGAAATTGCGTAGGATCCAAGCACACCAATTGACTAATCAGTACACTTATATTATAAAGTGTATTCACGTGGGCTTAAATTTTTTGTTCCATTCCAATATTTAGTAGGCTACATTTCATCTCAAGGAACCAAAACCCGATTCGGCTTTCTTTGGGGAACAGCCGAACAGATCTGTCCAAGCCACCGAATATGCACCAACTCAAAAGTTGTGTTCTGTAATATGTCAATATCATGATTTTTGATTGTCCAAATGGAGCCACACCTTCAGTGGAGATAGTTAAGTGGTGTGGATACAACTTTTAAGTTTTGTAAAAATTAAGATAAGACATTTTGACCATCGAAAACCATGAACTAAATGGTTTCTCGAAATCAGGATGCTCAAAACCACCTTCCACTTTGCCTATAAAATGGAATCTTGGTCTCTCCAATTGCAATTTAGTCCAAGAAAAAAGGTCTGATATTTTTAAGTTCTAGAGGAGTCTCCTCCTCATACTTGAAGTTCAGGAGGCGCCTATCCTCGTAAGGGGATCAAGAATGAAGAAGGACTTCCACCCGAGCTTCCTCCTCCTCCCGATGTTGAGCTAAATGGTGGCCATTCGTTCTGAGGGAGATATGCACATTTCATGGGAGTTTTGGTTCTTATTTTATCTACTAGTTTGGAGTAATTTAGGTGTGAAAACATTTCATTCCAGGTATCTTAAATAATTACATATTTTAATTCTTGTTTTGATTCATTTGATTGGGATAATATTAATTTCTAACTGATTTGTGTGAGATTTTTGAGTTCATGACTTGTGTTGTTCTGATTGAACAACCCAATAATCCTTGTCATACCCACCTCTTTGAGATTTCAATCTGCTTTGGAATCTCTTATTACATGCATATGTTATGGACCCTGACAATACAATTGTTACGTCAAGGTTTAGTTTTTTAAGCATTGAAATAAATTCTTAGGAATTAATCGGGATTCCAATTAATTTCAACCAAGAAATTACTCCAAAACTAAAATAAAATCTATGAACAACGAACTTGAAATGTGTGTAGTAAAATCACAATTAACTCTTTTATCTCATATTTTTCAAAATCCATTTGTTTTCTCAACTTTTATGCTTTCAATTAAGTCATTTCATCTTAAAACTATTTTCAAAACCACCCCCTATTTTAGTACTACTTATTAAAAACACAGACTATAAACCCACCAACACTCCTTAATAGACGACCTAGGGTCTTCCCTATACTATAAAACAACTTTAAAATAACAATCAATTTGATGTGTCAAGGCAGTGTGTTCAAGGGTCCAACTGTTCACACCTATATTTCCATTTAGATAAAAAAAACCTTCCCATAATAGAGTATCAACATACCTACTCTTTTCCAAGAATCATAGATTTGGGATGAAATAAAACCATATAAATAATTTTGTTCAATCTATTAAAGATCTACAATAATAAGAGGATATATTTTTCAATAAACACTTTTATTTTATTTCTTTATACACCCCTTAAATTATTCTTCTTCCATGATTATATAAAAACAAGAGTATCATTAATATAATTATATAATTTTCTATTTTGATTTATACCTTAACCTATAAAAACTTCCATCAAATGGGTAAATAAGTCAATGTTCATGAGTATAGTGCACTACCCCCTCATGAAATGATTTCGTTCATTTTTCCTTTAACACATATCATGGATTGGAATTATGATGGAAAACAATTATATAATATATATGATATATATTATTTTTTAATATTTATTTAATTATTATAAGACATATACCTTCATTCTTTCCTTATTTTGATAATATGATGACATTATTTGTGGACATGTGGACTACCACCTCCTAAAAGCATATTTTTCTTTCACACTTAACAAAAAATGTATTAAGGATTGGTTAAAAAAATTATATAAATGAAATATATATTATATACATGACATAAATACATAATGGATATATTATATATCATATCACTTATTACCTTTTCATACACTAAAACCGTGATAATGTTGTTTTTTGACATGTGGACTTCCACCTTATCGAAGCAATGTGATTAATTTTACATCATAATAATTCTATAAATAATAATATATTATTAAATTATATTGTATTTATGATATAATTATTGTTCTATTTATAAAAATATTACATACTTTCTTTAAATAATCATCCTTTAAAAATGGGAACATTACCCGTGAGTATATACGGCCTACGGTCTCCAAGATTGTAACATTATTCCATTTTTCATAATCATATCTCATTATTTATTTAAGAAGTATAATTAATATGTGAATATGATTATAATTATATTATTATTATTCCTTACCTTTTTAAATAAATGCCTCTTTGACCATAGTCAACCCAAATAAGTCATTTTTGACACACAAACGAAATATGGTCAAACCATATAACATAAAACTAATTGTTTAAGTAATTGTATAAAACATAATAATAGGTTAAATAAAATTAATAATAAACATGAAAAATATTCTAAAGAATGTAAATAATAGAAATTATATTTTTTTAATGAATATATATTTTTTTATAAATTTTGTGCTTTGGTCAAAAGACTAAATCAATTTTATTTTCCAAAAATTTGTTACACGAGTATAAAATACGAAATCATATTACAATATTTAACATGCAAATGAAGCAAGTTTTTTGGGAGCTCCTCTAGTCTTGTTATGTCCTGAGAAACTCCATTGTAGGAAAGACCATCATCAACCATATTCACTTCTCGATAGGTATGTGTTACAATAGACCTAATTAATTTTATATGGTGTATATACTACCATATGACATGTTATATCATGACTTTAATTTATTTAATGATATTAAATGTTTCATTATATGTAATTTTTTCATGGATCTAATAATTAAAACTACTCATGTTATAAGGATTTTTCTAATATACAAGTCATATTCACCAAAACAAAATTGTGTGGTGTACATATATAACATGAATGTATTTTATGATTATTTTAATTGAATTTATGGGAATTTACATGTCCCTTTTATTATCTATATTTCATTTTTTTTATTTCTTCAAGGCTACCAAAGCGGTATTGTATTTTTGACATAATTTTCCTTCTTTGTGACTTTTGTTATATCATAAACCTATCTTCTTTTATATGGTGTATATACTAAATATTTGATATGTTATATCCTTAATAACTTTATTTTCATGATATTATGAGTTTCATATAATGATATGAATTAAAGGGTATTTCAATTCAAATGTTTTATTGTGGTATGGGACACCATGATTTTTTTAGGATTATTTTCCTCAATAATTTTTGTAATGATATTTTAATGGAATTTACATTAATCAACATAAAAACCTATGTTGTCACATATCCTCTTCAGGGGGTATTTTGTAATGATACCATCCTCATTCTTTCTCTGGATGGATTTTTTCAAAGATATTTTCAAGGAACTCATTACATTTCAATGGGTTATCCATGTTTTAAATAGATTTTTATGAAACAAATTTATTTTTCATGGGTTAACTATGTTTAAAAGATATTATTACGGAACCCATTTCTTTTCCATGGTTAACCATTTTTCAATGATATTTTTATGCAGATCATTTATTTTCCGTGGTTTAACCATGAATCAAATTGATTTTTATAAAACCAATTTTTTTATATGACATAAAAAAGTTTTAAATAGATTATTATGGAACTTGTTTCCTTTCCACTAGTTAATCATATTCTGTTAAGAATAATGGTTATTTTAATGAGTTATGATGAAATTAATTTATTTTTCATTTATTTATATTTCGATTATTATAAATTATCAATGATGGGTGCACACAAAAAGATATCATGTACATTGGGTAATGATGAAATTATTAGAATAATTATAGTGGAATTTGGTTCTATAGTAAATATAATTTTTAACGGATTCATAAGGGTTCTGTATGGGTTTTGTAAAGTTTTATTTTCAATATTTTTAATGATTTATATTGAACAATTTATTACTATAAATTATTTCACAAGGATGATTTGTTTCTCATATTTTGAAGTAATAATAGCTAGGTCAAATGGGATAATTTTCATTTGATGATTTTTGAATTGTTTTTGTAGTAGTTTTTTCGTAATTCTATAAACCACTAAACCTTAAATTTCTTCAAGTATATATTTTATCCATGTTTTCATTTTGATTTTATATGATATTGATGAAAAAATTGGGTCATAATTATTAATATCATAGCTGAGAATGTAATGTTAAGGATTTTAGTAGCGGATCTTGGAGTGTGGGTCATGGGAAATTATAGTTGGTATCAATGGTCAGATTAGATAACTGTGGACAAAAAAAATTCGTATGAAGTTACATGAAGAGACATGGATAACTTCAATGGACTATAATCACAAGGTTTAACATAAATTTGGAGTCTTAAGACACCAATTTTTTGTTTTTTAAGGTGTAAAAAAATTTAGGATATCAATTATATTTTTTTGAGATTTTTTGTTTTGGGTTAGGGTATTTGTAATTCCTACGATAAAAATGAATTGTTTTTAGAGAGGATTTTATTTTTACGATTTAAGAAAAATATCTAGAACGTGTATGTTATGCAACAGCCTACCACATCTGGCTAGGTAACAGTCCTTGACCCATTGACTGGAGGAAGATGAGGCCTTCACACACTACAACTAAACAACGGGTTGTCTGGATTAGCATGGAATTTTTTATATGTAAAGATTTATTTTATTTTAAAACAGATGGTTTATTATTTGGGGAATAATTACTTATTTACATTAGAAGATTATATGTGAAAGTACTTTAAATCATTGGTTTCTGAATATAGTAAGGATGTAACAAGAAAATTTTATTGATAGTTATTTCTGTAATTTTTTGGGTCAAACATTGGATATTGATTTTAATAATTAATATAACATGTGATTTTTTACTCATTTTGGGGATTATCTTACCATGTTGCAACAATTTTGATTTTTTGTTTAATATTTATAGAATGGTGGAATAGATTAGTTATCCCTTTTAGGGTTTTTTGGTCATTAAATAATTCTTTAGGTGCCTTTGGAATTAAAAATTCATTATGAATAGTCATATTCTAGATGAAAAAAATAATATTAGAGTAGAAATTTTTTAACATATGAAATTCACTTCTTAGGTATGTATATATCATAATCATTTAATTCTAGATTGTTCTTAAAATACTTCAACATTAGAAAAATGATATTGAAATTTAATTCTATTCTATTAACATCTTTTTTATATCAAAGACCTTTTATAAACCTATTTGTTTTGTAGTTTGTTTTAATTAACTTCATCTTGACCAAATTCCCTATCACAATCTATTAGACCATGAGAATTATTTCTTCCTTCCAACTAAATTATTTATTCCCCAAAAATGGTCTCCCTTGAAGTAATCATAGCAAAAAAATTACTTCTAGATACTTTCATGTTTCACACTTTCCCTTTTTTAAAATTATGTTTTATTAACCCATTTTATGATGTAGATTTCAATAAAGAAATTGTTAAAATGTTAATCCTTTTATAACCAAGATGAATTTATATAGTGAAATTAAATTAAATTGGGTTATGATGTAAAATTCTAATATTATAAAAAATATATTCATTCAAATTGTTCTGAATTTTTTGAAATCTTGCGTTAAATAAAATTCACACTTTAGATTGTGTTATATGCACCACCATGGTTTTCATGTGTTTCATGTAGAATCAAGTTTCTTCGATAACTTTTGTAATGTGTAAGGGTAGGTCTTACCAAAAAAAAATATACTATTAATATATAACTTGATAGTTATCACCTACCTATTGTAATGGATTGAATAAATAGTATTAATTTAACAATAATTTTTTTAATGTTTTAATATAATTAATTAGTTGGATACAAATTAATAAGAAATGAAAAAAATGACCAAATTAATATAAAGGATGTGTTTTTATGAACAAAATGGTTTTATGTCTTAATAAATTAAATTAATCACTATTATTGATATTTATTAACTAAATATATATGTTATATATTCAATAGATTTTTTTGGAATTTATTTAATATGTTTGATAGTCTTATGATATGAATAAATTCAATTTTAAAAATAAGAAGTTTTATTTTTAAATAAAATTTGTTTACCACCTTTTAATTGTATACTTATTTTAAAAATAAATTTATAAACTTTTATAAATTTTAAGTGAAAAAATAAACTACATTTTGGAAATTATAATAACAAAATCAACATAGGATGAATTTTTGGTATTTTTATGAGAAGTATATTTTTTAAGAATAGTGTTGGGAAAAAATACCTCAAGGTATCATTGAAACATTTATGGGTTGGTTGGGTTTGTTGATAAAGAATCTTTTTATGCTGAATTGTTGAGTTCCATATAATTTTTTGACAATACATATTGACAAAGAACCATGACAAAGTAATGTGTGATCTAGAGGTGGTACAAAAAAAATACAAGGTGGAGTTATTTTCCATTGTTTGCTAAATTTTTGGGCACTAAAATTTTGAGTTTGGTGAGCATTGTGAAAAGTGTATTTCCTTAAATATATCATAAAAATATGGAAAAGGTATGAGTTTCACAAAGATTGGATTCATGAATTTTATTTCGCAAAATCATGAAGAATGTTAATGGTAAGCTCTACGAAAAGAATGAGCTTCGTGAATAGAAAAGGTGATGAGCATTGCGAGAGAGCATTGTGGTGGTGGTGAAAAATAATTGACAGAATTATCCATGATTATAACGAGCTCTGCAATTCAAAAAATTGTCCTGGTGCTTTGCAATATAGAGATAATTTTGACTGAAATTTTAGAGTTTTGTGATTTGAGCTGATATGGTGCTGACTTTGTGTAGAAGGTTCTCAAGTTGGTCGAATCACCTAAAAATAGACCTCGACCCCTTGAAAAGATTTTAGAAATCAAACAAAAAACCATAACCTCTCGAATTGATAAGAAGTTTCACATAGCAGAGAGCTTCCTGAAAGAAAAGTGAATTTACAGAGGCTGTTGATCTCTGCAAAAGGAAGGTGTTCCGCAAAGTCTAGTTTGGATTTGCAAAGGACATGCACTTCATGAAGTATTGATTAGAATGGAAAAACCACCAAGACATATGTGATCTCTGTGAAGAAGTTAGCTTTGCAATATAGAGATCTTTGCGATCTAGTTTTCTTTGCGAACATGTGAGCTCTGAAAATCTGTGAGCTTGGCGAAGTGGTTGGAGCATTTCAAAGGCTTGTTTGAGCTTTACAAAATTTGTATCATTGCAAAGGTACTGTTCTTAAATAATGTTTTTCAAAATGGAATGCCTAGTTTTTAGAAAAAAAAAGTTTTTCATTTGTGGATGGAGGTGGAACTTCAATAGAGAATCTATCTATAACTGTGCATGTATTCATTAGTGATAATGAAAATACCTACAGGTCTATAAACTATTAGAGGATCTTCTAAAGAAGATGTGATCTCATTTAAATTAAGAGATTAGTGAGTTCCCAAATTTTGAATGGTTGTAAACCATGAGGGATAGTGAGTCCACTTCAAACTTGTAAATTGTAGTGTGATTATAGTGGATTTGGCACATCAGCACATTTCTAGTGTATTCTTCCTGGATGTATCCTAGTGAGGTAAAACCATGTAAATTTTATGTGCCATGTGCATGATTTATGATTAGTTCATAATTTTCAATGGGAAGGATAGATAAGAGTGTTTTTTCTAACAACAAAACAAGATCAAAAAGGGGTAGTTGTTTTAATCTGTCATACTCAGATTCACCCCCCCCCCCCTCAGGGTATCTATCCTAGTAGACATTAAAAATAGTGAGAAATTATAGAATTTAATTGAAAACAACTTTTTCATATAATTATTTTATATTTTAAGAATATATTTTAAATTTTTATTAAATAAATGTAAGGACATGACCCCAGTTGCCCAGAGATGGGGCCTTATTTGATTATGTTGGAATACATACAAGGAATACGAATCCCGAAGGACCGAGTAGTTTAGTATTATTGGAATCAAGTTACATACATAAGTTCAACCTTACAAAGGGAAAGGAAAGAAACAACACTAATTTATTCCACTAGAGTCATCACGTCTCCTAGATTATGCTTGCAAGTAATTCATAAATTACATCTTAATATCCCGAGAAAATTAAACATAATAAAGGGGTGAGCTCAAATGCTCAGTAAGAGTAAGAAATACAGTGGAAGATAATATAAACATTATACGTGGTGAATAATTGAAAACACATTCATTTAATAATAAATATGAACACATTATGGCAGAAAAATGAGTTGAGTAAATAATTCCATAATAAAACATAATCATGGGTAATATACTAGTCGAATAACCACATGAAATTTCAATTACTAGCTTCATAATGATGTAATTGAATATTCCAGACATTCTGAATCATTTTTTCATGGCCTCGGTCACGACTTCAAGTGATTAAGGCCTCGGCCAAAATCCATATCACATTGGGAAAGGCCTCGGCCAATTCCAAGTCTAGTTGTCTGATTAGACCTACCGATGCATCGAGGGGATATAGAAGACCCCAACCGTCACATAATAAGTCCAATTAATTCCTCATATGATCGGTGATCAACATAAACAGCATATAAATTCTTATTGAAACTATCATATGAAATGTAACTAACTTTCCCCAATCATTAAAAATAAAACACTAACCATTCAGAATAATATGGTGAATGGTTTTAGGATAGATCATCCACAATAAATTTAGTCATAAACCATTCAATAAAATATGGTATATGACATCATAAATGATTAACCCTAACAATACATAAGAATCAAAAAGACAGTTGAATCAAACGAGAATAATCTTCTAAAATCATTAAGCAATTCTTGTGATAAATACTCTTTTATTTGGAAAAGAAAAGTTCTTTTGGAAATATATTTTTATAAAACCAGAAGTAAAGTAATATAGTATTTCATGATAAAATGAGTGTTTTTATATGAATAATTTTTTCCAAAAATAGATTATAGCTTTCCCTTGAAAATAGATCTGAATTTGAGAAATTCCTTTGTATCAGGCTCGTATTTTTGGAAACAGTTTTGAGAGATTCTTTTAAAACATGTAACTATCCTAAAAATAGGGAATTATTCTGGTTTGTGTACATATATAGAATACTCACACATGATTTATGATTATTACATAACAATAGATAAGAATTTCATCGAGGAAATTAGACAATAAAAGTAACCCGAATGAAAATGGATGTTCGTGTGAAAAACCCTTACCTTAACTCCAAACATGATCTGATCTTGTTCTTAAGCTCCTGGAAAATGAAATTATACTTGTTAATAACTTATTTCAGAACATATTAGACATTTATTTAGTTTACCATAATTTCAGTTAGTTCATTTATGTCTTTATTGACATGTTATTGTATTGAATTTCGTCGTTCTAGAGTGTTCGTTTCCTTTATTTTCATATTTGGTTCACTTGATTTTAAGTAATGAAGTGGAATGGATGTAAATATAAATAATTAAAATTAAATATTATTTATGAACATCCAGAATTTTTATTTTCCATTTCTATCATTTGGTTACATGGAATGAGGATGAATCATTAGATGACCACCACTTTGATTATTTGGCGGTATTTGGAATAATATGAACTAGTTTTTTCATATACCTTAATTATATGTTCATATTCTGGTTCCGGAATATTAATTAGGTTATAACACATTTATTATAGTCTGTTTCAACCATGAATATGGTTTCATGACCAGTAATGAAGAATAAATTGGAGAACGAAACTTCGTCGTCCATGAAGGTTATAAATCAGAACCTCATGGACGTCGATTTCGTTTATAAAATAAAAGGGAAGAAGTAATAATATTTATGATGGTTCTTCCATTCACATGATATAAATCTAGTATATAGATGTTACTGGAGTTATCATGATCATTTGGATTGTAATGACCCGTAAAATACAATGAATTTTTTTTCTTAATTTTCTTTGGGATTTTACATGAACGCGGTTTCTGAAGGCACTTGATTCTGAGGCCCGGTGTGCCCGAAATTTCTAACTGAAGTTTAGCTCGGGTACATTCAGTGAACGAACGAGAGGGAATTTCTAACTTTTGAACCAGTGATCGATATCGAATTCTGAGGGCACCGATGGAACCGCAGCACCAGTAATTGCTTAGGAACACCTATTCCGGAGTTGCGTTTTCATGAGAGAAGATAATAAAAATTTTGGAAGTCTAATTATTTTCCTAACTACAATTTTTATTCCCTCTTGATAGTTTTTAACTTTGGGTAGAAGTTGGGTAACTACCCAACTTCCCATGGGAGGTTATGAGGGTGGTGGGGCCCACACAAACCCCACCCCTTCACATTCCTTAACTCCCTCAACTCTTGTTTAAATATGACAACATAAGAATTAATAACTTATGTTATTAATGAGGTGAGTTTAATGTGTGTGTGGGTTTGAAATTCAAACTCATTTCTAGTTAATAAATTAAGTGAGAGCTTAATTTATTTTTGGGTTAGTTTCTTGTGATGGAGTCTTGGGGAGAAAAAGGCTAAGGATTGAGGAACTTCTTCATCTTTGACGAAGAACGTCGAGTTCTCGGAAACTGATTACGCAATGTCGTGTACAGTGACGCCAGCAACGTCTTCTTCTGCGACGTCTTCTTCTGCAGTATCTCCTTCCATGACGTCTCTACCCACAACGAATCCTCGTTCGACGAACATCCGTTCAAGATCGCATGAGGTAGGGGTTTATTTATTTTATTTTGTTCATGAATTCTACATTGTTGTTATTCGTGGAAATACGACCAAATGATATCGATTAACGAGAGGGGGTCAGACCGCACAAACACGGCCGACCCTCCTCCCTTATCCTTGTTATTGTTTCTAATGTGTTTGAACAGGAATGGCGCGGTGACGTCGCACCACGCGGAATCGTGCGGCAAGTAATGTGCGGAGCCGTCGCGCCGTGCCGTGAAGTTGAACCAAGTCATGGCGTCGTCGTGCCGTGTTGGAGAAAACCGATGACACCGCGGCCGGAGCGGGGCCGCGGCGGAGGGGCGCGGCGCCGTCGCGCCGTGCCGGACAAACCAAAACCGCAGCCGGTTCCAGGCCGCGGCGGAGCAAGGTGACCGACGGCCAGTTCCGGGCCGCCGGTGTCAGAGCAGGGAGGGGACCGGCCATCGCTGGTCCCGTGGTGGCAGAAACCGGCCGACCGGGGTGGGCCAGCCGGACAGGAGAATAATCGGGGGTTCGAACCCCCGGCCGGCCGGCTAGCGGCCCCCATTACCCCCCCCCCCCCCCGAAAAAGCCAAACGGCTCGGCCGTTCGGCTGAGCCAACTGGAGTCATGCGC
The DNA here is from genome assembly GCA_963277665.1 of Viscum album. Taxonomy (NCBI): domain Eukaryota; kingdom Viridiplantae; phylum Streptophyta; class Magnoliopsida; order Santalales; family Viscaceae; genus Viscum; species Viscum album. The sequence continues at coordinate 999,086,591 of OY728151.1, read as the reverse complement.
CGGGTCAGGCCACCGGGCCGGGCCGAGCCGCGCCCAGCTAGGTCGGGCCGACCCCGGGGGTCTCGGGTCTGGTCGGTCTGGGACCGAAACCCCCATTTTCGGACCCTTTGGGTTCATTTGCCCATATCTCGGGATACGGACCTCCGATCGACACGCTGTCAAGGGAGATGTGATCCTTGGATCGAGACGGTCGTTTCGGTATATCACACTCAAGGTTTCAGAATACTTTGGGTTCGGCCGGGTTGGTTCGTACACGAAACCAACTGGGCCCTCGGATCGGAAACGCTCATATCTTAAGCTCCGGACATCCAATTGACGTGCCATCGACTTTGTTGGATTCCTTTTAGTGAGACAGATCTTTTGGCTTACTCCGCCCGAGGTTTGGACGCAGGTGGAGTACAGTCGGGTTGGTTTTTCCTTAAAAACAAACCAGGCCCCTGGGACGAAAAAGCCAATAACTCTCAGACCGGGCGTCCGATTGATGCGTCGTCTGCGACATTGAGTTCCTACTGACGATACAGAACTTTTGGATACATAAACTATAGACTATGTGTCAGTTGATGTATCAGAATCTCGGCTCGTGGAGCGGACCCTCCCGAACGAGCTTGCTGTGTGCGGGAACCCTAGAGCTGGCTGCATTTGTGACTGTGACGACGACGACGACTGTACAGAGATCCTCATTGGATTCGACGGCAACAACTACAGCACTCATAGATCCTACGTGGATCAGTGCTACCGATCCTGTGTGGGTCCGATCTTGTGTGGGTCAGCGCTCAGCAGTTCTGTGTGAGCCAGCGCCTACAGATCCTGTGTGGGTCTGATCCTGTGTGGGTCTTTGCGGGGGTTAGTTACCTATCGATCATGTGTGGGTCAGATCCTATGTGGGTCATTGCGGGGGTTAGTACCTATCAATACTTTGTGGATCCGATGGCTTAGATGAATCAGTGGATATATCTAATCATCTCTATCGTCATACGAAGAAGTATACCTGTGTGAGTTGAATCTTTTTTTTCTTTCCTATGTGGATTGTGTTGTGCTATCCTGTGTGGATTTATGTTTTTCTTTCCTATGTGGATTGTGTTGTTCTATCCTGTGTGGATTTATGTTTTTCTTTCCTATGTGGATTGTGTTGTGCTATCCTGTGTGGATTTACGTTTTGCTTTCCTATGTGGATTGTGTTGTGTTATCCTGTGTGGATTTATGTTTTGCTTTCCTGTGTGGACTGGGTTGTACATGGGCTCGGATGTTGGAGCCGAACTAGAATTGATGACTTAGGTATATTTTTGGGCATATACCTAAGCGGTGTCGTATGTTACTTTGTGATTGTATCTTTCCTTTGTGGATTTTGGGAGACCTTCGGGGGTCTCGGGGTCCCTACTGAGTAGCTTATACTCACCCCTGCACGGGCTATGCCACGGATAGCACTGATTGTGATTGAGGCTTGCGGAGCAGGACGGTACCTAGAGGTGGACCACTGGGCGGGCTGTACTCGGAACGGTCGGCTGGACCTGAGAAGCAGTGGAGGCTATCTGTACACACCCTTCAGGTGGGATTTCCAGTGGATAGCTCGACGTTGCAGCTTTACTTTTCGGTTGTTGTTTTCCCTTCCAGTTGTACTTTAATTTCAGTTTGGGTTTGTATATTGGCCCACTTACTTTTCCGCACATACTATTATACTCATTTTTACTTAGTGTTTACTTCTACTTCTTGCTTGCTCTGTGGTGTTTGTTACTTTACAAAGGCAATGTCTTCCCTTTTTACCGGGAACTACGCCTTGGTGCTAGTCGTCATCCCCTGGCCTATGGAAGGCGGGCTTGGGGTAGTCACGGCACGGGCCCTGAGGATGGTTTGTGACATGGATAGAGGAGGAGATGAGAGTATTTCAAAAGTAGATAAATTGATAAAAAACAAATGAAAAAGAAGGGTACTTTACCTCTGGAAATAACCTCCTTGAGAAACTCCATAAGGGAAGGAATTTTGGTCTTTTGGAAAGACTAAGAGCTTCCTGGTCATGGGGAGTGACTAGGGAAGGGTAATTGGGCTTAACATTGAGGAGATTCAAGGCTTTGAGGAGTGAAGAGAAGATAGAGTGGTGAGGGGTTTTTATAATGGAGGGGAGGAGTACATTTTGAATATTTAATTCATTATTTTATTATTTCCCTCAAGACAACCAATAGTACTGTTTCATGTGACCCATGATAGTAATAATGCCATGTGAGTTCGAACCAAGTGGGCTTACATCATCTTTGCATCACCTATGATGCAGTAAATCAGGTATTTAGCATTTATCGTATTTTATCGTATTTTACTATTCATCAAAAATTCTAGAATTTCAGAAAAATCCCAAAAATTCACCCCAACCATTTTTCTAAGTGTATAATTAAAAAGTGAAGTCTATTTTTGAAAAATAATTTTCTAAAATTTATTAATTAAACTTTTAAATAAAATCATTATTAATTCAAAAATTAACAATTCTAATTCTACAACTAATTCTTTATCACAATGAAAAATTAACCAAGATTTTATTATCTTCTAGCCTTAAGAAAATAAAATAATAATAAACATTACTATTAATTAGGCTCATATTACTATTCATAAGGGTATGTTACTATTCAGTAAAAAATCAAGTTAGTTCTATCGGACTCCAAATGACTTACTGAACACAACTCTATATGACCATTTTTCGAAGTTCAAAACATAGAAGAGGAAAAGTTGTGTTTTAATGGATATTTTATAAAGTGTCATTCTATATTTGTTTTCAATACCATGAGGTGTTACATTCACCCATCCTTACAAAAATTTCGTCCTCAAAATTCACAGAATATTACCTAAAAAGATTCGGGTATGTCTTTAACATAAGCTCCTCAGGCTCTCATGTTGCTTCCTCCATCTTATGGTTCCTCCATAGAACCTTTACCAGACGAGCCATCTGATTTCTAAATACTTGTTCTCTAGTATCAAGAATATTGATAGGCTCCTCCCAGTAAGATAGATCGGGCTTAGGTTCTACTTCTTCATAAGTGAGTACATGTGTTGGGTCTGACATGTAATTTCTTAACATTGACACGTGGAACACATTGTGAACTTTGGAGAGACTTGCCGGCATTTCAAAATAGTAAGCTACAGCTCCTATTCGGTCCAGAATTTCAAAAGGTCCAATAAACCTAGGACTACAATTTCCCTTCTTACCGAATTGTATAATACCCTTCCATGGAGATACCTTTAATAAAACGTGATCACCTTCTTGAAATTCCAAATCCTTCCTTCGGTTATCATCATAGCTCCTTTTCCTACTTTGAGCTATTTTGATATGGTTATGGATAATATTAACCTTTTTTATTGTTTCTTCAACAAGTTCAGGGCCTACAAGCTTTCTTTCACCAACATCATCCCAACAAGTTGGTGTACAAAATCTCCTCCCATATAATGCTTCATAGGGTGACATCTGTATACTTGAATGGAAGCTGTTGTTGTAGGAAAATTCTACAATAGGTAAATATTGATCCCACATGCATTGAAAATCAAGTGAACAAGACCTCAACATGTCTTCCAATGTTTGAATTGTCTGTTCTGATTGTCCATCAGTTTGTGGGTGGTAGGTAGTGCTCAAACGAAGATCAGTATCTAGGGACTTCTGAAGACTTTTCCAGAATCATGATGTAAAACGTGGATCATGATCAGAAACAATCGATAGGGGTACTTCATGAACTCTCACAACTTCATTAATATATAGTATTTCTAGACGTTCAAGTGGTATATCTTCTCTTATAGCAAGAAAATGTTCCGACTTTGTAAGAAGATCAACAATGACCCGTATTTCATTGTTCCTTATAGGTGTCTTTGGTAGACCCATGAAAAAGTCCATCGTGATATAATCCCATTTCCACTAAGGTATGGGAATAGGTTGCAATACTCCTCTAGGTTGTTGCCTCCCAGCTTTCACTTGTTGACAAACCATACATATTGACACAAAATCAGCAATCTCCCTCTTCATGTGGTCCCACAAAAAATGTTCCTTAAAATCTATATACATCTTAGTGCTACTAGGGTGTATAGAGAAATTGGAACTATGAGAATCATCCAATATTTCCCTTTTTAGATCAGGTATATCGGGAACACATAGTCTCTTCCCAAATTTCAAAATTCCATCTTCATATATGAATTCACTCAATATCTCATAATTCACAGCCTTAATCTTCTTTTGAAACTCCTCGTCATCAACTTGAGAACTTTTTATCCTTTATAGTAATGATGGTTTAGAAACCATTTGAAAAATCATTGATGTTTCACCTTCCATGGTTATTCCCATATCCATCTTTACTAGATCAATGAAAATAGGATCCCTTTCAACTCTCATCTTGTTCAAAACTCCATGATCCTTTCTTCTCAAAGCATCTTCCAACTTATTTGCCTTCACTTTATGGTAGTGTATCATGAAATCATAATCCTTGAGTAGTTCAAGCCATCTCCTTTTCCTCATGTTGATTTCTTTCTGTGAAAAGTATACTTCAAAGTCTTGTGATCATTATAAATATCACATTTTTCACCATAGAGATAATGCCTCCAAATATTCAATGTGAAGATTACGGTAGCTAACTCAAGATCATGAGTAGGATAGTTTTTCTCATGAATTTTTAGATGTCGTGATGCATAGTCAATAACCGTATCATTTTGCATAAGGACACAACCAAGTCCTTTCTTTGAAGCATCACTATAAATAACAAACCTGTCATTCCACGATGGTAGAGTCAATATAGGAGCATTGACTAATGTTATCTTAAGTTCTTTGAAAAATTCTTCACAATCTTTTGTCCAAACAAATTTAACCCCTTTACATCTGAGCTTCGTTAGTGGGTTAGCTAGTCGGGAAAAATTCTGCATGAAATGCCGATAATAACCTGCTAAGCCAATAAAACGGAGTACCTCAGTTATGTTTGTTAGTGTGGGCCAATCTTGGATTGCCTTTGTATTTGTAGGATCCACTAGGATTCCATCCTTATAAATAATATGACCAAGAAAAGAAATCTCCTAAAACCAGAATTCACACTTTCTAAACTTCCCATATAATTCATGTCTTCTAAGAGTCTTCAAGATAAAGCGCAAGTGATTTTCATGATCTTTGTAGCTTTTGGAATATACCAAGATATCATCAATAAACACCACTAAAAAATCATCGAGATATTCCATGAAAACTGTGTTCATTAGATCCATGAAGACTGAGGGTGCATTAGTCAATCCAAAAGGAATTACAATAAACTCGTAATTCCCATACCTGGTTCGAAACGATGTTTTTGGAATGTCTTACTTCTTCACACTCAACTGATGATATCCAGATCGAAGGTCAATCTTTGAAAAGTATTGAGCCTCATGTAGTTGGTCAAATAAATCATCAATGTGAGGTAGGGGATACTTGTTATTTATTGTTATAGAATTGATCTCCCTGTAGTCGATACATAACCTCATAGATCCATCTTTCTTCTTACCAAAAAGAACAGGGTATCCCCATGGAGAAACACTAGGGTGGATAAATCCCTTATTACTCAATTCCTCTAGTTTTTTCTTTAGTTCCACTAATTCCATAGTGGCCATTCTATAAGGGGTCTTTGATATTGGCCTTGAACCAGGAATTAAATCAATGGAAAACTCAATTTCTCATTCTGGAGGATGTCCAGGTAAATCTTCTGAAAACACATCAACAAATTCTCTCACAATAGGTACATACTCTATTTGAACATTCCTTTCCTCATCCACAGTTATTTCATTCTCTTCCTCCCTAATAATTGAATTTAGTTGAGCTACTGGGGTGGATCTAGATAAGAATCAGGTGGTGACGATTCTTCTCTAAAGATAAGGTTTTCTTTATCATCGTCATCAAAAAGTGTAACCTCCTTCTTCTTATAATAAATTTTTTCATCGTGGTCCAAAAGCCAATCCATAACAAGGATCATATCAAATTCAATCATCGGTATGATGATAAGATCAGCAGATAAAGAACATTTATATGCCTTAATGGGAACTGATTCATAGAACTTTTTAGCAATGATACTTCTCTTAAGATTTTTGACTGACAACTCCCTTGTTAAATCAAATTGGAAATATCTAATTTTCATAGAAAAATAGGAAGATATGAAACAATGTGATGATATAGAATCAAATAAAGCATTATCTAAACTTGAGGAAACAATTAAAGTACCTACCACCACGTCATTATAAATTTCAACCTCTGCAGTTGTGATTACATAATATTATCCCTGATCCCTTGTCATTTTCTGTTGCATATTTCCTTGACATTTTGGACAATCATTAGCATAGTGTCCCATCTACCAACAACTATAGCATCAAACATTATTAGATTCCTTATTCCCCTTGCAATCACTAGCAATATGGCCTCTATGACCACATTTGTAGAATACTCCTTTTTTTAAGCACTCACCAGGGTGTTTCCTTCCACAATTGTCACATGGTGGAAATTCAAATCTTCCCTTATTCCTTGTTTTCTTATTTCCTTTCCCAGGGTTTTCAGCAGCCCTCTTCTTTTCATGATTTCCCTTAAAGTCATAAGACTTAGAGAATTCTTTTTCTATCTTGATGGCACATTGAACTATATCCTCATATGATGAAAAAAATTGGGAGACCAGTTCCCACTGGAGGAATGGATTTAGTCTATCAAAGAATCGATCAATTTTTCTCCTTGGATTTCGTATGTAGTCTACAACATATCTTGGTAATCTTGTGAAGTTAGCTTCGTACCTTGAAACATTCTCATCTTCCTTCTGCCTCAGATCTAAGAATTGTCTCTCCATATCTTCTCGCTGCTCACGAGGGAAATATTTTTCTAATAATATTTCCTTAAAATCCCTCCAGTCCATCTCTTTTATCTCTTCCTAATCCTTTGTGTTTTGGATTAATGATCACCACTGATCCGCATCTCCCAATAGACGATATACTGCCATGACAACCTTCTCTCTTTCATTACATCCCAAGGCCAGAAATATCTTTTCAAGGGAACATATCCACTGCTCTGCTATAAACGGGTTTGTATCCCCATTGAATGACGGAGGTTGTTGTCGCATAAAGAGATATAGCATTGCTCCACCATATGGTATATCCGGATGCTCCATACGGTTAAGGTTATTATTCATAACCTGATTAAGTTGTCCCAGTATATTTATGAGTTTCTCACCACCAGTCACAACACCAGAGGCAACATCATTATCATGCGTCGGAGGAAAATCCCTACAGGGGACACATGCATTCGTGCGATTTCCATTCAATCCACTAGGCTCCATATCTAGATTAGGTTATGAATCATAATGTATAATCTTAACTTAACACAATACTTAGAAAAAATTAAGATCCTACGAATGGCTAATCCCATATTCACAAATATGGTTTCTTTGAGTAATATTTTACATTTCAATCCTTAATAATGGCTTGTAAAGAAAATGTAAATTATGCTAAGCATATCCCCCAAGAGTGTTGTGACCAAGAGTGCAGCAAGGCCCATTTCCGTACACCAGTTCCAGTTCGAGTCTAGATCAAAGCGGTGTTTTCGGGTTTTACTCTTAGATACATCTGTGCCAGATCCGCCTCTACCTGCTTCTATCCAGACAGGGATGTATTGCTTGAATGATCCACATAATCTATTCCTTACCAAAATACCAAGATTTTATTTTATGTATGTCCACAAAGACTAACTTAGGGACTCTTCCCTAATTCTATGTTTTCTAAATCTAGTTTCCATGTATTCTACTAAACTTCCTCTGATACCAACTGTAAGGACCCGGCCCCAGTTTCCTGGAGCTGGTGCCTTATTTGATTATGTTGGAATACATACAAGGAATACAATCCCAAAGGACCAAGTAGTTTAGTATTATTGGAAACAAGTTACATACATAAGTTCAACCTTACAAAAGGAAAGTAAAAAACAACACTAATTTATTCCACTAGAGTCATCACGTCTCCTAGATTATGCTTGTAAGTCATTCATAAATTACTTCTTCATATCATGAGAAAATGAAACATAAGAAAGGGGTGATCTCAAATACTCAGTAAGAGTAATCAATACTATGGAAGAAAATATAAACATTAGACATGGTGAATAATTGAAAACACATGCCTTTAATAATAAATATGAACACATTATAGAAGGAAAATGAGGTGAGTAAATAATGCCTTGATTATGTTAATGGTTTTAAGATAGATAATATACAATAAAGTTAGTCATAAACCATTCAATAAAATATGGTATATGACATCATAAATTATTAACCCCAACAATACATAATAATCAACAAGATTGTTGAATCAAACGAGAATAATCTTCTAAAATCATTAAGGAATTCTTATGATAAATACTCTTTTTTTTTAAAGAAAAGTTCTTTTGGAAAAATATTTTTATAAAACCAGAAGTAAAGTAAGATAGTATTTCATGATAATATGAGTGTTTTTATATGGATAATTTTTTCCAAAAATATATTATAGCTTTCCCTTGAAAATAGATCTGAATTTGAGAAATTCTCTTGTGTCGGGCTCGTATTTTTTGAAACAGTTTTGATAGATTCTTTTAAAACATGTTACTATCCTGAAAATAGGAAATTATTCTTGTTGGTTTACATATATAGAATACTCACAAATAATTTGTGAGTAGTACATAACAATACATAATAATTTCATCAAGGATATTAGACAATAAAAGTAACCCAAATGAAATGGAAGTTCAGGTGAAAACCCCTTACCTTAACTCCAAACGTGTTCCTCTATTGTTCTTAAGATCTTAGAATATGAAATTATACTTTTTAATAACTTATTTCATAACCTTTTATAAATGTATTTAGTTTACCATAATTTTGGTTAGTTTATTTATGTCTTTATTGACAATTTATTGTATTTAATTTCATCGTTCTGGAGTGTTCGTTTCCTTTATTTTCATATTCTGTTCACTTGATTTTAAGTAATGGAGTGGAAGGGATGTAAATATCCAGAATTGAAATTAAATATTATTTATGAACATCAATAATTGTTATTTTCCATTTCTATCATTTGTTTACATGGAATGAGGATGAATTATTACATGAAAACCACTTCGATTATTCGGCGGTATCTGGAATATTATGAACTTGTTTTGTCATATAACTTAATTATATGATCATATTCTGGTTTGTGAATATTAATTAGGTTATAACACATATATTATAGTCTGGTTCAACCATGAATATGGTTTCATTACTAGTAATGAAGAAGAAATTGAAGAACTAAATGTCGTCATCCATGAAGATTATAAATCGGAACCTCATGGACGTCGATTTCGTTTATAAAATAAAAGGGAGGGAGTAAGAATATTTATGATGGTTCTTCAATTCACATGTTATAAATAGAATATACAGATGTTCCTGGATTTATCATGATCATTTGGATTGAGTAGGAGAGTAGAGGATAACAAAAGTAGATATATTGAAATAAAACCAAATGAAAAAGAAGGGTACTTTACCTCTTGAAATAACCTCCTTGAGAAACTCCTAAAGGGAAGGGGTTTTGGTCTTCTGGAAATTCTAAGAGCTTCCTGGTAGTGGGGAGTGACTAGGGAAGGGTAATTGGGCAGAACTTTTAGGAGCTTCAAGGCTTAGAGGAGGTAAGAGAAGAGGGAGTGGTGAGGGGTGTTTATAGTGGAGGAGAGGAGTAAATTTTGAATATTTAATTCATTATTTTATTATTTCCCTCAACACAAAAAATAGTATTGTTTCATGTGACCCCTAATAGTAATAATGGCATGTGAGTTCAAACCAAGTGGGCCTACATCATCCTTGCATCACCTATGATGCAGTAAATCAAGTATTTAGCATTTATCGTATTTTATCGTATCTTACTATTCATCAAAAATTCTAGAATTTCAGAAAAATCCCAAAAATTCACCCCTGCCATTTTTTGACGTGTATAATTCAAAAGTGAATTCCATTTTTTAAAAATAATTTTCTAAATATTATTAATTTAACTTTTAAATAAAATCATACTTAAATCAACAATTAACAGTTCTAATTCTACAACTACTTTATCACAATGAAAAATTAACCAAGATTTTATTTTCTTCTATACTTAATAAAATAAAACAATAATAAAATTTACTATTCATTAGGTTCATATTACTATTCATAAGGGTATGTTACTATTCACTAAAAAATCATGTTAGTTCTATCGGACTCCAAACGACTTACTGAACACAACTCTAGATGACCATTTTTTGAAATTCAAAACATAGAAGAGGAAAAGTTGTGTTTTAATGGCTATATTATAAAGTTTCATTCTATATTTATTTTCAAAACCTTGGGGTGTTATAAAAGAAATTAGATAAATTTTATATAATTCAATTTATATTATTTATATTTTTGTAACACCCTAACCCAAGAGGACCTGATATAGTGCATTATTTTATTACATTGACATTATTACAAGGAATAAAATCCAGAAGGAATATTCATTTTAGTCTTTGGAATCTAGATTACATACATGATAACCATAATAAATTGGGAAATATAAATTATAAACATGATACATAATAAAATGATATAAACTATATCCTTGAATGATTATTCAAATATTTCTTCTTCAGAACTTGGTGAAATGAAACATAATATAGGTGAGCACAAATGAAGAGTAAGCCAGAATAATGTTGTAGAAATAATGAATCAATATGAATAAATCAACATGGAAAAGTGAATAAATAATAAAATATGTCATTAAAATAAATAGATAATGAAATATTAAAGTTGGAAGGTAAGAAACTGAAACACAAGACATTTAATAAATGAACTGATAACGAAATTTTTCCAAAGATATATCGACTCAAATTATCATTCATGAATAATAAATAAAACTGAAAGTGAAAAATGTGTCATTATTATAAACTATGTTTCCTAGGTACATGGTACCTTTACCATCATCACCTTTCACATGGAGATTTACAATATATTGGGTAAAAACTATATGGTTTGGCCAAATGATTTATCTCATTAGACTATAGATGCATCGAGGGGCTATTAATAACCATGACCCACTCATGCCATACCATTAAAAATAATTCATCATATATCAAATAAAAAAATTCATTATAAAATATAAATATTTAATATAGATATATCAATAATATCTCATAGTATGATAAGTAAAAACAAGGGTTGATGACATTGAAAGATTCCTGATGAAAAATAATATTTAAGCATTCCAATTGTCCCATACCCAACTAAAACATTTGAATCATAATTTAAAATGAATTATATGAAACAAAACATTTCATGAGGTTATTTATAATAAATGTTAAATGGTGTAGAAAACAAAAATAAGTATCAATGGGATGTTAATTGAGACGAAAACCATCACCTTAACCTTCCTTTTGTTGTGTGGTATTTATCCCCGTGAATAGATGATTAAAATTTGTTAATAAATTATTCTAGAACCATAATAATTTTTATAATATCATATATTAACATATTACACTATTTCATTACCCTTTTGTTAATATTATTTCATTATTTTTCCTATTTTGGGTTTTAATTACCTAGTTTTCTCAAGTTTGTTTTGACTTGTCACTTGTTGTTACTATTTGTTAGATCATGATTTCATCATCTAAATAATTTAAAATATGAGTTAATTATAATATATATTCCATATATATGTATGTATAGTAATGTTTAATATTTGGAGACTATAAATGAAGTGCACTGTTCATAGATATCGTAGGGCGTATGTACGCATGAACGCTACATTCGTTTTTTTGTTGTATTAAAATAATGAAAACTAAGTGATAAAAATGTATATTATAATTATATTACAATATATATATGTTATATATGTTACATTTTATTATTAAAATAAACCATTATACATTCCATGTATGGCATGAATGAGTCATATCACTTTGAGGGGGTGGTGGTCCACACTTCCTCAAACAAAATTATCGTATTTACACAATATTGAAAGAATAAAGGGATTTTTTAAAAAATATAGAAGAATAAATAAATTATCAATATCATATATAATATATATAAATATATTCAGTCATAATTTGTACCATGATAGGTGGTAATGAAAAAATATACAATTATCATTTCATGAGTTACTAGTTCTCCATACACAGAAATATTATATTCGTTAAACATTTGATGTTGGTGTTTAATAGTGTAGGATGAAAACATATAATAATACATTCATATTATATTGGAGATACTGGTGTTTCTATAAAATAATATATTAATAATGATATAAGGAGTGGATAATGGAAATGAAACTAAAAATCTTGAGAGAAGATGTTACCTCATAATCAGGAAACTTCTTTTGGTTTATACCAAAAATATTCCATGGAAGGATCTCATCTAAAAGAGATGATTCAAGGTCCAGGGGATGATTTTTTGGGAATATATTTTTTATATATCTTTTCTAACCATAAGTAATTTTAGAGGATTGAGGAATGGGGATAAGTGGTGGTCTTTTATAGTGGTTGAGGAGTGGTACTCTTGTAATATTTTGACATGGGAATTTAATTCACGTTTTTCATGTTGTAATTGGATCTAATAATGGATAAAATTTGATCCAAGAGATGATAGGGTCTATATATGTCCATCCAATGACCATTGGACATTTTTATTGCTCAGTTTAAGACATAAAATTATGGTTCAGTCTCTTATTAAGCTAATTGTACCCTTAATTATTGTAATTAATTTTAATCACTATTAGTATTTTTTGGTATATAAAAAAGTTGGTATTATTAGACATTATAAATTATTTTTATTCCATATATAAAATATATTTCTGAAAAATTCCAATCATAGAAGTGGTAGAAATTATTATAAAATTCATCCCACATGTGGGACGATAATCCTGTTTTTTAACTAAAAACGTCCAAAAGGTTGACAATTTCTTAAATTCAATATCGATGTAAAATTTATCCCAAATACATAAATTGTATTAAATGATAAGTTATAATATATTAAACTTAATAACCAATTAAATGTATAATTTATCCTCATAAATAAATACTATGAAAATTTGTTTTGAACTAAAATGCAATATTTTTAAATATTCATTAAAAATGAAATGTTTCAGAAAAACATCAAAAATTTACCCTAACCTAATTATTATTTTTTTATTTAAAATATGTCTTATTTTTTCTACATATTAATTTAATTAATTTATACAAATATTTTTAAAATGGTTTCTCCATTAAAAGGTGTTAAAATTCCTTAATAAAAATATAGTATTTTATGCATAAAATTTGGTATGTTGTGATATTATGTTTATAAAATTCAGGGTATTAACATAAAAAATATTTTATTGAGTACCTAAAATATATATTTCATTAAAAAATTTCCCTAATTTTAATTACTTTAATTTATTATGGTATAACAACTTTGTGAGCATAAAATATTATATAAAAACATTCTGTTTATATTCAATTGGTTACAATATTCATTTCTAATTAATTTCAACCCTATGAGTTAATATTTTGTTATTATAAAAAATATATTACATAAGTTAGTTAAAATTATTCATAAAATCTAATTTAATTTCTATGTTAAGACTTATTATATTAAATAATAATATTTTAATAATATATGGTTAAAACTCAATCATGCATGTAATGTAAGCTTTAAATGAAATCTGCTCTTTCATGTTACAAAAAGTCACTCAGCGTTGAGTGAATTACCAAATATATAATATATAATATATGAAATCTAATTAAAATAGTAAATATATTTTAATGTATCATGTTATTATATACCATTATGCACTTGGTGTCGCATGTTATGCACATTGTCGAATATATGATTCTTATTTTTGAATTTTGGGGTGATGGATTCCCTCCACCTAAATTCAATTATTCCTCCCCAATTAAAAATTTATCTCAGTAATCTAGGGATTTACACTAATATATGGATGAAATAACCACATAATAAAATGGTTTAATATCACATATTTAAAATAAAAGAAAAAGGAATATACAACTATCACATAAATAGGTTCCCTAGTTGGAAAATAAAGGTGGTAAATGGAATCATGGATATGGAACAAAATTATTAAAAATAAAGTTCTAATGGAGAGTTCTAAAGAAAAATTTTAGATCAATTTTTTTACAATGAAACCATAAACTATATGTGTGAATAAATTTCATTTATACCATAAAAATTATGATAATAGGACGATAGTTTTTTTTCACCCAATTTTTTCTATATTTAAGGAATTCGTCACTATATAACAAAATAATTAAATATACTTATCTAGGAACATAATTTTTTCCTTTTATTATGCCTTGAACTATTTCTGCTTTACCATTTAGTACAAGATGTTGTGTATGGTGATTTAATATATTAACCACTAAAATATCATCAACTGATCATCTTAAACCATTTTATAAAAGTTTCACATTTCAAATAGATTATGATATAATCACTCTTGAAATATATTCAATGAATTTATAAAATGAACATATCATTAGAATTTAATCAACATAAATGACCTCTAAATTTTCATATTCCAAACATGTGAATGAGTTCATCTTGTTTCCTCTTGAAATATTATAATAACTAAAACTACCATAAAAACATATTGGAAACATGAATTCTTCATTATTAATTAAGTATGAAAGATGTTGTTGAATATATTGCTTAAATTCAAAAGTGTTATAAAATCCTTCAAGGGTAGGATAGACCAACTTTTGACAAGTCATTAATCAGTTTCAAGGTTGTCAATACTTATTAAAATCAATAATTTATTCACTATTGTATCAATATAAAAAACATATTAAGGGTTTTCTTTCCCTAAATTATGTGATTTATGAAAATGTTATCTTTTTATAGTATAAATTAACTTGGTACCATCCTGAATATGATCTCAAATAATTATTTAAAAATTAATATAGTATTACAATTATTACATGTTCCATTAATTATACAATGAGAACATCATAAATGATATAATTTTACAACATATTTCATGTGTCCAAATATTGTTGTACACGAATCATTCCACATTGGTTGTTTCAATAACATATGCTCAACCATTATTACTTAGCTTCCTTAGAGGTATATTATCATTATACTTGGGGAATTCATTTTCAAGGTCCCCAATATTCTTGTCGTTGAAAAATTTAATAACAGTGTTTTCCTTATTTCCTTTTCAATCTTTTTCTTAGTGACCTTTTCCCCACACATATAAAAAATCTTCCAATCCTTTCAAGAATTTACTATGGGGATTATTTCTATAGTTATCACAAGTTGGAAAATCATTCTTTCCCTTTATCTTTTTTGACTCATTCTAGTTTTCATGGTGTCTAAAAAAATCTTCCTCTCTCAGTTTCCCTTGAATACATAGGATCTTGAGAATTCATTCTCTATTTTGATGTCACATAAAACTTTGTCTTCTTATTAAGAGAAATTATAAATAACCAATTCCATAAAAATATTTTACTTAAGATATTAAAATAGGTGGTTTAGCTTGAACTTCTTGTTTCTTATATAATATTTATCATACCTGGATAACCTTGAAAAGGCAGCTTTATAATCTGTAACAATTTTTTCTTCTTTAGGATTTAATCTATAGAACTTCCTCTTTATCTAAATTTTTTGATCATGAGGGAATTATTTATAGAATATTTTATCCTTAATTTCTCTTTGTTCCATGAGTTAAATTTCATCATCATCCCTAGTATTCTTGACCATGTTCCATAACTAATCAACATCACCTTGATAAAAATTGACTGCAAGTGTAACATTTCCATTTTCTCTACATTCCACATCCATAAATATCTTCTCCAGATACTTAATCCATTGCTCAGAAAAAATTGTATTGGTATTTTCACTATAAAATGGGGTCTTCTACCTCATAAAGTGATATAGAATAAAATATTCTCACAATGGAATATGTTTCTCGATTCTGGAAATTTTATTTTTCAAAACCTGAATAAGCTTCCCTAATATATACAAAATTTTCTCAATTCCAATACTAGCTGTATTGGTTTCCTCCGGGGGGAAATCTCTGCATTTTCCATGGGAATTTATATAGTTTATATTTATAGTAACCATTTTTAAAAAATTTAATAAACTTGATTAGATCAGAATATAAAATTCTAAATATAGAATATCCTATAACATAAATTTATTCTTTGTAAATCATAGAATAATAACTTATTTACTTTGGGGGAATCTTTACTTTTAAACCCTTCATAATGATAGGTAAATAAAATGTGAATGATCCTAAGTGTATCCCCTAGGAGATTCCAAAAATGTGTGAGGAAAGGTCTATTTTCATGTACCAGGTTACCCCTAGACAGTCCTGAAACAACTTTTTTGTGTTATTAATCCAATTTACATATGTTCTAGAACTACATCCATTTGTAGTATACAGATAGGGACTTATTTATTGGAAACCCAATATAATATCTTCCTTGGAAAAATTCTAGGATATTATTATATACTTATCCTAAATGTATATCATAGGGATGTGCTTCCTAGTCAATTTTTTTTTGAAAATATAGTCTCAATTTTTTCTAATAAACGTTCTCTGAAATAAACTGTAACCCCTTGAGCCCTTAATCCTAGAGCCGGTTCATTATTTTATAAAATTAGCATGATTACGTGGAATCAAATCACAAAGAACCATTCAGTTTAGTAGTCTTGGGACGCCATATTACATACATGATATCCATATTATATTGTGAAATACAAATTAAAAACATTATACATAATAAAATTTAATAAATTGTATCCTTCAAAACATATACAAATATTTCTTCTTTATAACCTAGAGAAATGAAACATAATAAGTGTGAGCTCAATTGCTCAGTAAGGGTTAGTAAAGCAGAATCAATACTGAATCAATAAGAATGAATTAACATGGAAAGTTGAACACCTTATAACACATGAGATTAAAATAAGTAGAGAAATAAAAATCAATATGTCAATATAATAAACTAAAACCCATGACATTTAATCATTAAAATGATAATGAAATGTATCCATAGATATGTTGACACCAAAAATCTCATGAATGAATAATAACCAAAAATAAATGAAGGAAATTATTTATTATTAGACTCCAAGTATCTTGGGTACATAGTACATTAACTTTTAATACCTTTCCCTAGATGGTTTACAACATATAGGGAAAATACCAATATGATTTAGCCAAATGATTTGTCTCGTGAGACTACTGATTCATCGAGGGTCTATCAATAACTGTGCTACAATCATTTTATATATGTCCAAAGTATTCTTCATACATCAAATAAATCATATTAATTATCAAATATCTAAAAAAATATGGATTTTTCAATAATACCTAAAAGGATGATAAGTAATAATAAGGGTTGTTGACATTAAAACTATCATGAGGGAAAATAATATTTAAACAATCTATTGTGCCCCATGTCATATTAAAATATTTACTCATAATTTCAAGTGAATTAATTGAAAAATAAAATATCATGAGACTAATTATATTCCTAATATAACATTTAAAAGGTCATTATATACACTAACTAAAAGTGAATTAGTGAATAACAAAAATAAGTCTCAATAGAATGTAAAATCCGACGAAATATCCTACATTAACCTTACTTTTGTTGTGTGGTATCTATCCTCATTTATAATGGTTTAAAATATGATTATAACTTATACCAAAACCATAATCATTTTTAATATAATATATTAACTTCTTATAATACTTTAATACCCTTCTTTTAATATCATTTCATTATTTTAGCTATTACGTGTGTTAATTGCCTAGTTTTCTTAAGTGTGTTTTGACTTGATACCTTTATTCCAATTTATTAGATCAAATTTTCATCAAATATATAATTTAAAACATTACCTAATAATAATATATATATTTAGTATATATTTATTTACAGTAGTCTATAATATCAGGAGATTAGAAATGAAGTGCACTGTTCATTGTGATTTTAGGTTGTATGTACATATGAATGCTATATTCTTTAATTGTTGTATTAAAAGAATCAAAACTAATGGATACATATATATATTATAATTATAGTATAATATATGTGTAATATATGTAACATAGTTTTATTAAAACCATAATTTATACATTCTATGTATGGAATGAATGAATCATATCGCTTTAAGGGGGTGGTAGTCCACACTTCCTCAAACAAAATTATCATATTTACACATGATGGATAGAATAATGGTATTTTATAAAAAATTAAAAAATAATAAATACAATATAAATATAATATCTAATATATATAAATATATAGTCCATAATATTGTCCCACATTATAGGTGGTAATGTAAAAATAAACAATCATCATTTTGTGAGGCAGTAGTTTTTCGTACATAGAAACGATATGTTTTTTAACAATTAGATTAATTTTTGTGTCTGTGTAGGTAGAAAAAAAAAAAGAAAAATCCATGTATATTGTAGATACTGGTGTTTTTATACATTCACTGAATAATAATTGTATAGGGAGTAGATAATGGTAATGAAACTAAAAATCTCGAGAGAAGATGTTACCTCTTAATTGGGAAACCTCTTTTGGTTTATACCAAAATGATTCCTTGGGAGACTTTCATACTGATGAAAGGGTTCAGGGTATAGGTTAGTATTGTTGTAAATCGATTTGGAAGAGATTTTATAATCCTATGTGGTTTGATAGGTGTAAGTAATGGGGAGAAGTGGTTTCCTTTAATAGTGGAGGAGGATTGACACTCTAGTAATATTTTCAAAATGGGATTCCATGCACGATTTTCATGTTTCATGTAGATCCAATAATGGACCCAATTAGAAACAAGAGAGGATAAAGTTGATATATTTCAATCCAATGGCCTTTAGAAAATTGTATATTTCGTTTTTGGACATAATATTAGGGTTTAGTCCCTTATTCATCTTAATATAACCTCATTCATTGTAACTAATTTTAATCACTTTCACTAATATTTTTGGTCAAAAACGACATTAGTATTATTAGAAATTAAAATTATTATAATTAAAAATATGGAATCTATTTTTACAAATTCCAAACACATAAGTGGTAGAAATTAATTTAGCATTCAACACATATGTGGGATTACAATGCTAGTTGATAAAGAAAAATAGTCCAAATGTTTAATAGGTTTTCACATTCAATTTCACATTTAAGTTGATAAAAATAACCTAAATTGTATTAATTTATATAAATATAATATAATTATACATTAAAACCAACTATAATTATAATTTAACGATATAAATAAATCATATTAAATAACAGTTTTTTAATAAAATGTAGTATTTTTAACTATTCATTAAAAATTGAAATTTTTCAAAAAAAACAAAAAAAAATCTCCCTAACCTAATTATTTGGTTTCTCTTCCAATTAATAAATATATTTTAATATATTAAAGAAAATAATGTATCAAAATTACAATTTAAATTGGGTTCACTTTTAAAAGGTAAAAAAATGCCTAAATTAAAATATAGTGTTTTATATATAAAATTGTGTTTCTTTGTGATCTTATGCTTAAAAAATATATGTGATTAACATCAAAAATATTTTTTAAAAATATAAAATACATATTTCATTAAAATAATTAACTAATTTTACTACATTATTTTATTAGGATAAATAATATATTTTATCATAAAAATGGTTTTATATAAAAAAAATTATGTTAATATTCAATTGGTTCCTATAATCCTTTATAATTAATTTCAAACCTTCAAATTAATCATATATTATTATTAAAAATATATTTAAGAAGTTAGTTAATACTATTTAAAAATTCTAATTTAATAGGTACATTATGTCTTATTATATTAAATATTAATATTATAATAATATATGGTTAAAACTCAGTCTTGCGTGTAATGTAATATTTCAAAGGAATTTACTCTTGCGTATACTGTACTGTAACTCGGGGTCAAGTGCATTACCAAATATATAATTTATGAAATATTTTTAAAATAATAAATTTATTTTAAATTGTCATGGTAGTATATCCCCTTAAGCGCTTGTTGTCACATTTCATACACGGTATCTAATATATGTTTCTTATTTTAGAATTTCATGGTGTTACAATAATAATCATTTTCATATTGATTTTAGATATGAAAATATTTTAAACCTCTAGACATTTCACTTCAAAAACCTTATTTCCCTTCATGTCTGTGGGATTAGTATTAAATTAAATCCTACATATTATGAGATTGGAATATAAAAACAATTATTCCATAATTGGAATCAAAAAATTATATTGTATATAATGGTCGCCATAATTTTTGACTAACGTAAAAATGGAATAAATTAAAATTAATTAGTGTGTTAAAAGTAATGAAGAGTTTACTTTATGGTTAAACATTAATTTTATGAGACCATATAAACTATATACTTGTCCAAAATAATTTATAGATGTATTTAAACTATATTACCTATTTTATTGAACTTGTTTTATTATTGTTGTCACGTGGTGTAAGTGATACCAACTAATAGTGTTTAACTTTTTATATTTTCAAAAATTCAATTCATCGTCCACTGTTAAAAGGCACTCACTCTCCCCCATTCTCCACACCTGTCATGAATTTTGGATCATCCAAAAACCTATGAAAATAATTTACCAAAAACCCTAATTTAATTATATGATCTTAACATTGAGAAGAAATAAACCCAAGTACATCATTTGGGGCAAACCAAAAGGTGTTGCCTGAAGGATAGGTAATGTTCTTCAATGGTAACTTTTTTTATTTTTTTTATTTCTCCATCCATTAAATTATTCTTATTACATGTTTATATAATTACATAAGTATTTTTAATATACTTATATGTTTTTAGGTTAAGTTTTTAACCTAAACCTACACACACTTCAATAAAATGTGTAATGAAATTTTCATTTTTGTGTACGTCAGACAACCTCCATGGGAAATAACGTCGTTTGTTTTTAAATTTAAAACATCTAATGGTTGGAAATTATTATATATATATATACTATTTTTATATTTCATATATGATATATATGATGTAGTAATACTTTTATATAATTTTATAACATATAACTTTATTCTTTTCTTTTTTGGGAATACAATGACATCGTTTCTGGACGTGTTGACTACTGCCTCATCAAAGCGGTGTGATTTTTTCAGCATTTATGTGGAATATATTAAGGATTATTTCAATAAAAATATAAAATATAAATGAAAAAAATAATATATTCATGATATAATTTACTTCTATATATATCATTTTATTTATCACCTTTTCACACACAGAAAAACTTATAATGTCGTTCATGGATGTGTGCGCTACCACCAACTTGAAGTTGTGTGATACCTTTGGAAATGCATGTGATATATATAGATATATATATATTTATATCTAATTAAATAATACTGTATTTATGATATAATTATAATTCTTGGAAAAAATTATTTTACTTACCTTCTTTCCATGATGATCATTGAAAATGGTAATGTTACTCATATGTATGTACTACCTACAATCTCCATTATCGCAATGTTAGTTAATTTTCTATAACCTTATTTAATAATTGGGTTTAAAAGTATAATTTATGCATAAATATGATATTTATATCAGGATTATTATTCTGGATATGTTTAAATTAATACTGCTTTTACTATAGTGAACCCACCTAAGTCATTTTTAATACACAATCCAAATAAGTTCAAAATGTCGGATGTAAACCTAATTGATTAATTAATTTTATATAACAAAATAATAAATTAAATAAAAGTAATAATAAATGTAAAATATGATTTCCAAAATTTAAATAATTAAAATAGGTTTATTTTTCAATAATATAGAATACATGTTTGACTAATCATACACAAGGTAAGAGAATTTAATCTCAAATTTTATATATGTGAGACATATGACATATTTAACACTTTATTAATATTTGTGGTGTATAAACTAACCCTTTTGATATATTATATCATGAAATATTTTTTATTAATGGTATTTAAATATTTAATTATATTATTATTAAATTTGGGGTTTCAAATTCAAATGTTACCTTAATTGAAAGGGGTTTCATCTCAATTTACATTCCAATGATAATAATGTTTCATTATGCACCTAATTATATTTATATGGTGTATATACAGACTTATAAAATGTTATATAATGAATTAAATTTTTTTCATGATATTCAATATCTCAATTAATGGTATTCTTTCAAAGTTCCCATGATTCAATAGTTTCTCAAGTTGTACATTTTTGTCATCTTACTTTTATTTCTATGAGATACATTCCATATTCTCCAAATATTTTTGATATGTGATTTTTATACTGACCATGAATATATTGTATTATTCTTATTGATATATTTATGGGGATTTACAAATCCATTTAATGATTTATCTTTCATGGGGTTTATGTTATTAAATATACTAAATTACTAATGGATTTTTGTCCCAATTTTCCTTCTTTGTGACGAATGTTTTTTTATACACATTTATTATTTTATTAGGTGTATATACTACCATATTCAAATGTTATATCATGAATCTATTTCTTTTTTTTATATTCTTAGTTTAATTTAAACATATACATTCATTGGTATTATGATTTAATTGTTTCAATGTGGTATGGGAAAATTTGAATGTTTAAGGATTATTTTCATTAAAAATGCATTTAATGATATTTTAATGTAATTATCATTCATTGACATCAAAACCTCAGTTGTTACTTATCCCCCACTGAGGATATTTTCTGAATCTAAAATACTCTTTCTTTCTTTAGATGGATTAATATTTATTTAATGATATTTTTAGGGAACCCATTTCATTTCCATGATATCCCATGTTTGAATGAGATTTTTATGGAACACATTTCATTTACGTGGGTTACCCATGTTTCAAATATATTATTATGGAACCCATTTAGTTTCCACAAGGTAAAAAAATTTAAATGATATTTTTATGGAACCCATTTATTTTACATTGGTTAATGTTGATTCAGTGAGATTGTTATAGAACACATTTCTTTTCCTCGGGTTAAAAATGTTTCAATGATATTGATATGAAACCTATTTTATTTCCATGAGTTATTAATTTTCATGAAAGAATAAATGTGGTTTCAATGAGTTGTGATGAAATTAATTATCTATGTTCTTTATTAATTATCTATTTCATGAACAATTTAAATGATGGTTATGCCTAAATAAAACACCAATTCATTGGGTAATGATTATATTCTCTAAATAATTACATTGGAAGCATGATGTATGGTTATTATAATTTGTAAGAGTTCTATATGGGTTCTATAAGGTTTCTGTATGTGTTAAATGAGAAGATGTTCCAAGATACCATTGCGTTTTATCAATGATTTATATGGGTTTATATTATTTCTCATGATATATATTGCTATCACATGGAACATGATTATTTATTATTATTTCTATTGAATTTTATAGGTTTTTATATTTGATGATCCATGTATTTATGGGTATGATTTTTTTATGTATCGCTCATACACATTTATTATTTCATCATATCCTTATTATATTCTTATGTCCATTGGTGAAATTCATTTTTAATTACTTATGTTCTCCCTTACTGATAATTTTAGCACACCCTTATTATTTTTCATTTTCCCAGGGTTTAAAGGAAAGATATTGAAGGTTTTATGTATATAAATTATTTTAAAAGGATTATGTTGATGACCTATTATTAGAAAATAAAATATTGGTTACATATGAGGAATATTCATTTATGACAATTGTATTGTTTATGTATGAGTGTTTTCTTAATTATCTAAAACTCTAAAACTAAAAGGACCACTAGTATATAAGAGATCCAAGTTTTACTTTTGATGTTGTAAGGTTTTGATTGAAAAAATTGGGTCACAATTATCAGAATCATATCCAGGAATGTAATGTTATAGATTTGAATATAATATCATAGAGTAGGGGTCATGGGATATAATAAATATAACATTTTAGTTATTTTTTAATGGATATTATTCGAATTCAATATTTTTCATCATGTATTTCAATTAAAAATAAATTATTAGTGTCAAAAATGACATTAATGTTATTTTATGAAAATACTATTTTATTAAATTACTTAAAAATTTAAAAAAACATTTAAATTTTATAAGGTGGATAATGTTTGTTCTAAATTATCAATACATACCCATTTAATATCCAGTTTTTCCTTATAAGTATAAATAAAACCAATTACGAATACGAAATATTTTTATATGGTTAATGTTAGAATATGTTAACTAAGGAGATAAAACAAAATATATGTTTTAAAACATAATCTAAAATTTTATTAGATGATGGTATATAAACCAAATACTAAATTAACATGGAATCGTTGGTTATTTGAAGTTATTTTTCATGGGAATTAATTTATAATATTTAAAGTTTTTTAATAATTTCTTAGAGCATCCCTCCCATCGCTTATAAAAGGGAACCACTCCTTTATCTTATTTTCACCAATATGGACTTTTTATATAGTCCAAAACCTGAAACCTTTTCTTATAAACAAATATATCTTCATTATAGTGTTTTTTATTCTAGTAAGGAAAACCCCTAGGATCATTAAATGGGGATCAAACTATATTCATTAGAATAAGTTAATCGATCCCTTTCCTTTTAGTTATTATATTCCCTCTTAAATATTTTTTATTTTAAAAAATAATAATTAAATATATATACAAAATATATTGAATTTTATTATAATTATTAAAACACCATTATCCACCTTATTTCCTATAAAATTGTAAGTGAATTTATTGTTCGTGTGTATGCACGTTTTATCATCTCAATATAGTGAAAAAATCAATTTCTGTCCTCATTATTTATGGATTGGTATTATGAATGATTTAATGTTTTTATTTAATATTCTTTATTGATGATTATTTTTATTCAATTATAATATTATATCTACCATAATGATTCTTTATTTCCATTTAAAACATTTTTTATTAAGGTATTGGAGGTAGAATGATAAAGTTGATGTGGCTATAGGTATGCTAAAATTTGGGAGTACCCTATCTAAGCATATTAATATGAATTTATTTATGTCATGAAAATTATATTGTAATGTTGTTTCATATCCTTAATGATAAGATGTTGAATTAGCACTAAACCCCACTGATGATTCTATGATCACATAATAAATCTAGGATTAGTCCTTGATTTGTTTTTTCAATATACTTTCTAAAAATCACATTATTCTACCTCTAGTTGAATTCAATTTTATTTTGGGAATATATTGTCTTTATTTATCTAAAGAACACATAAACCACTGAGGATGGTAAGTCAAAAATAATGAACCATCCTATGGTCCTATAATCGTGGGATTATAAATATGATCATCAAATTGAAGTAGAATCCAATGTATATGACTTTATTCATATTAAAAATGGTTTTTTGTCTTAGATTATTGGAGAGAAACTAAATATTATTTATTTTGAAATTTTTTGGGAGGTTAATGATGTATTTATGATAGAGTTTCCTAGTATTCCACCAAATTGTGTTGATTATGTCTCTGTATAACTCATTTATAGTGGAAGTTTTATTTCAATGACCCTATATGGAATATCCACTGTATAATTGCATAAATTGAGGAAGAAACTCTAGGATGATATTTAAAATGGATTTATTCAACCATGTGCATCACCTTGAAATTCACCTATTCTATTTTTATGAGGAAATTTTCATCAATAAAACTCTACAATGATTTTTTGGAACATAACATGATCAAAATAAAGAATGTGTAATCTCTACCTCATATTGATGACTCGTATGGTCAAAAGTTCCTAACACAATTAATTTCCAATGATGATATTCATTTTTTATATCATTAATTCTGTGTAAATAAAGAGGAAATTTCTAATAAATATTACATATAAGATATGAAATCTAAAAATATATAGTGATATTATTTGTTATTAATAATTCCCCCTTTATCTTCAATGATTTAGTGAATAGTATTCACATACTAACATGATTAGTTAGTAGTTGTCTATACAGATGATATTATAATATATTAAACATGAATTTAAAGTACAAATATCAGATGTGTATTGTATTTAAAACCCTGTTAAAATATAATTTAAATAGAAATTTTAAAAAGTGTGAGTGTTGTATATAAAATAGTTAATTTTTCTGTTATATAATCTCATGAAAAATTATCTCGATGGATAAATCAAAGAAATAAGGTACTAATAATTGGACAAAACTAATCAATGTAACTGATGTCCTATGTAATATTGTTTTGGTTATATATTTTAGGTAATTTGTGTATAATTTCTCAGAAATCTCTAATGCAGTCAACCGATTAACTTATAAAGAAACCATGTTCCTTAATACAGATGAATATGGAGAAAATTTCATTAAACTTAAGAGATGATTAGTCTATGAAACTATGTATACAATACCATATATTATAGAAGGGTATATTATATATATTATAGCACCCACTGTATTTATATTATTCTTTAATTTATTCTTGGATTATCTACAAAGTAATTTTGGGGGTTACAATATAACAAGGGTGGAAATTTGAATCTTTTTTAGGAGACATAACATGTGAAAGGTTGGTGCACGGTTAGTACTAACCATATAGTGAACATGTGGAGTGGATCTATTTTTTAATAGTGGGGTTTTCCATTGTTTGATAGTAGTTAAAAATACTGGTAAAATATCTTATACCAACAGTTATGAACTGTGTGAATAGGTTCCCAAACCATTGGTATAGCCCATACCAATGGTTTTGAGGTTCATTTGTTTATTTTTCATTGGCATAGACCTATAACATTGGTTTCCAAACCATTTGGATAGGTAATATAAAATAAAATGTGTAGTACAGGTCTGAACCCATGACCATTTGGTGAATATATTTTGTTTAATATATAAATATATATATAATTTATATATTTATTTATTTTATGATTTTTAATATAATAATTCATAAAAAAGGGTACCTATCATAATGGTTTTGATAACCATTAGAATTTGAACCCTAATTTTTGGGACCTATACCAATGGTTTTTCAAAGCCGATGGAATATGTTTTGTAAAAAAAATATCTCTCCCAATGGTTTTAAAAATCCATTGTGATAGCCTTATGTTACATATATCTATCCCAATGGTTTTACAAAACTGTTAAGATAATATTATATTTCATGTATATATCCCAATAGTTTTGATAAACTATTGGGATAACCATTTCTTATCCTTATAGTTTTCCATAACCCTGGGGATACCCTTGGATCTATCCTATTGGTTTTACATAACCATTGGGGTTTTTATATATTACATTTCACATCCCAATGGTTTTCCATAAACATTTGGGATAAGACCCCCTATCTCGTTGGTTTTCCATAACTATTGGGATATGACCATGTATCCCAATAGATTTTTTAAACCACTAGGATACTGGAATTAGTATAGGTAGGATTTATAGTAGTTTAATGAACCTATGAAGATTACCAGGGGAAATTTTTTGTGGAATAGGTTTATATATAAGGGTGATTCATGGTTGGACCAAACATTGAGGCTTGTCCCATGATTCTATGAAATTCTTATTTTAAAAGAGGAAGTGTGTGCACATTTTTTGCATATAGTCTGTCTAGACATGTGACCCAACAACGTGTGACACTCTGAACCAAAAAATAATTTGTTTGGTCTATTTTTTCTATATTGTTTTTAAGACCAACCCCTCTTTATCTCATTAATATATGATCTAGTCCTTCCCTAATGACCTGGATGGTTCTACCTTAGAATTCTTGGTGATTTACCTTAATCATTGAATGATTTATCTAGTTATGTTCAGGTTTTCATGTGATTTCCTATTACATTTTATAATCCTTGCTAACTCTACCCCCTTTCCTTGTTAGAAATCGTTTGGTTAGTGGATTTTAGTTCTCAGTGTTTTGATGGTGTTTTTTCTGTGGATTAATAATTTCAAGGACCCAGTCTACTCTTCCTTGGTCCCCACTGTAAAAGGTCAATAGTTATACCTCCATTAATGAGGTATTTGTGTCTACACAAATGGATAATTATTTGAGTATATTTTTTTAAATTCATTTTTGTTTTAAATTTATTTGAATTAATGCATGATTAAAATGGATTTCTTGTAAAGAAATAATATTTTAATGTGTTTCTATTTAAAAAAAACCAAACATGCCAAGTGTTTCATTGAATTCTATAATACTGTTTTTGGTTCAAATGGGTATTTAACCACTAAAAAATATTTCCTTGGATTTAGAAAAAAATTTAAATTTTTTCATGGCTTTGAAACTAATTTTTATAAACATGGAACATTGGGAACCTTGGGTGAATAAGGAAAAGAAATGTTTCTCATAGTGTGTGTAATGCCACTATTGGTTTTTTGATATCAACCAACAATGGGTAGACATGATATCAGCTGCTATGAACATATTCATATTTTTGGATTCTTTTATAAATATTAAATATTCCAATAGGATAGGGTCTAATACAATTTTATTTTACAATTATGTTTTGTTTAACACATGATAGATTCTGTATTTTATGGTTTCTCAAATGTTTTTCATGTGTGGTTTCATCACGTGGTTTTTCATGAAGAATTAATTCATGGATTTTTATTAACATTATTACATTATAGTTCATGTAAATGAATTTTTGTTTTATCACATATACCTTCAATATTCCTAGAACTGTGAATATGAAAGTATTTTTTCATAAAACCGAAGGAAATAATTTACAAATGGTTTTGGATTTATGAAAAATATTTTGAATTTTTTCTTATATAAAAATCAATAATTGATACATTATTGATATTATAACTCATATAAATTTTGTGGTTATATCCTACTAGGATTTGGTCTTACACCCAAGTTTTTATATGAGGTGGTTTTAGAACCAAGTTAAATGGATGAGAATCAAGTATCATGTCACTTTCTCTTTTCAGTGTTGACTTCATAATAGAGTGGTTTGGAGGTAATGGTTGGTCACATGGAGACTTGATGGATTTATCCTATCATAAATTCTATATTTTTTTTGTTTATAATGGATTGCATGGATCTTGTATGTTTATCTTTATATCTCTACTTACACTATTTGTATTTATTTTTATTTTTGTTTTATATGAGACCTATTTCCATTATAAAATTTATCTTCACCACCGTGACTGAAACGTCCTAGGTAATTATAGAATAGTACTTTTTCACATATATTTACATTTATGAATTAGATATCAAATTTACATTAAAGGCAATGCTATGTCTGATATAGTACTTGACACATAATAATGGGTCTCTCTAAAATCCTACATTTCACACAATATTGTGTAATAATGAAAAATAATATAATATTATTGTTGTTTTTGTTGTTGTTATTATTGTTATTATTATTATAAATGGTAGTTATCACCTAGAAGTTGTATTATAGTAGATGATAATATCTAACTATATTATGTTTAATCATATTTATTATATATTTTTACATTCTTCCATTAAATTTTAGATGCTTAAAATGAGAATAAATACAATTTTATGCCTAAAATACACAAATATTTTTAAAAGGTAGTTTTATCACTCTTGATGGATAACCATTTTTAAATATAGTTTTTCTAAATAATATATGTTCTATTTGAAAAAAATCCCCAATATAATAGGGACATAAATATTTAATTTAGTTTAATTTTTGGTATTTTTCTAATAAAAATCATATTTTACTGAAAAGTAAAAATTACTACATTTTAATTCAAAACTACCTTTTAGTATAATTTCTTTATATTGTTAGATTATACATTTATTTGGTTTTAATTTATTATTAAATTAGTTTTTTATCATTTAATCCCCTTTATCTTATTGGATGAAATTTAAAATTAAAACTAAATAGAAAAACTATGTGGACTTTTGAATGTTTTACTTAAAGAACCCGTTTTCTCAATCCATCAAGAGGATTAACATTAAATTAATTTTAACACTTAAATGAATTGAATTTTTAAAAATAGAAATATATTTTTGTAATGTGTATAAACAAATTTGGTCAAATATGATCAAAATAATTTTTGAGTAATTGTAACTTTTGTATTTTATTTACCATGGTTAAAGTTAAATAGGTTAATTAAAGATAACAATGATATTATAATAATATAAAATTAAAAAAACACGTATAATAATATTATTGGATGAATTATTATTTAAAATTAAATCATTGGGTAGAAATATTGACCTTTTAAAGACACATGGGTGTGATTATGACATTTATAACATTTAATTTATTGTAAAGGCATATATGTCATAAATATGTCTCTTCATACAAAAACAATTTTAAAATGGGGTTATATACATACTATCTTTAAATATAAATAGTAAATATAAATATAAAATTATTACCTATTTCATCGTACTTTATTTATAATTTTTAGGAAATAAATAATTAAATTAAATAGTGACACAGTGATGATGCAGTAATTGGTCTCTTGAAAAATAATCAACTAAATGATATTAATAATATTAAAATAAATATAATTTTTAATATTTGACATCATAAAAGAATTATATGGATGAATTTGACTTGTTACAGATGAGTTAATGTATTTTTTTTTGAATGAATCATGTTTCTATGATATTTTCAAAAAGGCATGTATTGAATAGTGTCAAAATTGACATAATTCGTGTTTTAAAATATAATATATTTAATTAAATGATATAAAATTTATGAAAATATAATATTATTCAAAAACATTGAGATAAATATAAAAACATCATTAATTAATCATTTATTTCTCTTTTTTCTTTATTTGGTAATTATTTTAACACTTAAAGTGTAAATTACATGATAAAATTGTAAGTGTTAAAAGGGGTTACAAAAAACAAGATAAGGAATAAAAAAATACAAGTATAATTTTTATTGGATTTTTATATTTCAACCCACACTCTTCCTATAGTATAAATAAATATGTTCTTACCCATTTGGAGTAGAAATTTAATTTATATTAATTTAAAAAATTTAATAATTCCAAGGGTGCCCCTCCCCTCTCCTATAAAAAGGCATTATTTCTTATCTATTACTCACACTTCCGAAACCTTTTAGATCATAAACTCTCTAACCAAACCTCTTCCTAGAATACTTCCCCAATTTCTATAAGACTTATTTTAGGCATAACACCCTTTATGGTGTTAGTAAATGTTCTCACTTAAAGGAAAGGTAATGTTTTTATTTTTGTATTTCTATTCGATTTCTACTTCAACTTCCTTCAATTCTGTGTCATACAAGTTGAAATAATTAATACAATATCCAAAATGGAATAAGATGTTATTATGTTAATATTATTACCTAAATCTATCTCCACTTCCAATAAATGGGAAAGGAATTGATCATTCGTATGTACATGAAACTATCACCTCCACGAACTGATCTATTTTGATATCCAAAATCGTCTCTCGTGACTGGTAATAATAATGAAATTAATTTTCATATTTTATATTCCTGAAATATTAATCATTATATGATAATAATATATTAATTGCATTCATGTTTTCCTTGCGCATAAAAATGATAACGCCGTTCATTCATACGTTTGAACTATCACCCCCACGAAGCGATTTAACTCATTTTTATTCATTATATCACTTGTATGATCTATATAGGTGTATTTAAATTATTAATAGGATATTAATAATGTTTTATCATTAAATAAAGATAATATAATACTAACTATCATTCTATACAGATCAATTAAAAATGGAAAACGTTACTCATTCTTACGTACATCTTACCATATCTATGATTATAACATTGTTCATTTTTCATAACCACACATAATGGTTTGATTTAAATCAATAACTTTTTGTATAAAAATGATATTAATTTTATTATTATTATTTTAGAGATGATGGACTTATGACCACACAAACTTGTCATATCATACCATGATATTAAATCACCTGACACGAACTCAAATAATTAACTAATTATTATAACGTGGTAATTAATGATATAAAAGGAATAAAAAAATTAAATGTTTATGAATAAATTATAAATTAACCTAGGTTTAATATGCATGGAAAATAAGGAATATACGTGAAGAATCAAACACAAGGGAAGTGATTTTGTCTCAATCTCGTTACATTAAATCCTTTCTTGATAATATTCACCTTTATTATTTTATAAGGTGTATATACTTCCAATACAACATTTCATATCCATATTTTATCTATAATAATGTTTTTTAATGTTTTTTTAAATGTATTAATTCATGGATAATATTATTTAAATGTTCGATGTGGTATGAGAAAATTTAAACATTTAGAGGTTTAATTATAAAATCTTTTCGTCATGATATTAATTTCCATGTTTATTTATAAGGATATAAAAGGATTATACTTGAACTTTTATTTAAATAATTTAATTTCACTAATTATTTCTAGGAATGAATCTTTTAATATTAATATTTTTAATTTCTTTACAAAATGAAAAATGTAATGTTTTTTAACATATGTGGTGACAACGACTTCACTGCTGCTATAACCGTTATTTGATATTTGGATTCCTCTATAAGAATTAATGTTTTGAAATGGAAAAGAAATACCTTATTACAATTTTGGGTGTTTTGGAATTTAAAGTGGTTTTCAATGTGGATTTACTATTTCAATATCTTGATATGATTTCTTTTTAGTGAAGTTGAAATTTTCTAAGCAAAATGTCGATAATTATAATATTTTATGTGTTATGATTTTGTATTGGTACTTCGACATTTGATGGGTGGTTACGTGATAAACCAAATGTGTTTGGTTATGTGGTAAACCAAAGTTGGGTGGTTCCATGATAAACCATATATGGCTGGTTATGTTATTAGCTCTAATGCATTAGGTTTTGAAGTCTGTCGTACGGTTGTACCATTTGTAAGAGTGATATGTGTGGAATTAAACCATATGGTTATTCTAGTTATGTATGATTATGTCCCATGTTACCTTTATATGTTATATTTTATTTTTATGTGTTTTATGGTAATATTTTGATTACAAAAATGGTAAGTGATGAGCTTATATTAGGTGATGTGTATTTAGTACTTCTTAAAGTTGAAAACTATTAACATATGATAAATTATATATACTTTACATGTTTTCACTGGACTAATAGTTTTATTTAATTGTGTATCCCTTACTAAGATTTTTATTATCATACCAATATTTGATGTTTTGTCACATGATTTAAATTAAAAGAGAGTCAAGTATGGGATTAAAGAAAAGTTATGATGTTTAAACAAGAAACCAAAGATTGTCTTTTAAAAAAATATTTTATGAAAAAATATATTGTGAGTAGAAGTGTCTAATTTGTAATATTGAGTTGTTATTTAGGATTTATGACTTAATTCTCTAAATATAAAAACCTAAAAATATACTCAATGTGAATGAAAGTCAAATTATTTTTCTAAATCATGATTAAGTAATCTTTATCGCTGGGGCCTTAAAGATGTTATCAAAGGTCAGTTTAGATAACTTTAGAAATTAGAATATTGTTAATATAATATCTATAAATAATTTTTTAATCTATTGTCAAATTTATATGATAGATAATTTGATGATTATCATATTTATTCAAATAAGATATGTCTATTCAGAATGGTATTCCAAAGGGGAATCAGGGATGTTGTGTTGGGAAGGAATAGAGAGGAAAAAACCTTCCAAATCAGTATCCTAAGATGGTAAGAATCATAACTAAATTTTTTTTATAGTGATGCCTTTTTTTAATTAGGAAATAAATGTTAACGGTATCCATGCATAAGATCAACCAGATCAACTAAAAAGGAATTTTTTGGTAGTGGAGCTTTTCATGAGGCAACAACTCCCATCATTCAGAGGATCATCTAACCCTATGTAATCTGAAGGGTGGATTAAATTACTTGAAAATATTTTTGATTTAATGGGGTGTGTAGATAATAAAATGTTTTGTATTACTAGATATAGTTTTGAAGGTGAATCTGATCAATTATGGTTAATGATTAAAAATATTAGAGGAGGTTAATAGATTGATGCCTTGGTATTTGGTGAATTTATATAAATATTTCTTGAGAAATATTTTCTTAAGGTTGTTTTAGTTATGATGGAAAATAAAATCATGGAATTGAGACAAAAGTAGGAATACTTTGTGGCTAAATATGATGAAATTATCACATGTTTTTCAAGGTACATCCCAAATTTTATCTAAAATCTTGATAATAAGATAAATCATATTTACTCAAGATTCATGATGAAATATTAAAGGTTGTTAGCATTTCATGAGTTCAAAATCTATGAGAAACTGGTCTGATGTGTTGTGAAGGTAGAAATAGTTTTTTCTAATGTTCATTTATTTCATGATAGAAATCACAATAATCTATCCAATTCGTAGTTAATAAGAAATCATTCATCAATGATGTTTGGAGGTAAGAAAAATAAATTTCCATCTTGTGACATATGTTGTAAAAAGAATCCTACAGAATGTCTCTCAATGTATGGGAAGTGATTTTGATGTTGTAGGACTGGTCATATTTCTCATGACTTCATAGGAGGTGATAGTGCAAGTAATGAGATGTTGGATGTAAGATTTTTTAGAAGCAATGAGTTAGGGCGTTATGAAAATGTGTGTCCAATGTTGTTTACCCATGGTGGAAACTAGAATGATCAAATGAATAAGGGCCTGGATAAATTATTTTAAACTACTACGGTTGATATGGTACCATCAAATAAAGCAGTGATAGTTATCTTATGGGTTTCTACAAAATATTTCAATACTCAATTTGATTATGGATCTTCACATTCATTCATTTCTGAGAGGTTTGCGTGTAAATTGGAAATAATTCCGCATGAATGTGATATAGAACGTTTGGTAAAAATTCTAACTGAAAGTATAAAAGCCACTAAGATTAATGGGAATCTTCTTATTATCATTAGTTGGATAGTTTTTCATGAAAATATTTTTTAACATCTCATAGTGGAATTTGATATCATATTGGGTGTTGATGGCTTTCAGTTTATCATGATAAAATAGATTGAAAATCCATGAAAGTTTTATTCAATGATTTTATACCACTGATTACATACCAAGAATATTAGAGATTAATTAAATATGGTTGTGATATATATCTAACTCATACTGTTGAAAATAAAGAAACAGTTTTTATTAGTGACATTTTAGTAGTGAAGTAATTTATAGATATTTTTTATAATGAATTGCATAGTATTGTGAAATTACATACTTATTTTTGTAAACCTCATGGAAACCTTATGATTTGTAACCCTCACGGTTTCCTTACAATGTAACCCTCATGACTACCTTATTGTGAACCACCACAATTACACATGGAGTAACCATACGACTAAAATCCAACATACACATACCTAATTAATTGGAGGGATATATAGTTCCCACAATTCATCATAAAAAATTCCCATGAACCATAAAAAAATAGAAAAACGTGAAGAAATTCATAAACACATTGCTTTTGAATTTTGTAAAATAGAATTATAAAATATATTTTATAATGAAAATTCCATTAAAAATATCATATAATTGAAGTGAGAATTGATATAATGAAATAAATATGTGTACACAGTAGATAAACCAAATTAAATAGGAAATTAATTACACAAATAATCATAGTAACACATAATTAATTAATTGGAAGGTTAACCCAATGAATTGAAATTGGGTAAATAATTCCCTTACCTCGGATTATTATTATATAAAACTTGTTTAAAACTCTTGTATAATGGATTAAAGGGTGTTATTAATATTCTATATAAACATATTCAATTTTATAACACCATACATGATCATTTTCTGACATCATTCGACCCATTTATTAATAATATTTTGTTATCATCGTTGTTTTGGGTTCTTTCTTTACATGATTTCCATGGTTGGTTTGTAAGAGATTTTCTTTTCGATTGGAAGTGAATCTCCAGAAGTAGAATGAGTTGGTATTAATATATTTTCATAATATTAAATTATACCAAAAAAAATTTGGTTATATGTTATGATTATTATTCATTATATAAATCATTAGTGATTTTTGTTTAAATAATTTTTGTGGTTCTCTGATAATCACAAATTTGTTTCACCATATAACATTAATATTATGAGTATAACTAAATTCTAGAACATAATAGTGTTTATATCATAGAATTAGAAAATATTAACCATTAAAATGATTTTACCACCAGATTTTGTGGAAGTAAAGGAAATTTAAGACACATCATCCACAATGTCTGTAAATCAACAAATCAGAGTCAATGTTTTTATTTTTAGAATAAGAGGAAGATATGAGGAATAATGATGATGAATTTTTTCATAATCATGATAAAAATAAAGAATATATATAATAATATATATTTCATTCCACTTGGATAAGGGGAGGTGAAGAGAGTTTAAGAAAAAAAAATTGAAAAGGAAAACACAAGAAAATGATAAGGTATCATTACCTCATGATCCCTTATCTTTGAGATCCGACTTAAGGACTTTGGTTTTGGCCTTTTTATGAGAAAAATAGGTTTTGTAAGTGTGGAATAACTTTGGGAAGTGGATTATGCATCTTTTAGACAATTCTCAAATCATGATAGATGTTAGAGGAAGAGGGGGTGGGTGGTATTTATAGTGAAAGTGGGGGAGTTTTTAATTAACATCAAAGGACACCTCATTAGTTGTATTTAAATATATAAGGGATAAACATTGTTTATTACCATGTTATTCTCCATATGGTATACCCCATATCACATTTTATTCATCAAGAGTATAATAGAATTATTACATCATTATTACGACATTATGATGTCATTAAACACTTGATGACTTAAAACTTTATTTCTTACTATTCACAGAAATTCAATTATCTCAAGAAAATCCTAAAAAACAACCTACCCATTTTTGGACATGTAAAATTAAAAATATGAATTCCATTTTTTTAAATAATTTTCTAAATATGATTACTTTATTTTTAAATAAAATTATATTTTGTTTGAAAAATAACTATTTTAAAACTATAACTCATTTTTTATGACCTTGAAAAATTAATCAAGATATCATTATCTTATAACCATAATCAAATAAAATAATAATTATATTCTCTATTCATAAGTTTCATATTACTATTCGTATTAATATTCATAACGGTATGTTACTATTCACCAAAAAATAGGTTAGTTCTATCAGAATCCAAATAACTTACTGATCACAACTGTGGACATATTTTATTCAAAATTCAAGTAATAGAAGCGACAAAATTTTGTTTAATTGTTAGTTCATAACTATATCCATAAAAAAAGTATAATTTTGTAGAGACCCAATTATTCATTCATTTCAATTTATTTTTAAAACCATGGGTTTTTACATTCTCCCCACCTTCTGTAAATTACGTCCTCACAATTTTATTTTCTTATTAAAAAAGTGTGGGTACCTTTCCCTAAAAGAATTTTAAGATTTCCATGCTGCTTCTTCAACCATGTGGTTTATCCAAAAAAATTACATACTGGATTAACTTATATTTCAGCACGTGTTCTCTTCAATCATTAATCTGAAACGTTTTCTCTTCATAAGAAATATTCTCTTCCAGTTGAACTACTTCTGGGCACAAAACATGAGATAAATATGGCACATAATTTGTCAACATTGAATCATGAAAAGCATTATGTACTTAAGATAAACTTTAAGGATAAACTACTCAGTATGAAACTGGTCCAAATTTCTCCAATATTTCATAAGGTCCGATGAACTGTGGACTTAGCTTCCCTTTCTTTCCAAAATTCATAACACATTACCATGGTGAGATTCTAATAAAAACATGATAACCTACATAGAAAGAAAATTATTTCCCCTGTTAAATGTATAAAATTATTACATACTCTATGCTTTTATCATATTTTTCTATATCATATTTACATTCTCTTCTACTTCCACTACTAATTATGGTCCCATCAATTTCCTTTCCCTAACATCATCCCAAAATATGGAGTTTAACATTTCTTCCCATATAATGCCTCAAAAGGTTCCATCTATAAACTATAATGAAAACTATTATTATAAGAAAACAAAACTAAAGTGGTATGATAATCCAAATTCCCTGGTAATCAATTGAACAATATCTATGAATATCATCCAATTTTTGAATCATCCATTTTGGATGCCAAAATGAATGATGATGAAAAGTTGTACTGAAATTTAATTCTAATCCCAATGACATCTGAAGTCCTTTCCAAAAATTAATAGTGAACCTGGGATCCTGGTCAAATGTAATGGAACGAGTAACTCCATGAAACATGACATGAAAATAGAGGCACAATCAATAATTATGATCTAATGACATTGTATATTAAATATTAAGGAAATGAGAAGATTTAGTCCATCCATCAATAATAACCAAGATTTCATTGTTACCTTGAGAAGTCTTTTGTTTTCCCAAAACAAAGTCCATGGATATATTTTTCTATTTCCACATTATCATTGGTAAAGGATGATGAATTTCATTTAGTAACTCACACTCTTCTTTAATCTATTTACATTTCAAACATTTCATGCTAAAATTGGTAATATTTCATTTTATTCCAAAACCCCAGTAATACTCACAAAGGTCTCTATTCATCTTTGTGCTAAGAGAATGAACTGAAAACAGAGAACTATGAGTTTCACACAATAATACTTTCTTTATCTAAGAATCACAAGTTACACATAATATCCTTCCAAATCTCATAATTCAATCATTATCAATGTTAAATTATAGAAAATTACACATTTGAACCAATTCTACCTTTTTCTATAACTCTACATATTCCTTCTTCGATTTCATAATTTTAATTGAAAAACATGACTTCAATGAAACCTAAAACAAAATAGATTAATTTCTTACACCAACAACTTCCAAGAAAAAATTCATCAAATCATTAATAAATGGGTATTGTTCCAGCCATAACATATTTATTGATACATGATGTTGTTCACTGAATGCATATACCAATTTTTTTTCTTCTATAGGATGGTAATTGATCATGAATTCGTAATATTTTATAAATTCAACCCATTTTCTCTACCTCATGTCTAATTACCTCTGAGTTAATATAATCTTCAAACACATTTGTTCAGTATATATTTCACATTTTCCATATATTAATTATGCCTCCAAATTTTTAAAGAGAAAAACACGTCTTCTAATTCCAAATCATGTGTGGGATAATTTAACTAATGAAGTTTAGTTGTCTTGAATCATAAGAAATTACCTGATCATTCTGCATCAAGACAGAACCAATTCCCCATAATGAAGCCTAACAATAGATGAAAAACATTCCATTTCAGGAAGGAAGGGTTATAAATTGAGATTCCACAAATTATCTTTTCTATTATTGAAAATAATAATCACATTATTTTATTCAGATTAATTTGACACCTTTTCAAGTTAGCTTAGTCAATGAAATAGTTAATCACGTAATTTTTTCTACAAAACACTAGTAATAGCCTGCCAGGCCAAGAAAACTATGAATCTTGGATATATTTTTAGGTCTTTTCCATTCTTAAAAATCTTTTGTTTTAGTAGGATCAATAGTTAATCCATCTTATAAGAAATGTGACCAAGGAAAGATGTTTTTTTAAATAAAATACACACTTTCTGAATTCTCCATATAGTTTCTGTTCTTTTAAGGTGTGTAAAATGACCCTTAGATGTTTTGAGTGCTCCTCTTTACTTCTAAAACATACAAAACTTTCTTCAATAAAAATAACCAAAAACTTATTCAAGAACTCATGAAATATTATGGTCATAATATCCATGAATATTTCAGGTTCACAAGTTAACACAAAGGGAATAAAAAGACATTCATAATGACCATGTCAAATTTGAACAGCTTTTTTGGGAATGTCATCCTCATTCACCTTCTACTGATGTTACATGGATCTCAAGTCAATATTGGAAAATAAATTAGCTCTTGCTATTTGATCAAACATGTCATCAATATGAGGAAAATGATAATTATTCTTAATAGTAACTTTATTCAAAGAACTGTAATCAATGAACAGTCTCATGGAACCATCTTTCTTTTTAATTAAAAAAAACAAGATCTCCCCTTTGTGAAGTGTTATGATGAATGATGAGTTTTTCAAAAAACTCATGCAACTGATTTTTCAATACAATAAGTTCCATTTGAGACATTAGATAGGGGGCATTGAAATTGGAATAGAATTATAAACTAATTCAATTATTAATTAAACATCCAAATTAGTTATGACATGGGTAACTCATCATGAAAAACATAAAAGTATTAATTTACCACTAGCACATCATTAATCTAAATAGCTCTCTTGTTTTCAACAATATGAGAAAGATAACCTTCATTTCCATCATTCAAGAGATTCATATCTCTTAAATATGTTATCAATTTTATGGTTTCATTCTTATATAGAAAATTAAACTCTTTCTGAAGAAAAACGTCTTTAGATCTACAATCAATCTTAGAATGATAAAGAGAAATCAAATCCAATCTCAGAATTACATCAAACTCTACAATGGAAAAACTACGAGTTTTATTGGTAATTTATTTCCACAGATAACAATATAAATATTATTAAAATTCTTTTTTTGTGTAACATTTCCCCCTTGTGTTTTAACATTATGTTCTACTCTCATTTTCTAGTTGACATATCCAATTTACCAGAAAATTTATCAAAAATAATGGAATGTGCAGACCCCATATAAAAAGATACTTTAAAAAAATCTGAGTAAATAAACAATGTACCTAAGACAACTTCATTGGAAGGCCCTACATCTATTTATGTAGTCTCAAAGGATATCACTGTATCTTTTTACTTATAGTCTGGCTTCATTCCATCACTCGGATCTTTCTTCGGACAGGCATTTTCATAATGACCCATATCACCACATTTGAAACATTTTATAGTTTTTTATCAGAACTGATAATAAGATAATTTTCATTACATTCTTGGGTCATATGTCCAAAAAAACCGCATCTAAAACACTACCTAGTTTTTTTAAGGCACTCCCCAGAGTTCTTTTTACCACACTATTCATAAACTAGATACTGAACTTTCTTACCATCATATTTCTTTGACTGATTCGTACCCATCTCTTTCCATATAGAACTCTTCTTATCTTTGTACTCAAAGTACATGTGTTCATTAGTGAACTCCATATCTAACCTCTCATCACATTGCACATTCTTCTCAAAACTTTTTAATTATCAGGAGTCCAATGACCTTCGGTATCTTTTCTTCAATACTGAGTAAAAGTGATTTATTTTTCAATCAAGGTCCCGAATAAAATTTGGATTTTACCTTGCCAGTCGGCTAAAGTTTTCTTCACACACAGCCACTGAATCTTCCTAATTCTCCCTCAATTAAATTAATTTATTCTTCTTACTAAGTCAAACCACCTTATGAAAATATTTTTCAAGGAAAGTATTTTAAATTCATCCCACTCTAAGGCTTCAATTTTCTCTCTATCCCTGATATTCTAGACCATTGACCACCAATGATCAACTTCACCTTCAAAGAGATTAATGTAAAGACTAATCTTTTGATTCTCAGAATATCCCATAACATAGAATATCTTTTTAAGGCATATGATATGTCATTTAGCTGCTACCAGGTTGGAATTTCCACTAAAAGAAGGAGGGTATTGCCTAATAAAATATTTCACTATCGTCAAGTTCCATTTTGTATCTTTAGTTTTTCCCTTGCATGGATGACACCTCCATTTATTTCATACATCATATAACCTATTACCATTACAATCTACTTGGTTCCAATTCCCACCATTCTTAGTTGTGGATTCAAAAAGATATCTCCATCTTAGTTCCTTCCAACTTTAGCTTCCATGTTACTTCTATGGAAAACCATTCTAAACAAATATATCTTATATGAAGAAACTTGGTAATCATAGAATTATATACCATTTCAATATAAACATCTAGTAATAATCATTTAGGGTATTCTATTAACATCATATGAACTCCAATATTTATCTAAATAGTTCTCTGATACTAACTCTAAGTACCCAACATTAAACATATCATAATCTAGATTTTCCAACAAGATTTTACTTTATTACATTACCAAATATATTTTCAATTTTTATTTCTAGAATGTCAGTACATAAATCTTACATAACAACCCATAACATAAAAGTAGGTGCAACTAAAACAATGACCTTTTTCCAAAACATAATACTTTTAAAACAATTAATTTATAATTTCTTTAGAAAAATTCGTAACATTTAACTTTACTTCCTTCTTTCTCATACACATCATTAAAACCTGTGAAAAACATTTAAAAATACTGGTTGAACCTATAAAGATATGTAATGGATATAAAAATATGGAAAGAAATTATTGGTCCATGAATACATATAAAAATATGAAATCATTTCACAAATACATACTTCTCGTTTATATATACTTACATTGTGAAACATGAGATATCCATAATACATTAAGGAATATATATATATATATCCATAAACAAATCTTGGTGTACTAGTTACTTATTATTGTAACTCTCATGGCCACCATATTATTTGTAACCCTCACTGTTACCATACTTTGTAACCCTCACTACTTCTTTATTGTGTAACCATCACAACTGCATTTTGAGTAACCATATGACTGACCTCCAACATACACATACCCAAAACATTGTAGGAAGATATTGGTACCACTCTTCATCATAAAATTTTAAATGAACTAGAACATAAACATAAAATATAAATAATTTCATAAAACTATTTCTTTTGAATTTTGTAAATTATAATATTAAAAGATAAATTTTAAAAAAATGTCCCTTGAAAATATCATATAATTAAATTGAGAATTGATATAATGAAATGAATATGTGAATACACTGCATATATACATAATAAAACATAATATGAATTAAATTCATTACACAAATAATCTTAGTTCCACATAATTAATTAAATATAAGGTTAACCCAAAGAATTGGAATTAGGTTAAGAATTCTCTTACCTAGGGTTCTTTTTACATAAAAATTATTTAAAACTTATATATAATGGTTAATATAGTGTTATTAATATTGGAAAGAAAAACATTATTTTTTATAAAACCTTACATGAAATTTTTATAAAATAATTCTACCCATTTATTAATAATATTTTGTTATTTCTATTCATTCGGGTGAGTGCATTATATGACTTCCAAGGTTGGTTCGTAACAGATTTTCTTGTCAAATGGAAGTGAAGATATAGAAGTGGAAGTAGTTGTTATTAATATATTTATAGATTATTAAATGATTCCATAAATAATTTTGGTTATACGGTATGAGGATTAATCATTAGATAAATAAGTTGTGAGTTTTATTTAGATTGTTGTGGAGGTTCTTTGGTAATCACAAACCTTTTTCATCATATACCTTCAATATTATGAGTGTAAGTTAATTCCAAAACATAAGGGATATCATATCATATACTTTTCAAATTTTTGCAACCATTAAATTGATTTTCCAACCATATTTGAATGATTTAATGTAAATTTAAGACACATCATCCATGATGTCTGTAAAACGAAAAGTCATGAACATTTGTTTAGAACGAGAGGAAGAGGAGAGGAAGAATGATGATGAGTTTTTCCATAATCATGATAACACTATAGTATATATATATATATATATATAATAGTTTATAATTCATGCCTCTTTTATAAGGGGAGGTTAATAGAGTACAAGAAAAGAAAATAATTTAAATAAAACACAACAAAATGAAAAAGGATCTTTACCTCTGGATCTCATCTCCTTTGGATCATTCTTAAGGCCTTTTTTTGTACTTTTGGTGAGACCAAAAAGTATTTGACATGGGGAAGAGTCTTGGAAAATTTATTGGGATGAATTTAGAAAATTCTCAAATCT
Source organism: Viscum album (assembly GCA_963277665.1). Taxonomy (NCBI): domain Eukaryota; kingdom Viridiplantae; phylum Streptophyta; class Magnoliopsida; order Santalales; family Viscaceae; genus Viscum; species Viscum album. Next base: position 999,042,748 of record OY728151.1, on the reverse strand, counting down.
TGATAGGTGGTAGAGGAAGAGGGAGTGAGGGTTGTGTTTATTGTAAATGTGGGGGAGTTTTAAATTAATTTCAAAGGTCAACTAATTAGTGGTATTTGCAAAACCATGGGCTTGAACGTGATTATTTACCATGGTATTGGACACATGGGACACATCATATAATATTTTAATCCTCAGGAGTTGACCAGAATGATTATATTATTATTACATTATTATGATGTCATTAAACACCTGAGATCATAAAATAGTATTTTTTACTATTCACCAAAAAATTAATTATCTCAAAAAAATCCCATAAAATTTACCCTTACCATTTTTTGATATTTGAATTAAAAATGAACTCTATTTTTTGAAAATAATTTTCCAAATATTATTAATTTAATTTTTAATTAAAATCATATTTTATTTGAAAAGTAACAATTTAAAAACTATAACTCATTTAATATCACCTTTAAAAACTGATTAATATCACTTTATCTTTTAACCTTAAGAAAATAAAATAATATTACTATTTAGTATTCATAATGTTTATATTCCTATTTATATTAATATTTATAAGGGTATGTTACTATTCAACAAAAAATAAAAGTTTGTTCTATCAGACTCTAAAAGATTTATTTTTCACAATTGTAGATGTCCATTTTTCGAAATTCAAATAATAGAAGTAGAAAATTAATGTTTCTAGATAGTTTATAATTATCTACTTAAAAAAGAGTCATTATGTAGATACTTTCATTCATTTCAATTTATTTCTAAATCCTTAGGGTGTTACATATATTCTAATCACAATAGTTTTCATTATATATTCAATCAGAAAGAATTAAACAAGATGAAGAGGAGATAAGTAGAATATATCACATATTATAATTGCATGATTCATTATCATCTAGGAAAATAAAATAAATTTTTTGATAATTGAAGTCAATAAAAGTAATGTTACATTAACTATGATACATTTTGAAAGATATCCTTTGGTTAATGATTTGATGAATTTTGGCTAGGAAGATAGTGGTGCATGAAATTCTCTTATTTTGTTTCAGGTGTTAGTGAATTCATCTCTATCAAAAAGAATTAATCATGCACATAAATCATACAATGAGTTTTATAAAAAGGTAAAATTGGTTCATAAGGGAATGTTTCCTGAATTTAACATTGATAATGATTTTATTTTGAGGTTTGGAGTGGGATTATGTGTGCATTGTGATTCACAGTTGAAGAATATTTTATTCGGTGAAGCTCATAGTTCTCCCTTTTCAGTTCATCTGGGAAACACTAAGATGTACAAATACCATCAAGAGTATTACTGGTGGGATGGAATGAAAATATAAATTGCTGACCTTACCCTGAGGTATTTTATTTGTCAACCGGTAAAATTAGAGTGGAAGTTAACAAAATGGATGCATCATATTTTTCCAATTCCAGAGTAGAAATGTCAAAATATATCCATGGATTTCATAGTTGGATTACCCAATACTTCTCGAGGTAAAAATACAATATGGGTTATGGTTGATCGATTGAATAAATATACTCATTTTAATTCTATTTGAGATACTTTCTCTTTAGATAAACTTTAAAACTAGTATATTAAAGAGATATTGAGGTTAGTTGGAGTTTCACTCACTATTATATTTGATCCCGGTCTGAGGTTCAGTTATAATTTTTGGAAAGGACTTTATAATTTTTTGGGTATTGAATTGAATTTCAGTACAAATTTTCACCCTTAATCAGATTGGAAGTCAGAGAAAATAAATCAAACATTGGAGGATATTTTACATTCATGTTCAATGGATTACTAGGGAATTTTTCATAAACATCATTCTCTGGTTGAGTTTTCTTATAATAATTGTTTTCGTTCCATTAAAATTATGGAACCATTTGAGGAATTATATGGAAAGCAGTGTTAAACACTATCTTTTTGGGATGAAGTTGATGGTACTAGAATTGGTAGAGGAAATGGTAGAGAAATTTTAATTGATTCAGATACATATGAGGACATCACACAACATGAAGAAATGTTATGCAGATAACCCGATTAACGGTATTTCTTTTGAAGTAGGTGAACATATTTTTTTCACCAGTTTTATCCATGGAAAAGTGTAATGCATTTTGGGAAGAAAGGAAAGATTAGTACACAATTCATTTTACACTATTAAATATTATATAAAATTGGATCAGTTGTCTAGGGATTATGTTTACCTTCGATTCTATCCTTTGTACACAAATTTTTTTATGTTTCAATGTTAAGAATATATATATTAGATCTATATCATATTTTGAGTCCATAAGTAGTTTATTTGGAAGAGATTCTTTCTTATGATGAACAACCAGTCCATATTATTGACAGTAGAGATATAGTGTTGTAAAATAAGGTGATTCATCAGTATAATGTTTTTTCAAAAATTATATGGTTGAAGAGGCAACATGGGAAACTGAAAATGCTACCACTTATTTTATAAGTAAATAAAATTGCAAGGATGTAATTTCCAAAAGGGGGGAAGGATGTAACATCACATGTAATTAGAAATTTTTATGTTTTCAAATCTATTAATATTAATAAATTAGATATTAAATTTACCTTAAAGGGGGTGTTATGTATGATAGCATACTCACGCACGCAATCATGGTTTTCTCTTAAATACTACATTGCACACATGTTTAAGTTATAAAAAAAGTAATAAAATATTATTATTATTATTTTAAATGTTGGTTATCACCTAGTCACTATATTTATAGGAATTAATAGAATAAAATATATTTTTTTACACCTATTTATTCAAAAAAATTACTTTCTTCTAATAAATTTTATTGGAATAGAATGAGAATAAATACAATTTTAAACATAAATTATTCTAATAATTTTAATAGGTAGTTTTATTTCCATTTGATGGAGAACCCTTTTAAAATATAGTTTATTTTAATTTTTTATGTTCTATTTGAAAAAAACTTTCTTTGGATGTTGGACTTCAATATTTAATTTGGTTTAATTTTTGGTATTTTTCTGATAAAATTCATATTTTTATGAATAATGAAAAATACTGAATTTTAATTCAAAATAGCCATTTTGTTTAAGTAATTTATATTGTTCGATGATCAATTAACATGGTTTTAAGTAATAATTATATGAATTTATTATTAGTTAATTGATCTTAGTTAATTGATTTCAATTTCAAATTAAAATTAAATAGAAAACTATGAGAACTTTTGAACGTTTTACTTAAATAACTCAGTTTCTCGATCTGTCAACGGGATTAACATCAATATAATTTTAACAATTATGTGAATTAAATAATCAAAAATGTACATAAATGGTTATAATAATTATAAAAAATGTGATCAATAGGACCAAAATAATTTTTTGGTGAATGGTAACTTTAGTATTTTAATTATCACGGTTAAAGGTAAATAGGTTAATTAATGGAAAAATTAATATTATAAAATTACAATAACACTTGAAATAATTTTATTCGTTAAGATATTATAGATAATTACCATCATTGGGCCGAAATTTTCACCATTTGAAGCCACTTGGTTTTGGATATGACATTTATAACATTTAATTTAATGTAAAGGAAAATATGTCATATATATGTCTCTTCTTACTAAAAAAGTTAATATGGGGTTTTATAAGCCATATCATAGACTATAAATAGTAATTAGAAACTTAAAATTATTACATACATAATGGTGATTTATTTTTAATTTTAAGAGATAAATAATTTAATTAAATAGTAACATAATGATGATGTAGTAATAGATCTATTAAAGAAAGCATCAATTAAATGATATTAATAATATTAATATAAATGAAATTTGAAATATTTTATGTAATCGTAGAATTTTTGTGATTTCTTTAAAATTTTATAGAGGATTTAATGTATTTTTGTCAAAGAAATCAAGTTGATATTTTAAAATTTTCATGTAATGAATAGTGTCAAAATCGGCATAATTCTTATATTAAAATATAATGTATTTTATTAAATGATATAAAATTTATTAAAATATAATATTTGGAAAAAAAATCTGTATAACTCCAAAAATTTTATTAATGACCCATTCATTGGAATTTTTCCTTGTTTTTATAATTATTTTAACTCTGAGAGTGTAAATTACTTAATACAATGGTAGAAGTAAAAAGGGGTTAAAGCAAAAAATATAAGGATTAAAAAATACATAAACTTGTCTAATTTTCATTGAATTATTATATTTCGACCCATAATAATCCTATATTCTAATTTAATTATTTTGGACCAATTTGGAGTATAAATTTAATTTATATTAATTTAATACTTTTAATTATTCCATGGGTGCCCCTCCCCTCTCTTATAAAAAGGAACTCATTACTCCTTATTAATCACACATCTAAAACCTTTTCATTTAGTCGATATCTACCCCAAAACGCTTCTTATAATCCCTCACAACATTATTGAAGCCTTATTTTTGGTATAAAACCCTACATAAAGGTCTTAATGTGTCAATAAATGTGCGCATCTGATGAAAAGGTAAGGTTTTTTATTTAAGTATATCTATTCTATTTATTATTCCACTTCATTAAAATATTTTTCTTCCAAGATGAAATAATAAATCATGTATCCTACATATAATAAGATTTTATTATTTTAATATCATCAGCTAAATCCATCTCCACTTCTATTAAATGTGAAATGTATTAATCATTCGTGTGTACGTGCGAACTATCACCTCTATAGACCGATCTAATTCATTTTCCAAAAATTTCTCTCATGATTTGTTATAATAATGGAATTAATGTAAATATTTTATATTCATGACATATTAATAATTATATGATAATAATATATCAATTACATTATTAAATTCAATGAATATAAAAATGATAATGTCGTTCGTGTGTGCATGTGAGTTATCACCTCCACGAAGTGATGTGACTCATTTTTAATCATTTTATCACTTGTATAATATATATATAAGTTTATTTAAATGACTAATATGATATTAATTATTTTATCATCATTACACAAATAAAAAATAATACTTACCATCTTTCTGTAATGATGAATGAAAAATGTAAAATGTCACCCTTGCGTACGTACAGCTTACCATCTCCTTGATTATTACATTTTCCATTTTTCAAAACCATACTTCATGGTTTGATTTAAAAGTATAATTTATTTATAAAAATGATAATAATTTCCTAAATATTATTTTGGTTATTATGTAATTTTTACCACATGAACTGCTGACATCATACCATGTTCATTTTCAACTCAATTATAGAATATCGATAAAACATCCAACATAAACTCAAATAATTAACTAATTATTATAACATCATAATTACTGATATAAAAGTAATAATAAAAATTTAAATTTTCTAAATAATGTATAAATTAACCTATGTTTATTATTCAGGAAGAATACGGAACATACATGACAAATCGAACTCAAGGTAAGGGGTTTTGTCTCAATCTCTTTTTATTGAGGAATTTTTGGATAATATGTACCTTTATTCTTTTATAAGGTGTAAATAATGCCACTAAGACATTTTATATTTTTCTTTTACCTATATTAATATTACTTAATGTTTTTATAAATTTATTAATTTATGGATATTATGATTTAAATGTTCAAAGTGGTATAGTACACCTTGAACAATTAACGATTTAATTATCAAATCTTTTCATAATGATATTAATTTAAATATTTATTTATATGGATATAAAATTATTATAAAAGCAATTTTATTTCAATATTCTAATTTCATTCAAATTATTTCAAAAGAAATATAACTATATGAAGAATTTTACTTTCTTTATAAAATTAAAAAATAATTTTTTTAACGAATACAGAAATAATGACTTCTCTATTTCCATAACCATTATTTGATATTTGGAATCCTCTATAAGCCATAATTTTTTTAAAATGAAAAGAAATGCCTTATTCCATTTTTATGTGTTTTTATGTAAAATAGTTTGTAATGTGTATTGACTATTTCAATATATTGAAATGATTTATTTTTATTGAAAATGAAATTTTCTAAGTGAAAGGTTAAAAATTGCAATAATTTATGTGTTATGATTATGTATTTTTACTTGGACATTTGATAGGAGGTTAGATAATAAACCAAATGTGGGTTTCTATGTGATAAAACAAAGAAGGGTGGTTTTGTGGTAAACTAAGGATGGGTGTTTACATTATAAAATCCAATGAATTGGGTTTGGAAGTCAGTAGTATGGATATTCCCTTTGTAATAGTGATATCTGTGTCGTTCAACCATATGGTTATTCCATTTAAGTATTATTATTTACCATTTATATTTATATGTTATATTTATTTTTTGTGGATTTTATGGTGATATTTTTATTAGAAAAATATTAATCAATGAGCTTATATTTATCAAAGTGTATTTTCTACTTCTTAAAAGTGAAAAGTATTACTTTATGATATATTATTCATGGATTAAATGTTTTTTCAAGACTAACAGTTTTCCTTCCTTTTGTATCCCTTACAGAGCATATTATTCTCATCCCAAATTTTAAAATATTTTTTTATATGGTTTAAAGAATAATATATTCAAGTATGGGATCAAAAAAAAGTTATAAAGTTTATCCAAGAAATGAAACCACGTTTCATTTTAAATGTTTTTTATTTAAAAAAATGGATAGTGAATAGAAGTGTATAGATTGTAATATTCAGTTGTTCTATTTGATTTATATATTATTATATAAATCTATAAACCTGAAGATATCATCTATGTGAATGAAATTCAAATTATTGACTTAACTCGATATTAAGTGATGTTTAATGATGGGGCCTTATAATGATGGGTATCTCTGGTGGCTAGTCTAGTTGGAATGGGTTGGGTAATTATAGATTTATATGAGAGGGATGCTAATACTAAATTGAGTTATAAATGCATATGTTTTTTTTCATAGGTGTATAGGAGTTACGAACATCATAATTTTGGTAGTAAGAGACCAAGGGTTCCAGGACAACTCTCATCCATGTTAGAAATCATGCTACCTTGGGAGGTTAGTAAAATTATATTTGTTTGAGACATTGTATTTGAGGTCATTTGAATAATATAAATGGTATGCTTATTTATGTCAAAAAATTAATTCTTATAGCATTAATTTTGTTCATAGAATTTATATTTGGTTTAAATTCATTATGTTTTGAAGCATGGAAAAAACTTATCTATGTTGGTACGTTGATTTTAGAACATCATATAAAAATGGTAGGATATTATATTATTCTTAAAAGACAATTCCTCTATAAAGAGATCATAAAAATATAAAAGAGAATGCAGTATGACATAATCCACATTTGAATCCCATAATATCTCCTTTTTGGATAAGGCTTCAATCTATAATATTTATAGTCTTATTTAAGTGGGTTTCATGAAACAAGGACGAGCAGTAGATAGTGGCTTAGAATTTACAAAGAACCTTCAGACATCTTCCATGGTGACAAGGGACCTTAATAATCCAAAGAGTTTTATTGAGTGGATTGAGAGGATATTCAAATTTCTGAATCTTCCTGAAGATTATATTATGGGATTATCCACATATATATTGGATGGATTTGGAAGGAGATTGTGTGTAAGATACTGCCCCTTTCTATAGAATACTCAGGCTTGATTACAGGTATTCATTTCCATGTATTAAGTAATTGGTTTTTAATTTGGTGTGTGTTCGGGTTACATTTTAAAAAATTTGAAGAAGAAGGGGTTGTAAATTGTTGGCACTTGGTTTTCTCAAACCTTTCTCCCACATAATAACTTGCTCATGGTTATAGCACACGGTTTAGGAAAATCGGGCAACCCCACCTAGAAATCCCTGCACATTTTTAAATCCACCTATTTTTTATTTTAAAATCACCCTAACCCTCTAAACTCTCCCATTTAGACCCCCATTCGACTCTATGAGGAATTTTAATTTTTTGGATCTCTCTGAATAAATTTCTAGCCTTCCAGACATTCGTTGTTCCTGATTGAAATCCTAGATTGAAGATATTCACCACTCCTAGTAAGGGAATCATATATTGTTTCTTCTCTCATTATTCTTCTGTCTTTATATCCTTCTTTCAATTACGTAATCTTATATTTTTGTTATATCTAGATCTATTTGGTGAGATCTAGATCTATAATGTCTAGATCAAGATCTATAAATATAAGATCAATATTTCATTAATCTTTATTTAGGGTTATAATATTCATATCTAGATCTTCATTGTTGTGCCACTCAATTTCAAGGGATATCCATTGGGCAATTTTTCATTACTGATTTGAGGTAGGGTGTCTAATCATCAATTCCCATAGTCATTATTTTTATTATGTGACATCCCGGCCCGGGTAACACTAAATAGTGCCTTGAGCCGGTAGGCCACATTGCTTCAAGTGTGCCTCCTTGTACACTAGAGGGTTCCGACTGGAATAGAGGGTCTGGTAAGTCAGTATTGGGGAGACTATACCCTCTTTTATCAAAATAAAACAATAAAAAAATAATATAAAAATAACCAAGTGCAGAAGAGAATAATTAACCATTACAAATTCATTTAATATGATAACCAAAACATGAAAATACAATACTCAAAGAAAAGTTGAAACATGTTACAAATATGAAATTGTCATGTGTATGCAATGAAACTAAAAGTAAAGACACAACAACTCCTAGGCAGGTCCTGAACTGCATCTGGTTCTCCCTACCATGCTCCAATACCAAACAAAAACTTATCCCAGGGCCTTTCCTTATCCTGTCCTACAACAACAATGTCTACTTTTGTTCCGATCAGGCGATCCAAATATCTTGTCAATACAACTTAATAGGCCAACACCAATAGTGTAAAAATGAGTCTAGTTAAAAGATAGTGCATGCAGTTTTATGAAGAAATAAATACAATGCATAATTTTAACTGTTATCACATTTTCATTTAATCTTTAATCATCGCATTAGTCCTAGTTCAATTCATATTTCTCATTTGACTCATCATTCATCATTATCAATCAATTGGTGTTGGTCTACATTCCTAGAACTCCAAATCTCATTTGAATCATCATTTATTATTATCATTCATTTGGTGAAGGTCTCCATGCCTAACACACCAAAATATTATTGAGTGAAGGTCACCATGCCTATAAGTTCTTTTCTTATTCGGTGTAGGTCATAATTCCTAGCACCCCATAATCTCATGCTTGGATAAATAGTAGGGATGAATTCCATGTTTATGTCCTAACTTCTAATCGGTCTAGAAAACCATGTCTAGCAACAAAAAAAAATTATCCATTTAATCATTCTTTGTTTCACAAGATTTTTTCCTCATCATTACATTAATATTCCAAACATTACTTAAACATATCAAATTCCATTAGTTAACACAAAAATTTACTAATAACATAATCCATTAATTAATTCATCAATTAATTAATCAATCAACACAATTCTCTTTCCATAAATAATTCTTCACAATTAATTATTCATATCAAATCTCTAGTTTTCATAATTAATTCCCACAATTAATTATCATTTATCAACATCATGGAACATAATTAATTCTCCCAATTAATTATCTTTGTACAACATCAAAGAACATAATTAATTATCCCAATTAATTATCTTTCATAGTCAAACTTTATTTCATTATTAATCCCCCCAATTAATTATCTTCACACAATCAATTCAATATCTCAAACACAATATCTCAAACACAATATCTCAACCCACAATCAATCTCTAAAACAAATATCAATTTGAGACCCCCCCCCCCCTTCATTTGTTTTGTGATTCAATAATCACTTAATCCCCAAGGAAATGATACATCAACAAACTGTCCAAAATACTACAATTTAGGAAATCAATAGTCAAGGGAATCTAGTAAATTCATAAACTCACATACATGTATAAAGATCACAACTATGGGAATTCGATTTAGACCACCTACCTCGGTTTAATGAAGGATGTAATCCAAATGGAAATTCCTAAAATCTGAGCGGCACAACATCCTTGATCAAGCTTCAGATATAAAGTCCTAAACTAAAATTAAAATTAAAATCATCAAGATATTTCAAATCTGGATCTTGATATACGATTCTATATCTAGATCTCAACCCATATGTTTTTATCCATGAAAATAGTGTAGAACATATATGAAAATTTTAAGGGAAGAGATTGGAAACAACATGAGAAGCAATGGGATGAAATCCACTTACCTTGAAGAGAGCACATCATTGATCTGGGGTTTAAATCTCAACGAATGGTGTTCGGATTGCCTTGTAATCCCCTTGGAAGGCTTCAGAAACACATTGAATTTTTCAAGCCTGAGTAAAGGTTGAAATATAGAAGTCTTGAGGGGTTTGGGGGTTTTCCAAATTAGATTTTTGGAATTAAAATTACATGTGTATGGTTTCCTGTGTAGAGGTGCACAGTTAGGGAAAACTGTGAAACAACTGTGTGGTATTCCACTGTCCGCCTGGCTTGATGGTGCATGGTTAGGGAAACTGTGCACCAGTCTTTCCAACTTCCACTGTCTGTATTGTTATCTTATACACGATTTATCCAAATCATGCGCAAACCATGCATATCCCCTATCTTCCCAAATTTTATAAAAACATCACCCAAACACATCCTAGGTCATACCCCAATAAAAGGGTACTTAATGACAACAAAAAGTAGAAAAAATAGGACTTAGATTTCTCCAGAAAAGGTTAGAATCTTACAATATCCCCACCTTATAATATCTTGTCCTCGAGCTTCACTCCTAAACTTCTCTAAGATTCTAAGCCAAAAAGGTTGGGTCATTGAGCCCTCATGACTACTTCCCATTCCCATGTTTTCTCTTGAACACCTCCATGTTTCCATAACACATGAACTAACATCACGGTATTTCCCCATAATGAATTCTTATTGCAACCCAACACATGTATTTGATGCTCCTCAAAAGAATCATCTATCTCGAGTTCAACCACTTCCACATCAACCACATGAGAAGGATCAGGGTGATACCGTCGTTGTTTTGAAACATGGAAAAAATCATGCATAGCACTAAATTTTTGGGGAAGTTCTAATCGGTACACCACCAGCCTGATTCTCTTCCGCACCTCAAACGGTCCTACAATCCTAGGTTCCATCTTTCCCTACCTCCAAATCCTATAGTGACCCTATATAGCTGACACCTGAAGGAATACACGATCACCCTCTATAAACATTAGGGTTCATCTCCATCTATCATCATACGACTTTTTCCTACTCTGAGCTGTAGCCATATGTTTCTAAATCAACTATACCTACTCTAATGTCTCTTAAATGAGACTCAGTCCCAATAGCTCTGATTCACCCACCTCTAACCAACATAGCGGTGGTCTAAAAGGTCGATCATTAAGAGGCTCATATGGTTCCATATGTATAGTTTCCTTATAACTTTATTTATAAGCAAACTCCACTAAATCAAAGTGCTTCGCCCAAGAACCACCAAAGTCAAGAACACATGATCACAGTATATCCTCAAACATTTGTATGGTATGCTCTAATAGCCCATCTGTCTATGGGTGGAAGGACATACCTAATTTAATCAATGTACCAAGTGACTTCTGTAATCCCTTTTGGAATTATGAATTAAAGAATTAATCATGATATTAAATCAAAGTTCGTGCCACCTCATGAAAATGAACTATCTCTCGTACATACAGTTACCCCAACTGCTCAACTGTAAAGGATTCCCTGATAGGAAATAAATGTGATTCCTTGGTTAGTTGATCCACAAAGATCCAAATAGAATCATTCTTCCCAACAGTATTTGGAAGTGCTACCATGAAATCCATAGTCATGTCATACCACTTCAATTCCGAAATAGGTAACGTCTGTAATAGGCCTCTAGGTTGTTGATGCTCTACCTTCACCTATTCACAGGTGAATCATCTTGTTACAAATACATATATCTCCTATTTCATGCACATCCCCCAAAATTGTCATCATAGGTCATGATACATTTTTTCGCCACTAGATGAACTGCCCATTTTGAGAAATTAATTCTCTCATGAGTTCCTTTTGCATACTCATATTCACAACAACCTGATTGTTAAAATAGATGATCTCATTCTCATTTATTATCCAATTTGAAGGTGTCTCAAAACCTTCATGGATTTCCCTTAAGGCTAAAAATAATAGATCCTCATGTTGCCTCTCCCTGATCTGTCTCAAGAGTGTTGACTCCACTGCTACATAAACCATATTCATACTTTCTGGACACTCCTGAACTACCACATGAATTTCTGGATGCAAGGAAATCATCATCTATTTTTCACTCGACTCATGTACAAACAAAGATTGAGATTTCCTACTCAAGGCATCATCCACACTATTCCCCTTTTTGGGTGTGTATGAAAGTTCAAAATCAAAGGACATCATATACTCTACCCATCTTCACTACCGAAGATTCATGTCATGTTGTGAAAAGATAAACTTAATTATTTTGTGATCCATAAAAACCAAAAACTTTTCACCCAAAAGAAAGTGTCACCAAAACTTTAGAGAGTAAAACTCTGCTTCCAACTCATGTTCACGCATCGGGTAATTCTGTTCATGTGGCCTCAGCTGCCGAGACCCATAAGCAATGACGTAATCCCCTTGCATCGACATAGCTATGAGTCTGATCCTAGAAGCCTCAAAATAATCACCTGATCATACTTTTTTGTTGCATGATTGGATAACATAAAGGACCTGGGATAGTTTTCAGCTTGGTATTGGAGCATGGGAGAGGGAATCAGATGTGGTTTATGACCCACCTTGGAGTTTTTGTGTCTTTACTTCAAGTTTCACTGTAGAAACTTGATATTTTCATTGTCATTAAATGTTTTACCTTTTATTTGAGTATTGTATTTTGATGTTTTGGTTATCATATGATGTGGATTTTTTATGGTTATTTATACACTTCCACACAAGGTTATTTTTATATTCTTCTACTGGTGTTTTATTCTGATAAAAGATCGTATAGTCTCCCTATGACTGACATACAAGACCCTTGTTGCTAGTCGACACCCTCTTGAAAATAGAGAGGCGCGCTTAAGGTCATGTGGAAAACTAGCCCGGGGTACCATTTTGTGGCACCCTAGTCAAGACGACACATATTACATGTATAAAAATTTTAGAATTTATAAAGGTCATTATAAATTTATGTTCTCAAAGTTCTTTATTAATTATTTAGTTTGGGTAAATTAATTAATGAAAAAATTTACAATTTATAGGTTTTGAGAGAAATTAATTGTATATTTAGTTATAGGATATTGATATCATAAATTGGGTATAATTAATTGTAGAATTTTTTATGTGAAACTGATATTATTAATTGGCAATAATTGATTATTGAATTAGTTATGTGATATTGATATTATTTTTCATGATCATTAACTGTGGGATTAATTATATAATATTGACATTATAAATTCACATATTTAATTATGGAATTAACTATGGGATAATGATATCTTGAATTGAGATAAAAAAAATTGGAATTAATTATTTTCTAATGTTACCTTGAATTGAGATAACTAACGGTAGAGTTAATTATGGGATAATGATATCTTAAATTATGAAAATTAATGGTGGAATTAATTATTGGATAATGATATCATGAATTGAGATAATTAATGGTGGAATTGATTATGGGATAATGAAATCATGTATTGAGATAATTAGCGGTGTAATTAATTGTGGGATAATTATATCTGAAATGGAGATAATTAATGGCGGAATTAATTATTGAATAATGATATCTTGAATATAAATATTTAATGGTCGAGTTAATTATGCAATAATTATATGTTCAATTGAGATAATTAATGGTGGAATAAATTATGGGATAATGATATCTTTAATTGAGATATTAATTGGGGGATTTAATTATTTGATATTGATATCTAAAATTGAGATAATTAATGGTTGAATTAATTATTGTTTAATGATATAAGGAATTGAAATAATTAATGTTGAAGTTAATAATGGGATAATGACATCTTGAATTGAGAAAATTAAAGGTTGAATTAATTATGGGATAATGATATCATGAATTGGGATAATTAAGGGAGGTGTTAATTATGGGATAATGATATCTTGAATTGAGATAATTAGTGGTGGTGGTAATTATGGGATAATGATATATTTAATTGAGATTATTAATGGTGGAGTTAGTTATGAGATATGGATATCTTGAATTAAGATAATTAATTTTGGACCTAATTATGAGAAATAATATCTTGAATCGATATAATTAATGGTGTAGTTAATTATGGGTTAATTATATCATGAATTGAGATAATTTATGGTGGAATTAATTATGGATGAAGATATCTTGAATTGAGAAAATTAATAGCGAAGTTAATTATGGGACAATAATATCTTTAATTGAGATAATTAAAGGTGGAGTTAAGTATGGGATAATGATATCGTGAATTGAGAAAATTAATGGTAGAATTAATTATGGTATATTGATATTATTAATTTATATAATTAATTGTGAAATTTAATATGATATATTGGAATTGTGAGTATGTTCAATTAATTAATTAATTAGTTATTTGGGATTCTTAAATTGACACAATTTAATGTGGTTGATTAGTTATTTGGTGAATTAATTAATGGGTATTGTTGTGTAGATGAATTTGAGTTAATTAGATAATTAGTTGTTAAATTAATTATGAGATATTGAGATTATTTAATTAATATAATTAATTAATTAATTAATGATGATATATTGATATTTGAGATGTAAGAAGTGAGATAATTAATTATATAATTAATTATAAAACACTGATATTGTGAATGAGATAATAAAGTGGGGAATAAATTATGGGATTTTCAGTTGTGGATATTGATTAATTAATTGATAAATTAATTAATATGATTGACATAATTAATAAATTGTGGAACTAATTAAGGGTTTTATATGATAAAGTAATTCTTGAATTATTATTGAAATTTTTTATAATTATTATATTCTTGTATTGAATATTAAAATTGAGGTGACTATTTAATTGTTGAATTAATTTATATATTTGATGTGATTAATTAATTATTGAATTAATTAATAATATTGATGTGATTAAATAATTATTTAATTAACAAGTGGAAATTTATTTGATTAATTAATTTCATTAATGTGATTAGTTAATTGTTAAGTTAAGTAATGTATTTTTTTGGTTCTTAACTAATTGTTGAATTAGTAATGGCATGTGTGTAGTTAATTAACTGTTAAACTAATTATGTGTTGGAAATGGTAAAATGGTTATTTGATTTTGATGTATTAGTAATTATAAAATGGTCATTCTATTGTTATGTATTTTGAATGATAATATGTTAATTTAATTTTGTATTGTTAAATGGTTAGTGGTAACATGGAAATTCGTTCATGTATTGTGAATGGTAACATTCACATTCAATAATATGATATTAAACGATGATTGGTAACATGGAAATTTAGATAAGTACTAATAATGGTAACATGGATATTCAAATGTCATGTCCCTTAGGTATATATTGGACTCTTGCATGGGAATAACAGGTATTGAAGATCGAGTGTCCTCTGGAACATGAGGATTTATGTGGTTAAATAGAGAATATTTAATACTGTAAAAAATTGTTTATTTACATGTTATAATTAATTATTTATAAAACTAAATACATTTTTATTGTGTTGATTTGTTTTAGAAACCATTTGTGGTGGGCTACTGATGTTTAAAAATTCCCTACTTGGGGTACCTGATCGGTACCTAAATAGAATTTATTATTATAGGATTGGTTAATGGTATTAGCACCAATTTAGATGGATGATTTGGGGATAGGGCTTGGATAATGGAACTGAATGTGTTTTAGGAAGCTCTTTGGAGTCATTGGTTTCTTTATTTTCAATTTTTTATTTAGAAAGAAGACAGTTACATTAGCATGGAATGTTCTCTGCTTTAGTTGGGTATTATATTTCTTGTTTTGATTGTATTGGGATATTGGCATTATTTATGGTTATATATTCTTTTGTTGTTGTTGTTTATTTATTTCAGTTGGATTATTACTCATATAAAATGGGTATAGTCTATCCATGATCAACATTTCAAAACCATTATACTAGAATAAATCCTCTAGAATATGCAAAGGCACACCTGGGGTCGGGTGACTGGCCAGTTCGGGGAACTAATGTGGGGTACCCAGTTTGGGATGTTACAAAGTGGTATCAGAGCCCAGTTTTATTTTATTTTTCTTTTTTCATGATTCATGGGAAAGGTATATAGAATAATATGAAGAGTTGATCCTTTATTATGATATCTCCCACTAGAGAAGCTAACCCATGTATGGGGAAGAACACAAGTTGCTAATATGGGATTGTTTCTATTATTGTTTTATGTTATAGTTGAATGTGGTTTCACCTTGGGTGATTCACTTATTGTGTGTTGTGATTATTGATGTTGAAATTTTTTGAGATTTCACTCATGGCCCAATATATAACAATAGATTATTTTCATGCATCATTTTAGGTACTCTGGGTTATTGTGGCAAGCATCATTTGACGCATACACAGGAAAATGGGTTGTCGGTGAGGTGTTGAACATGTATTATTTTTCTTTTCTTGTGAAATGGAAATAGAAATGGTTCCAAACAGGAAATTGAAAAATATTTTAAAATGATGCTAGATGAAAATAAATGGGTTTATAAATGAAAAAAAAATTAATAATGAGAATATTTTTAACCTTGTTAACTAGTAAATTGATGTAGGATGGTTGAGGGTACAGATAGTTCCTTAGTTTTGACCATGTTGTGGGGAAAGGGGGGAAAATACATGTCATTTTTTTGTAAATACCCATTTTTAAATTTGAAAATGTTGTGAATTAAGAATAATTTTTTTATTTGTCCCTTGATGTGGGTGGATTGGGTATTCAGGATTCCCTTGTTTGAGAACTCGGTTTTAGGTTATGCGGAGGTCTGTTTGGTTTTGGATCAGTGTGGTGTGATTATGGAAGGCAGGGAATCCCGATACTTTTGATAGGTTAATGTGTTTCCATAGTGGTATGTAACATCTGTAATGGAGAATTTGTGGTGGTATTCTTAAATTAATTCTGAGAATACTTTTTTTAGTGATGATCATATCCCCTAATTAGACATCATCTTGTGTACACTGAGAAATTTTTTTCTCTATGACTAAATACCTTAATGTGTTTTTGTTAGATATGGGGACCATTGGATGTTGTGAATATGAAGCTGTATATGTAGATCTTGATGGTGGAAGTTATGCCCTAAATTGTTTACGAATGATGTTATTAAGATGGAATGGGGGTTTATGAATACCTTATTGGCTGAGTTTCATGACAAAGTAGTGTTAATGATTCTCTGCAAATAGTGAATGGTTAATAATGTCACCTAATTTTTAATTTTAAAATCTCTAAAACCCCATAAAATCACCCATTTTGACCCTCATTCAACCCTATAATGTATTTCACGTTTTTTGAGATAGTTGGAAGAATTCCAAGCCTTCGTGTCCTCTACTCTTTGTGATTTTAATACAATATCAAAGATCTTCACCTCTCATGGTATGTGTATCATATCGTTGTTCCTCTCTTAATCTTCTCTGGTTCTTCTCACCTTTATTTAGAGATGTAAAATAATTTGTTTGTTAGATCTAAATATATTTTGAAAGATCTATATTTATGAATTAAAGATCAAGATTTATGAATTCTATATCTATATCTATATTAATATGACCATTATTTAGTTAATATTGATATTGGGTTTTATAATTCAAATCTAGATCCACGTCGTTGTGCCGCTCAAATTTTGGGAATATCTGTTGGGAGATTTTTTTTCAAATATTTAAGGTAGGTAGTCTAATAATAAATTCCTATAGTATTTATTTTTATTACATTCCTGAATATTTTTGAATTTATAGAGTTATTTTAGAAATTGTTGTTATTGATTAATTAATTAATTTAGGTGAATTAGTTAATAAAGTAAATGTGAAATTATTGGTTTCAGGAACAATTAATTGTAGAATTAATTTTAGGATTTTATATCAAAAATTTGGGTCAATTAATTTTATAATTATTTATGTGATATTGATATTATTAATTTGGGATAATTAATTGTAGAACTAGTTATGTGATATTGATATTATTTTTGAGATAATTAATTTGGGGATTAATTATGGGATATTGACAATATGAATTGAGATAATTAATTATGGAATTAAAAATGTGATAATGATATCATGAATGGAGATAATTAATAGTGGAATTAATTATGGGATAATGATATCATGAATTGGGATAATTAATAGTGGAATTAATTATTGGATAATGATATCTTCTATTTTGATAATTAATGGTTGAATTAAAATATGGTATAATGATATCTTGAAATGATATAATTAAAGGTGTAAATAATTATGGGATAAAAACGTAACAACCATCTTCTTCCTTGTTTTCATGAGAAGGAAAAAAGGAAATTACATACCCTTAAGTGACATCCCAAAGATGCCAAAGGCAGGAAATAAATTCCATTAGATTCAATAACCTTTGTGGGGAAATTTTACTATTCAAAATAAAATAACCATTCAAACAATACATAACAAAATAAACCACTAAATGACACATGATAAAAATTAAATACAACATAAGTATTCCGTTATAATCAAAATCAACTACAAATAATACCCCAACAAAAGAATACAAAACAACCAAGTACACTATGGAAGACCAAAAAAGAAAAAAACTCAAAGACAACCATAACTATAAAGCTCCGACCTACTTCATGATACACTCTACAAAATATTCCAAGTTTCACTCATAACCACTAAATAAGTGTGATACATTACCATTTCTAATGTAGAAACAATCAACATTTCAATGAACAACTGCTCCAAAGCAGTGGTGATTAATGAAACTCGGTAGGCTTTCCCAATATGAATTCCATACTCCATCCACTAGGATATATCATGTTAGAAAATTTACATGAGGAACCTTATATAACAAAAATATTAATATGTTTATATCAGAGTATAGAAAAGCTCCATAGTAAAGTAGTTTTCTTAAAAAAACCTCAAGTCCATGGTAAGTAACCAAACAATAATCAAACCCATTTCATAAATTTCATTTTGGCATAATCTACCTCATTCCACAAAACCAAACATCCAACCATGAATGGAACATGTACTACCCAATAGTTTTTAGTGGTGGGTTATCTTTTCAATATGTTGTCACTTAGTGAATCATCTTGATTGGGTACCTCACACCCATATTCATCCCAACCCTATTGATGGGGTTACTTCAAACCATTATCTATCCCAAGTTATATGAACACATGCCACACAACAATTCCAAACCCATTCCAAACCCAAGTGTGAAAAATATATTTCAATATAAAAACATTTTTATCAAAAACCATTCAAAAAAACTTTTTCATTAATCCATCCAAATAACCAAATTTAAAATCGTCATTTTAAAATAAAACTAAAAATTATTTTCACAATAATTATATAATTTACATAAAAAAATACAAACCATCCCTAAATAAGGTTTCTATAATTCTTTTCACACCACTTTCACACACAATTTCTAGCAAATCAATCAATTTGAATTCAACCCTTCATATTCTAAATTGAGGAGTCAAGAGTGAATCCACATAACATGAAAATTTATGATGGAAAGGATGAGTGGCATGCAATCATCCTAAAATAGAGTTGAAACTCCAAAAATACTCCTTTAGTATCTTACACTATCAACAATAATGACAAATCTACTCATATTTACAATAAAATACCTTAGATCTATCTACATCAAAACTAGTTATACAAAACCAAGATAAAGGGAGATGTAGATCATAAGAAAACTATTAAAAACTACCATGAATAAAGACTTATCGTAAGAATCAAACATCAATGCGCCATTAGAATCCTTCAGATTGACTCTGGATCTATGTGAGAGGCCTCTACGACCTTTGATAGATAAAATCTTGAGTTAGGGCCATTTATGGGAAAACAAGGTATTAATTCCTATTGTTGACCTAAATCCACAATTTGGGGGTCTTGATTTTAAATTTTTAATGATTGGTCATGGGTTTCAGAAAACTATGCACTAATTTTGCACTAGATTCTGCCTCAAGGGGGTCCTCTCATGGTTGGATCACACTGTTTGTCAATCTGTACCCAAACCATGCCCAAGCACCCTATCCAACTTTTCATGATTTATCCTTACTGGCCACATAGTTTTGAAAAAATATATTCCTACCCATGTTCCATCTCTATATCCTTGCTCTCAATTTTCACAGTTTCTTATAGGTTTTTTATGGTTTTCACAAACTACAAACCCTTATAAAACCCCAAAAACATTCCAAAATTACTCCAAACCCTCCCAACATCACCCAAACTATTTATATATGAAGTGCACTGTGTTGTATTTGTTGTCAATGAGGTATGTTGTTGTCAAGGAATGGATGGATGTCAAGGAGTTTCAATATGTGAATGACAAAGGATGTGATGGTGTTGGTGATGAATGGAGAATGGCCATGGTACTAAGATGAATGTCACTTAGGAGATTCACTAAGTGGCATAGGAGGTAATGGTTGAAACATTCTCCATACAATATCAGACGATTGTAGAAATGATCTTAATGTTTCAATACTTGTATCAAGATGATACTAAGTTACACCACTTGAAGAATGGATGATGGTGGAGCATCATTATCACATCAGACGATTGATGAGCTGGTCTTTAAGTTCAAAGAACTTGTATCAACTGGATACAATGTCACAATAATGTTTGAAGACCATGCATTGTCTTCACAATGAATGAGAAGATGAGGAGATCCATCCACAACCCTTAAGTGGATGAAGTGGATTGAAAGAGACCATGTACTATTTCGTAGTGCATGTAAACATGAAGAAGATCCAACTTGATCTCTGATTGGATCAATGAAGAACTTTGAATAATTTGTTTGATTCAAGAGTTCGGTTGAAGAAGAATTCCATTTATTAGTGAGGATTACATATTATAGAAGGAGATGAGGAATCATGAAGAGGATGGAAGGAATTATTTTCAAGAAGAAGAAGAATAGAGAAGAGGAAGAATGGCTTGGAAGAAGTGGCTTTGCATTTGTCATTTTACACTTAGTTACTTTGTCTTTAAACAAAGTACTTAGTGTTTAAGAAGAAAAAAATTAGCCAACCTAAAGGGCCAGCCTTAAGGGTTCGACCCAAGACTCTTGTGGGACTCAAGGTCGCCACGCCCATGGGGATCCCATGGGGCTAGCCCGAGAGGCCGGGGGTCCGTGTATAAGCCCTGAGGGCCACGCAAGGTTGTCAACCCCTGTGCAGCGTTAGCGCGAGGAGCGCGCCCGTGACAAGCATAGTGGGCGCCAGTGGTGCGCCCGAGTGGCTGGGGGGGCGCAAGAGCGCGCCCGCAGAGAACTCGGTGCGGGGCGGCACCGAGAGGGGAGAGAATCCAATTGAGCATATGCCGGCAGCGGAACTTTTATAAACCGCAGAAAAATCGGCCTCTGTTTCTATGTGGGACGGCGAAAAATACTCAGGATCTAATCTGAGCCGTCCAAGCGATCTTTCGGCTGATCTTCACCGCTCATCTCATCGCGCCGCTTGTGATCTAATCTCAGCCGTCGCTGATCATTTAATATGTGATCCAATGGCTCAGGGATCATCTCCTTCTTCAAGCTTAAGTCGAGGACACCCCGTGCCACCCGCATCCTCGCTGTGAACCAGGCGCCTCCCCATGCACTGAAGTCGAGCTCCTGGCTGTATCTCTCGAAGCTGAAGGCACCTTCGAGTTCTTCTCTCCATGAGGAACTCATACATGCATAAAAATACTCACGCATGAAACGAGACAAGATTTTCGAAGAAGGCAGAGGCAAACAAAGTGTCGAGGCCATGAGGTTATTTCTTTGCATGGTTTGGGATTAAATAGAGAGTTGCATGCGGTTCCATACACATGCACGTAGAGTAAAAATAAAGGAAGTGAAACCGCGGTGAAACATGAGAGAAAAATCAAGATTTGAAAAATCTTGAAGATCCGAAATATTCGGAAGATCAAAAAATTATCACGCGGATGATCAAAGGAATTCCTCTGCCTATATAAAGAGAGGTCGATCCCTCGAGGAAGTTTGCTGAATATTTTGTTGAAAACTCAGAGTCCCGGGAGAGCACCCTTGTGCCTCGCGAAGAAGAAGCCCCGCGCAACCCACTTGTGCGGCTGAAGTTCTCGGGGCGACCCGAGGTCCCGAAGGAGTCCCCTGTGCGTCTCCCTTGCGCGACAGGAAGAACCCAAGGCCGCATTCTTGCGCTCCCGTGGTTGATTACCTCTCTGCCTGCACACTTGCGTGGCAGGAGGAAGTAGCCCGCAGTGTTGCACCTTGCACACTCGAGGGCTTGCGTGGGTGTTTCACTTGCGCACCCCGTGGCCAGGGCACACTTGCGCGGCTGCCCCATGCACCGAGACCTTGTGCACCTCCTTTTAAGGACAAGGGAGTTCAGGTGTGTGCAAGAAGAAGCCAAGAAGGTCGTAGCCACATTTCCCCTTGTATGTGTGCTAAGTGAAAGGAAGGCTTGCACCTTGTGTGTGTGCAAAGTGAAGACACCCTACGGGTGGTATAAGTGCAAATGAACAAGAGGTCATAGCCTTGGGTGTGTGCAAGAAGAGAAGGAAGGTCGTAGCCAAGTGGGAAGACAAGAGGGCCTTAGAACCCAAGTGTGTGCATAAGCACCAAGTGAAGACCACACATTTTGTGTGTGTGAAAAGTGAGGGAAGAAGGCCAAAGACTTACCTTAGTGGTGTGTGTGCAATAGAACAAAAGGCCGAACCTAGTGTGTGCACAATTAAAGTGTGTACATTTTGAAGAAGAAGTAAAGGATACCCACACTAAAGGAGAACACACTTTTAAGTGTGTGAACAAATTGAACAAAGAGTGTGAAGGAAGAAGTGGTGTGTGTGCAAAAAGAATTACACCCTTTGAGGGTTTATCACACCAAAGAAAGAGAAGGGGAGTGTATGCTTGCATGCATGCACCTGCACACGTGAACAAGTTGAATCTGCTTGTGTGCATTTTGCGTTGTCCAAGACTGAATGTTCTTGAAGAAGATTTTGAGAGGCCATGCAGTCAGTGCATGAGGAAGAAGAGTTGCCATGCACTCAGTGCATGAAGTTGATGTGAAGTGAGACTAAAGCCAGACTGAAGTTAAATACATCAGCTGCCTTAGTTTTCAGTA
The DNA here is from genome assembly GCA_963277665.1 of Viscum album. Lineage (NCBI taxonomy): Eukaryota > Viridiplantae > Streptophyta > Magnoliopsida > Santalales > Viscaceae > Viscum > Viscum album. The sequence goes on along the minus strand of OY728151.1, from coordinate 999,019,532 downwards.
ATTGAGAAGACCCTGATCAACAGAAGTGATCATAAGTTTTGAGCAAGACCAACAGACCTTATCAGAGGCTGTTGAAGATTCTTGAAGAGAGAGGCCAAGTCATCCTGAAAAGAAGGAGGTAAATCCTGAGCAAGACGAGAAGACCTGATCAAGTGATCAGAAGTGAAGAGAAAGGCCAGTAGTCTTCATCCCAGACTGCTGAAGATACTTGAAGAAGCTTAAAGTGAAGAAGAGCTACTCGTGTGACTCGAGGATCCAGGAGAAACCCCCTGTGAGACTCAGGGTGGAAGAAGTCTTCAGTGGGATTCTGGAGCAGGCTAGTGGGACTCTGGTAACACTGTGGGACGTAGCATAAAGAACCTCCTGTGGGACTCAGGAGAGATACAGTGGGACTCTGTATCGACCATTGTAATACTAAAATATTATAATGGGAGAAACCATGTTGGGGCGTATAACCAACATGGCAAGGACGTAGGCCTTTGGTGCCAAACCTTGTAAATCCTTGTGTCCAGTGCCTTTACATTTACTGCATCATTTGAGGAAAGGTGAGAGATACAAGAAGAGTGGATCGAGGCTTTAACTAGTCATAGACGTTTAATTGATAATAATCAATTAGTAAAAAGTTTTTAAGGGATCACTGATTCACCCCCTCCCCCTCTCAGTGATTCACACTGATCTGGGCACTTCAATTGGTATCAGAGGGAGGTTTCCTCTAAAAGATCCAAGGGTGTCCTTATGAAGTGCAGATTTGAGGAAGTGAGTGAATACCCTCAAATGGAGATATCTGCCAAGACTCTGAAAAATAGGAAGAAGAAACAGGAAAAGAAGATGAAGAAAGCCTGTCCTAGCTATGATGAAGTTGGAACAATGAATGATCTTCAAAATGCACTCAAATATCTTCAGAAGATAGTCCCCAAGGAAGTGGCAATGTGTATTACTACTGGTATCCTTGATCTTTAAGATGAAAAATTACAGCTAGACGAAGAAGCTAATTCTATGGAAGATCAATTGGAAAAAAGGGTTGGCATAACCAACACTCTCAGAAATCTGGTGAAGGCTAAGGATTAAACAGTTTCTCTTTGCAATGATAGATATGAAGATACTTGTGAAGAATTGCAAATAAGGCTTTCTGAGAAAGAATTATTTAAGATAATGGTTAAAGATGTTTTCCATGCACTGGAAAAGAGTCACAAAGTGTCAATGGTTGTAAGAGATGCTCAACTAGAAGATAAAGTCAAAAGGGTGAATAAGCTTGACAATTCATTGCTAGAAATGAACAAGGTGCATGATGACCAGATGAAACAGCTGGTAGAAAATTGGGAAGGAAGGCTAAGAACTATTGAGTATGAGAAGAACTCCCTCAATATGAAGTGCTTAGAACTGGAGGTGATATTGAAAAACCAGCAATCACCCAAAGCCAAAGCCTCCCAGTCAGCTGAAAGGAGAAATGTTGGTACTCAAGTATGCATTGAGCAGGATGATTCCAAAAGAAAGAAATCCTCTAATAAAAGGGAAACAACTTCTAAAAAGAAGTTACCATCCATCCCATCTTGTTCTCATGTTTCTAAATGTGTTTCCACAAAAATTGCAGGATGGAAGAATAACTCCAAACAAGTATGGATGAAGACAATGAAGAAAGATAGCTCTCCTGAAACAACACAACAAGTCAAGAAAAGTACCCAACAACCAGAAGGACTCAAAAAGTCATGATTTTTCGGTCAGTGTTGGGGTTTTAACAAATATGGGCACTGTGAAAAAGATTGTTGGTACAATCCACTTAATGTAAAAGCACAAAGGAAGCCCATGCCAAGGGGGAGAAAGCCAGAGGAAAAGAAGAAACATCCACAGGTCCAGAGACATCTGTTTACTGCAAATAGATTTGGATTACTTGACAACATCTGGGATGATTGAAAAAGTGGTCAAAAAGATACATGTCAATCTCCAACTGTATCCAGAGCTAAAAAGAAGAGAAAATCACTGAACCTTGCTAAAATGGAATCCTTGGGAAGCAAGAAGAAAGTTGAAGATTCTCCCAAGAAGGTTTTGATAAAGGAAAAGAAGTCCTTGGAGTCTAAATCCAAGAAGGGTGATGCATCCAAAAGGACCACCAAGAAAACATGCTTCTACTATGGAAAGAAAGGACACACCATGGATCTTTGTGAACAATCCATGGAACTGAATAGAAGCATACTGAACTCAAAAAGACAATAAATCCAGAAGAAGCAGAAGGGATTGATTGAAAATAAGTTTCCTAAGAAAGGTATCTTAACAGCATCAAAAGAACCATGTGGAATATCCAGAACTGAGTCCACACTTCCAAGTGACTTACTAGTCATATGGCCTAATCAGTTGCAACTTTCCAGAGAACTGCATAGAGCTGAAGATAAATCACTGGCAATAGCTAAGGAAAAAGGGAAGAAAAATATTTCACATGAAGATCAAGTTCTGTGTGTGAGGTGAAATCAAGATGGACATACTAGTGATAAATGCATGATATTCATTCCAGCTCAGAAGGGATTCTTCAAAAGAATGAAGATTGCACTAGGAGACTCTAGTGCTCAGAAGGCACCTAGAAATAGAGGAGTCACACACAATGAAGTTAAAGAGGTGTTGAGATCCACACTAGCACAAACATCATTGAAGATCATATGTGCAATTGTGAAGAATGGTGAAAATGGGACATCTCGGTTGAGAGAATCTTCTCAACATTGTTGTTCACATTGATAAACCAAGGAGGTTCCATCTTATTCCCTAACCACTTGTATTTACATGTTCTAACATTTTAGGTAATTGAAGATGAGGATCATTCTCATCTGGAAAGTGGTTTGGACAGAATGGAGTGCACCCCTTGAGGGGGATCCAATCTGTAGAAGATGGGATTCTGAGATTTAATACCATCTTGATAAAAGTGAAGGTATTCCAATCATACTTTCATCCCTTGTTTCTTAATTGTATTCATCATGACAATTAAGGGGGGTATTGATTGAAGACAAATGGTTGAAAGGGGGAGATTTATCTTTGTACCTGAACTTTCTAATGAGTTTTGTGAAGTATGTGCAGGATTTAGCAATTCATTGTTATATCTGAAAAATTTCAACCCCTTGATGCCTAAGCAGGATCTCATATGTATAGTGAATTATGGACAGAATTGAATTCCTTGGTTACATCACTCTTGTTTTCTACACCAGGTTAGCCCAAGTAGACTTAGAGTTGATTTACTAAAGGCTCTTTGCTAAAGTGTACATGTGACATCATCCCTCTCTTAGTGATTTTCAAGAAGATGCTATTCAAAGGGAGGAAGAAATATTTTGAAGAGAACCGCACCACACCTTTTCATTTGATTTCCAATAAGGGGGAGAAAATATTGGCACACATATTGACACATTCATATGTGCAGGAATAGTGTATTGACAACAAATACAAAGGGGGAGACAGAAGTGCACTGTGTTTCATTTCTTGTCAATGAGGTATGTTGTTGTCTAGGAATGGATGGATGTCAAGGAGTTTCAATATGTGAATGACAAAGGATGTGATGGTGTTGGTGATGAATGGAGAATGGCCATGGTACTAAGATGAATGTCACTTAGGAGATTCACTAAGTGGCATAGGAGGTAATGGTTGAAACATTCTCTATAAAATATCAGACGATTGTAGAACTGATCTTAATGTTTCAATACTTGTATCAAGATGATACTAAGTTACACCACTTGAAGAATGGATGATGGTGGAGCATCATCATCACATCAGAAGATTGATGAGCTGGTCTTTAAGTTCAAAGAACTTGTATCAACTGGATACAATGTCACAACAATGTTTGAAGACCATGCATTGTCTTCACAATGCATGAGGAGATGAGGAGATCCATCCACAACCCTTAAGTGGATGAAGTGGATTAAAAGAGACCATGTACTATTTCGTAGTGCATGTAAACATGAAGAAGATCCAACTTGATCTCTGATTTGATCAATGAAGAACTTTGAAGAATTTGTTTGATTCAAGTGTTCGGTTGAAGAATAATTCCACTTATTAGTGAGGATTACATATTATATAAGGAGATGAGGAATCATGAAGAGGATGGAAGGAATTCTTTTGAAGAAGAAGAAGAATAGAGAAGAGGAAGAATGGATTGGAAGAAGTTTCTTTGCATTTGGCATTTTACACTTAGATACTTTGTCTTTAAACAAAGTACATAGTGTTTAAGAAGAAAAAAATTAGCCAACCTAAACGGCCAACCTTAAGGGTTCAACCCAAGACTCTTATGGGACTCAAGGTCGCCACGCCCATGGGGATCCCATGGGGAAAGCCCGAGAGGCCGGGGGGGCGTGTATAAGCCATGAGGGCCACGCAAGGTTGTCAACCCCTACGCAGCGTTAGCGCGAGGAGCGCGCCCGTGACAAGCATAGTGGGTGCCAGTGGCGCACCCGAGTGGCAGGGGTGGGAGCAAGAGCGCGCCCGCAGAGAACTCGGTGCGGGGCGGCACCGAGAGGGGAGAGAATTCAATTGAGCATATGCCGGCAGCAGAACTTTGATAAACCGCGGAAAAACCGGCCTCTGTTTCGATGTGGGATGGCGAAAAATACCCAGGATCTAATCTGAGCCGTCCAAGCGATCTCGCGGCTGATCTTCATCGCTCATCTCATCGCGCCGCTCGCGATCTAATCTCAGCCGTCACTGATCATTTAAGAGGTGATCCAACGGCTTGTAGATCATCTCCTTCCTCGAGCTTAAGTCGAGGACACCCCGTGCCACCCGCGTCCTTGCTGTGTACCAGGCGCCTCCCCATGCACTGAAGTCGAGCTCCCGACTGTATCTCTCGAATCTGAAGGCACCTTCGAGTTCTTCTATCCACGAGGAACTCATACATGCATAAAAATAATCACGCATGCAACGAGACAAGATTTTTGAAGAAGGCCGAGGCAAACGAAGTGTCGCGGCCATGAGGTTATTGCTTTGCATGGTTTGGGATTAAACAAAGAGTTTCATGTGGTTCCATTCACATGCACGTAGAGTAAAAAATAAAGGAATTGAACCCGTGGTGAAACATGAGAGAAAAATAAAGATTTGAAAAATCTTGAAGATCCGAAATCTTCGGGAGATCAAAAAATTATCACGCGGATGATCAAAGGCATTACTATGCCTATATAAAGAGAGGTCGAGCCCTCGAGGAAGTTTTATGAATATTTTTTTGAAAAACCGGAGTCCCGTGAGAGCACCCTTGTGCCTCGTGAAGAAGAAGCCCCGCGCAACTGACTTGTGCGGCTGAAGTTCTCGGGGCCACCCGAGGTCCCGATGGAGTCCCCTGCGCGCCTCCCTTGCGCGACAGGAAGAACCCGAGGCTGCATTCTTGCGCGCCCGTAGTTGATTCCCTCTCTACCTTCACACTTGCGCGGTAGGAGGAAGGATCCTGCGGTGTTTCACCTTGCACACTCGAGGGCTTGCGCGGGTGTTGAACTTGTGCACCCCGTGGCCAGGGCACACTTGCGCGGCTGCCCCTTGCACCGAGACCTTGCGCGCCTCCTTTGAAGGACAAGGGAGTTCGGGTGTGTGCAAGAAGAAGCCAAGAAGGTCGTAGCCACATTTCCCCTTGTGTGTGTGCTAAGTGCAAGGAAGGCTTGCACCTTGTGTGTGTGCAAAGTGAAGACACCCTACGGGTGGTATAAGTGCAAATGAACAAGAGGTCGTAGCCTTAGGTGTGTGCAAGAAGAGAAGGAAGGTCGTAGCCAAGTGGGAAGACAAGAGGGCCTTAGAACCCAAGTGTGTGCATAAGCACCAAGTGAAGACCACACATTTTTTGTGTGTGCAAAGTGAAGGAAGAAGGCCAAAGACTTACCTTAGTGGTGTGTGTGCAATAGAGCAAAAGGCCGAACCTAGTGTGTGCATAATTAAAGTGTGTACATTTTGAAGAAGAAGTAAATGATACCCACACTAAAGGAGAACACACTTTTAATTGTGTGAACAAATTGAACAAAGAGTGTGAAGGAAGAAGTGGTGAGTGTGAAAAAAGAATTACACCCTTTGAGGGTTTATCACACCAAAGAAAGAGAAGGGGAGTGCATGCTTGCATGCATGCATGTTCACACGTGAACAAGTTGAATCTGCTTGTGTGCATTTTGAGTTTTCCAAGACTGAAAGTTATTGAAGAATATTTTGAGAGGCCATGCAGTCAGTGCATGAGGAAGAAGAGTTTCCATGCACTCAGTGCATGAAGTTGATGTGAAGTGAGACTGAAGCCAGACTGAAGTTAAAGACATCAGTTGCCTGAGTTTTCAGTAATTGAGAAGACCCTGATCAACAGAAGTGATCAGAAGTTTTGAGCAAGACCAACAGACCTTATCAGAGGCTGTTGAAGATTCTTGAAGAGAGAGGCCAGGTCATCCTGAGAAGAAGGAGATAAACCCTGAGAAAGACGAGAAGACCTGATCAAGTGATCAGAAGTGAAGAGCAAGGCCAGCCATCTTTATCCCAGACTACTGAAGATACTTGAAGAAGCTTAAAGTCAAGAAGAGCTACTCGTGTGACTCGAGGAGCCAGGAGAAGCCCCCTGTGAGACTCAGGGTGGAAGAAGTCTTCAGTGGGATTCTGGAGCAGGCCAGTGGGACTCTGGTAACACTATTGGACGCAGTATAAATAACCTCTTGTGGGACTCAGGAGAGATACAGTGGGACTCTATATCGACTATTTTAATACTAACAGATTATAATGGGAGAAACCATGTTGGGGCGTATAACCAACATGGAAAGGACGTAGGCCTTTGGTGCCGAACCTTGTAAATCCTTGTGTCCAGTGCCTTTACATTTACTGCATAATTCGAGGAAAGGTGAGAGATACAAGAAGAGTCGATCGAGGCTTTAACCAGTCATAGAGGTTTAATTGATAAGAATAAATTAGTAAAAAGTTTTTAAGGGATCACTGATTCACCCCCTCCCCCTCTCAGTGATTCACACTGATCTGGGCACTTCAATATACATAAAAAGAATAAATAAAGGTTTACTTACATGAACCTGAGGGTGATAAATTATCCCAAACATTGGAATTTCCATCCCCAAAATATAGAAAACCACTAGTATCATGAAATAGTTTTGGACATTTCTCTTTCTCATGTTCCCAATTATCTTTCTGAATCTGAACATGTTTCCATAACACTGGCACTAGACTGATTCTATTTCCATGCAAGAATTTTTCTTTCATGTCCACAATCCACATTGGGATATTCATCAACAAAGAATCTAAAACATGGTCAATGTGATCCCATTTAATTACATGGTTAGTTCAGTCGGATACTTTTTCTACTGAGAAACATAAAACACATTGTGTGCCATAATGAACCATGGTGGAAATTCCATCCTATATTACACCTCTCAAACCCATTCAATTATTTAAAAAGGTACTATATATCAAGAAGATAACATTCTGTTCTTCACAAAAATACATTGTCCAAGCCTTGGAGAGATTCTAAAAAAGTCATGATCATTCACCTCGAATGACAACGGTTGTTGATGATGATCCACATATGATTTCTCTTGACTCTTATCCATATCTTTTTGTTTCTTGATCAAAAAAATATTATCCATTGTCTATTATACAAGGCCCGGACCAACTAGTGATGACTCACCTATTTCCATCGAATAAAGTGTAGAACAACAAGGATACCCATAAAATGCTTCAAATAGAGCCATATATATCAAGTCCCAACTGATGTTTTTAAGAGAGGACACCACTAACGAAATGTTCTCTTCCCATGAAACACCAAAATCCATTACCCAATACAACAATATGTTTTTGAATAGTTTTATCATCCTTTTTCATTTTCTATCCATTTGAGGATGATACACGATGATCATAGTCATCTAAGACATAATTAATTTCTATAAGGTTTTCTAGAAATATGACGTAAAACCTAGATCTTAGTTGGATGGTATTTAAATTGGAATTCCATTCCACTTTACCACTTCTCAGATATAGGTTTTCAAAATTTCCACCATAATATGTGATTGAGAAATAGGAATTAAATGAGCCTAAATTGTTAACTAATACACTATCACCCATATAGCATCATTTTTATGAACCATTCTTGGGGGAACTTTTATATATTCCATCATTATCTACTCCCATTCCCAAATTCAAATTGATAAATACATAAAAATACCTACTGGTGATTGATTCATGGAATTAACTTGAAGAAAACTTATGAATTTAAAATCCAACCCATCCAATGTAATTTTCAAACCAACCCACAAAAAATGTGCTTCTTATGCATTATACATCTTCTATATTCTTGAATGAACAAACCATCTGGAATGGTGGTAATCATGAAGTAATTGCTTTTATAAATCCATGGGTAAAACCCTTCTATTTAAAAATTACAACACTGAAAATAATCTAACTATAATCCCTTAATTGTTTCCCCACTATTGTGTTTTTACCACAATAAAATGAATTCTAACTAAGAAATGTTTTCCTTATTTAGTATCCCACCAAATCAATAACTACCGAAACTAGAATAAAAATAAATTTACTCCCTTTTTTATTACAATCCACATGCATGTTATCTTGGACCAATATCGAATATCATGCTTTTAAATATTTTTTTCAATTTAGTATATCGCTTTCTACTTAATGCATTTTCCACTATATTTCCTTTACATATTGAATACATCAAGTCAAAATAAAACAATCAAAGATACTCCATCCATATAAATTGTCTCAGGTTAAAATACTTTTGTAAGAAAATCTGTTTCAAACTCTTATAATCTATAAAAAATGGTAAATTTCCCATTGAAGAGGTAACTAAGACATGTTTTCAAATCATGGAATACATCAGCTACCTCTAAGTCATATATTGGGTAGTTTGTCTCATGTAATCATAATTTTTTCTTCCATAAGCAACAACGTGATCTTTTTTAATGAGAATACATCCAATCCCATATCCTGAAGCATCACAGTACACCATGTACCCTTGTCCTAAATAATGTAAAATAAAGAACGGTGATAATGTATGGAGACATTTAAACACATGAAATGACTTTTAATATTTTTGATCCCATTGTAATGGAAAATTATTCTATGTCAAAGATGTTATAGGAGAACCTAGTTGTGAAAAATTAAAAAAAATCATCAGTAATAACAATATTGACCTAGATAATAATGTATCTCAAAGACCTTTATTACAGGTTTCCAAGAGATAAAAACTTCTATAATTTCTTGGACCAAAAAATTACCTACTTTGGAAATTAAATGTCCAATAAATAATACCTATTTTACCCAAAAATCACAAATTAATCATTTTGAATACAGACAATGGTCCATTAAGATTCCAAACATTATCACCAAGTGTTCCTCATACTCATCCCATGTCCTTGAATGCACTAATATGTCATCCACAAACACCAACATGAAAAATATAAATACCTCAGAAATATACGACTAATAAATTACATAAAGACCACTACTGAATTCATAATATTGAAGGGGAAACCCACATATTTCTAATGGCCATATCTACTCCTAAATTTTTTATTGGAATATCCTCCATCCAATCTTGAAATTGGTGATATCCTGATTACAAGTCAATCTTAGAGAACCTCTGAGATCCCCTCAATTTATCAAACTAGTCTTTTATTCATTTTATTGGATATATATTCTTCATTGTAACATTATTAATATTATTATAATCTATTTACAACTGATGAGTTTCATTTACCTACATGAAAAATAGGACTGGTTATGCCAATGGATATGTTCTCGACCAAACAAACCCTTTAATTTACATCTATTCCAAATACATTTTTAGATTCATTATTTCTATTGGGTTCATTCTATAAGACGTATGTCAAATAGTACTAGTCAAGGAGATCAATCTTAAACTAAACTTCTCTTATAGGTTGAAACCTAGAGAAATTATAAGGAAACATATCAGGAAACTGATCAACCTCTACTGGAAAACTCTTAATCTCAATATATTAAATTACTTCTAAAGACAATGCTACCAATTGGTATGAGATCATTTCAACTACTTATGCCAACAAGTATATTTTACCAAACATTAAATTCATGTATTCTTGAAATAGATGTTAAATTCCATCATCAATTGTAAAACTGACCAAGCTAGTGTAAAATTCAGTGTGAACCTTGTACATATTCAACCTATTCCTACCCCAGATTATATCATAGACATAAAAATTAATTATATTAAAATTCCATACATGTTACTCTCCATTAATAGTTATAAAAAATTCATTAAACTCAGAGGTTTGCCATTATCTTTGACCATGAGGATCGTGAATTTTTAACATATATTACATTATCTCATATTTTAAACATAGAAAGTCAATAGAACGATAAGCAATGAAATAATGGGATTCAACTTTATCAACAAAATTTCTCATTAAGGTATAATTTAGACGAATATTACCTCACACCATATATGGTCATGACTAATCATCCTAAAAACATTCTATACTCCATATAATTTCTTACTCATCACACATTGTTTCCTATTGCTGTATTGAGATTTCCATTTCTAAGGAGTCATTGTATTCTGGGAATCTGTATGGATATCTCTATTATGTTGAAGATTATTTTTATGTTTCACTTATTCTATTGAATAATATGATGCTTGTAAAACCTAAAAGGTGTCCCAAACACCCATCCTTGGATCTCTTTATGAATTGTGCGTAATATTCCCTATTTGATTTCAGTTGTGGCATGCTCTATGTTGTGTCATACACAATCACTATATGTGTTCAAGAAACCCACATTGAAAAAAATCTAATTTGTTATTGAGTCATGGTTGAAGGTTTACTGATCTGGCTACTTGATTTTGATTCATGCTCCCACCCTAGAAATAGGTTTCCCTCATCCACTTTCTCCAAGAATTAGAGTTCCCACTGTTTTTTATGGGTATCAACATTATTCCTCCTCCTATTTCTCTTAATATTTTTCTTTAATCAACCTTAAAACTATTGAACATATATATATAATCCATAATATAGATCATAGAAATCTTTGAGTGAATATCCTATTTCAGCCCCAATTCAAAGATGTGTTCCTTTAAGGGAACACTATCAAAAATAGCTGGTGCAAATCCCACTAAATTAATGAATTTATCCACATACTCCATGATAGGAATATTTTCCTTCTTCAAACTAAATAAATATATATTTTTTAAAATTCTAATCTTCTGAGGATAGATTTGATTACTGAACAATTCTACAATATCCTCATATTCAAGTTATTGTTGAAATATTGTATAGACTAATAAATCCAATATATTACATGTGTGGTCCTCCATCATATATGTTTCCATATTGACTATTAGTTAGACTAGTGTGCCGATGAAATTGAAGATACGATTCATCCTACTCAACCATACCTCTACCTTTTCTGGTTCCGAAACACCCCATACGATGGGTGGATTCTATTCATGGAACTAAATGGAATGATACACTCTCTATGGTTAATACCTTTAGTTCCCTATATCCAGATCTTGGAGTACTTGGAAAATAATTTAAAAATGTTTTTGTTCCACTTGTGGCTCTGGGGAAGCCACATTTTCTACAGCTTCTTCCTGTTTCTTTCTACGATTCCTATCATGTGCCACTTTTATTCAAATAATCAAAACACAATAATTATCACTCTATAGGAAATGAAGTCTTAAAATTTTAAAATTCTACCACATCATAACTATCATAACATTACTTTCAAAAATTTCAAAAAAAATCCATGTTCAGCCATTTCTTTCACCTTACGTTTTGGAAATAATACAATTTTCAAAATAACCATTTCATTCCATTTGAAATTATAAAATTTAAAAACAAATTTAATAATTTCCAAAAATTAATTTTTTTGGACAAAATTATAAATCATTACTCAAAATAAAATATGCAGTCCTAGTGGGATTTCATTTCTATATTTCATGTCATTATAATCTCATTGGCTAAACCCATGAAAAAGACATTCCAATTCCTATTAGTGTCTCCAAAACCCTTATGTTACAAACTACCAAGTAACCTTAAGTCCAACAAAAAAAAGATAGATACATCTTTGTATGCTCTACATTTCATGTCCTAGAAATCCTACTCATTTCTATTAACCATAAATAAGGATTATACCTGAATTATTTCAACCCCAAAACCAAAATAATTGATGACCACTTATTCGGGAAGGACCAAACTAGATGATACCATTTATTCCACAAGGATAATTGTATGTACCAGGGCTGATACCACTTTTCACATCCCTCTTCTTCCTCATTGGCTTGAGAATGTTGAAGGACATTACATGGCCTTAAGAAACACCCCCATGATGCCCATGGACGATAATAAATACCAAGGGCTCTATTTACCATTGGGTGATGATTTTTCCTTTCAAAACAAATAACCAACCAAAAATTCCATAATAAAATAAAACACTACATAATTCATTTTAAAAATGAAAAGAAAACTCAAGCATACCATTATTATGAAAATCATCTCCAAAGAGTACCACGTTAGAAAAATAAAAAACAACCCAGTACATAGTAAAAGATACAAAACCAAAAAAAAACTCAATGAAAACCAAATCTCCAAAGCTCTAACCTGCATCCTACTCTACTCTAAAAAATATTTAATGTATCACAAAGAACCACTAGAGAAATGTGATACATAATATTCTACCATGTACCAATAAACAACATCAGCAAAAGAACTAAATTTTCAAAGAAATGGTGAGTAAAGAAACTCAGTAGTCATTCACCAAATGACATCCCTACTCAAGAAACTATAATAAGTCATGTTTGAAAATTTATATAAATAAGTTTATATAAAAGAAATTCAAAAAAATTATGTATGAAAATATAAAAAATTTCCATAGTAAAAAAGTTATAATGGTACAACATCATGTCCAAGGAAAGAAACCCAACAATTCTCTAAACCATTTTACAAATTTCATTTCAGAAAAATGTATTTCATTCCACATATCCACACATATATCCATGCATGCATTCTATTTCTCCCTATACTCTGATTTGTTAGTTTTCCTTTCGCTAAATCATCACTTAGTGGACCACCTTGATGAGGGTACTCCACACCCATATTCGTCCCATCCTTTTTAATGGGGTTACTTTATTACCTTATCCATCCCAATTCATATGAACACATTCCACACACCCATTCCAAATCCAAGTGTTCCAAATAAATTTCAATAAAAATAAATTATTATTTAAAACCTTTCCATAAAATTGTTTCAAAATTCCATTAAAATAACTAATTTTAAATTCATTATTTTAAAATAAACTAATAAATCATTTTCATAGTAATTCCAAAATATTCACAAAAAAACAAGACATACTTAAATAGTGATTCTACCATTAAATGAACACTAATTTCACAAACAATTTCAAATAAAACAACCAATTTTAAATCAAGCCTACATATTTTAAATAGAGAAGTTATGAGTGAAGGCACCTACCTTAGAAACTTATGAAAAAAATAAAGAATGGCATAAACACATCCCAAAACTAGTTTGAAATTCCAAAACCCACCTGATATCTCTTCCCATATCAACAAAAGGCCAAATATAATCATATTCTTCATCAACTACCTTATATATATCTAAAACATAATTATAACAAAGAAACCAAAAGAGATAAAGTATTATATATAAGGAGCCAAGAAAAACAACGAATAACGAATAAATACTGAGATAATCTGGCTTCTATAAATCAAGGGAGTCCTTCATATTTCCTCCAGATCGATGGGAGAATCCTATACTACCTTTGGGATGACTAAATATCACATTATGTTTGGTTTAGGGAAAATGAGGGGTTAATTATTAATTCTAACATAGATCCTCAATTTTTGGATATTGTTTTCAAACATTACATACTTTAGTCTCACTATTATGAATAATTTCTTCTTACCATGTACCAGTTAATGCCTCATGGGGGCCTTATGTGGTTACCTCACACAATTATAAAAATCATGTACCAATCATGCCAAATCTCTCAGTTCTACTTGTCATAATTTATCCTTGGTAATCGGGTGGTTTGGAAAAACCATGCCCCTACCCATCTGGATTCTCCTTAGAATTTGTCATATTATGCACGATTAAATGTAGGTGATTCATTATTTCAATAAACTATGAACCCTTAGAAAATCCCCAAAAATATTTCATGATTCTTCCAAACCCTCCCAAACATCACTCAAACACTTTTTGTACTTAAATATCATAAAGAATGGGTCACATACATGAAACCAGTGGAAATGAAATTGATATCTTCAATTGAGATAATTAATGGTGGAGTTAATAATGGAATAATGATATCTTTAATTGATATAATTAAAAGTGTAATTAATTTTGGGATAATTATATATTTAATTTAGATAATTAATATTGGAGATAAATATGGGATAATGGTATCTTGAATTGGGGTATTTATTGGAGGAATTAATTATGGAATAATGATATCACGAATTGATATAATTAATCATAGAGTGAATTATGGGATAATGATATCTTTAATTGAGGTAAATAATGGTTGAATTAACAATGGTATAATGATATATTGAATTGAGATCATTAATGGTGGAATTAATTATCAGATAATGATATCTTAAATAGATATAATTAATCATGGAGTTAATTATTGTATAATGATATCTTGAAATTTGATTATTAATGGTGGTGTTAAATATGGGATAATGATATCATGAATTAAGATAATAAATGGTTGTGTTAATTATTAGATAATGATATCATCAATTGATATAATTAACGGTGGAGTTAATTATGGGATAAATATATCTTTAATTGAGATAATTGATTGTGGAATTCATTATGGGATAATGATATGTTGAATTGACAAAATTAATGGTGAAGTTAATTGTGGGATAATGATATCATGAATTGATATAACTAATGGTGTTGTTAATTATGGGATACTAATATATTGAATTGACATAATTAACGGTGGAGTTAATTTTGAGATATTGATATTATTAATTAACATAAATTATTGTCAAATTAATTATGATATATTGAAATTTTGAGTATGATTAATTAATTGGTGAATTAATTAAATGGGGTTGTTGTGTTGATTCAATTGAATGAGATGAAATAAGTAATTATTGAATTTATTAATGGGGGTTGTTGTGTAAAAGCAATTCAGTGAATTGGATAATTTATTGTCGAACTAGTTATGTGATATTGAGGTCATTTAATTGAGATAAATAACTGATGAAGTTTTTTATAATATATTTATCATTGAGAAGTGTGACAAATAATTGTGGAAGTAATTATTAAATACTGATATTGTGAATGAGATAATTAATTTTTGACTTAATTAGAGTGTTTTTTGTGGATATTGACTAATTAATTGATGATTTAATTAATAAAATTGTCATAAATAATTAATTGGGGAATTAATTAAGGGTATTTTTGTGATGAATTAATTTTTGAATAAATTTTTAAATCAATTTTATTAATTAATTTTTGAATTGAAAAATATAATTTAAGCGATTAATTAGTTATTTAATTAATTAATGCATTTCATGTGATTATTTAATTATCCAATTAGTTAATATTATTGATTCTATTAGTTAATTATTGAATTAACTGTAGAAAATTTAAGTGATTAATTTATTTTTGAGTTAATTAATGTTATTGATGTGATAATTTAATTATTATGATAAATAATAGAATTTTTGAGTTCAAATAATTGTTCAATTACTAATTTCATTTTTTGGATAATTAATTGTTAAAAGAATTATGTGTTGATGAATCATAACATGGTCACTTGATTCTAAACTATTATGAAATGTAACATGGTATTTTGGTTGTGAATTACTATGAATGTTAATATGCTCGTTCAATTATGTATTGTTAAATGGTTAATGGTAACAAAGACATTCGGCCAATTATTTTGAATGGTAAAATGCTCATCCAAATTTGTGATATTGAATAGTGAATGGTAACCTATAAATTCAGTTATGTATTATGAGGGGTAACATTTAAATTCAAATGTAAAATCCCTTTAGGATAGATTAGACTCTAGTAAGGGATAAAGAAGGTATTTGGTTTCAAGTGTCCTTAGGAACCTGAGGTTTATGTGATTAAATAGAAAATTTTTAATATTGTGATAAACTATTTATTTATCCATTGTGTATAATTTTTTATAAAAAACCGTAACTATTTATTGACTATATTTAATTTAGACATCGTTTTTCTTGGCCTACTCAGTTATTCTCACACCCAACTTCAACTAGATGATCGGTACTCGAATGGATATTATTATGGTAGGACATGTTAATGTAATAGGCCATATGATAGATGGATAATTTGCCGATGGAGATTGGATGAAAGAACTAGATGTGTATCGGGACCCTCTTAAGAGTAATCAGTATCATTTTTTCAGTTTTAATTTTAGACACGTGACACTTACATTAGCATGGAATGTTTTCTAGTTTAGTTGGATACATTATTTCCTTCTTTGATTGTCTTGATATATTGGAATTTTTATGGTTATATATTCTTATAATATAGTTTATTTATTTCCACTGGTGTATTAATCATATAAAATAGGGTATAGTCTCTCTATGACCAACTTATCATGCCATTGCTTCTAGTAACTAGCCTTCAACATATGTAGAGGCACACCTGAGGTATGTGACTTATTGTTTCAAGGAACTAATGTGTCGTACCTAGGTCCAAATGTTAATGGTGGGACTATATCGTGAAATATTTTATCCCAACTTGTTTTGGGGGATTCATCAAGAAGTTATAAGGTTTTCTTTTTCCAATGTTGAAGGTGTGTTCATATAAAGGATAATTATGAGAAGGATCCTGGAATTTTTCATCATTATAGAAAATATTGTCACCTAAACCATTTTTGTGAAATGATATCCAACCGAAGTATGGGATTATTTAATCTAAAAAGCATTTTTAGGTTTGTATTAATGCTTAAAAGGGTGTTGGGATTAATCATAAATCCAAGGGGGTGTTCAAGTGGCTAAGACTATGTGAAATTACAAAGTATAGTATGATGAATAGTGATTTAATGTAGGTCTAGCTACTATGATAGGCATAATGTTTATTTCAACTTATATGTTTCTAGGTTTTATAGATATATGTGCTAATAAATGATTATATTGTCAAATTTAGAATTTACTTTGATCATACATTTAAAACATAATCATTATTTATTGGATCATTTCACATGATAGGGAAATAAGTTTGAACAATGTAACACCCTAAGATTTCATAGTATGTACTTCTTCAAAACAATTCAATAACTTGCACTACACGTAACACTAAGTTAAAGTGCACCATGACTTACCAAACAAGTCATTCAAAAGAGGTTATGAATTTTATTAACTAAATTTTGAACCTTATATAATCCTTATAATTTTAGAATCCATATTATGAGTTTCTTAGACATAATGTAAGAACAATTTCATTTTTTTCAGATAAAATAAGTTTTTTTCAAAAATTCACTTTTACCAACTTTAATAGTGAACCATTTTTAAATCCAATATTTTAAAATTTTATATATTAAATTTGACTAAATAAATTTATTCTTTAGAATTGGGAAATCAAAAATTTACAATTTAACACCCCAAGCTTCCACGGTACGCTTCTCTTTGAATAATACAGTAGCGTGTGTTGTACGCAACTTCGAGTTCTAACACACACTACAACCAATCAAACTAGCCATAATGAATAGTAATACATACTTTTTAAAATTTTATAAATTTTATCTCTCAAAATGGACTTCATTTTTGGATTCATAATATCGAATTTATCCTAGGGTGAAATTTTGGTACTTTTCGGATAACTTTTATATTTTGATGAATAGTGAAAATTACTAAATTTTAATTAAAAACAACTTTTTTAATCAAAATAATTAGTAGTGATAAATTATGAATTTGAGTGGTTTTAAAGTATATTTAGAATATAGTTTTACCATTTAATACAATTTTGGTCATTGGACATAATTTCACAATTAAACCGAACATAAACAAGTGTCAATCTTTTGATAGTTATTATATCTTAAAAACACGCTTTTTGTTTTGACAGTGGGAATTAATTTTAAATTAATTTATGCCACTTATATGTTTTGAATTTGGAAAAATTGATTCCATATTTGTAATCATTATGTCCAAATAGTGTAAATAGGTAACATTTATTTTTATACATTTTGAATAATTACTTCTGTAAATATTTTATTTACCATGGTTAAAGGGTAAATCCGGTAAATAAGGGTTACAAAATAATATTATAATAATAATAAATTACCCTAAAACATGTCCTAACCTTATTGGTGGATACATTTTGGACCATGGGCATATTTGGGTCGATTTTTAGACCCCATGGATCCATATGTAAGTGATAATGACACTTTATATTAATTAAGTTAAAATAAATACAAAAATGACAAAAGCATATATCTTTTAAGAAAACAATTGTTATATAGGGTTATATATGTTGTATTTTCGACTATAAATATTAATTATAAATATAAAAAGATTTCCTGCATAATGGTAGTTTATTTATAATTTTTAGACATTAAATAATGTAATTTATTGATGACACAATGAGGATGCATTAATTACCATAATAGTGAAAAATTAAAATAATTGATATTATAAACACCCAAATAAATATAATTTGAGACTTTTTAAGAATTAAAATAATTTTCTAGGTTAATATGACATGTTATTATTGATTTAATTAACTTATTTTGAAGTAATAATTCTGTTAGGATTTTTAAACAAATAAATTATTGAATAGTTTCAAAATTGACATAAAAGAGTTTTTAAAACAAATATTATATTATTAATTGATATTGAATTCCTAAAAATCTATGGTTAGGCCAAGAGACTTATATCATGATATTTGTATCATTAATGGACCACTTGGGGATCTTTTTGATTTATATAGTAAGTTTATTAACTGTATAATATAAAAATACAAAGTGACATGGTAATTGTTAAACTAATTAACTTAGAGTTAAAACTAAAACCTGTATAAAACCTATTGGTTGAGTGGTTTTCGACCCATTACCACCTTAAAATAAAAATAATATACTTTTGAGCCATTATGAACCTAATATGAATTTATTATAAATTAATACTTTAAGTTTTTCCTAAAGAGCCCCTCCTCCCCCTTATAAAACGTCCCAACTTATATCGAATTATTCACACCTTCAAAGCCTTTTGGTTCGGACAACCCCTGCCCAAATACTCTCTAAACTTCCCTAACTTCATCCTAGAGGCCTTAGTTTGATCAGAAATCCAACCTATGGAGCCCTTTAGATCAAATCAAAAGGAAGAACCCGAAGAAGAGGTAACGTCTTCACCACCCTCTATAAAGTTCCTTTCTTCTTCAAATTCTTCTTTCCTTGTTATTTCCATTCTAAAATAATAACTATAGTATCATCTATATACTATTATGTAATTCTAATTATGGAACAAACAAATTCACTATTCTATCCATCCCTTGAATGACATGTCACCATACGTGTGTACGTACGGCCTACCATCTCCACATTGTGGTGTAATTGTTATTCAATATATTATTATTTAGATGGTTATAATAATTATGTATAATTAATTTAAATAATAAATATAACATGATAATGAATATTTATATATGATATACCATCCAATTATTTATTATTTTAATATCAAAAGAATGATATTTTTTCTCATGCGTACGTACGGATTACCGTCTCCACAACGCGATGAGATTCATTTCCAAGTTCACCATTCATCGATGATTATAAAAATATATATTACTAATAAGTATGTAATATATGACATAATAATGATACTGGAGATATATATATTAATATATATAAGTTTTTATGTACTTACATGTATCTTATTCACTTACTTCCATTCAATACTATATGAAAATAGAAACAGTGTTTATGCGTATGTACGAACTACTGTCTCCATAAACGGTGTTTTCCATTTCATATATATGTCTATTATACATATTTATATTCTAAATATATATTATATATTTATAATTTTTTATATTCTGGAAGTATTTAAATCATGATCTAAGTGATACAATCAAGAGTAACAAGTTGAAACACGTACGATAAAGAAAGCGATTATTACCCGAAATGTTAATTTAACATGGAAATTATTATTAAATGATTAGTATAAAGTCATAAATGAATCTTTTATGATATCATAAATATTAATATGGTTCTGGTATAATTTAATAACATACTATGATCTTCGTGCAGGAGGTTAAACGTACTCTCGACTAAAGGAAAGTGCAAGGTAAGGGGTTTTCATCTCACTCCTTATTCCCGTGAGATTCATGCCATATTGCCACTATTACCTTTTGTGTGGTGTATGTACTTCCCATAATTTTATTCTTTGTGTAATACACTTTAATTTATGTGTATTTACATATTCATTGTATGATACCTCTTTCATGGGTTGTATGTTTCGTAAGTTACCAAATTTGTAAGAGTTAATTTCTCAATCTCATTATTATCTGATATTGTTTATGTGTAAGTATTTACTGGGAAATTTTTATCATCCATGTAAATTTTTCATAAAAATGATTTCAAAATGATTATTTTAAGGATTTTGAAAGGTACTCATTATCAAGATCATAATTTCAAATGTTTTAAAGATTTATCTTTCTAAATCTTTTTAATTAATGTCTATGTTTTCAAAATGATTTTAAGGATTTATTTATATTGAAATGAATGTTTTGAAATGATAATTCTTTTCAAAAGTTTCAATGTGGTATGGGACACTTTGATTCAAAAATCTCTTTTAAATTACTTCCTTTATAAATGTGTTACTTTTAAATGATTTTACAAAAAGGATATTTCTCTCAAAAAGTTTTACTCATCATTTTCATCTATGTCAACATCCTTTGATGGATTTTAAGCTTATTTGAAGTTGATTTATTATAAAAAAACTTCCATTTAAGGTTTTTTGATATGTCTGACTGTGGATGTGTTATTTTTATACCATTCATGGTTTATGGAGATAGTATTTACATTTCATATGCTAGTTTTAATACGAATGTTTATGTTATGTTTAGACCTATTCATATGAGGAATGCATTGGACTTAGTAAGTGACGGATGGAGAATGTTATAGCTCCTCAATGCTTCAGTAGGTCTCATGAAACAAAATAGTGTCTTGGAATGAGTCCTTGACAAAATCTTATTTGTAATCTTGGCACAAGGCCTTGGATACGTGGTTATGATAGTCTGGAATTATGCATTCCATCATTATGAAAGTGGTTAGTGACATTACATGTGATTATTCTACTAGTAGAATATCCATGTGAATAAGTAAATGGAATTATTTCATTTTATTTTTTCCATATTATTCTGAAGTTCAAGTTTAAATGGCTTTTGTTTTAGTTTTAAATTGCCTTAAATTTTAATGCTTATTTATGAAAGTTTCTGTTGTATTGCTTACCCTTACAGAGCGTTTGAGCTCACCCCTTTCTATGTTTTATTTTTTCAAGGATTCCAAGAAGTGTATTGTGATTGATATGCAGGGTTAAGACAATGGAATAATGGAATTAAGAAAGGATTATTTATGTTTTTTTGTATGTTATGAAGTGTAATGTAACATTCATGTATGTAATCTATTTTCCAAGACTGTTAAACTGATCGGTCCTTCGGGACTTGATTCCTTGTAATCATGCCAATGTATTAAAATAATGCACCGACTCTAGGTAACTGGGGTCAGGGAATTACAGTTGGTATTAGAGGAAGTTTAGCAATAACCTTAGAAACTAGATTTAGATAAACTCTAATTAGAGCACATATCCCAAAGATAGACTGTGAGGATTAGTATAGAAGAACATCCTAGAATTTTGGTATTGTAGATATTTTGTGAGCTTTCCAAGAAATACATCCTTGTCTAGATACGAGTAGGTAGAGGCGGATCTAGCACAGATGTACCTAGCAGTAAAACCCTAAAACACTTCTTTGAGCTAGACTCGAATGGGAACTGGTGCACGAAAATGGTCCTTGTTGCACTCTTGGTTACGACAGTCCCGGGGGATATGCTTAGGGTAATTATCATTTTCTTTACAAACCATTAGGAAGGGTTTATGAGTATATACTTTCTCAAAGAAGACATTTTTATGATTATGGATTATATCCATAAACTATTTAATTTATGTTAAGTGTTTTACAAGTTTGGGATTAGGTATTTCTATTCATAAACTAATCTTGGGTATTCCATTGTTTATAAATGGTGCCCAGTAGAAGGAATGAGAACTCCAGAAATACGTATGATCCAAAGAGTAAGAAGGATCATAACTTTCATGGTATTAATACATCATTTAGAAGGAAAATATTCTCCCACTTATTATCATCATATGAAGAAATAGTATCATGTGTTGATAAGATAAGTAAAGAGTTACCTGAGTCCTATGGCTTTGAAGGGAAGCAAGAGAAGAAAATTATGGAAGAGAGAAAGATGGATAAAGGGAAGAGGGAAAAGAATAATTTTTCCATATGTGATAACTGTGGGAAGAAACACCCTGGAACTTGCCTGAAAGGAATGGGAGTTTGTTATAAGTGTGGAGGAAAATGGCACAAAGTACGTGACTATAAGGGTTATTTAAAATATACAATGCTTCATCTGCAAGGAGTTTGGACACTATGCGAACCAATGTCTCAGTCATCAGACTATGCCGAAAATTATGCTATTAGATAATAATAAAATTATGATACTACCACAGATAAAGAGGAATGACTAGTGTTCTTATGTTGTTATTTTGGAATTATTTCATTGAAGTGATGTGTAAATAATGTACTGGAAATAAATAAGGATTGTACTGCAGTACTATTTCATTGAGGATTTGAGATTTTATGGTACTGTGAAAAGTGACTCTACAGTGAGTTAAAATTTTTATAAATTACATGGTTGAAGGAAAGATAAACATTAATATGGTCCAAATATTGAGGTACTGATTTTGGAATAAGATATGGTTGATTTGGGTAAATTATATTGGATATTCTTGACTGCCTTGAAACCGATTAAAGATTTGTATATTCCATCATTGTTGGAGTTAACAACATTTTTGGATGGATGAAGTATATCCAGTATTCTATATAGAATAAGTTAGAATGAATGTAATCAATAAGGATTATGATAATTCAAGATGTTTCGGTGTTTTAAAAGAATACATGATGAAGGTATTCACATGCTATTATGGGTTAAAAACGATCTACATTATGTTTACCTTCCTTATAAATGTTGGAATGTGAGTTTGGATAGAAGTATTTTGGATAATTCTAGTTTGAGATTAATTTTGGATTGCCATAAAAGGACAACCCGGAGGTTGGGCGGCAACCCGTTGCGACTGGCAAGGCCGCGAGACTTGAACCCGCAACCGAAGGGCGACAAGGGTGTATCACCTACCACTGACCCACAAGATGTCCTGGATTAAATAATTTAGTTTATTTTAAGAAGGTCTACTAGATGAATTATAAATTCATTTTTTTACCCCAAACAAATATGATAAATAGAATATATTTTTTATGTTCTATTATATTTTAGAGTGAAAGATGAGTTTGTGGTAGAAATTAGTTAAAATATGGAACTCTACTTTTCAAGTGTATATTTTCTTCTCCTCTTATTCTATGAAGAAATTAATTCTTAGACTTTATTGAAGGGATCTTAAAACCAAAAATGTGTTATCCTAATACATTATGTTTTGTTGAACTGATGGCATTTTAAATCAACATAGATTGCTGAATTTAAGAACCTCAATTTTAAACTTGTTTATGATTTATGACCTTAATCACTACCAATAAATATTTTTTTTTTCCAATTATATTTCTCTAATTTCTACTAATGTTCTCCCAATCGAGATCATCATTTGGTGGTGACCCTTTCATTTCTCTTTTCCTCTAATTAAGACTAAATTTTATTAACCAAATTTCCGATGTGGGTTTTACCACAAAGATATTGTCTAATTTCAACCTTTATTTTCAAAGAAGAATATAAAATTGTGAGGACTCAATTTATTAAAGGAGGGAAGAATGTAACACCCCAAGATTTCATAGTATGTACTTCTTCAAAACAATTCAATAACTTTCACTACATGTAACACCGAGTTCAAGCGCACCATGACTTACCAAACAAGTCGTTCAAAAGAGGTTATGAATAGTATTAACTAAATTTTGAACCTTATATAATCCTTATAATTTTAAAATCTATATTATGAGTTTCTTAGATATAATGTAAGAACAGAATCATTTTTTTCAGATAAAAGAAGTATTTTTCAAAAATGCACTTTTACCAACTTTAGTAGTGAACCCTTTTTAAATCCAATATTTTAAACATTTATATATTCAATTTGACTAAATAAATTTATTCTTTAGAATTATGACATAAAAAATTTACAATGTAACACCCCAAGCTTCCACAGTACGCTTCTCTTTGAACAATACAGTAGCATGTGTTGTACACAACTTCCAGTTCTAACACACACTACAACCAATCAAACTAGCCGTAATGAATAGTAATAACTACTTTTTAAAATTTTATAAATTTTATATCTCAAAATGGACTTCATTTTTTCATTCCTAATATCGAATTTATCCAAGGGTGAAATTTTGGTAATTTTCGGCTAACTTTTATATTTTGATGAATAGTGAAAAATACTAAATTTTTATTAAAAACAACTTTTTTAATCAAAAAAATTAGTAGTGATAAATTATGAATTTGAGTGGTTTTAAAGTATATTTAGAATATATTTTTACCATTTAATACAATTTTTTTTATTGGACATAATTTCACAATTAAACCGAATGTAAACAAGTGTCAATCTTTTGATAGTTATTATATCTTAAAAATACGCTTTTTGTTTTGACAGCAGGAATTAATTTTAAATTAATTTCTGCCACTTCTATGTTTTGAATTTGAAAAAATTGATTCCATATTTGTAATCAGGATTTCCAAATTTTGTAAATAGGTAACTTTTATTTTTAGACATTTTTAATAATTACTTCGGTAAATATTTTATTTATCATGGTTAAAGGGTCAATCCGGTAAATAAGGGTTAAAAAATAATATTACAATAATAATAAATTACCCTAAAACGTATTCTAACCTTATTGGTGGATACATTTCCGACCATGGTCATCTTTGGGTCGATTTTTGGACCCCATGGATCCACTTGTAAGTGATAATGACACATTATATTAATTAAGTTAAAATAAATACAAAAATGACATAAGAATATATCTTTTAGAAAAACAATTTTTACATAGGTTTATATATGTTTGATTTTAGACTATAAATATTAATTAGAAATATAAATAGATTTCCTACATAATGGTATTTTATTTATAATTTTTAGACATTAAATAATTTTATTTATTTATGACACAATGATGATGCAGTAATTACCATAATAGTGAAAAATTAAAATAGTTGATATTATAAACACCCAAATAAATATAATTGGAGACTTTTTATGAATTAAACTAGTTTTATAGGTTAATATGACATGTTGGGATTTATTTAATTAACTTTTTTCAAAGTAATCATTCTGTTATGATTTTTACAAAAATAAATTATTGAATAATGTCAAAATTGACATAAAAGAGTTTTTAAAACAAATATTATATTATTAATTGATATTGAATTCCTAAAAATGTAAGGTTCGGCCAAGATACTTATATCATTATAGGTGTATCATTAATGGACCACTTGGTGGTCTCTTGAAAGTATATAGTAAGTTTATTAACTATATAATATAAAAATACAAAGTGACATGGTAATTGTTAAACTAATTAACTAAGAGTTAAAACTAAAAGATAAGGTTAATATAGAGACCCAAACCAGTCTAAAACCTATTGGTTGAGTGGTTTTAGACACATACCCACATTAATACTTAAATAATTCACTTTGGAGCCATTAGAAACCTAATATTAATTTATTATAAATTAATACATTATGTTTTTTCTAAAGAGCCCCTCCTCCCCCTTATAAAAGGACCCAACTTCTATCCAATTATTCACACCTTCAAAGCCTTTTGGTTCGGCCAACCCCTACCAAAATACTCTCTCAAATTCCCTCAATTCATCCTAGAGTCATTAGTTTGATCAGAAAGCCAACCTAAGGAGTTTTTTTGATCAAATCAAAAGGAAGAACCCGAAAAAGAGGTAACGTCTTCACCACCCTCTTTAAAGATCCTTTCTTCTTCAACTTATTATTTCCTTGTTATTTCCATTATAAAATAATAAATATAGTATCTTCTATATACTGTGATGTTATTATAATTATGGAACAAAAAAATACACTATTCTATCTATCCCTTGAATGACATGTCACCATACATGCGTACGTACGACCTACCGTCTCCACGTTGTGATGTAATTGTTATTCAATATATTATTATTTAGATGGTTATAATAATGATGTATAATTCATGTAAATAATAAATATAACATGATAATTATTCTGTATATATTATATACTATCCAATTATGTATTATTTTAATATCAAAAGAATGATATTTTTTCTCGTGCGTACGTATGGATTATCGTCTCCACGACGCTATGAGATTCATTTCCAAGTTCACCATTCATCGACGATTATAAAAATATATATTACTAATAAGTATGTAATATATGAAATAATAATGATACTGGAGATATATATATTTACTTATATAAGTTTTTATGTACTTACATATATCTTATTCACTTACTTCCGTTCAATACTATATGAAAACAGAAATAGCATTTATGCGTACGTACGGACTACCGTCTCCATAAACGGTTTTTTCCATTTCATTTATATGTCTATTATAAATATTTATATTCTAAATATATATGATATATTTATCATTTTTTATATTCTGGAAGTATTTAAATCATGATCTAAGTGATAAAATCAAGAGTAACAAGTTAAAACACGTACTATAAAGAAAGCGATTATTGCCCTAAATGTTAATTTAACATGGAAATTATTATTAAATGGGTAGTATAAAGTCATACATGAATCTTTCATGATATCATAAATATTAATATGGTTTTGGTATAATTTAATAACATACTACGATCTTCGTACAGGAGGTTAAATGTACTCTTGACTAAAGGAAAGTGCAAGGTAAGGGGTTTTCATCTCACTCCTTATTCTTCTGAGATTCATGTCATATTGCCACTATTACCTTTTGTGTGGTGTATTTTCTGAACATAATTGTATTGTTTGTGTAATAAAATTTAATTTATGTTTATTTACATATTCATTGTATGATACCTCTTTCATGGGTTGCATGTTTCGTAAGTTACCAAATTGGTAAGAGTTAATTTTTCAATCTCATTATTATCCGAGATTGTTTATGTGTAAGTATTTACTGGGAAATTTTTATCATCCATGTCCATTTTTCATAAAAATGATTTCAAAATGAAGATTTTAAGGATTTTTAAAGGTACTCTTTATCAAGATCAGAATTTCAAATGTTTTAAAGATTTATCTTTCTAAATATTTTTAATTAATGTCCATGTTTTCAAAATGATTTTAAGGATTTATTTATATGGACATGAATGTTTTGAAATGATAATTCTTTTCAAAAGTTTCAAAGTGGTATGGGACACTTTGATTCAAAAATATCTTTTAAATTACTTCCTTTATAAATGTGTGACTTTTAAATTATTTTACAAAAAGGATATTTCTCTCAAAAAGTATTACTCATCATTTTCATCTATGTCAACATCCTTTGATGGATTTTAAGCTTATTTGAAGTTGTTTTATTTTAAAAAACTTCCATTGAATGTTTTTTGATATGTTTGACTGTGGATGTGTTATTTTTATACCATTCATGGTTTATGGATAAAGTATTTAAATTTCTTATGCTAGTTTTAATACGAAATTTTGTGTTATGTTTAAACCCATTCATATGAGGTATTCATTGGACTTAGTAAGTGATGGGGGGAGCCCGTTATAGCTCCTTGATGCATCAGTAGGTCTCATGAGACAAACTACTGTCTTGGAACGAGGCCTTGACAAAATCGTATTTGTAGTCTTGGCACGAGGCCTTGGCTATGTGGTTATGATAGTCTGGAATTATGCATTCCATCATTATGAAAGTGGTTACTGACCTTGCATGTGATTATTCAACTAGTAGAATATCCAGGTGAATAAGTAAATGGCATTATTTCATTTTATTTTTCCCATATTATTCTGAAGTTCAATTTTAAAAGGCTTTTGTTTTAGTTATAAATTTCCTTCTATGTTTATGCTTATTTATGAAAGTTTCCGCTATATTTCTTACCCTTAATGAGCGTTTTAGATCACCCATTTCTATGTTTTATTTTTCCTAGGATTCCAAGAAGTGTATTGTGATTGATATATAGGGTTAAGAAAATGGAATAATGGAATTCATAAAGGATTATTTATGTTGTTTTGTATGTTATGAAGTGTAATGTAACATTCATGTATGTAATCTATTTTCCAAGACTGCTAAATTGATCGGTCCTTCGAGACTTGATTCCTTGTAATCATGCCAATGTATTAAAATAATGCACAGACTCTGGGTAACAGGGTTGGGGCTTTACAAACAAGCTGTTATGTTTCTCTATTTTCAGGTGATAATATCTAAATTTGAGGTGGTGTGGGAATTTTTTGTTCTCCATATTTAAATATTTATCCTAATACTTTACAAGGATTAGATGATCAAAATTATGGTCTATATAAACCATTATTGTCATGAGTTTCATTTTTTATATCCAAAGTGATCACTCGTGTTTTGTAGGGTGAGTAGGACTCTATATCAAGAAGGGTAGTGAATTTTGTTCCTTATAATAGGTTAATTTCATTCCAATTTTCATATGTGAATATCAATGTTGTTAACATTCTATTGGAAAGACTGTGTCCTATAGTGGTGAGTGTGTACCCTATGGTTTCCAGATGATTTTTCTAGTTTACTACATCAAATAAAGGTTTATTTTATTAATAACCTTCTCCCAACTATGATTACTATTTCTATTCCGGCTTACGGATTGGGTCCTTTTGATTTGGTGGAACATAAAGTCCAAATTGAGAATCTAAATTCTAATGTATTTATTTCTTATAGAACGTCACTATGGTATTTTCATGCCCAATTTGAAAAGAATGAAGATAGTATTCTCATAATTTGGGTGGATTATTGAATGTTAAATTGGGTGATCCTTAAGAAAAAATATTCTTTTCCAAATATTGTTAATATGTTTTTTCCATGTTAGTGGGGTGTGTTTTTTATTCAATGATTTAAATTCATTTAAGGTACCACCAATTGAGATTCCGTGAATATGATATTCCAAAGACAGTGTTTAGGATCTGGTGAGTGCATTTAATGTTTATGGTTATCCCATTTGGTCTCGATAATTCTCTTCTAGTATATGTGAATTTGATGAAATTAATATTACATCAATTTTTGGATGATTTTTATTGTTGTGTGCATCTATGATATTTTGGTTTATAGCATGTAGATGAGGAGAATATTGACCATTTGGATATAATTCATCGAACATTGAAATAAAATCTTCCATTTGGTAATCTATCCAAAAGTGTGTTTTCTTATCTAGGAAGTTATATTTCAAGGGAATTTCATATCTGAGAGGGAATTGTCAAGGGAATATGATAAAATACAGACTCTTCTTTCCTAGGATAAGCATAGAAATGTATTCCAAATATGTAGATTATTCTGTTTAGATAGTTAATCTAGATGATATATTTTGGATTTATCTATGATTGAATCTTTAGTAATATATTTAACCTTTAATGGTAAAATGTTTGAGCGTCATTGAAAATATCACTGATATTTTGGGGAGATAAAGGTGAGGTTGAATTCTTCCGCAGTTTTTATAATTTTAAAATTGGGTTAGCATTATGATGTCTTCTTCTATGCTTCTGGTACGAGTATGGGATGTGTATTAATGTAGGGTAAATTAAAGGTGGAATATAGATGATTCCAGTTATAAATTAATGAGAATAAATACCATACCCATTATCTTGAGTTGTTAGTAGTTAGTAATATAATCAAAACATGGTGTCACTATCTATTTAGGGAGTGGTTTACTAGGTATTCTGATTATAAGAGACTAAAATATATTTGTACCCAGAGGGATATGAACATTAAATCGAGATTCTATGCAAATTATCTTTAGAAATTTTATTTATAAATTTCATACACTCCTGAGAAATGGATTGTAGTTCCAAATGTGTTGATTATAAAATTACTAACACAATCCATGAAATAATAATTTTAGGATTGATATCTAGTGAGTTTTTTCTAGAAGTTATTGTGAGAGTAATAGGTCGGTGGACATGTGTTCATGTATTTTAAGTAAAATAAAACAACTTTGGATGATAAAATTAACCTCAAAGAGGTGATAGACATAGAGTGCCAATGCTTTTGTAAAATCATTGATAATGGGGAGACCTCAAGTAAGTGGTCTTAGTCTTGTAGTGGATATTTTTACTTCAATAATAGGTTGTTTGATCTTTTTTATATGAGGAATATGCTCATTGAAGATGCACACATTTCATGTTTTTATGTACACCATATGTCTACAAAGATGCATCATCTATTGAGACTTCAATATTAGAGGTGAGGGATGAGGCATTTAGTTATAATCATTGAATCATAGTATCTCAATTGTAAAAAAAAATAATGTAGAGAACCAGATACCTTTAAGTTTTTTAAAACAATTATGTATTTTGGTATGGAATTTGGATGATATTTCCATGGTCATATTCATTGGGCTTTCACAGGCTCCAAGTGTGACAGATGTGATTTGGGTGATAATTGAACAAATTATAAAATTAGAACAATTCATAGGTATTAAGAAAATTATAAAAGTGGTAAAGATAAAAGACTCATAAATAAGAGAGATTATAAGACATAATTAGGTTCCTTTTTCTATTTTTTCTAATAAGGACCCGATGTTCACATCTTGTTTCTTCATTGGTTTAAAATACGTGGTCGGTTCCTAGTTAAATTTTAGAATGACTTTTCATCCATGGATGGATTGAAATACATATATATCTATCTAGGTAATTGAGGATATTATTTAGTATTTCCTACATGATTTTGGTGGATCATGGGAAAATAATTTTCCACTAGTTGAATTTTCCTATAAATTTTTTTATAAAGAATCAATAAATATGTAACCATTTGAATTATTTTATGGGATTTTCTATATATATCTATTGTGTTTTTAATAGTTTGGAGAGTCAGTCTTGTTTTGAATAAGAATCATTCAGGAGATGATATAAAATCTACAATTGATCCCAAAGAGGTTGGTCATAGCATAAATCTATCAAAAATCATATAAGAATTTTTTTTCGGCCACTAGTGTATGATATTGGTGATTGGGTTTTCCTCATGATTTCACCATGAATTGGACATCGTCTATTGGGTAAGTAGTGTAAGTAATAAAAAAATTAACTTCTTTGATATCATGGAACGACTCGGAAAGGTGGAATATCGGATTAATATACCATGTATCTTATCTTAAATTCATAATGTGTTTCATATTTCTTATTTCAAAATGTATCAACCAAATCATTCCCATATGATTCAGTGGGAGGATGTTCATCATGATCCTGATTCCATATTTTTTTAGCTACCAGTTCATATTATTGATAACTAAGATAACGTATTGTGTAGTAAAATTATTCCTTTATTATGGATCCTATGGAAGTGTAGATGTGATAGCCACATTTCATGGGTGTAGGAATCGTTAATCAAGTAGTAGTTTCCTTTTATTATTTCATAATATGATCTCCCAAAATTTCTGGTGATAGAATTATTTTATGGGGGAGAATTATAGCACCAATCGGATAACTACTAGAAAAATAATCTATAACCAAAAAACAATAGACATTGTTTTATATAGTATATGGTTATTTCTTAATTTATACCCATAGTTTAATTAAAACCATTGATATATGGGTATTTGAGTATAAATTTTACTAAAACCCATGGTTTTAGAGTTTATTCATAGGCAAGGCTTTCCTCATTTCCATGAACCCCTCTCATTACCCTCTCCTCTACGCGACCCTCCTCTCATGAAGCTTCCCTCCTGAGTTATCCTCTCCCCTACCCTCCTTCCCTTACACTCCCCTCAAAAACTATCCACTCCCCAACCCTCCTCACCATACACTTCTACTAGCAATAGTGCCCCTTGCAACCATGTCAATGTGAGCTCTTCTCTCCGCGATCCTCCTCTCTTGAAGCTGACAATAAACATGGCCACACCACCTCCCTAAGGATGCTTCTCATATATGTGATTTTTTTGTGACTATATTATAAGATAATTCTTTAAAATTAACAATATAAATAATGTTATTTAAACATTTACTTGAATGTATCATTTATATACAAGGACATCTATATTTAAAAGATGATTGGGATTTTAGTGGTTTTTACAATGATTTTTTCACAATATATATTTACTTACATCTTGTGAATAAAAATTATATTCATAGTATTTGGGGTTAATGAAGAGGGATGTAGTAGTAATAAAACTATGTCAATTGACATCAAGTAGTTTATTTATTTTTATTATATAGTTATGTGTAAGGTTTAAAATATTTACCATTTTATCTATTTAAGTTTTATTTTTAAAGAAATTTTACTTATTTTATATTTTATAACATTTTTGTTGTATTTTTTTAATTTTTGTAACTCTACATTATAATTAATTATGGATTTTATCACTTCTTTTTACTAATTATTTTTGTTAATTTTGTATTTTATAGATTTATTGACAAATAATATTGTAGGGTAAATCACTTATTACATGATATATATTGACAATATATGTAATTCACCACTCTATATTTATTTGGGGAGTGAACTCAAGGCATTGTGAAATTTCACCTTATAGAAAAAGTCATTCAGGGTCCTTATTTTACTACTTTTCTGATGTTTCACAATTTATTTTTATTCCATTACAATTTCTTCCATATACGATATTTTCATTTCTCCATCAATATCTCACCCACTGTGAAGTTTCACCACCATATCCTCCACCCATGGAATAATTTTTATTTTACCAATCTCTTTATAGGGAAAAGATTCTGAAAAAAGGGTATAAATTTTTCTTATGAAGTGATAAAGATTATAAAAGGGGAATATTATTTCACAAGACATAACTCATTATTTCCCATCCATATATATATCTTAATAATATAAACAATAATAATATCCTTACCAAAAGATTTTAAAATTTATTTTTATGGATGTAAATATTATGTATAATAGTTAAATTTAGGCCTTGATGGTTGAAAACATTGTTAAAGGGTTTTGATACCTCCTTTTATGGGTTTTATCATAGTGGATATTTATTTTTATTGAATTTTTTACCAATATTATTTAAATTGAAACCCCAATTTGAGATAAAATTTCTTGTTCTCACATAATTATAGGGGTCCTAAACAGCTCAATGAGAGTAATTTTATTTCATGTAGTTGTAATTTAAAGTTTCACTGTACACTAATAATTTTACTCATTTATTGAAATCATCCCAACCATAACATATCTCATAATATAATGAAATTTTAATGATGGTAAGAGGTATATGTGGGACATTCTGAAAACTGTTACTCTTCATGGATAATTAATTTACATTAGTTTGGAAAGTATTGGTATCTTCCAATTGCTGAATTCTATAACATGGTGGTCCTCTATTACTTTTATAAAGGATTTAATTTTGAGATATTTCATTGAATATATCACATGATAATTCTAATTTTTTTTCTTTATCAAAATTTAATCTATGGAGGCATAAATTACATCTCAAAACATATGTGGTCAACCATAGTAGATAGTTTACATTTGGAGAAAAATTTGTAAGATAGGGTGTTAGAGTGTCCCAATAATCTCTTATATTTAATACATTCCTTAAATAAATATTCTATTTTTTTATGAAAAAAAGGGAATCTAATATCTCAACTTCAATATATTTTATGTAATGAAGTATTTTTTCAAAAATTATTTGTCCAATATAAACTAGTTATTCATTGAACGAGATGAGAAACCCATCAACCAATACTTTACTTTATCCTTAAACAAAAATGGGAATGACCTATATATTTTCATATCCTCCAAGACTATAATATGTGTAAATGTATCACATGTCTCTAAAAAAATTGATATTTGGACATGATGATAATGATATATCAATTCTCTAAATCATCCCATATTTTGAATCATTTATTATTTTATTGGTCTAATTTCAAGGTTATTTTTTAGAATGGTATGTTGTACAATGCTCCAGGAATCCCCATCGGTAGATAGTACATTATAGTTAATGATTATTCAAGTGTATTCCAATTGTTGATATCTTTCTTGATGGTCATTGGTAAAATTTACAATAATATAATTATTTATACAAGGGTGATTCCACTTTATCATAGATTTTTATTAGTGGATGATATTATACATATTAACTTCAACATTTAGAAATAGAGTCTCTCTTAAAAAAATTCTTCTATATCAAGTGATTTTAATCATGATCATGAAACAATGAAACTATTAATATAGAAACAATACACACACCCCCACATAAAAACATAAAAACAAAAAAAAGGGAGAAAATACATGGGTTAATCAAATATAAATTTATAAAAATTTATACCTAACATATTCCATTGAAATTATTCAAAAAACATAGAACAAATGCAAGTATAATTACATCTAATGGGAGTCAATGTCTAAAAAATATATGCTAAACTCACACCTAAAACTATTGTCACATAAAATAAAAAATATATGTGGAAAACCCATTATAAAAAGTATTATATTCCATAAATATGTGTTTAATACCAATTATAAACCCCTAATCTAAATACTTAAATTTATAGTAATTAACCACTATTATTGAATCCCAAATTGATTGAAAAAAATGAAAATAAATCAAGAAAAAATAATACAATTTGAAATGATAATTACTCAAAAAAAGATGAATCCTTAATTTATAATTACATTATATTAATAGGTTTTCAAACTATTCACTTATAATTGACATGATTATTATTTAACACGTAAATTGTACATGAATTTATCAAAATATTTTGATCGATGAATTAAATGAAATAATGATAATTAAATTTCAACCTTATTTTTAAAAAATGATTACTATTTTTTTATTATATAATACTCTAAGTAACCTAGCATATCATAACTTATTTACTTTATTTTTCAAATATTTATTAAAGAATAATATATAAATTAATACTATTGGTGATTTCCAATTGAAGTAACTTTTTTTATGAATGAAATTGATAAAAAAAAATTAGGTACCCATCTATATAATATTGAATTTTTATTTCTCAAGATACATCATCTATTTATTGATAATTTATGAACAATAAATTGAATAATCATATAAACAACTAATAATTAATAATGAATTATAATTTTTAAGAATAAATAAAAATATTAAATTGAAATAAAAATCATAGATCTTGATGATTGAAAATTCTAAAGAAAACTTATTATAAGTCCCCAGCCTTAAACCTTACTTAATCTTGAGTTATTACAAGATTACACGTTGAGGATCTTTTCAGGTTTAGAGTTTTAGAGAAGAATATCATAAAACTTGCATTACATTCCACATTTAAACAAAGTGGTTACATAAAAGATAGTATTCATTTTTCCCATCAACGAAAACATATTTAAAATAAAACATGGATTCTTTCTTGACACATCCTTGACACTATCATCATATCATTTACCCTTCCCTTGACCTGTGAAAAACATTTCAAAAACTTGGGATGAGCGTAAAAAGCTCAGTAAGGGATATAAAAATATGGAAAGGAAACATGAGTACATGTATACACAAGAATCAATGAAATCATAATCTACTCATAAAACACAAGCACTTTAACATACCTCATAAAATCATGAATAAATCATAGAAATCATAAGACATAAATGTAACTTGAGGCATTCATAACATTCTTACGTAGGGAGTAACCCTCTTGGTTACGTTTGGAATACCCATCACAGTATATTCCCTAAATCTCTTCGGAGAAACCCTAAAGTTTAACTCCTTCATGTTACCCAATGCATTGGAGAGCTATATCAGGCTCACCCGCCCTTAGTTTATCACAGAACCACCTGTCTTCATAACAATTCCCAAGAACTGTAACATAATCGTATCACATAAAACATGCATAAAGGAAACATAACATTTCCACTTTTCAATCACAAGATATCAATACCAAAAATTGATATAAAAACATTATGAAAACCATTTTCAATACCAAAATAAAAGAAAAGTAAAACATGATATTTATTTTTCTTTTAAAAAAGGTATGGCTTGTAGAGTAAGCCGAAACTCAAATAATGGTCACAGCGGTGGAGAAGTTGTTTTCGCCGCATATGTATGACCAAAACATTCCCTTTTGTCGTTTAGTAAAACGCTTCGTATAAAAAAGATTCCTTTTGGATAAACGTAAAATTCAAAGGGGTTTATACACCATATAAAAGAAGTTTGTGTATAAAACAAAATATTCCTCAATGAATAGAGATTGAGACGAAGTTCCTTACCTCATATCCGACTTGACTTGATCATTCTATAATCTCATGAATAATAAACTTGAGTTAATTTCTACTTGCTTAAAAACCTTTTCAAGTTCATTATTACTTTTATATCATTTATTACCATTTCATGAACAATATGTTATTATTTATGTTTATAACGGTCGTTTTAACGATCATTGGTACTTGAGTCAAAAATGAACTTCTTATATTTACAAGTTGTTCACGTAGTTAAATATCCATTATCTCAAGAATGATATTCATAATGTAGATGCCATATATATCATATATATCCAGTATATACATTCATTTATAATATTACATAATCATTTATAGGTAAGAAATGAAATGCACCGTTCATGGAGACGGTAAGCCGTACGTACGCATGAACGCTACTTTCATTTCTAAGTCATATTAATAGAATTAAAACTAAATGAGAGATGTATATTTTAATTCCAGAATTATATTAATCATTTAGATGTAACATAAATCATATATATCCATATATATATGTACTTATAATATTACATTACATTTGGGGATAAGAAATGAAATGCATCGTTCATGGAGACGGTAAGTCGTACGTACGCATGAACGCTACTTTCATTTCTATCTCATACTTTAATGGAAATAAATAACAATTATATAAAGATATATTATAATTACAGTATAATATCATATATAATATCATTAAATCCATCCTTTATACGTCCCACGTATGGCATTAACGAATCAAATCACTTTGAGGGGGTGGTAGTCCGCACTTCCAAAAATGAAATTATCATGTTTACCCACAATGGAAAGAATAAAGGAATGCCACAAATGAAAAATACAGAAGATTAAGTAAAACATAAACATATTATATATCATATATAAATACAGTGTCATCTTAATGGCCACCTTTAAAGGTGTTATATGAGTGTTGAAAAATCATCGTTTCGTGAGGCAGAAATTCGCCATCCACAAAAACAGTATGTTCTTTAACCCTTAGATGAAGGTGTGTGTAAGTGTATCTCGAATCCTTCTTATAAAAACATCCTTGTATATTTATTATACTGGTTTTGTTACAAAAGAAATGAATAAATATAGTTTAGGGGGTTGGATAAGCAAAATAAAACATAAGAACACAATAGAAAACACTACCTTTAAAACGGGTAACTCTTTATGATTTGAGCTCAAAGGCTTCCTTGGGAAGACTTCTGCCCAAAGTGAGGCTTCTAAGAGTTAGAGAGGGATTTGTAGAGAAACAATGGTCAGGTTTTGGCCGAGCCAAAGGGTTTGGAAGTGTGGGTAAGGTGGTAGAGGTGGGGGCCTTTTATAAGAGGAGAGG
Source organism: Viscum album (assembly GCA_963277665.1). Lineage (NCBI taxonomy): Eukaryota > Viridiplantae > Streptophyta > Magnoliopsida > Santalales > Viscaceae > Viscum > Viscum album. Next base: position 998,981,677 of record OY728151.1, on the reverse strand, counting down.
AGAGGCACTCTTGGAAAGTTATAAAAGGTTACTTTATTTTCAAATGAGTTTCGGATTTTAAAGGTCCCACGTTGATTATTTCAAGGATAAGTTGATAAGGTTTTTAAATATACTCATACAATAGGTCTTTTACAAGTTTAGGTCTTAGATTTTACATTATATTTTTATTTTATTTAAATATTTAAATAATGAGGTAATCGCTGCATCATCATGATGTCATAAATAATTTAATTTATTTAATGTCTAAAAATTATGCCAAAAATACAATAATGTAGGAAATCTTTTCAAATTTCTAATGACTATTTATAGTCAAAAATATGACTTGTATAACTTCATGTAAAAAGTTTTTTAGTAAAACAACTCATGTTTGGGTTATTTTTATTTTAACTTTAAATAAAAAGGTATTAATGTCATTTTCCTACCAAAGTGACTCCATGGGGTCCCCAAGTTAACCCAAGGATTTTCTTGGTCTTACATGACACATACAATAATGGTAGGACATGTGTCTAGGTCATTTCATATTATTAAAACATTATTTTTACCTTAAACTACACTAATTACCTCTAATCGCGATTAAAAACTTAAAAGTTACTATTCACCGAAAAATTATTTTAATCCCATTGAACCAAATTTTACTTCTTAATGACAACCATGTATGTAGGATTTTTGAAATTAAAAACATAGAGGTGGTAAAAATTTCATTTAAACGGAAAATAAGTTTTTATAAGTACAACTTCGTGGTTTCATTATTCATCAAAAATTGAAGTTTTTCAGAAAAATACCAAAACTTCACCATAAGCTATATTTGATATTCCGAATTCAAAAATGATGTCTATTTTAAAAAATTAAAAACATATAAGTTACATTCATTAATTTAATAATTAATCCCCGTAGTCATAGCAAATAGCGTGTTTTTATGAAACAATAAGTATCAAAAGATTGACACTAGTTTAAGTCCAATTTCAAAGAGAAATTAATTCCAACGACCACTATTGGATTAAATGTTAAAAATATATTCTAATTGAACTTTAAAACAAATTCAAAAGATAATATAATCATATAAATAAATTATATTAAAAAAAAGGTTTTGAATTAAAATACAACATTTTTCACTATTCATTAAAAAAAAGAACTTTATCGGAAAAATACCAAAAATTCACACAAAGTAAATTATGATGTCCCTATTCTAAAGAAGAATTTTATTTGGTCCAATATAATGTATAAGAGTGACCAAAACTATATTTATGGACGGTTCGCCATCAAAAGAAGATAAGTTGACCTTTAGTGATTGTTAGAGCATATATGCTTAAGATTGAATTCTTTTCATATTTTAAGCCTTTATCGTTTATTGGATAAATGTAAAAACATTTAACAAACATATATAATCATATTTTAGTTATTTCTATTCATTCCCACCAATACAACGGCTACGTGTTAACTACTATTTAAAATAATATTATTTTATTACTAGTGTGCAACGTAAGATTTCAAAGAAACTATTTGTTGCGTATCGGGTATGCTATCAAACATAGAAACCCCTTTAAAGTAAAATTAATATTTAATTCATAAATATTAATAAAAATGAAAATTCTTTATTCTTTATTTACCTGGGATGTTACATCCTTCCCCCCTTTTGATAATTGTGTCCTCGCAATTTAATTCACTTATCAAAATAAGTGGGGGTATTTATCCCTCATAGCATTTTCAGATTCCCATGTTTCCTCTTCAACCATATAGTTTTTCCATAAAACCTTTACCTGGTGAATTACCTTATTCCGCAACACTTTCTCTCTATGATCAAGTATCTGGACTGGTTGTTCTTCATAAGAGAGATTCTCCTCCAACTGAACTACCTCTGGGCTCAAAACATGAGATGGATCTGGCATATACTTTCTCAACATCGAAACATGAAAAATGTTGTGTACCTGAGATAAACTTGGAGGTAAAGCCACTCGGTATGCAACTGATCCAACTTTCTCCAGAATTTCATATGGTCCAATGAACCTTGGACTTATCTTTCCTTTCTTACCAAATTTCATCACACTTTTCCATGGTGAAACATTGAAAAAAATATGATCACCTACCTCGAAAGATATATCCTTCCTCCGGTTATCCACATAACTCTTCTGTCTGCTCTGAGCTGTTCTCATGTGTTTCTGAATCAACTGAACTTTTTCTGCCATCTCTTCTACAAATTCTGGTCCCATCAACTTCTTTTCACCCACTTCATCCCAGAAAGTTGGAGTTTGACACCGCTTCCCATATAATACCTCAAATGGTGCCATCAGTATACTGGAATGAAAACTGTTATTATAAGAAAACTAAACCAAAGAATGATGTTGGTCCCAACTTCCCTGATAATCCATCGAACAAGCATGTAACATATCTTCCAAAGTCTGAATTTTTCGTTCTAATTTCCCATCTGATTGAGGATGAAAATCTGTATTAAAATTTAATTCAGTACCCAACGACTTCGGAAGGCCTTTCCAAAAGTTAGAAGTGAACCTGGGATCACGGTCAGATACAATGGAGAGAGGAACTCCATGTAACCTAACTATCTCTTTAAGATACAAATGAGAAAGTTGATCTAGGGAAAAATTATCTCGTATGGAAAGGAAATGAGAATATTTAGTCAAGCGATCAACAATAACACAAATTGCATTATTACCTCGAGATGTCTTCGGTAATCCCACAACAAAGTCCATGGATATATTCTCCCATTTCCACTCGGGTACTGGTAAAGGATGAAGCATCCCTTTTGGTAACTTCTGCTCTGCTTTAACCTGTTAGAAGTCAAACACTTTACATTAAAACCAGAAATATCCCTTTTCATTCCATCCCACCAGTAATACTTCCGAAGATCTCTATACATATTAGTACTGCCAGGATGGACTGAAAACTGAGAACTATGAGCTTCACATAACAAATCTCTCTTCAACTGTGAATCACATGGCACACACAATCTCTTCCCAAATCTCAAAACAAAATCATTATTAATATTGAATTTAGGCAACTTACCCTTCTGAACCATCTCTACCCTTTTCTGCAACTCATTGTCTTGCTTCTGTGCTTTCTTAATTCTGTCTGATAGAGAAGATTTCACTGATACCTGAAACAAAAAAGAATTAAATCCTACACCAACAACTTCTATTCCAAATTTCATCAAATCCTTAACCAAAGGATCACGTTCCAGATGCAACATTTCTAATGAAGCATTACTTTTTCGACTCAAAGCATCTGCCACTTTATTTGCTTTTCCCAGATGGTAATGAATTGAACAATCATAATCCTTGATTAATTCTAGCCATCTCCTCTATCTCATGTTCAATTATTTCTGAGTGAATATATACTTTAAACTTTTGTGATCGGTATATATTTCACACTTTACTCCATACAAATGATGCCTCCAAATTTTTAAAGCAAAAACAACTGCAGCTAATTCCAAATCATGTGTAGGGTAATTTACCTCATGAGTTTTCAACTGTCGTGAAGCATAAGCAATTACCTGATCATTCTGCATTAGGACACAACCATTTCCTTTCAATGAAGCATCAATGTAGATAACAAACTCCCCATTCCTGGAAGGTAGTGCCAAAACTAGACCATTCACCAATCTTCTTTTCAGTTCCTGAAAACAATTATCACATTCTTTTGTCCAGATAAACTTAACACCCTTCCGAGTTATCCTAGTCATTGGACTAGATAACCATGAAAAATTTCTAACAAACCTTCGGTAATAGCCTACCAAACCAAGGAAGCTACGAATCTCGGTTACATTTGTGGGTCTTCGCCATTATTCCACAACCTTTGTTTTTGCAGGATCAATGGTTATCCCATCTTTAGAAACAATGTGACCAAGGAAAGAAATTTGTTTCAATAAAAACTCACACTTTCTGAATTTCCCATACAATTTTTTTTCTTTTGAGGTTTGAAAAATAACCCTTAAATGTCTTTCACGCTCCTCTTTAATTTTAGAAAACACCAAAATATCATCAATAAAACAACCAACATTTTTCACCTGAGTCAAATGATCCATCGCTGCAACAAACTATTTAGTTCTGATTTTGACCATCTCAGGATACTGATTTCAAAGGTCATTTCCCTCTGTATGCCTTCCCAGAAAAGCTGTTTTGTTTCCTCTATGAAAAACCATTCTTAACACATAAATTTCTTAGGCGAAGCAACATTGTAATCTTTAATAATCATTTTATAAAATTCTAACTCCTAATGTTATCTAAACAGACCTCTGATACCAACTATAAGGCCCCAGCCTTAAACCTTACTTAATATTGAGTTATTACAAGATTACACATTGAGGATCTTTTCAGGTTTAGAGTTTTAGAGAATTAGATCATAAAACTTGCATTACATTCCACATTTAAACAAAGTGGTTACATAAAAGATAGTATTCATTTTTTCCATCGACGGAAACATATTTAAAATAAAACATGGATTCTTTCTTGAAACTTCCTTGACACTATCATCATATCATGTACCCTTCTCTTGACCTGTGAAAAACATTTCAAAAACTTGGGATGATCATAAAGAAGCTCAGTAAGGGATATAAAAATATGGAAAGGAAATATGAGTACATGTATACACAAGAATCAATGAAATCATAAACTACTCATAAAACATAAGCACTTTAACATACCTCATCAAATCATGAATAAATCATAGAAATCATAAGAAATAAAGGTAACCTGAGGCATTCATAACATTCTTACGTAGGGAGTAACCCTCTTGGTTACGTTTGGAATACCCATCACAGTATATTCCCTAAATAGCTTCGGAGAAACCTTAACGTTTAACTCCTTCACATTACCCAATGCATTGGAGAGCAATATCGGGCTCACCCGCCCTTAGTTTATCACGGAACCACCCGTCTTCATAACAATTCCCAAGAACCATAACATAATCGTATCACATAAAACATGCATAAAGGAAACATAACATTTCCACTTTTCAATCACAATATATCAATACAACACATTGATATAAAAACATTATGAAAACCATTTTCAATACCAAAAGAAAAGAAAAGTAAAACATGATATTTATTTTTCTTTTAAAAAAAACGTATGGCTTGTAGAGGAAGCCGAAACTCAAATATTTGTCACGGCGGAGGAGAAGTCATTGTCGCCACATACGTATGACAAAAACATTCCCTTTTGTTGTTTAGTAAAACACTTCATATAAAAAATATTCCTTTTGGATAAACATAAAATTCAAAGGGGTTTATACACAGTATAAAAGAAGGTTGTGTATAAAACAAAATATGCCTCAATGAATGGATATTGAGACGAAGTCCCTTGCCTTGTATCCGACTTGACCTGATCGTTCTTTAATATCCTGAATAATAAACTTCAGTTAATTTCTACTTGCTTAAAAACCTTTTCAAGTTCATTATTCTCTTTATATAATTTTATTACCCTGTCATGAACACTATGTTATTATTTAATTTTATAACGGTCGTTTTAACGATCATTGGTACTTGAGTCAAAAATGAACTTCTTATATTTACAAGTTGTTCACGTAGTCAAATATCAATTATCTCAAGAATGATATTCATGATGTAGATGTCGTATATATCATATATATCCAGTATATACATGAATTTTTAATATTAAATAATAATTTTGAGGTAAGAAATTAAATTCACCATTCATGGAGACGGTAAGTCGTACGTACGCATGAACGCTACTTTCATTTCTATGTCATATTAATATAATTAAAACTAAATGAGAGATATGTATATTTTAATTCCAGAATTATATTCATCATTTATATGTCACATAAATCATATATATCCATTATATATATGTACTTACAATAGTACATTACATTTGAGGATAAGAAATGAAATGCACCGTTCATGGAGACGGTAAGCCGTACATACGCATGAACGCTACTTTCATTTCTATCTCATACTTTAATATAAATAAATAATAATTATATAAAGGTATATTATAATTCCATTATAATATAATATATAATATCATTAAATCCATCCTTTATACATCCCACGTATGGCATTAACGAATCAAATCACTTTGAGGGGGCAGTAGTCTGCACTTCCAAAAATGAAATTATCGTGTTTACCCACAATGGAAACCATAAAGTTATGACACAAATGAAAAATACAGAAGCTTAATTAAAACATAAACATATTATATATCATATATAAATATAGTGTCATCTTAATGGCCACCTTTTAAGGTGTTATATGAGTGTTGAACAATCATCGTTTCGTGAGGCAGAAATTCGCCATCCACAGAAACAGTATATTATTTTACCATTAGATGAAGGTGTGTATAAGTTTAGCTCGAATCCTTCTTATAAAAACATACTAGTATATTTAGGATACTTATTTTGTTACAAAAGAATTGAATAAAAAAAGTTTATGGGGTTGGAGCAGCAAAATAAAACATAAGAACATAATAGAAAACACTACCTTTAAAACGGGTAACTCTTTATGATTTGAGCTCAAAGGCTTCCTTGGGAAGACTTTTTCCCAAAGTGAGGCTTATAAGAGTTATATAGGTATGTGTAGAGACAAAATGGGAAGGGGTTTCCTGAGCCAAAGGCTTTGGAAGTGTGGGTAAGGTGGTAGAGGTGGGGGCCTTTTATAAGAGGAGAGGAGGGGTACTCTTGGGAAGTTATAAAAGGTTACTTTATTTTCAAATGAGTTTCGAATTTTAAAGGTCCTACATTGATGTATTTTGAGGATAAGGTGATAAGGGTTTTAAATATACTCATCCAATAGGTCTATGAAAAGGGTAGGTCTTATATTTTACATTATATTTTTATTTTATTTAAATCTTTAAATAATGAGGTAATCGCTGCATCATCATGATTTCATAAATAATTTAATTTATTTAATGTCTAAAAATTATGAAAAAACTACTATGATGTGGGAATTATTTTTATATTTTCAATGAATATTTATAGTCAAAAATATGACTTGTTTAACCCCATGTAAAAAGTGTTTTAGTAAAACAACTCATGTTTGTGTAATTTTTATTTTAACTTTAAATAAAAAGGTATTAATGTCATTTTCCTACCAAAGTGGCTCCATGGGGTCCCAAAGTTGACCCATGGATTTTCTTGGTCGGACATGACACATCCAATAAGGGTTGGACATGTTTCTATGTCATTTCATATTATTAAAACATTATTTTTACCTTAAACTACACTAATTACCTCTAATCGTGATTAAAAACTTAAAAGTTACTATTCACCAAAAAATTATTTTAATCCCATTGAACCAAATTTTACTTCTTAATGACAACCATGTATGTAGGATTTTTGAAATTAAAAACATAGAGGTGGTAAAATTTCATTTAAACAGAAAATCAGTTTTTATAAGTACAACTTAGTGGTTTCACTATTCATCAAAAATTGAAGTTTTTCAGAAAAATACCAAAACTTCACCCTAAGCTATATTTGATATTACGAATTCAAAAATGATTTCTATTTTAAAAAATTCAAAACATATAAGTTACATTAATTAATTTAATAATTAATTTCCACTGTCAGAGCAAATAGCGTGTTTTTATGAAACAATAATTATCAAAAGATTGACACTAGTTTAAGTCCAATTTCAAAGTGAAATTGATTCCAACTACCACTATTGGATTAAATCTTACAAATATATTCTAATTGAACATTCAAACAAATTAAAAAGATAATCTAATCATATAAATAAATTATATTAAAACGTGGTTTTGAATTAAAATACAACATTTTTAACTATTCATTAAAAAAAGAACTTTATCAGAAAAATACCAAAATTCCATACAAAGTAAATTTTGATGTCCCTATTCTAAAGAAGAATTTTATTTGGTCCAATAGAATGTATAAGAGTTACCAAAACTATATTTATCGACGGTTTTCCATCAAAAGGCGATAAGTCGACCTTTAGTAAATGTTAGAGCATGTATGCTTAAGATTGAATTCTTTTCATATTTTAAGACTTTATCCTTTATTGGATAAATGTAAAAATATTTAACAAACATATATAATAATATTTTAGTTATTTCTATTCATTCCCGCCAATACAACGGCTATGTGTTAACTACCATTTAAAATAATATTATTTTTTTACTAGTGTGCAACGTAAGATTTCGAAGAAACTCTTTGTTGCGTATCGGGTACGCTATCGAATATAGCAACCCATTTAAAGTAAAATTAATATTTAATTCATAAATATTAATAAAAATGAAAATGATTTATTCTTTATTTACCTGGGATGTTACACTTCTCATATATAAAAGTGTGAGAGAGAACAAATAATTAAAACTCTGTATGTAATAACTATCAATAAAATGTATTTAAAAATCTAGATCAACCACGATATGATCAAAAAAACCCAGACATGGTTTTTCTATATACATACTAAAAAGATTTATTTTTTACAATGACTAGTATAAAACCCTAATATATCCTCCTCAATACTCTATCTATGAGAACATTCAATTGAATGGTTTCTTATAGATTCAATATTTAATTTTAATTCCTCTTGTTAATTTAAGACAAAAATGGGGATATTAAATTATCTATTTCTTCCTCTATATTCAAACCATTGTCTTTGAAAAAATTCATGATCATCCCAACCATGAAATGGTATCACTAGTCATGGTATTCTAAACATTAAAATTCACTTTTATAATTTTCTATGGGATTTTTCTTTGGTTTCACTTGTGTAGATGTGCCAAATTTTTTTTCTAATTCAGCAAGTCTTATTTTTTTTATTTCTATCATTTATTTTCTACAAATTTTATATGAATTCTAGAATAAAATTTTTATATCTATATTGGAAATATAATCAGATATACCATGATTAATATTATCACTTTTCATATCTTTTATTAAGGTATCAAAAATTACAGAACCTATAGTAGTTGAATATCAAAGTGAAAACATCATTTTGAGGATGTTATATAATAATTAAAATAATGAAATATTACCTTTATTATTTCGGTGTACACAGATTACCATAAATATAGATTAATTACATCAATTTTTATAGTAAAGCATGTTTATAGGTAGACATATTGCCATAGTATAAGTCAACAATGGATCACAATGGTCCTACGAACTTGGTCCACATTAATTGCAGTCATAGGAAGACTATATTAAAATTTATTTAAATAAATAATGATATTAATAATGAATGAATTTAACCATGAGTTTGAAGAATCGAACTTATTGTCCCTTTATTAAAAATATAAAATAAATTCAAGGGGATTTTGAGTGGAAATAAAATAAAACCCACTCTACTAGTAATTACAATAATTGACCAGATAAAATAATGAAAAAGTTATTTTAAGAAAAAAAAACTATAGCCTCTATAAGCCTAATCACTTCTCAATTTGTGACACTGACCATATACAGAACATCCATAAAATTGAATCCTCAATACACGGTCTCTGATAAAGATAAAATATATATATATACGTACCCCACAATAAATCCTTCCCAACCACCCAATTTTTCCTATCAACTATATCAAGAAAAAGACATAAATCCCAAGGTAATGTCACCAATAGAGGTTTCAACATTCATTACCCTTTATTAGAATATGAACTAGTAAATATATTATGAGGATTACCCGACCCTATATATATTGACCATCCCTTTAGTTTTTAATGATTCTTCATGGATTTCCATGATCCATTAAAGAATCAGATAGCTTAATGTAATTACCAAAAAATGAAATATGAATCACATCACTATATAAATGCATACATGTTTCTTAAGAAAAAAATCTATTGTGGTAGTCTTATAATCCTTTACGTCCTCCCATTCACAAGTGATTATTTTAGGAATAATTAATATATATTATATAGCCTTATCTATATCCTTCTTGGTTTGGAATAATGTTACACTTTTTTCTTTTACAATAAGGGAATAATTCATGGAAACAAAATTAGATGTATATTTTCAAACCATAACATTCTTATCATCCGCCATGGAACCCATTAGTGTTCACTAAAGAACATATTTAGGTCATTATAGTTTATTTTAAATATTATTATTATTAGTAACATCAAAGACTATTGAATGATTAAAATCCTTAGGATCACTCATGACTAACATATGATGATTTAGTGATGAAGAAAAGGTAGAGGGGTTCCAAACCACCACAATCACCATTTGGATTAGAATTTAATATGTAATTTAATAAATATAATTAATAATAAACCCATTCATAGATTGAAAATTTTTAAACTTTTAATATTTAATCATATTTAATTGTATATATGAGTAAACAACCACAAAAGTTACACCATTTTATTATTTATTGTCAATAGAATTTATACATAAATTAATCTTCTAGTAGATCAGCTAGATCCACCACTATTTCCCTCTATAAGCACCACGGATCATCATTACCATTAAAATCCCCATCATAAGTTGAATTAAAAACCATATCATCATGAAAAAATCACTTATAAAAATCAAACATAATCTATTTTATATTTTATCTTTGAGTAGAAGAATCAACCACCAAAGTAATATTATTGCTTGTGGGTCCCATTATGTTGGAATCTGAAAACTTATAGATATCCTTATATCGATCTTATTTCATGAAAATAAATATACATGGAACTTATTATGTGTATATACCTTTATATGGATATGTAATTTTACATTTTTCTTGAAAATGTGATTGAAAATATAAATTATTTAACCCACTCTATGAATTTATGTTCATCCTTCAGCTATTTTTGTTACCATCCACATATTTATACACATAGTCTGTTCCAATATAATTTAAAATTTTTATATCTAGAATATTATTTCATGGATAGTTTTTAATGATATTTATATATAACAATAAACCATTTTATGAAGCCTTTTACTCTAACAACAATAACATTTTCCATTAGATTGAAACTGATGAAATATTCCCTCTTCAACATTCTAATCAAATTATCAGATATTTTCTTCTATAATATTTATAATTCTAGTGATGTAAAAACTATGAAATATCATAAAATCATAATTTTTTGTTACCATATTTCATATGAATATTTGTTTGAATTTGATCTATGTGAGAATAGGTTCTGAATTTTCAAAACTATGTATGAAACTTCACTCTAGAAACATCATAAACTCCCAAGCTCAGCTATCTTTTTCCCTCCCATTTCAACAATTCTTCTATTAACTATTTTTGCGATACTATTTTCTAGGATGTTGAGGGAGTGTTATGTTGGTGTTTGGTCACATAATTGTCATGATTGTATTAAAATTCATTCCATATTAACAGATTATATTTTAAAATATTTATCTTTCCAATTTTAACACTATTTTTCCTTCCAGCATACCATTTCCATATTTTAAATATTTTATCTACCTTTGACTTGTGTTTTATAGAATAAACTATTATCATTATATAATAAACATAATCAAATGTAAGGAAATATAATACACCAATAGTGGAATGTTTAATCATGAGTCCACATTATTCAGAGTGGATCGATTAAAGAATTCTAGTAGATAGATTATGTACTATTTTATATATACAAGGAAACACTTTCCACTTCTGACTAGATATAAAAATAAAATCCCTATGTTTGTTCACCTATGGAAAATTCCTCACAATTAATTATTCTAAAATGTTACTGAAATTCTTTTTTACATGGTGTAAAATTCAATTATTCTAAATATGTTTCTCTTCAATTGAACTATATTCCAAAAATTACATGAATCTATAATATGAAATATATTATCACAAGTCTTTTCTCCAATTTTAATGATTCTTCACTACTAGAAAAATGATCAACATCTGCAGACTAATAGCAACATTTTTATATGTATGTGTTTATAGATTAATTTATATCCATGGTTTAATTAAACATATGGATATGTGGGTATATAAATCCATGGATTTTTGAAAATTATGGAAATAGGGTTCATTTAATCGATCCATCTTATGAGACCCCCTCTGATTAACCTTATGCGAGCCTCCTCTCTGCAACCCCCATCTGATGAATTCCCTTGTAAGATCTCCTCTCTGAGGAACTCCTCTCTCCACACTTCCCCTTGTTTCCACCCAACGTGATAACCCCATCGTGAGCCCTAATCTTCATGACCATCCACCCCAATGATACAACCCACTGGGATCACCCCACCTCCCCACCGATGCTAGGTCTAGGTGGCCTCCTCACCTCCTCCTCTTCTACACCTCCATCTCAGCCACCCCAACTTCTGGTGACCATCCTATTCCTCATGTCACATCCACAAGCATACTTTTTTTAATACTATTACTTGAACCTTTGATAACAATTAAGTCATATATGAATAAAATAATCACTAAAACATTCTAATGAAAAATAAAATAGGAATAATAGGCATTGTTTTAAATCGTATGTATGATGGTGCACCAATGCGCAGTGGCTTACACCAGGTGTCATTTCATAATGCAATGCTTTTTCAATTTCATAGTTTGAAATGGAAAAATTTGGAATGCTCTATAGTATTCCATAGTGCGGTGTGTTTTGTTACGTTCTATTGAACCATATTAATTTTTTTGGTTTCTTTTTACCATTTTTAATCATATAACCCACCTATATTAAAATACATTATTAAAACACCATGTTTTATGTAAAGTGATACCCCCTTATTCCTCCTCTGACTCTATAAAATGCATTAGTTAGGAACCATGACAAAGAATAAACAGCAATTTTTTTACTTTCTCATTATCCTTCCTACATTATAATTGTTGAGATTTTTTATTTCAATGACTAATTTTCATTTATTAAAAAGTAGATTATTTTTCAAAATATTTTTTCACTTAAATTAACAAATATTTTTTATATTTTTTATATTTTTTATAGTTTTTATTATTATATATAATTTGACCATCTAAAATGTTATTAGTTATTATTTTAATGTTATAATATTCCATTTTTGCGCCATAAGTTAATATTTCTATATTATGTGTGCCATGCATGCTATTTTTCTTCGGTGTCCCCTGCCTCCATTTTGTGCCCAGTGATGTAAATAACCATGTCAATAGAGAACCCATAATTCAAGAATCGTAATTATTCCATTATAGAAATATATAAATTTTTTAATGTATATGAAAAATATATTCAAACAAAAACATTTTATTTCTCTTAAGAGTGTATACATATATTATTTTACATTCCACTTATGATATTTATTATGAATTTTTTATAAAAAAATTATTGATGATAAATTTTTTTCTTATAAAACCATACATACCACATTAATTCATATTATATTTTATTTATTTAAGGTATGGTTATTTTTATTATGATGGATATAAGTTGGATATAAAATTTTTATTGGATCACTGATGAGTTTTCATAGGATTTACAAGATTTCTCAAATTTTCATTCAATAATGATTTAAATGGTGGATTGATTTAATGGTCATGTTTTTATTGTACTATAAGGCCATAGTGAACTCATAAGGAAGTGAGTTACCATATCACTAAACATGGTTCTCAATAAAATTTAATGTGTTGTGTCATAATAGAGATAAATCTTAAGTGGAGAATGGAGTTGATTCATATGAAAGGATTTGTATGGAAAATTTTAATATTGATCATTTTCTATTTGTTTCTAAGGACATATACACATGTAGACTAATGAATATAGAAATTATTATCATAATATAATTTTTTTCGATTAATCAGAATAAAGGTGATGAGAGTGTATGAAAGCTCCTCGAAGATGTTAATACCCTAGTATATTAGGAATGTGAAAAAATGAGAAAACATGAGTTTGCAATGTGATTATATCATGATAAAGAAATATATGGATTTAATATTATTTTCATTGACTTTCACATTACTTTCATTAAATATTGTTTACATGATTATGCATTTATTCCAAAAAATGATTACATTCAATCAAAGTTGGTTTAAAATTATAATTTTCATTTCCAACTATTAATTATTTCCATAAATAATTATTTCTATTCTAGAAGTAAAATATAGAGTTTTGTTAGTGAAAATAGTTTGGTACATCAACGATGAAGACTAATAAATAAATAACACAGTATCATATACCAGAGAATGTGATATGGAACTTCCCATTAGTTCCTATTCTTGAAAAAATTTATTTCAAAGAAAATAGAGGGGAATATGATATAGAGTAATGATGAAATAAATAAGTATAATGATGATATAATAAATCATTTATATGGGTTTACATTCATGAAATTTTATAGGTTACATCCTAATTTTGCAGCTAACCCACTAAGTTTTAGATTGGGATTATTCTGTAATGGTTTATCCCTTTTATCTGAATACATATTGTACATAATACTTGGCCTTGTTTCATTCAATTTTATAACTTTCCTTCATGGATGTGTATTAAGAATAAATTTATCATCATCTGTATATTGATATCTAGACCCATTTATCTTGGAAATGAGATTGAAATATACATTAAACCATTAATATATGTGTTAAAGAAGATTTTTATATTTGTTTCATAAGTGTATGATTCATTTTGGAATGAGTATTTTATGAATCTTGTAGATTTAATAAGGATGGTAAATTATTTATCTTCATAGGAAATAATTCCTAGTTAAATTAAGAAGGGAAATTATCATGCCCTATTTTTTTTAAAATTACCCATTCCCATAGATTATAGTTTCAATGAACATTTTGCTTTAAAAGGCATCAAAGATTTTGACTGATATATCATATATACTATAAAATAGAAGATAGTCCATTGATTCCATCGTGACAGATGAAAAACCAAAAAAGATTTTAAGTAATTTTATTGTTAAATAACATTTTGGTTTTAATATATTCTTATAAAATTAAATCACATACTTTAAATTGAAATCATATTAATTCAAATTCTAATATAAATTGGAGAGTGAAAAGAATATTCTTTGATATTTTATATTGTTCATAGAATTTACTAAGCTGCTCTTCCGATTTAATTCATATCTAGAAAAACATATGTGTCATATTTCATTTTAATCTTTTAAAATATGAAGGTAAAATAAAATAAGATTTGTGGTCATGTAATGATTTGATGGATTGGTGTATAAGAGAGAGAATTCATCTGGAGTTAATTGGTAAAAATAAGTGTAAAGTCCATTTTTCATGTTATTCAGTGAAAACTGTGAAGAAAAATAATTTTTTTGGGTATTATAATGTTTCATGGTTATGGATGTTTATTCAGGTAACATTACAAAAAGGGTGAATAAACCAATTCTAAAACTTTAATATCATAAACCCATGATTAATAGTTATATTTACATGATTAGATTCCCATTTCCATATGAAATTTACATTCACATAATGTAAGAGTTGTTTTGAATTATTTATGTCATTTTTATCATGGCCTTTAGGACAAAATACTATGTATATTAATTATTTAAAAATTATATATAGATACACCGATTATTCTTTATGACTAGCAGAAAATTATCCAACCATGACTTTTTAAATTTATGTTACATCTAACTATGAATCTTCTCATATAAGTTCTTTTTGGTGGACTTGTTTTAAGTCGGTGGAGGTATTCAATAGAAATAATGATGTTTACATTGAAATACTACTTAGAAAATAAATATCATCTTGAAGGCTCTATTTTGAAAGACTGTTTAACACAAGAATGCATGAATTTTTGTTCATCGTACTAGGCTAACGTCACTACAAGGTCTAATCAACTAATTAGAACTAAAGATGAGAAATATGATATCATGGGCCTATATTTCCTTTACATCCCAAAATAGTGGAGACATCAAGATCTTACTCATTATGTACTTTAATCATGAAAGAGTGGGAAATGTCTCTTTGTAAAATATTATTCAAATGTGGTGTTGTTGATGATTACATCATTTAAGTAAACTAACAAATATTATTTTTTCATTGTATGATTTCATCAAATATTCTAAAATTTTAAAGCTTTAATATTGGAAGATAAATTTTTAAAATTATAAAAAGAATACAACATTCAATATCTATTAAGAGTAAGGAATAATTACAGTGAAAAAAATGCTTGTTTGTTAAAACCATAAGTAATAGATTTATTTTTTTATAACATAATAAAAATTATCTGTTTAATAATAAATGTTGGTATCATTCTGGTTTTAACATTTCTAAAGAATGATGTATCAGATGAAATAAGAGTATTTTTATTTGGTCAAAACAATGTGGTATGTGATTGTAGGGAAACATTTGTGAATGGTGTTAAATTGTTTATAAATAGTTGTGGAAAAAAATGAAACTATAAAATGTCATGATAATCACCACAAAATATTGTTATGAAATTTTATTAGACTAGAAACATCGATCAGAAAATATATCATATTGCAGTGTTGCTGGAAGATTCATGTTATTATATTATTATTCACATAGTCATCTCTCAATGAGTAAATTCATGTGGATTGATTCAATGACATGGAAAGGCATGCATATTGATGACTTTGGATTTAGAGTGAATGATATAAACTTGAAACATCATACTAATTAACTTTATATACTTTTATAAAAATATTGGTAGTTGTGTTATGTAAATGAACTATTAACACATCAATGTGGTGTTACTACTGATGTCATTCCTTGAAATACCATTAACAAAGTCATGGATGATAATGATTTTTTGGATGAACCTATCGGTTTTTATTTTAATCTTTCGTTTTATGACAATGATGATTCAATTTTTATAACAAATTTTGACTATGATATTGACACAGATCACATATAGAATTGGCACATTTAAAAGTAATTTAGTGATACTATTGTGATATTTTATAAGTTTTTTTAAACATACATCCATGATATCAAATTAAGTAGTATTTCCCCATGAAATTTCATGAGATATGATGTGTTTTTTTAATAAGGTTTTCATTATCAATTAAAAATATACAATATTAAAATATTCAAAATAATTTTTAAAATGAAATATTTATTTTTTTTATGTTCCAAAAATATTCATTTTCATGATATGTAGAGTCTAGTTATATATTTAAATATGTACATCTCATGAACACAACATTCAATCTAAAATAATGGGTGAAATGACTATTTACCTTAAATTAGTGTGAATTTAGATATGAAAATTATTTCATATGAAATCCATGATGCCTTGCCTCTATTTATTTGGTTCAATGAATTATACTCTATTCAATAGATCCTATGAGGATTTATTGAACGATGTTCATTTCTATAACATTGTTCGGACACATGTAATGACCACTTTTATAAAATAATACAACTCATTCCTTGTATGTTTATAAAATATTGCATATATATTAATTTCACTAGGAACAATTTAATTTTGGTATATATTAATAAACATTTCTCAGGTATATTCATTAGATTGACTTATGTACAGCTCATTCTAAAATTTTAGTTATATATCATATAGAAGACTTTTATGTTATGATTCCATCATGAACTATATATAGTGAATAAAAATTTATTATCAATGTAAAATTCAGATTAAAATATATTTGACCACTACCAGGCCTCTGATAATAAGACTTATGTAATTTTGTTCATTTATAAAATTAAAGGTCTCCAAATAAATTTTTGGAAATATTTTTACTATTTCTAGAACTTATCATTATTTATTATCATATTTTAATATTCATTTTTCATAGATATAATCGTAATAATAAGTTTAGTGGTGTGTTTTAATTATGAGAGCTATATTTCATTATTGCAACATCATGTGAAAATAGTGGAGTTATATAATTCATGATTTCAATTTTCTAGATGGAAAAATCCCATATGGTATGCATCTGGTTATTATAGTTCATTCATTTACTTAAAAAACTATTCATAACATATTTACAACAATTTATGAAATTTATTTCAATAATATTATCTTTATATGATTAAATGAGTGAGAGGAATCTCATGTAAGAATAAACTTATTTCTTGGTGATCACATGTGATTAAACTAACTAGGAGATAATTGTCATATAAAATCTTTTTCTATGTAAGAAGAACTATGTCACTCATCAACTCACATATGATATAGCTTATATAAGATTAAAACAAAGGGTTTTTTCTTTCCAATTCACCCTGTGCATCTGATCTTCAGCTTTTTAATGATATAAAAATAAAGTTGTTGGATTCCAATGTGAGATTATACTATATTAATATAATAACATTATCATTGAACCAAGTGTGAAAATTACTCTGGATTAACCAAATTGTTAAATCATAAATGAAAATCCACACAACATCCATCCAATGTGTAATGACCTGCCAATTCTCATTGTCCTGATAGTACAACGAGTCATTACTAGGCCTTAAGTGACATCCCCAAGACGCCAAAGGCTAGAAATAAATGTCGAAGGGTTTCAATGCAAGTGGGGGATGACTTTCCCCTTAATAAATAACCTATTAAACCGACCAACCATACCCAAACATTCACTATATGATGCATAAACAACTGAAGGACAACTAAACAACTTCATTTATGTCAAACCACATCAGAGTACACAACAGCGGAAGACCAGACCAAGTATCAAAGTGCATAACATATAAACAACTCAAGACTCTCAAAGACAGTAAGACTCCATGCTTCACAAGCTCCAAGCTTCACAACATCTCCCAGGCATCACCACGAGCCACTAGCAATAAGATTCTTTACATGTACCTGTGTCCTAGAATATGACATCTACAAAAGCACCAACATGACCAAGCATGGGTGAGTATAAAACTCAGTAGGTTTTTCCCCAATGACTTTCCTACTCATGCCACTAGGATAGAATAGTTAGCAAAAATTATATGAAAATAGTTTATATAAAACATTTTCTCAAAATAAGTTTATAACTAAATATAAACAAGTTTCCAAAACCATACATAACCAAAGGCATCCAAGAGAAATTGAAACCAATTTTTACAACAAGTTATTTTTCCAGAAAAATAACCAAACAATCTGAAGAACCATTTCACAAACATTTCTTTTTGGCATACCCAACCATTTCCATAAACCCATGCAACCAACCATGCATGCTACCTAGAAGAGGGGAGAATCCATAACCCTTATCCATCCCAACTATGATGGGGGAGACTTCTTACCCTTATCCAACCCAAATGCACATGAATTCTTGATGGGGAAGAGCCCTGGACCTTATATATCCCAACACCGATGAGGAAGACCCCTGACACTTATCCGTCTCGAATACAATATGAATATTTGACAGGGGAGAGCCCTAACCCTGATCTATCCCCACACTGATAGGGGAGACTCCAAACCCTTATTTGTCCCGAATGCAATATGAACACACACCACACATTCACAAAAATCATGCCAAAACCATCCTTTCAATAAAACACCTTTTATTGAAAACCATTTCCATCAAAACCAAGTGTGTTCAACCAATTCAAACCATTTCAATAAAACTGTACTTTTATTGATAACCAAAGAATGAACCAATTTCATCAAGCCATTTAAATACCAAACCATTTAAATAAAACACCCCTTTTTATTGAAAACCCATATTTGATCGAACCATTTACCATTCCAGCAAATCCATAATTTAAAATCAACATTTTAAATTCAAGAAGCCAAATCACTTTGCACAACAATCCACCATGATTTCACAATTTCATCAAAACCATAAACCATCACTAAAGAAGATTTACTCCATTCTTTGCATAATCAATTTCATTTAAATAACCCAATTTGAAACTAATACAATAAATTATAACAAGAGGAGTAAATAGTGAAGCCACCTACCTCAAATGTTTTGACAAAAACCCTAACAAATGGAAAACGCACAAGAAAACCGGGCTGATTCACCAAGGATCCTCTTGAGATATCTTCTCCTAACACAAACAAGACCAAATCTCATCATATTGGGCATCCACACACTTAGATCTGCCCATAACGGGCGTAGATATAAGAAAACGAGAGGAGAGGAGAAGTAGATCAAAGTAGATCAAAAACCAAACAAGAACGATCACATACCTCAAGAATCCAGCTTTGATTCGCCAAGATAAGCATTCAGATCACCTAAAGAATGATGGGAGAACCCTTCTTGACCTTGGGAGAACCAAAATCCCGAGTTAGGGACACTTAGGAGGAGAAAAGAGTTACATAGAGGCAAAAACATGTGAGATCCACCTTTATAGGATCTTGTTTAAGTGGTCGCACGGTTAGTTCACACGGTTTGACAAACCTTGTGCCAACCGTGCGTTAGCTACTGCCTCGACCACCCTTCTCGCACAGTTTGGCCGCATGGTTAGACAAACTGTGCACTGACCATATGGAATCTACTGCCTCCAAGACCCACTGCACACGGTTTGGTTGCACGGTTTAGACAAATCGTGCGCCGCCCGTGCGACTTCCCCTTTGCCTCAAAACATCATACCATGTTCTCCAGACTCTCTCATTCAACATCCTTAACTTTAAAACCATGAAAATAATAAATAAAGGGTGACATAACAGAAACTGAGGGTACTACATTCTCTCCCCCCCCCCCCATTTGTCTTTCCATCCTCAAAAAGTAGAAAACCTTCAGCCAACTAAAATAGTTCCAGCCACTACTCTTTCATTTCCTTTTCATGTTCCCAAGTCTCTTCCTGAATCTGACCATGATGCCATAAAACCCACACTAGACTAATGCTTTTTCCACACAAGACTTTCTTATGACTATCCTCTATTCGTACCGGGATATGTATCAATGAAGCATCCATCTCTAGGCCAACATGATCCCTTCTGATCACATGGTCCAGATCAGGCTGATACTTTTTCAACTGAGATACATGGAACACATTATGCACTGAACTAAACCGTGGTGGTAATGAAAACTGATATGCCACCTCTCCAACCCATTCCAGTATATCAAAAGAATCAATGTATCTTGGAGATAACTTTCCCTACTTCCAGAAATGATGATGTCTAAGCTGTGGAGAGATCCTCAAGAAGACATGATCACCCACAACAAACGACAATGGTCTTCGACGATGATCTGCATAAGATTTCTGATGACTCTGAGCCATCTCCATCCTCTTTCTAATAAATTGAATCTTCCCTATTGTCTCTTAGACAAGGATTGGCCCGACTAGTGAAGTTTCACTAGTTTCCACCCAGCATAGTGGAGAATGACAAGGATTCCCATACAATGCTTCAAATGGAGCCATGCATATTGAGGCTTGAGATCTATTATTTTATGAGTAATCCACTAAGTCTATATGATCCTCCCATGAGCCACCAAAATCCATTACACAAGCCCGCAACATTTCTTCCAATGTTTGTATCATCCGCTCGGATTTCCCATCTGTCTGAGGATGATACCCTGTGCTCATAGTCAACTAAGTTTCGAGTGATTACTATAATGATTTCCAGAAACAAGATGTGAACCTCAGATCTCTATCTGAGAATATAGAAACTGGTAAACCATTCATCTTCACCACTTCTAGGATATAGATTTTTGAATGATCTTCCACCGTATGGGTTTCACGAATAGGGATGAAATGGGCTGACTTGGTTAGACGATCTACTCTCACCCAAATGGCATCATGTATCTGGACCATTCATGACCTGTAACAAAATCCATTGTTATCTGATCCCATTTCCACACTGGGATAGGTAAATATTGTAACATACTAGTTGTTCTCTGAGGCTCTGATTTAACCTACTGACAAGTTAAGCACTGCGAGACGAACTCGGAAACCTTCCTTTTCATGTTGCTCCACCAAACCTGCACCTTCAACACCTTATACATCTTCTGTTTACCTGGGTGTACAGCCAATCTTGAATGGTGGTAATCATGAAGGATTTGTACCTGAAAAACCATATATACAACCATCTGATCTATGAAACACAAAACTGAACCCCCATCAAGTTTCCAGCCACCATTGTGTTTTGAACTTACAACCAGACATTCTGCATCAAATGTTTGTGCTTCTTTGATCATCTTTACTAAATCAGGAACAAGTGTAGCTAAAAATAGAATAGAAACATCACCTCGATCTTTACATTCCACATGCATGTTAGCTAAGACAGACATCAACTGCCATTCATCTGAAGCTTCTTTCGCTAAATAAGCATATGACTTTTTACTCAAGGAATCCGCCACCGAATTTCCTTTTCCTGGTGTGTACATCAAGTCAAATTAAATCATCTAGAGATACTACATCCACCTCCTTTGCCTCAGATTCAAATATCACTGTGAGAAAATGTATTTCGAGCTCTTGTGATCCGTAAACACAGTAAATTTCTCACCAAAGAGATAAAGTATCCATGTTTTCAAAGCATGGATGATTGAAGCCAACTCCAAATCATGTGTTGGGTAATTTTTCTCATGCACTCTCAACTTCCTTGAACCATAAAAAACTACATGATCTCTTTGCATGAAAACACAACCCAAACCTGATCCCGAATCATCACAATACACCACATACCCATGTCCTGATTCTAGAAATATTAAGATGGGTGCCTATGTAAGACGAACCTTCAGTTCCAGGAATGACTTCTGACATTCTTCTATCCATTGGAATAGAGCATTCTTCTTTATCATATCTATCATTGGTGAATCTAGTCATGAGAAATCAAGCATAAAGCGTCGGTATTAACCAGCTAGACCAAGAAAAATTCATATCTCAAACACATTCTTCAGTGGTTACCAAGAGATAACGGCTTCTATCTTTTCAGGATCAACTGAAATGCCTTTCTCGTAAATTAAATGGCAAAGGAAATGTACTTCCTGTATCCAAAAATTACACTTTGATAATTTGACATACAACCGATGATATCTCAAGATTTGTAACACTGTTTCCAGGTGCTCCTTATGATCAGACCTTATCTTTGAATACACCAACATATCATCGACAAACACCACAACAAAAGAATCCAGATATCGTTGAAATATTCGATTCATTAAAGCCATGAAGACCACTGGTGCATTCATTAGACCAAAAGGCATGACTATATATTCGTAGTGGCCATTTCAACTTTTGAAAGCTGTCTTTGGAATATCCCCCTTCCGAACTCAAAATTGGTGATATCCTGATCGCAATTCAATCTTGGAGAACCACTGAGATCCCTTTAATTGATTGAGCATATCATCAATGAATGGAAGTGGATATCTATTCTTTATAATAACTTTTTTAAGCTTATGATAATCCAAAGATAGCCAAAGAGTTCCATCTTCCTTGTTCACAAACAACACCGGTGCTGCCCACGGAGAAGTACTTGGTCGAATGAAAACCTTTCTTTCTAGCTCCTCTAACTGCACTTTTAATTCCCGTAACTCTTTTGGTGCCATCTTATAAGATGGAAGGGAAATAGGACTGGTCCCCAGAAGGAGATCAATTGTAAAATCCACTTCCCTTAGACGTGGTAACCCTGAGAAGTTATTGGGAAAGACATCTTGAAATTGATCCATAATAGCTGGAAAACTATCTCTCTCGATATCTTCCATTGATGCCAAATTCAATGTTGTCAGTTGGTAAGAGATTGTTCCCACCACTAATGCCAACAATCTCTTTGCATCTTTCTTTACCATTCTCTCTCTTCTGAAGATATGGTTGATTCTGTCTTCAGTCGTGAAACTAACTATTCTCCTATAATAGTTGATGTGAGCCTTACGCATTGTAAACCAATCCATACCCAGGATTACGTCATAGACATCCAAGTCCTACATCTAGAAGTCCCATTTTAACTCAGCTCTATCAATATTTATAGAACATGCTCTACACACAAAGGCTTGACATTGTCTTTCACCAAGGGGAGTTTTGAGTTTCAAAACAGAAGGCATCATTTCCAGTTTTAAACATAGCAAGTCAACAGCACGAGAAACAATGAAGGAATGTGATGCACTAGTATCTAATAGTAATTTCACAAGGGTAGAATTCAAAATAATCGTACCTCTCACCATAGACGGTCCATCCTGATCATTGACCATCATCTGCTCAGCTCCATACAATTCCTTCATTACTACACGTTTCTCCTTGTTTCCTTGCTAAGATTTCCCGGGTCGAGGATTCATGGTATTTTTAGAATCACCATGGCTAGCTCTGTTATGCTGACGAGACTGATTCTGTTGTCCTTATCCTGTCGAAGCATACAATTCTTGCGACGCCTGAGGAGGGTCACGTGCACCCGACCTTGGAGCATTTCTACAATAGCGTTGTAGATGCCCCATCTGCTTGAAATCGTGACATGCTCTAGGTTGCACCGTACAATCTCGCCTTTTGTGGTCAAACGAACCACATTGAAAACAACCATCTTTTCTCTGGGGTCATGGAGGAAGGTTCACTGATCCCACCGTTTGGTTCTGAGTTCCACTTGCACCGTGGAAATAGCTGTCCCTTTTCCTCTTGTTCCCAGAGGTTGAGTTCCCACCATTTCCTGTAGGTATCAACATTCCTCCTCCCATATATCCCAAGATATCACGTTCAGCAACAGTCTCTTTTTTCGCCATCTCTGTATAATCCATAATATAGAGCGCCGCAATCTTCGACCGAATCTCTTTCCATAGCCCCAATTCAAAGATGTGTGCCTTCAAAGACGCACTTGCCCCAACCTCTGGTGCATAACAGACTAAATTCATTAATTTAGTCACATAATATGTGTCAAAAAGGCTCTCCTACTTCAAGATAAATAAGTCCATTGTTTTCTCGATCTTGAATGTGTGAGGATAGAATAGTTTATTGAACAATTCTTCAAAATCCTCCCATTTATGGCCATCATCCAATTTAGCATGCACCGCTAAATCCCACCACTGATGTGCAAGTTCCTCGAGCATATATGTCACCAACTTTACTTTGAGATCGGATGGTGTGCTGCTGAAATCAAAGATATGATTCATCCTATATAGCCACACCTCCGCCTTTTCAGGTTCAGCATCACCCTAAAAGTTTGGTGGATTCTGCTTCATGAACTGGATGGTATGATCCACATGTCGTGTCTCATTCCTCCGATTCCTTGTATCCATAGCTTCAAAAGCTTGGAAAATACTATGAACCATCTTATGGTTAACCCATGGTTCAGGTGAAACCACGTTCTCTGCAGCCTCTTTGGGTTGGTTCCAACGATGCCTATCGGGTGTCATTTTCTAAACCAACAACAGACTCCGTCAATCTCACTCTCTATAAACTTATGGCTTAGCATTCAAATTCTATCACATCATCTATCACAAGATTGTTTTTTCAAAAACAACCTTTTTCCATGTTCAAACATTTTTGAAAACATTCAATATTCTTTTTGAAAATCAACCCATTTTCAAAATACACAAACTACCTTGTTTTCAAAATCTTTTACTTGAAAACAATTTCTACATTTTTCAAAAATTTGCACCTTGCATAAAATCCTTACTAATTCCTCACAACGAGATATGCAATCCAAGTTGGAATTCATTTATCTATAATGCATTTCATGCTTATCTCATTGGTTAAACCCATGAAAATGAGATTTCCAACATTCTAGAAGTGTATCCAAACCACTTATGTACCCAACACCCTGGTAACTTGAAGTTCAGCATAAATGGGTTAGCTAAAACCTTTTATGCTATACATTTCAAGTTCCGAAAATCCTAACCCTATATAAGATTTCAACCCAAGGAATATAAAAAATGAATTTCAACTCCAATACAAAGAACATCGATGAATAATTTTTAGGAAAGAACCGAACAAGCTGATACCATTTGTAATGACCCTCCAATTATCATTGGCTTGAGAGTATAACGAGTCATTACTAGGCCTTAAGCGACATCCCCAAGATGCCAAAGGCTGGCAATAAATGTAGGAGGGTTTCAATGCAAGTGGGGGACGATTTACCCATTAAGAAATAACCCAGTAAACCAACCAACCATACCCAAACATTCACTATATGATGCATGAACAACTGAAAGACAACTAAACAACTTCATTTATGTCAAACCACATCAGAGTACACAATAGAAGAAGACCAGACCAAGTATCAAAGTTCATAATAGATAAACAACTCAATACTCTCAAAGACACTAATACTTCGTGCTCCACAAGATCCGACCTCCACAACATCTCTCATGCATCACCACGAGCCACAAGCAATAAGATGCTTTACCTTTACCTGTGTCCCGGAATATGACATCTGCAAAAGCACCAACGTTCCAAAGTAGGGGTGAGTATAAAACTTAGTAGGTTTTCCTCAATGAATTCTCTACTAATTCCACTAGGATACAAGAGTTAGCAACAATTATTTAAAAATATTTTATATAAAACATTTTCTGAAAAGCGGTTTATAACTAAATATAAACAACTTTCCAAAACCATACATAACCAAAGGCATCCAAGAGCAATTGAATCCAATTTTTCCAACAGGTTATTTTTCCATAAAAATAACCAAACAAGCTTAAGAACCATTTCAAAAACATTCCTTTTTGGCATAGCCAACTATTTCCACAAACCCATGAAACCAACCATGCATGCTACCTGGAAAAGGGGAGAAGCCCTAACCCTTATCCATCCCAACTATGATGGGGGAGACTTTTTACCCTTATCCAACCCAAATGCAAATGAATGCTTGATGGGGGAGAGCCCTGACCCTTATCCATCCCAACACTGATGGGGAAGACCCCTAACCCTTATCCATCCTGAATGAAATATGAATGTTTAATGGGGGAGAGCCCTAACCCTGATCTATCCCAGCACTGATGGGGGAGACTCCTGACCCTTATCTGTCCGAAATGCAATATGAACACACACCACACATTCACAAAAATCATGCCAAAACCATCCTTTCTATAAAACACCTTTTATTGAAAATCATTTCCATCAAAACCAACTGTGTTCAACCAATTCAAACCATTTCAATAAAACCGTACTTTTATTGAAAACCAAAAAATGAACCAATTTCATCACTCCATTTAAATACCAATCTATTTCAATAAAACACCCCTTTTTATTTAAAACCCATCTTTAATCAAACCATTTACCATTCCAACAAATCTATAATTTAATAACAACATTTTAAATTCAAGAAGCCAAATCACTTTTCCCAACAATCCACCAAGATTTCACAATTTCATTAAAACCATATATCATCACTAAAAAAGATTTAATCCAAGATTTGAACAATCAATTTCATTTAAATAACCCAATTTGAAACTAAGACAATCATTTATAACAAGAGGAGTCGAGAGTGGAGCCACCTACCTCAAAGGTTTTGATGAAATCCCTAAAAAACGGAGAACGCACAAGAAAACCGGGACGATTCACAAAGGATCCTCCTTAGATCTATTCTCCTAACACAACCAAGACCAAATATCATCATATTTGGAATCCACACAATTAGATCTACCCATAATGGGCATAGATCTAAGAAACCGAGAAGAGAGGAGAAGTAGATCTAAGTAGATATAGGAAACCAAAAAAGAACGATCACATACCTCAAGAATACAGCTTCAATTCATCAAAAGAAGCCTTCAGATCGCCTTTGGAATGATGGGAGAACCCTCCTTGACCTTGGGAGAACCAAAATCCCAAGTTAGGGCCGCTTAAGAGTAAAATCAAGATACATAGAGGCAAAAATGCATGATATTCACCTTTATAGGATCTCGTTTAAGTGGCCACACGGTTAGTTCGCACGGTTTGACAAACCATGTGTTAACCATGTGTTAGCTACTACCTTGACCACCCTTATCGGACGGTTTGGCCGAACGGTTAGACAGACCGTGCGCCGACCGTGTGGAAGCTATTTCCTCCAAGACCCACTGTGCACGGTTTGGCTGCACGGTTTAGAAAAAATTTGTGTCGCCCGTGCGACTTCCCCTTTGCCTCAAAATATCATACCACGTTCTCCCGACTCTCCCATTCAACATCCTTAACTTTAAAACCATGAAAAGAATAAATAAAGGGTTAAATACTAGAAACTGGGGGTACTTTTAAATACCCTTAAATTTAAAGGAAAATTTTTTCTTAAATCCTTTGAGATTTTACGAGTACGCAGTTTCTGACAGCACCTGATTCCGAGGCCCGGTGTGCCCGGAATCAATTTCCAAAGCTTAGCTCAGGTACGTTCAGTGAACGAACGAGCGGGTTTTTCTATCTTTTGAACTGGTGCTCGGAATTGAAATCTGAGGGCACTGATGGAACGGAAGCGCCGATAATTTCTTAAGAGGACCTTTACCAAATGTGTGTTTGCTCGGGAGGAGTTGTTAAAATTTGGGGATTAATAAAGAATTGAATTGAATAAAATTTTTGGTACAAATTTTATTCCTAACCTAAGTGGTTTTATCCTACATGGGGAAGTTAGGGTGGGACCCACTAGCACCCTAACTACCCATGTGAGGATAAATGTGATGTGGGTCCCGCACGAGCCCCAACCCTTCGCATTCCCCATAACTCATTGAACTCTACATTAAACCCCCCTTGTATTTAATTGTGTGACTTCTCATCTTACACTTTAATAATGCCAAAACACATTAATTTAATTAATTGAACCTCTTTAATTAATTGAATTATGTGTTTGAATTTTGGAAATTTTAAATGCTTGGAAAAATAATAAAATAAGTGGAGGCCTTATTTTATTTGGTTAGTTTTGTTGTGTGAGGAATTTGGGGAGATGGCCCTTTTCCCTTTGGAAGAACTTCATCCTTCCACGAATAACGTCATCTCTTCAAGCAAAGAACGACTCGGCGACTGACACGCAATCATCATCTTCTCTCTGTGATAAAAGAGAAGATGATGTTTCCTCATGTGCACACCGACGATGATGGGAACGACGCCATCATCCGCGGCGCTTGACAACCGTGAATGTTCTTCGAGGTAGGGGTGTGTTTGTATTGAGTAATGATTGGTTTTCCTTCCATTTTTTTGTTCCTCTTAAACCGCTTGTTATCATACTAATGTGGAAGGGACCGTACCAAACTAACACGGTCTGATTCCTCCGCTGTTCTTGTGAATATGTGGAGTTCTTCAGCCGTTCTTGAGCGGTAAATAAAGCCATGTTTTCGGAGCCAATCAGAGGCCCAAAAACATCGTAAACGGCCTCCGAGCGTTGGGGTGACCTAGAAGCGGAGGTTTCATAAAAAATGGATCATCGGAATGAAGAACGGACACCTCAGGAGGTGTGCTGGCCATAGGCATCATTTCTGGAAAATTCCAGAATACACGGCATGTACTCTAGGAGCACACGCCGTGTTGTACAGGCATACAGTGGATTCCATTTCAGACATTAGAAAAGTAGTAAATAGTGTGTGACTCTAGACACATGGCGTGTACTCTCCACTATGTTTGACAGAGGAGACTTCAATGGACTTGGCATGTATTCAGGGAAAATACACGGACACAGACAGCAATAAACGGCCAAGTAACACAGCGTGTATTCTCTTCCTAGAAAGCCAGAAGCAGCTTCGCAAGGCTTGGCGTGTAATCTGGGAGATACATGGACACGGGCAGAACCACATGGCCAAGAGGCACAGCGTGTACTACCTTCACCATGGCATAAGTGGATTTGTGATGACTCGGTGTGTATTCCATAAATACATGGACACGGGGTAGAGTACACAGGCATGTACTCCACCACACGGCCAGGCATGGCCAGCGCACATGGAACCGACCCTAGAGGTTTGGACACGACGTGTAACAATAATACATGCCATGTACTTACTTATCTACACGACCATCCCTGCGACATGGGCCATATCACATGGGAAGTACCCGGTGTCTGATGACACGGCGTTTATCGCTTTCCTACACGTCGTGTACTTTAGGGAAATGGCTTGGTCTTCTTGTTCTCAGTGACATGGGCACGTTTTTCTTGGTTTTTCCCCTATGATGTGGGATGGAACTATGGGATTAATCAAATCTGGTCTTCATGACAGTTGATGTATCGATCTTTGGCTCATGGAGTGGACCCTCCCGGAATCGAGCATACTGTGTGCAGGAACCCTAGAGCTGGCTGCGATCATTATGATGATGACGACTGTACTTGGATCCTACGTGGGTTCGACAGCGAGGATGACTGTACTTGGATCCTACGTGGGTTCGGCAGCAAGGATGACTTTACTTGGATCCTCCGTAGGTTCGGCAGCGATGAAGACTGTACTTGGATCCTACGTGGGTTCGGCAGCGATGGTTACTGTACTTGGATCCTACGTGGGTTCGGCAGTGACGACTTCAATACTTGGATCTTATGTGGGTTCGGTAGCGGAGATGATTCAGAGATTACATCTAATCATCTCCACCCCTCTTCGTGAATAGTATACCTGTGTGAGCTGAGTCTTGACTTTCAATCATTATCATCGATATGATTGACTTGCTATCCTGTGTGGATTGGTTTGTGCTTTCCTGTGTGTATTGGGTTTTACTTGGGCTCATGAGTTGGAGCCGAACTGGAAATGATGACTTGGGTATATGTATGGGCATAAACCTAATTAGAGATGGTTGATACTTTGTGTTTGTATCCTTCCTTTTTGGTTTATCGTTTGTGGATTCTGGGAGACCTTTGGGGGTATCTATTTCCCTACTGAGTATTGTAAACTCACCCCTACACGGGCTATGCCCGTACTATGTTGTGTTGGTTGCAAACGACGGGCAGCGCTGATCGTGGTTGAGGCTTGTGGATCAGATGGTACCCGGAGGTAGACTATCAGGTGGGACATACACGGAGCAGACGGACGGACCCGAGGATACGACAAGACTATATGTACCCACCCTTAAGGTGGAAATTCTGGAGGACGACTTGGTGGTTGCGGATTTACTTTTCAGCTGTTGTACTTTCTTTTCTCAGTTGTACTGTACTTTCAGTTGGGTTTGTATACTGGCTCATTTACTTTCCAGCACTTACTTTTGTACTCAGTTAACTTAGTGCTTACTTAATCTTGCGTACTCTGTGGTGTTTGTTTTCTTATATAAAGGCAATGTCTTCCCTTTTATCGGGATTTATGCCTTTGGTGCTAGTCGCCAGCCTCTGGCCTTTGGAAGGAGGGCTTGGGGTAGTCACGGCATGGGCCCCGAGGACATGTCGTGACAAATTGGTATCAAAGGAGTCGGTTCTACCACATAACTCAACACTCTAATAATTTCTTCTGTGTGAAGCAATGGTGTTTAGGTTATGGGGTGTGGTTATCAGTCCAGGGAGTCCAGTGTTGGTGCGGCGGCTGACGTATCCATACACCAGGACCATGACTTCTCATTTCTGACTCAGTGCACGGAAATATTGATTGCATTTGTGTTTCAATGTTTTCTTTGTGATTACTTTGTGTCAGCTCACTAGGTATACTGTATTAACCATGGAACAACTGTTTATTTTCAGGATGGCCCCACGATGGCAGCCAGCTAGGGTTATGAGCTTTGTGCAAGGCTGTAGCACACCAAGTGATGAGGCCTCAGTGTAGGGCCCCATTACAGCAGAGGCACTGGGGGTACCTCAACCCGTCGAGCCACCGATGCCACCAGCTGCAGCAGCTGAGAGTGCACGACGCCTGACTGCACTGCATGAGTTTCAGCATCAGAGACTGACCAGGTTCCGTGGGGAGACGGACCCTCAGGCAGCCGGGGATTGGCTGGAGGCTATTTTTTGAGTCTTTAAGTAAGTATGGACACCAGATGACCTCATGGTGATCTTTGCGGTGAGTATCCTTCACGCTGCAGCAGGTAAATGGGGGATCCTGATGCTCCAGGTGCATGAAAAGGCATCATTACTTTGGTCAGACTTCGAGAGCCTTTTCTGGTCGTAATTTGTTCCATCCACCCTATGTTCGGTGTGAATTCAGGAGCTACTACAGCTGTGGCAGGGCAGCATGACAGTAGTCCAGTACTCAGTGAGATTTACCGATCTCTCGCGCTACTCCACGGACATGGTACGGGACCCATTCTTTCGGGCTCAGACCTTCGAGCAGGGGCTGAGTCATGATATCAGGGCATCGATGATCTCCTTCAGTATTCCGACGTAGGCAGGAGTACTGGAGTGAGCCCTTCTTGTGGAGAGCTTTCTTGCTGAGCCTACACAAGTAGCAAGACCTACCGCAGGGTGGAACGTAGCGGAGTCTTCCGCAGCCGGTAGTAAACAAACATCGCAGAGGTCCAAGAGGACTGGACCATCAGGTGGATGACCTCAGGATATTGGTTCGGAGGTGCGTGGAACACGCAGCAGAGCCAGTCATTCGAGAGGCAGATAGTGATATGCATGCGGAGGGAAGGGCCACATGGCTCGTGACTATCTGACCCGCCATGCAGAGGAGCAACAGACGGTTGAGGGACCACCCAGGCAGAGGCAGAGGTTTGACTGTGGCGGTCCGCAAGGAGCAGGCAGACGAGGCAGAGGAGCTTCCCAAGCAGCAGGTGGTGGACGACGCTTTGAGGCTCTACCACCACCACCACCAGGAGGTCCACCCCGACTGTAGGGAGCTGGCGGACAGAGGCAGGCACAGCTTCAGGCAGTGGAGGCCTACGACCACGGTGCACCTGAGATGATTTGAGGTACTATATGTGTCTACTCCACCCTTGCTACAGTTCTTATAGACATAGGAGCGAGTCATTCTTTCATTGTCGTTGCCCTTGTTCGGAGCTCAGAGATTCCGACAGAGTCGTTGGCTCGATCCTTATGGATAGAGACTCCTACGGGAGAAGACTCGACGATTACACACTGGTGCCGACAGTGTGAGCTTACTCTAGGAGGCGAGAGCTTCGACTGGGATCTTCTTATAGCGGTGTCTAGGCCTTACAATGTCATCTTGGTCAAGGATTGGTTATCTACGATCCATGCCCAGATCGACTGTATTAGGCACAAGGTGCGGTGTGTTCACACCGATGGGAGTTGGTTCACCTTCACTAGCGAGAAGGGAGCCTTTGCAGCACAGGATGGACTCACACAGAGGATAGGACAGCTGATCATTCATCATTTGGCTAGTCTCATCCTGGGGGAAGTTGATGTGAGGAGTCCTAGTTTTCCTGTTGTGGTGGATCAGTATGCGGATGTTTTTCCTGACGACGTTCCAGTACTACCTCCTCATAGAGAGGTGGACTTCTATATTGACCTATACCCCAGGATAGCCCCGATATCTACTTCATCATATCAGATGGCTCTTACTGAGCTTCGAGAGCTACGGGTATAGCTGGAGGACTTGCAGGGAAAGGGATACATTCGACCCAGTGTTTCACCCTGGGCTTCCCCGATTTCGTTTTCCAAGAAGGCGGACGGGAGCTTGCGACTATGTGTTGACTACCGTCGCCTGAATCAGGTGACTATGAAGAACAAGTATCCACTTTGGAGGATTGACGACCTCTTCGATCAGCTCAAGGGAGCACGATGGTTCTCGAAGATAGAACTCAGGTCAGGCTATCATTAGCTCAGAGTTCGAGATGAGGATGTGTAGAAGATGGACTTCAGGTGTCGGTATGGACACTATGAGTTCTTGGTTATGCCATTCGGCGTAACCAACGCTCCAGCAGTGTTCATGAGTCTCATGAACAGGATCTTCCAGCCTTACCTCGATCGATTTTTTGTAGTCTTCATCAACGACATATTGATTTACTAGACTACTCAGGAGGAGCACGCCTATCACTTGCGGGTTGTACTGGATACACTCCGAGATCACTAGCATTATGGTAATCTCACTAATTGTCGGTTTTGGATTCGATAGGTCCACTTATTGGGACACATGATCTCTGAGGCGGGAGTTGTGGTGGATCCTACGAAGATCAAGGCAGTGTTGGCTTGGGAGCCACCCAGGAGAGTGATGGAGGTGTGGAGTTTCCTAGGTCTGGCTAGGTACTATCGGAGATTTGTACCAGACTTCTCCAGAGTTGTAGCACCACTTTCAGCTTTGATGAAGAAGGGTAAACCCTTCGTGTGGTCAGATAGATGTCATCAAAGCTTCACGGAGCTGAGACATAGATTGACCAGTGCACCCATATTAAGGCTACCAGAGGAGGGAGTAGGGTACGTAGTTTACTGCAACGCATCAGGGACTGGACTCGGGTGTGTCCTGATGCAGGAGCGGGCAGTGATCACCTATGGTTCATGACATTTGATGTAGCACGAGCAGAACTACGCTACCCATGACCTGGAGTTAGCAGTAGTGGTCTTTGCCTTGAATATGTGGTGGAACTATCTGATGGGTGAGTGCTTTATAGTCTACTCTGACCACCAGAGTCTAAGGTACATCTTCTCGCAGAAGTACCTGAACCTGAAATAGTAGTGATGGCTCGAGTTCCTCCAAGATTATGACATTGAGATAGTCTATACTCCTGGGAAGGGGAACGTAGTAGTTGATTCTCTCAGCAGGAGATCAGGTATTCAGTTACTTGGAGAGGTGACAGAGCAGCTAGCCGCATTGCAGATATCCTTCGTGGATATAGATGGGGCAGACTTTCTACAATCACTCACAATCACTCCTCCACTACTGCAGCGGGTCAGAGAGGCACAGCGTGGGGACGTTGACTGTGAGATGCGACGTGCACAGATATCCTCAGGACAGGCACCTGATGGATTTTTTGTAGGAGGAGAGCATGTCATCCTTTTCAAGGGACATACCATAGTACCAGTTTCATTACAGGAGGAGGTGCTGAGAGATTTTCACACTTCTCCATTAGCGGTATATCCAGGAGTGGTGAAGATGTACCAGGATCTTAGACGACAGCACTGGTGGCTGGGTATGAAGAAGGTTGTGGCAGAGTTCATTTCACAATGCCTCACCTACCAGCATGTGAAGGTGGAGCACCAGGTACCAGCTGGCTTGGTACAACCCTTATAGGTATCGGAGTGGAAGTGGGACGGGATATCTATGGATTTTTTGATAGGGCTTCCACGTACTTCCAGAGGACCCGACTCTATCTGGGTGATCGTAGACCGACTCACTAAGTCATCCAACTTCCTACCTATCAGAGATAAGGGCTAAGTAGAGAGCTTGGGATGCCTCTACATTTAAGAGATCGTACGGCTTCATGGTGTGCCATCGACTATCGTCTCCGATCGATATTCTCTCTTTACTTCCTGGATTTGGAAGGGGTTGCAGAAGGCATTTGGGACGTAGCTATGCCTAAGCACCGCCTTTCACCCTCAGACGGATGGCCAGATGGAAAGGATTATTCAGACTCTCTAGGACATGCTATGACAACCCTGCTTTTTATTACAACTTAAGCATGCTTTATTACATAAAACTTCACTTGATACGACAAAGAATATCGAGAGGTTTAGTGTCTTTGGGGATTAGGATAATTACATAAAAACTTTAAACTTGAAATACAACATCTTTATTGAAAACTTCCTTTACATGACCACTACATTCCTTCGTACTTAGCATTGCATGGGATAACCTGAGGACATGCATAAGAAAAGGGTGAGCTATAAACCCCAGTAAGGGAGTAAATAATGAATAACATGAGGAGTGAAATACATGTTAGGAAATAGGAATATAAATAGAGCATAATAGAAACATGAAAATAAAGGCATGATAAAGCATGATAATCATGACATGGAAATGTGGCAACAACACTTAACATTGAATTAGCATGAGCCAAGGCTCATTGCACATGGAGCATGAGTAAACCCTCATTAAACTTGAAGCACAAGTAAACCCCCGTTGCACTTGAATTAGCATGATTCAACACTCATTGCACATGACGTATCATGATACTATACTTTACCCAATCCATTGGAGCGCTATAAAGGGCACACCCTTCTTAAACATTTCATTTCATGCATAAGTGTGCCACATGGATCATAAAACATGGATTCATAAAACATAATCATTTCTTCCACGATAAAGGAAAGTGGAATTCATACATGAAACTTTGTAATAAATATGTAAATGTGCATAAAGGTGAATACCCTTCATGGAGAAATGGGCATGGTATTCACTACACAAAGACATTGGCTTAGAAAATCGGTGCGATTTCGGCAGCGTAACGGCGTGACATAAGAATTCATAAAAAAGGTTGATGAGAGAGAAAGGGGTTCCTCATCATATTTACATGTAATGGACATTAAGGAGATCATATATATACATGTACCAACAATAGAAATGGAATTTAGATTCATGATACAAAAGTATTGCTTGAATGTAAAAGAAGAGAGAGAAGTTCCTTTCGGAATTTCGGCATAGTAACGGGTGTACATGGGAGGCATTTAATGAGAGAGAAAGGGTTCTCCCATCATTCAAACAATAAGAGGGAAGTATGGGGGAGGTGCGAAACCATACCCCAACATTCATAATTGAAATAAAAAGGGAAATACAACTTAAAGAAATTTGACAAAAAAATGAGAAAGGAAGAAAACCCCTTACTTGGAAGTGTGCTTCCAAAGGCTAGAGAGAGGCTTGTGAGAGGCTTCTTGGGAGCTTGGGGAACCTTGAGAGGATTCTAGAGAGAGTAGGTCAGAGGTTGGACGAACTTCAAGGGCTTTGAGTGAGGAGGAAGTGGGAGCTTGGGTGGGTTTATATAGGAAAGGTGAGAGAATTCTTTATTAGTTAGGTTTGGGACCCCTTATATTAAAATAATCCAAACCACAAACCATCCCATGGTATTTGCCCATGGTTTCTGTAAAAGGAAAGAGGAAAACAATATTTTACAAGTACAAGGTCCGAACTTATTAAAAAATTAGGTTTGCTTATGTGGAGGTGAGTCACACTCCCATGGAAATTAATTTAAAAAGGCAAAGTGTTGAATAAGTCTTGAGGGCTCCATTAATGCTTTGAAAAGTGAGTCAAACAAACCCAAAACCTAATTATTTTAATGATAAAACATATATTGGCCGAACATAAGGATTATGGTAATTTATTACATCACCATTGGGTCATTATGATGTCATAAAACACATTATATATTTAAATAGTGTTTAATTTTTACCCAAAAATTTGACTGTCTCAGAAAATTATTAAAAATTCAACATTGGATAATTTCGACATCCTGATTCCAAAAATAATATTTATTTTATCTAAATAATTTTCTAAATATGTTATTTTTCACTTTTAAAATAAAAACCGACATTTATAAAAATTCACGGGTTTTGACAGAAATGGCTTTCAAACCTTAATAAAAATTTTAATTGCCTTCATAAAATTATAAGATCATTTATATTTAATAAAAATTAATTTAATATTAATAATAATATTTTTTTAAAATATTATTTAATTCAAAAATCCTTTAATTTAATAAAATATAATTCTTAATTAAATAATAACTAAAAACACCATTTGTAGTTTAAAAACTAATTACAATGTATCAAAAAAAATTATATTCATTATTATATTCAAAAAAATAATGTACATGAACATGGTGCTACTTATTTATTACATAACCCCTTAAAATAGCCGCATAAGACCTAAGGGTAAGGTGTGCGGTGGTGACAGACTCTTGGGGTTGCTCAGATAACATCGCTCGAGTGGTAATCTCTACCAACTTCCATTTTTCCCGTAGACGATCACGTTCGAGCTTGACTTGATGAAGCTCATCTTGGGATTGGTCAAGGGCAAAGCCCAAAGATGCCACCTCTTTTCCGAGCTCCGACAAATGGGCTTCGTAAGGGGCAATTCTACTGGATGAGGCCATCGCTTCCTTTGTCTGAGTAGAAAATTGGTTCGTTAAAGCTTTATATTTAAACTACCCAGATGATCACTGTTCAACGGCTATAAAAGTAACGGTCACAAATCTTAAAGTAAAACTAAAAAATTTGATATCTTATAAAAACATTTTTCATAAAGAAACATTTAACTGGATCAAGAGGGATTTTCCATTAATGAAATTTTGGGTCGTTACAACATTCCCCCCTTAAGAAATTTCGCCCTCGAAATTTTCCTTTTCCCACACTAAAACAAATGTGGGTAACTTAGCTTCATCATATCCTCCGACTCCCATGTTGCTTCTTCAAACTTGTGGTTTCTCCACAACACCTTGACGAGGGGCATTGTCTTATTTCGTAGAACTTTTTCTCTACGATCTAATATCTTCACTGGTTGCTCCTCATAAGAAAGATCGGCTTCTAATTGTACCACCTCGGAAGAGAGTACATGTGAAGGGTCTGGTATGTACTTCCTTAAGAGGGATACATGGAAGACATCATGCACCTTGGTCATAGTAGGTGGAAGTGCTAGTCGATAGGCCAAAGCCCCAACACGATCAAGAATCTTGAAGGGGCCGATGTACCTTGGACTTAACTTCCCTTTCTTTCCAAACCTCATGACCTTCTTCCACGGAGATATGCGTAAAAACACCATGTCTCCGACTTTAAACTCAAGGTCTCGTCGACGATTATCTGCATAACTCTTCTGTCGACTCTGGGCTGCATTGATATGCTGCTGAATGGTTTTCACCTTCTCCACCATTTCTTCGACCATTTCTGGTCCAAGCAGCTTACGTTCACCGACCTCATCCCAACATGCCGGTGTTCTACACCTTTTCCCATAAAGGGCTTCATATGGTGCCATTTGGATGCTCGAGTGGAAACTATTATTATAAGAGAACTCAACTAGAGGAAGATGTTGATCCCATCCTCCTTTAAAGTCCATTGAGCATGCTCTCAACATATCCTCAAGTGTTTGGATAGTCCGCTCGGATTGGCCATCAGTTTGAGGATGATAGGCCGTACTGAAGTTCAGTTCAGTATTCAGAGCATGTTTAAGACTCTTCCAAAACATAGAGGTAAATCTTGGATCTCAGTCAGACACAATAGATAGTGGTACTCCATGCAACCGTACCACTTCCCTAATATATATCCGTGCCAGTTGATCCAAAGAGAAATCCTCTCGAATAGCAATGAAGTGTGCAGTCTTTGTAAGACGATCCACAACAACCCAGATTGCATTGTTGCCTTTGGATGTCCTTGGAAGTCCAGTGACGAAGTCCATGGTGATGTTCTCCCATTTCCATTCTGGTATGGGCAATGGTTGCATCATCCCCTTAGACTTCTGCCTCTCTGCCTTCACTTGCTGACACACCAGGCACTTTGATGTATATTCAGCGATCTCCTTCTTCATATTATCCCACCAAAAGTTTTCTCGGAGATCTCGATACATCTTTGTGCTCCCTGGGTGAATAGAGAAATTTGAACTATGTGCATCATCCAAAAGTTCCTTCTTCAGCTCCGAACTTGATGGAACACATAGTCTTTTCCCAAACCGCACAATTCCTTCTTCATTAACATTAAACTCTGAGGATTTTCCATTTTTGATAGATTCCACTTTTTCTTGGATTCCTGCATCATCCTTTTGAGCATCCTTTAACCTTTCCAAAAGAGATGGTTGAGAAATAATTTGTGAAAGGATTGATGATGTTTCCTTCTTTATGATTCCCACGTCCATCTTCATCAAGTCTAAGAAGATTGGATCCTTCTCAATTCTCATCATTGATAGAATTGCTGGATCCTTTCTACTTAGGTCATCCGCCACCTTGTTCGCCTTCCCAGGGTGGTAATGTATTGAACAATCATAATCCTTGATGAGCTCTATCCATCTTCTCTGGTGCATATTAAGCTCTTTCTGTGTGAATATATATTTAAGACTCTTGTGGTCAGTATATATCTCACATTTCTCTCCATAGAGATAATGCCGCCAGATTTTCAAGGCAAAGATCACCGCCGCCAACTCCAGATCATGCGTTGGATAGTTTTGCTCATGGGTTTTCAACTGCCTTGAGGCATAGGATATCACTTTATCATTCTGCATCAGCACACATCCTAATCCCATCTTCGAAGCATCACTGAATACCACAAAAATCTCCCCACTTGTGGGTAAAGTGAGCACGGGTGCAGTGATAAGCCTCCTTTTCAACTCCTTGAAGCTTTCTTCGCATTCATCA
This sequence comes from Viscum album, assembly GCA_963277665.1. Taxonomy (NCBI): domain Eukaryota; kingdom Viridiplantae; phylum Streptophyta; class Magnoliopsida; order Santalales; family Viscaceae; genus Viscum; species Viscum album. Next base: position 998,941,992 of record OY728151.1, on the reverse strand, counting down.
CTCCAAGAAAACTTTACTCCCTTTCGAGTTAGCTTGGTAAGAGGGTTGGACAATCGTGAGAAATTTCTCACAAATCGTCGATAATATCCAGCTAACCCCAACAAGCTACGGATATCAGTTACCGATGTTGGCCTCGGCCATCCCTCAATTGCATCTGTTTTGGAGGGGTCCACATATATACCATTGCTTGTGATGATATGACCCAAGAATGAGAATTCCTTCAACCAAAACTCACACTTGCTATACTTTGCATAGAGCTTCTCCTTGCGCAAAGTCTCTAGTATAGTTTTTAAATGCTCCTCATGGTCCTCCTTGGTTTTGGAGTATATTAGAATATCATCTATAATGACTACCACAAATTTGTCTAGGTAATCTCTAAAGACTCTATTCATCAAGTCCATGAATATTGCTGGAGCATTGGTGAGTCCGAAAGGCATTACTATGAATTCATAGTGCCTGTACCTTGTACGAAAAGCAGTCTTGGGGATATCTTCCTTCTTCACCCTTACTTGATAATATCCCGACCGCAAGTCGACCTTGGAGAAGTATTGTGCTCCACGCAGCTGATCAAACAAGTCATCGATTCTTGGGATAGGATACTTGTTCTTTATCGTGATTTTGTTAAGTTCACGATAATCGATGCAAAGCCGCATTGACCCATCCTTATTCTTGACGAAGAGGACTGGTGCACCCCATGGTGATGCACTTGGGCGTATAAACCCTTTATCCAGATTCTCCTGTAGTTGTTTCTTCAGCTCTTCAAGCTCAACAACAGCCATTCTATATGGATTCTTGGATATTGGTAGCGCCCCAGGTATAAGTTCAATTGAGAACTCAGCATATCTTCTTGGAGGAAGACCAGGAAGTTCCTCGGGAAATACTTCAGCGAATTCCCTCACAATAGGCATTTCTTCAAGGGTGGTTTCTTCCTTGGACTTAATCATCTGAGCCAGATATGCGTGCTCATAAGGAAGTAATATCCATGCTTGAGATGATGGATCTAAAGGAGATTCATCTTCCTCCTAACACTTGTAAAGAATCGGGGGTCTATTCTCCATATGGAGTGTGATTTCCCTCTCCCGACAATTTATGTTGGCTCTATATAAGGAAAGCCAATCCATGCCAAGAATTGCATCAAATTCCACCAAAGGGAGTATGACAAGGTTCGCCGGGAAATTCAATCCACATATTATAACAGGGGAGGACTTATACTCATGGGATGCAATGATTTCCCCATTTTCCGTAGTCACCGACATCTTTACTTCCATGATTTGTGGTGGTGCGGGGATTATTCTACTAAACTTTTGAGATATAAAAGAATGCGTAGAACCTGAATCAAAAAGTACGTTCGCTATTCTTGAATGAATAACTAGCGTACCTATCACCACTTCGTTGTCGGGGTTCACTTCGGTAGAAGTGATGGAAAAAGCTCTTCCTTGCTGTCTTGGAGGTTGTTGATTGCCTCCGATAACCCTTGGATTAGGGCACTGATTCGCAAAATGACCCGGTTCTTTGCATTTGATGCATTGAACAACGCGTTGAGGTTCGAACGGAGCGTTCCTCTCCTCTGTCGCAGTCGTGGGTCCTTCTTGCTGACAGTTAACAGCTAGGTTCCCTTCTCTTCCACACTTGAATCATTTTCTTGTCCCCCTAAGGCAATTTCCAGGGTGCTTCTTTCCACACTTTTGGAAAGTGGGGTGCTGGAATTTCTTAGCGCCGTTGGATTTATCCATCGGACCACCAGCATTGAATTCCACCTTCCGCTTCTTGTCCCCATGATACCCCTGTGATTCTCTGATCTCCATTTCAACCTTGCGGGCACATCGGACAATTTCCTCAAAGCTGTCGAAGTCACGGATCGCTAATGCTTTCCGCAAGCTAGGCTTCAGCCCACCAAAGAAGCGGTCAACCTTGCATTCGGGGGTAACGACAAAGCCAGAAGCGTATCGTGCAAGCCTTGTGAAGTTTTCCTCGTATGCTCCCACAGATTCCTCATCTTTCTTCTTGAGGGAAAGGAAGTCCCTTTCCATCTTAAGACGGAGGGTGCGTGGAAAATATTTATCGAAAAACATCTTCTGGAATACCTTCCATTCCAAAGCCTTGATCTCCTCATCAGGCTTCGTATTTTTGACCAACGTCCACCATTGATCAGCTTCACCCTCCATACGATAAGCCGCCAGGAGAACCTTCTCTTTTTCAGAGCATTGGAGGATGGAGAATATCTTCTCAATGGAGTTGATCCATTGTTCAGCGATCGTGGGATCTGATGATCCACTAAAAGTAGGAGTCCTTTGTCTCATGAAGCTTTCAATAGCGACTTGTTCTTTCTTAGGGGGGGGGTTGAACATTCCTCTTGACCAGTGTTTCTATTCAAAACTTGAGTTAGCTGAGAGAGAAGCGTGACAAAGTTCGTGATTCCCGCTCCCATTGGATTGGGCATCTCATAAGTACAATCATCACACTGATCTTCACAACGGTTGTTAGCCCGAGTTCTCCTATTACCGGCCATTGGCTGGAATAAAAAAAAGTTAGGGGTAACGCATAAAGGTTAATCCAAAGACAAAAGTTGATGACTTATAAATAAACTTTAATCTCTTTAACTCATGAGTCTATAGGATTCAATCCAGGCTTTTCATGATCTTCCTTCTAAAATATATTCTTAGGGGAATTTTTCCTTTAATAAGGGTTCATACTAAGATTGTGAATTCACCAAAACATATCCCCCGGGAGTGTCGTAACCAAGAGTGCAGCAAGGCCCGTTGTCGTGCACCAGTTCTCTTTCGAGTCTAGCTCAAAGCGGTGTTTTCGGGTTTTACCCCTAGGATACATCTGTGCCAGAGCCGCCTCTACCTGCTCGTATCCAGACAGGGATGTATTTGTTTGATAAACCACTTACTTAGTATTTACCAAAACATAGGGATGTTTTTATTATGCTTAGTCTTGTATCTAAGGCTTTACTAGGGTTTCCTAATCCCAAAAATAACTAAACCTATCCTCTGATACCAACTATGACAACCCTGCTTTTTATTACAACTTAAGCATGCTTTACTACATAAAACTTCACTTGAAACAACAAAGAAGATCGAGAGGTTTAGTGTCTTTGGGGCTTAGGATAATTACATAAAAACTTTAAACTTGAAATACAACATCTTTATTGAAAACTTCATTTACATGACCACTACATTCCTTCGTACTTAGCATTGCATGGGATAACCTGAGGACATGCATAAGAAAAGGGTGAGCTATAAAGCCCAGTAAGGGAGTAAACAATGAATAACATGAGGAGTGAAATACATGTTAGGCAATAGGCATATCAATAGAGCATAATAGAAACATGAACATAAAGTCATGATAAAGCATGATAATCATAACATGGAAATGTGGCAACAACACTTAACATTGAATTAGCATGAGCCAAGGCTCATTGCACATGGAGCATGAGTAAACCCTCATTGCACTTGAAGCACGAGTAAACCCTCGTTGAACTAGAATTAGCATGAGTCAACACTCATTGCACATGACGTATCATGATACTATACTTTACCCAATGCATTGGAGCTCTATAAAGGGCGCACCCTTCTTAAACATTTCATTTCAAGCATAAGTGTGCCACATGGATCATAAAACATGGATTCATAAAACATAATCATTTCTTCCACGATAAAGGAAAGTGGAATTCATACATGAAACTTTGTAATCAATATGTAAATGTGCATAAAGGTGAATACCCTTGATGGAGAAATGGGCATGGTATTCACTACACAAAGACATTGGCTTAGAAAATCGGTGCGATTTCGGCAGCGTAACGGCGTGACATAAGAATTCATAAAAAAGGTTGATGAGAGAGAAAGGGGTTACTCATCATATTTACATGTAATGGAAAGTAAGGAGATCATATATATACATGTCCCAACAATAGAAAAGGAATTTAGATTCATGATACAAAAGTATTGCTTGAATGTAAAAGAAGAGAGAGAAGTTCCTTTCGGAATTTCGGCATAGTAATGGGTGTACATGAGAGGCATTTAATGAGAGAGAAAGGGTTCTCCCATCATTAAAACAATAAGAGGGAAGTATGGGGGAGGTGCGAAACCATACCCCAACATTCATAATTGAAATAAAAAGGGAAATAAAACTTAAAGAAATTTGACAAAAAAATGAGAAAGGAAGAAAACCCCTTACTTGGAAGTGTGCTTCCAAAGGCTAGAGATAGGCTTGTGAGAGGCTTAATGGGAGCTTGGGGCACCTTGAGAGGATTCTAGAGAGAGTAGGTCAGAGGTTGTATGAACTTCAAGGGCTTTGAGTGAGGAGGAAGTGGGAGCTTGGGTGGGTTTATATAGGAAAGGTGAGAGAATTCTTTATTATTTAGGTTTGGGACCCCTTATAATAAAATAATCCAAACCACAAACCATCCCATGGTATTTGCCCATGGTTTCTGTAAAAGGAAAGAGGAAAAAAATATTTTACAAGTCCAAGGTCCGAACTTATTAAAAAATTAGGGTTGCTTATGTGGAGGTGAGTCACACTCCCATGGAAATTAATTTAAAAAGGCAAAGTGTTGAATAAGTCTTGAGGGCTCCATTAATGCTTTGAAATGTGAGTCAAACAAACCCAAAACCTCATTATTTTAATTATAAAACATATATTGGCCTAACTTAAGGATTATGGTATTTTATTACATCACCATTGGGTCATTATGATGTCATAAAACACATTATATATTTAAATGGTATTTAATTTTTACCCAAAAATTTGACTGTCTCGGAAAATTATGAAAAATTCACCGTTGGATAATTTCAACGTCCTGATTCCAAAAATAATATTTATTTTATCTAAATAATTTTCTAAATATGTGATTTTTTACTTTTAAAATATAAACCCACATTTATAAAAATTCACGGGTTTTGACAGAAATGGCTTTCAAACCTTAATAAAAATTTTAATTGCCTTCATAAAATTATAAGATCATTTATATTTAATAAAAATTAATTTAATATTAATAATAATATTTTATTAAAATATTATTTAATTCAAAAATCCTTTAATTTAATAATATATAATTCTTAATTAAATAATAACTAAAAACACCATTTGTACTTTAAAAACTAATTACAATGTATCAAAAAAAATTATATTCATTATTATATACAAAAAAATAATGTACATGAACATGGTGCTACTTATTTGTTACATAACCCCTTAAAATAGCCGCATAAGACCTAAGGGTAAGGTGTGCGATGGTGACAGACTCTTGGGGTTGCTCGGATAACATCGCTCGAGTGGTAATCTCTATCAACTTCCATTTTTCCCGTAGACGATCACGTTCGAGCTTGACTTGATGAAGCTCAGCTTGGGCTTGGTCAAGGTCAAAGCCCAAAGACGCCACCTCTTTTCCGAGCTCCGACAAATGGGCTTCGTAAGGGGAAATTCTACTGGATGAGGCCATCGCTTCCTTTGTCTGAGTAGAAAATTGGTTCGTTAAAGCTTTATATTTAAACTACCCAGATGATCACTGTTCAACGGCTATAAAAGTAACGGTCACAAATCTTAAAGTAAAACTAAAAAAGTTGATATCTTATAAAAACATTTTTCATAAAGAAACATTTAACTGGATCAAGAGGGATTTTCCATTAATGAAATTTGGGTCGTTACAACATTCCCCCCTTAAGAAATTTCACCCTCGAAATTTTCCTTTTCCCACACTAAAACAAATGTGGGTAACATAGCTTCATCATATCCTCCGACTCCCAAGTTGCTTCTTCAAACTTGTGGTTTCTCCACAACACCTTGACGAGGGGCATTGTCTTATTTCGTAGAACTTTTTCTCTACGATCTAAGATCTTCACTGGTTGCTCCTCATAAGAAAGATCGTCTTCTAATTGTACCACCTCGGAAGAGAGTACATGTGAAGGGTCTGGTATGTACTTCCTTAAGAAGGATACATGGAAGACATCATGCACCTTGGCCATAGTAGGTGGAAGTTCTAGTCGATAGGCCAAAGCCCCAACACGATCAAGAATCTCGAAGGGGCTGATGTACCTTGGAATTAAATTCCCTTTCTTTCCAAACCTCATGACCTTCTTCCACGGAGATATGCGTAAAAACACCATGTCTCCGACTTTAAACTCAAGGTCTCGTCGACGATTTTCCGCATAACTCTTCTGTCGACTCTGGGCTGCCTTGATATGCTGCTGAATGGTTTTCACCTTCTCCACCATTTCTTCGACCATTTCTGGTCCAAGCAGCTTACGTTCACCGACCTCATCCCAACATGCCAGTGTTCTACACCTTTTCCCATACAGGGCTTCATATGGTGCCATTTGGATGCTCGAGTGGAAACTATTATTATAAGAGAACTCAACTAGAGGAAGATGTTGATCCCATCCTCCTTTAAAGTCCATTGAGCACGCTCTCAACATATCCTCAAGTTTTTGGATAGTCCGCTCGGATTGGCCATCAGTTTGAGGATGATAGGCCGTACTGAAGTTCAGTTCAGTATTCAGAGCATGTTTAAGACTCATCCAAAACTTAGAGGTAAATCTTGGATCTCGGTCAGACATAATAGATAGTGGTACTCCATGCAACCGTACCACTTCCCTGATATATATTCGTGCTAGTTGATCCAAAGAGAAATCCTCTCGAATAGCAATGAAGTGTGCAGTCTTTGTAAGATGATCCACAACAACCCGGATTGCATTGTTGCCTTTGGATGTCCTTGGAAGTCCAGTGACGAAGTCCATGGTGATGTTCTCCCATTTCCATTCTGGTATGGGCAATGGTTGCATCATCCCCTTAGAATTCTGCCTCTCTGCCTTCACTTACTGACACACCAGGCACTTTGATGTATATTCAGCGATCTCCTTCTTCATATTATCCCACCAAAAGTTTTCTCGGAGATCTCGATACATCTTTGTGCTCCCTGGGTGAATAGAGAAATTTGAACTATGTGCATCATCCAAAAGTTCCTTCTTCAGCTACGAACTTGATGGAACACATAGTCTTTTCCCAAACCGCACAATTCCTTCTTCATTAACATTAAACTCTGAGGATTTTCCCTTTTTGATAGATTCCACTTTTTCTTGGATTCCTGCATCATCCTTTTGAGCATCCTTTAACCTTTCCAAAAGAGATGGTTGAGCAATCATTTGTGAAAGGATTGATGATGTTCCCTTCTTTATGATTCCCACGTCCATCTTCATCAAGTCTAAGAAGATTGGATCCTTCTCAATTCTCATCATTGATAGAATTGCTGGATCCTTTCTACTTAGGGCATCCGCCACCTTGTTCGCCTTCCCAGGGTGGTAATGTATTGAACAATCATAATCCTTGATGAGCTCTATCCATCTTCTCTGGCGCATATTAAGCTCTTTCTATGTGAATATATATTTAAGACTCTTGTTGTCAGTATATATCTCACATTTCTCTCCATAGAGATAATGCCGCCAGATTTTCAAGGCAAAGATCACCGCCGCCAACTCCAGATCATGCGCTGGATAGTTTCGCTCATGGATTTTCAACTTCCTTGAGGCATAGGATATCACTTTATCATTCTGCATCAGCACACATCCTAAGCCCTTCTTCGAAGAATCACTGAATACCACAAAAATCTCCCCACTTGTGGGTAAAGGGAGCACGGGTGCAGTGATAAGCCTCCTTTTCAACTCCTTGAAGCTTTCTTCGCATTCATCACTCCAAGAAAACTTTACTCCCTTTCGAGTTAGCTTGGTAAGAGGGTTGGAAAATCGTGATAAATTTCTCACAAATCGTCGATAATATCTTGCTAACCCCAAGAAGCTACGGATATCAGTTACCGATGTTGGCCTCGGCCATCCCTCAATTGCATCTGTTTTGGAGGGGTCCACATATATCCCATTGCTTGTGATGATATGACCCAAGAATGAGACTTCCTTCAACCAAAACTCACACTTGCTGTACTTTGCATAGAGCTTCTCCTTGCGCAAAGTCTCTAGTACAGATTTTAAATGCTCCTCATGGTCCTCCTTGGTTTTGGAGTATATTAGAATATCATCTATAAAGACTACCACAAATTTGTCTAAGTAATCTCTAAAGACTCTATTCATCAAGTCCATGAATATTTCTGGAGCATTGGTGAGTCCGAAAGGCATTACTATGAATTCATAGTGCTCGTACCTTGTACGAAAAGCAGTCTTGGGGATATCTTCCTTCTTCACCCTTACTTGATAATATCCCGACCGCAAGTCGACCTTGGAGAAGTATTGTGCTCCACGCAGCTGATCAAACAAGTCATTGATTCTTGGGAGAGGATACTTGTTCTTTATCGTGATTTTGTTAAGTTCATGATAATCGATGCAAAGCCGCATTGACCCATCCTTCTTCTTGACGAAGAGCACTGGTGCACCCCATGGTGATGCACTTGGGCGTATAAACCCTTTATCCAGATTCTCCTGTAGTTGTTTCTTCATCTCTTCAAGCTCAACAAAAGCCATTCTATATGGAGTCTTGGATATTGGTAGCACCCCAGGTATAAGTTCAATTGAGAACTCAACATCTCTTCTTGGAGGAAGACCAGGAAGTTCCTCGAGAAATACTTCAGCGAATTCCCTCACAATAGGAATTTCTTCAAGGGTGGTTTCTTCCTTGGACTTAATCATCTGAGCCAGATATGCATGCTCATAAGGTAGTAATATCCATGCTTGAGATGATGGAGCTAAAGGAGATTCATCTTCCTCCTGACACTTGTAAAGAATCGGGGGTCGATTCTCCATATGGAGTGTGATTTCCCTCTCCCGACAATTTATGTTGGCTCTATATAAGGAAAGCCAATCCATGCCAAGAATTGCATCAAATTCCACCAAAGGGAGTATGACATGGTTCGCCGGGAAATTCAATCCACAGATTATAACAGGGGAGGACTTATACTCATGGGATGCAATGATTGCCCCATTTACCGTACTCACCGACATCTTTACTTCCATGATTTGTGGTGGTGCAGGGATTATTCTACTAAACTTTTGAGATATAAAAGAATGCGTAGAACCTGAATCAAAAAGTACGTTCGCTATTCTTGAATGAATAACTAGCATACATGTCACCACTTCGTTGTCGGGGTTCACTTCGGCAGAAGTGATGGAAAAATCTCTTCCTTGCTGTCTTGGAGGTTGTTGATTGCCTCCGATAACCCATGGATTAGGGCACTGATTCGCAAAATGACCCGGTTCTTTGCATTTGATGCATTGAACAACGCGTTGAGGTTCGAACGGAGCGTTCCTCTCCTCTGTCGCAGTCGCGGGTCCTTCTTGCTGACAGTTAACAGCTAGGTTCCCTTCTCTTCCACACTTGAAGCATTTTCTTGTCCCCCTAAGGCAATTTCCAGGGTGCTTATTTCCACACTTTTGGCAAGTGGGGTGCTGGAATTTCTTAGCGCCGTTGGATTTATCCATCGGACCACCAGCATTGAAGTCCACCTTCCGCTTCTTGTCCCCATGATACCCCTGTGATTCTCCGATCTCCATTTCAACCTTGAGGGCACATCGGAAAATTTCCTCATAGCTGTCGAAGTCACGGATCGCTAATGCTTTCCGCAAGCTAGGATTTAGCCCACCAAAGAAGCGGTCAACCTTGCATTCGGGGGTAACGACAAAGCCAGAAGCGTATCGTGCAAGCCTTGTGAAGTTTGCCTCGTATGCTCCCACAGATTCCTCATCTTTCTGCTTGAGGGAAAGGAAGTCCCTTTCCATCTTAAGACGGAGGGTGCGTGGAAAATATTTATCGAAAAACATCTTCCGGAATACCTTCCATTCCAAAGCCTTGATCTCCTCATCAGGCTTCGTATTTTTGATCAACGTCCACCATTGATCAGCTTCACCCTCCATACGATAAGCCGCCAAGAGAACCTTCTCTTTTTCAGAGGATTGGAGGATGGAGAATATCTTCTCAATGGAGTTGATCCATTGTTCAGCGATCGTGAGATCTGATGATCCACTAAAAGTAGGAGGCCTTTGTCTCATGAAGCTTTCAATAGCGACTTATTCTTTCTTAGGGGGGGTTGAACGTTCCTCTTGACCAGTGTTTCTATTCAAAACTTGAGTTAACTGAGAGAGAAGCATGACAAAGTTCGTGATTCCCGCTCCCATTGGATTGGGCATCTCATAAGTACAATCATCACACTGATCTTCACAACGGTTGTTAGCCCGAGATCTCCTATTACCGGCCATTGGCTGGAATAAAAGAAAGTTAGTGGTAACGCATAAAGGTTAATTCAAAGACAAAAGTTGATGACTTATAAATAAACTTTAATCTCTTTAACTCATGAGTCTATAGGATTCAATCCAGGATTTTCATGATCTTCCTTCTAAAATATATTCTTAGGGGCATTTTTCCTTTAATAAGGGTTCATACTAAGATTTTGAATTCACCAAAACATATCCCCCGGGAGTGTCGTAACCAAGAGTGCAGCAAGGCCCGTTGTCGTGCACCAGTTCTCGTTCGAGTCTAGCTCAAAGCGGTGTTTTCGGGTTTTACCCCTAGGATACATCTGTGCCAGAGCCGCCTCTACCTGCTCGTATCCAGACAGGGATGTATTTGTTTGATAAACCACTTACTTAGTATTTACCAAAACATAGGGATGTTTTTATTATGCTTAGTCTTGTATCTAAGGCTTTACTAGGGTTTCCTAATCCCAAAAATAACTAAACATATCCTCTGATACCAACTATGACAACCCTACTTTTTATTACAACTTAAGCATGCTTTACTACATAAAACTTCACTTGAAACAACAAAGAAGATCGAGAGGTTTAGTGTCTTTGGGGCTTAGGATAATTACATAAAAACTTTAAACTTGAAATATAACATCTTTATTGAAAACTTCCTTTACATGACCACTACATTCCTTCGTACTTAGCATTGCATGGGATAACCTGAGGACATGCATAAGAAAAGGGTGAGCTATAAAGCCCAGTAAGGGAGTAAACAATGAATAACATGAGGAGTGAAATACATGTTAGGAAATAGGCATATCAATAGAGAATAATATAAACATGAACATAAAGTCATGATAAAGCATGATAATCATAACATGGAAATGTGGCAACAACACTTAACATTGAATTAGCATGAGCCAAGGCTCATTGCACATGGAGCATGAGTAAACCCTCATTGCACTTGAAGCACGAGTAAACCCTCGTTGCACTTGAATTAGCATGAGTCAACACTCATTGCACATGACGTATCATGATACTATACTTTACCCAATGCATTGGAGTGCTATAAAGGGTGCACCCTTCTTAAACATTTCATTTCATGCATAAGTGTGCCACATGGATCATAAAACATGGATTCATAAAACATAATCATTTCTTCCACGATAAAGGAAAGTGGAATTCATACATGAAACATTGTAATCAATATGTAAATGTGCATAAAGGTGAATACCCTTGATGGAGAAATGGGCATTGTATTCACTACACAAAGACATTGGCTTAGAAAATCGGTGCGATTTCGGCAGCGTAACGGCGTGACATAAGAATTCATAAAAAAGGTTGATGAGAGAGAAAGGGGTTCCTCATCATATTTACATGTAATGGAAAGTAAGGAGATCATATATATACATTTCCCAACAATAGAAATGGAATTTAGATTCATGATACAAAATTATTGCTTGAATGTAAAAGAAGAGAGAGAAGTTCCTTTCGGAATTTCGGCATAGTAACGGGTGTACATGGGAGGCATTTAATGAGAGAGAAATGGTTCTCACATCATTCAAACAATAATAGGGCAGTATGGGGGAGGTTTGAAACCATACCCCAACATTCATAATTGAAATAAAAAGGGAAATACAACTTAAAGAAATTTGACAAAAAAATCAGAAAGGAAGAAAACCCCTTACTTGGAAGTGTGCTTCCAAAGGCTAGAGAGAGGCTTGTGAGAGGCTTCATGGGAGCTTGGGGCACCTTGAGAGGATTCTAGAGAGAGTAGTTCAGAGGTTGTACGAACTTCAAGGGCTTTGAGTGAGGAGGAAGTGGGAGCTTGGGTGGGTTTATATAGGAAAGGTGAGAGAATTCTTTATTATTTAGGTTTGGGACCCCTTATATTAAAATAATCCAAACCACAAAACATCCCATGGTATTTGCCCATGGTTTATGTAAAAGGAAAGAGGAAAACAATATTTTACAATTCAAAGGTCCGAACTTATTAAAAAATTAGGGTTGCTTATGTGGAGGTGAGTCACACTCCCATGGAAATTAATTTAAAAAGGCAAAGTGTTGAATAAGTCTTGAGGGCTCCATTAATGCTTTGAAAAGTGAGTCAAACAAACCCAAAACCTCATTATTTTAATGATAAAACATATATTGGCCTAACATAAGGATTATGGTATTTTATTACATCACCATTGGGTCATTATGATGTCATAAAACACATTATATATTTAAATGGTATTTAATTTTTACCCAAAAATTTGACTGTCTCGGAAAATTATGAAAAATTCACCATTGGATAATTTCAATGTCCGGATTCCAAAAATAATATTTATTATATCTAAATAATTTTCTAAATATGTGATTTTTCACTTTTAAAATATAAACCGACATTTATAAAAATTCACGGGTTTTGACAGAAATGGCTTTCAAACCTTAATAAAAATTTTAATTGCCTTCATAAAATTATAAGATCATTTATATTTAATAAAAATTAATTTAATATTAATAATAATATTTTATTAAAATATTATTTAATTCAAAAATCCTTTAATTTAATAAAATATAATTCTTAATTAAATAATAACTAAAAACACCATTTGTACTTTAAAAACTAATTACAATGTATCAAAAAAAATTATATTCATTATTATATAAAAAAAATGTACATGAACATGGTGCTACTTATTTGTTACATAACCCCTTAAAATAGCTTCATAAGACCTAAGGGTAAGGTGTGCGATGGTGACAGACTCTTGGGGTTGCTCGGATAACATCGCTCGAGTGGTAATCTCTATCAACTTCCATTTTTCCCGTAGACGATCACGTTTGAGCTTGACTTGATGAAGCTCATCTTGGGCTTGGTCAAGGGCAAAGCCCAAAGACGCCACCTCTTTTCCGAGCTTCGACAAATGGGCTTCGTAAGGGGCAATTCTACTGGATGAGGCCATCGCTTCCTTTGTCTGAGTAGAATATGGGTTCGTTAAAGCTTTATATTTAAACTACCCAGATGATCACTGTTCAACGGCTATAAAAGTAATGGTCACAAATCTTAAAGTAAAACTAAAAAAGTTGATGTCTTATAAAATCATTTTTCATAAATAAACATTTAACTGGATCAAGTGGGATTTTCCATTAATGAAATTTTGGGTCGTTACACATGCTCCGTGCATGTGTCCTTGACTTTGGTCCCAATTGGGAGGATCACCTACCCTTGGTGGATTTTGCTTACAACAACAGCTACCACTCCACCATAGGGATGGAACCATACGAGGAATTGTACGGCTGACCTTCCAGATCACCTCTGTGCTAGTCAGACCCTGGGGAGTTAGCACTTGTTGGACCAGAGATGGTCTAGACCACGACGGAGAAGGTTCAGATCATCCAGGAGCGGATGAGGGTCTCTCCGAGCTGACAGAAGTCCTATACTGATAGGAGGAGGATACCACTAGAGTTTGAGGATGGCGACCACGTTTTCTTATGTGTCTCACCTCGGTGTGGATTATGGAGATTTGGCCAGGGCGGAAAGTTATCTCCGCACTTCATTGGACCATTCCATGTTCTTAGCAGGATAGGCAAGGTGGCTTATCACCTGGCTCTTCCACCTCAGATGCACCGGGTGCATGACGTCTTCCATGTATCTTAGCTGACGAGATACATGCATGACCCGACGCATATCATTGATCATGGGGAGCTGGATATCGATGACGGTGTGACATTTCTGGAGGTTCTGGTGGAGATTGAGGATCAACAAGAGAGGGTCCTACATGGATGGTCGATTCCTCTGGTGTGCATCAGGTGGCAGCACGGGAACCTACCAGAGAGCACATGGGAGCGGGAGGCTCAGAAGCGTGCACAATACCCTCATTTGTTTTCCTAGTTTATGATGTATCTTTACAGGGATGTAAAGCCCTGAGGTGGGAGTAATGTAAAGACCCGTAAATTTCAAGGAAAATTTTTTCATAAATTCTTTGGGATTTTACGCGTACAAAGTTTCTGACGGCACCTGATTCTGAGGCCCGATGTGCCCGAAATAAATTTCCGAAGTTTAGCTCGGGTACATTCATTGAATGAACGAGCAGGTTTTTATATCATTTGAACCAGTTCTCGGAATTGAAATCTGAGGGCACCGATGGAACCGCAGCTTTGGTAATTACTTAAGACGACCTTTACCAAAGGTGTGTTTTCTTGGGAGGAGTTGTTAAAATTTGGGGATTAATAAAGAATTGAATTGAATTAAATTTGTGGTACAAATTTTATTCCTAACCTAAGTGGTTTTATCCTACATGGGAAAGTTAGGGGGCCCACTGGCACCCTAACTACCCATGTGAGGATAAATGTGATGTGGGGCCCGCATGAGCCCCAACCCTTCACATTCCCCATAACTCCTTAAACTCTCCATTAACCCCCCCCCCCCCCTGTATTTAATTGTTTTAATTATCCTCTTCCACTTTAATAATGCCAACACACATTAATTTAATTAATTGAACCTCTTTAATTAATTGAATTATGTGTTTGTATTTTGGAAATTTGAAATTCTTGGAAAAATAATAAAATTAGGGGAGGCCTTATTTTATTTTGTTAGTTTTGTTGTGTGTGTAATTTGGGGAGAGTGATCTTTTCTCTTTGGAAGAACTTCATCCTTCTGCGAAGAACGTCATCTCTTCAAGCGAAGAACGACTCGGCGACTGACGTGAAATCATCATCTTCTCTCCATGATAAAAGAGAAGATGACATTTCCTCAGGTGCACACCGACGAAGACGGGAACGATGCCATCATCCACGGTGCTTAACAACTACGAACTTTCTTCGAGGTAGGGGTGTGTTTGGATTGAGTAATGATTGTTTTTCCTTCCATGTTGTTGTTCCTCTTAAAACTCTTGTTATCAGACTAATGCGGAAGGGACCGGACCAAACTAACAAGGTCTGATTCCTTCATCGTTCTTGTGAATATGTGGAGTTCTTCGGCCTTTCTTGAGCGGTGAATCAAGCTATGTTTTCGGAGCCAATCGGAGGCCCAAAAACATCATAAATGGCCTCAGAGCATCGGGGTGACCTAGAAGAAAAGGTTTTATAGAAATCGGATCATCAGAATGAAGAACGGACACCTCGGGAGGCATGCTGGCCAGAGGCGTCATTTCTAGAAAATTCCAGAATACACAGCATGTACTCTAGGAGCACACACCGTGTAGTACAAGCGTACTATGGCTTTCGTTTCAGACGTTAGAAATGTAGTACACGATGTGTGACTCTAGACACACGGCGTGTACTCTCCACTCTATTTTACAGAGGAGACTTTCATGGACTTGGCGTGTATTCAGGGAAAATACACAAACACAGATAGCAATACACGGCCAAGTAACACAGCGTGTATTCTCTTCCTAGAAAGGCAGAAGTGGCTTCACGAGGCTTGAAGTGTAATATGGGAGATATATGGACACGGGCATAACCACATGGCCATGAGGCATGGCTTTTACTACCTTCACCATGGCAGAAGCGGCTTCGTGATGACTCGGCATGTATTCCGGAAATACACGGACACGGGGTGGAGTACACGGGCATGTACTCCACTACACGGCTAGGAATGTCCAGCGCACATGGAACCGACCCTAGAGGTTTGGACACGGAATTTACCCATACTATGCATCGTGTACTTACTTATCTACATGACCATCCATGTGACACAGGCCGTATCTGATGGGTAGTACCCGGTGTCTGATGAAACGGTGTGTATCACTTACCTACACGCCGTGCACTTTAGGGAAATGGATTCGTCGTCTTGTTCTCCATGACTTGGGCATGTTTTTCTTGGTTTTTCCCCAATGTTGTGGGACGAAACTATGGGATATATCAACTCTGGTCTTCGTGAAAGTTGATGTATCAATGTTTGGCTCGTGGAGAGGACCCTCCTAGAATCGAGCATGCTGTGTGCGGGAACCCTAGAGCTGGCTACGACCGTTAAGACGATGATGACTGTACATGGATCATACGTGGGTTCGACAGTGAGTACAACTGTACTTGGATCCTATGTGGGTTCGGCAGCGAGGACAAATGTACTTGGATCCTCCGTGGGTTCGGCAGCCATGACGACTGTACTTGGATCCTACGTGGGTTCGGCACCGATGGTTACTGTACTTGGATCCTATGTGGGTTCGGCAGCGATGACTTCAATTATTTGATCCTACGTGGGTTCGGAAGGGGAGATGATTCAGAGATTACATTGAATCATCTCCACCCCTCTTCGTGAGTAGTATACCTGTGTGAGCTAAGTCTTGACTTTCAATCATTATCATCGATATGATTGACTTGATATCCTGTGTGGATTGGGTTATGCTTTCCTGTGTGGACTGGGTTGTACTTGGGCTCATGAGTTAGAGCCTAATTGGAAATGATGACTTGGGTATATGTATGGGCATAAACCTAAGTAGAGATAGTTGATACTTTTTGTTTGTATTCTTACTTTGTGGTTTATCCTTTGTGGATTATGGGAGACCTTCGGGGGTCTCGGGGTCCCTAATGAGTATCGTATACTCACCCCTGCATGGTCTATTGCCGCACTACATTGTGTTGGTTACAGATGATGGGCAGCTCTGATCGTGGTTGAGGCTTGTGGAGCGGACGGTACCCGGAGGTGGACTATCAGGCAAGACGTACACAGAGCGGACAGATGGACCTGAGGAGCTGACGAGACTATCTGTACCCACCATTCAGGTGGGAATTCTGGAGGATGACTTGGTGGTTTCTGCTTTACTTTTCAACTATTGTACTTTCTTTTCTTAGTTGTACTATTCTTTCAGTTGGGTTTGTATACTGTCCCATTTACTTTCCAGCACTTACTTTTGTACTCAGTTTACTTAGTGTTTACTTCAGCTTGCGTACTCAGTGGTGTTTGGTTTCTTATATAAAGGCAATGCCTTCCCTTTTATCCAGATTTACGCCTTTAGTGCTAGTCGCTAGCCCCTAGCCTATAGAAGTCGGGCTTGGGGTAGTCACGGCACGGGCCCCAAGGACGGGTCGTGACAGTACTACACAGTGAATAAGGGATGTACGAGATCATTGTTGAGGGTGAATGAATTTCACACAACAGAAAATATTTGCGAGTGTTCATACATAGAGAAATCACACCCCTAATCCAATAAACATGGAATAAGCTCTAGGAATAAATCTTGGAGTACCATAGGAAATTAAATTCATAGGTATAAAGAAGAATATCAACTTATTCAATTTTTATCATTTACCAATTACATTTTAAATGATGTAAAGACATGGGTTTTTTGAAATGGATTTGATGTAGTTTTGGTTTTTTTATATTCCATTTTCAATAATATATTAATTTAATTCATTTTATTCTTCAGTTTATGTTTACTTTTGATCTCTTTTTATTTTTTAATTGTTCCCTTAACCTACATGATCATAGACTATTTACCTAAGGTTTTCTCATAGAGATGTGCTTTAATATTCATCTAAATCCTTACACATTCCTATTTTAATTTTGTGTTTAAAAATTAAGGATTTATAAAGTTACATTGATAATTAATTAGTGATAATTCTTTTAATCCTTATATCAAATATATTTCCTTCAACTCAATATATTTAATTTTCCATTATAGAGTTCATTGATGTATGGTGGCGTAAACTGATTAGATGTGGAATGGTGAGCATGATATTCTAAGGGGAGTGAGTGGAGTTCTCTCTCAATCGATGAGTATTATATTTATTTCATGTGAGGGTGGTCGATAACTAGTGAATTAAAAAATTATTAGTTAAACAGGGTATTCACAAATCAAGAATATAAAGAGGTTTTTTCATACATATATTGGGTTGTGATCATTGAGTGATAATTAAACTATTATATGGAACTATGAAGAAACTAATTACTACTTATATTATGAGTATCACTTTTTTCTAATATTATTTTGTATGAATTTTTATGTCATTCCTTTCTGAATTTTATCGCACTCATCAATCCTCCTATTTTTCATTTCAATTATTAAAATAGCCCAAAGTATATAAATAAGTGTCAGATCAATGAGTGTTTTTTCATAGATCTTCAAGATAAGTCCCATGGAAAATGACCAACCTTTATTCAATGGGGGTTTTGAACATTCTATTTTATTTCTTTAATCCTTTAATAATATTTTATTTAATCAAGGAACATCTATGATTTCTCCCCCCTCCTTTATCCTTTTAAGTGTATATGATTTTTTTGGGAGTATTTGGATTCACTATATAAATAGGTTCCTATCTTATTTATTCATATTTCTTCCTCAAATTTTTCATTATTTTGATATGAAATTGACAGGTGAATTCACCAGAACATGGTAAAATCACTTTCCAACAAAGGTGATTTTACTTATAAGTTATAAAGGAGTCCGATAGTGGATGACCAAAAGTGATTAAACTACTTCTATCCATATTTCAATAATATTTCTTCAATTTAACTTATTTTCACTGTTTCTTACTCATTTATAGTTTTCAAATCTAGATCCGCATTTAATTATTTACAATTGTATAATTTTTTAAAATGTTCAATCAATGAGAGCTTGACCATGGAAAAAGTATATTAATAGTTATTTCTTATATATCATCCCAAATTATATCTATGAAATACATTATTATATTTCAATTATCTTATTTTTTGAAATATTTCATAACCATATTCACTCAATAAATATATGAATAATATATAGGCATTCATTGTATAAATCGCATAAAAACATCCACTTTTGAATATAATTCTGTAAATAATATATATAAAAGGATATCAATTAAATTTACACAATAAAATAATTCATTTTTATGTAATCAAGACAAATTAAATAATTAAATGATTTATGAAATTTTTCATTCATTTTAAACATAGGTATATAGTTTAATAAATCATTTATCCATTTAAAAATACACATGGTATGAAAATATTGATCCCCATCACAAATGAATATAGTGATCCATCATAGAACCATGATACAAAATTTACATATGTGATTACCTATAGTATAAAATACTATTTTTCATCTATTTTTAATGATTCCATTTACGGATGGTATATCTATTGGTATATGTTTTTCAATTCAGTTTAGTTACACAAATGGACACATGGATTTTAATCTATCAAATTTTTCTAATATTTTACTTCATATTATTTTCATATATATTAATAATAATACATTGTAGTTTGAAAAATCATTTCGGTCCTATTGGATATTTTTTGTTCTAGGATAAAAAAAAATTGGTCCAATTTCAAATCCCAAATATATGGATTAAAAGATTTTTATTATTCCATTGCTAAAAGACTCATGGTGGAGAGGGTTTTTCATGTATGGTCAAGCTAGGGTTTCTGCATGATTATAATTTTTTCACATTGACTGGTTTGGTGAATCATTCTGATCCAGTTATTAAGTGATTGATATTAATTATAGGAGGCTAAAAGGATCAATTTTCAATATAAACCACGATATTTATGTTTCTTTTATCAATCTGGATAGTAATACTTCCAAATTATCATGTGTGATAGCAATTAGGATCTGGAAATGGGATGATTTATTTTTTTCTATCAGTTCATGAGCTTGAGGTGGAGTGGGTTGGTTTTCCCTTTAGTGACATTGATTCCCCTTGAGGATTCCAGATGTTGATACGACTCATATATTCCAATACTAGATTTGTTCATTATTAGTGATATATTAATCCTGTTGGTAGGGTTGGTTTCTATGTCTTTTTATTGTGTTCACCACTATAAATTAAAACTATAAAACATGGTGTTTGGATTTATATATGACTTTTAGTGAGGTAAAAACCTATAGTTTTTTTATAAAAACTATAGGATATAGCCACAGTTGTAAACCATGGAATTTGACCAAGTATTGTTTCTAGAATCTGGTAGTTGTAAAAATGGTTTTAAATGTGGTAGTATACCTACTTTCATGGTTTCCATCATGTTAAGAGACTTATATCTATTTTTTCAATCCATGGTTATAGGTTAGTGAGGCCGAAGCTATACTCATGGATTAAAATAGTGGGTATCAGAGTACTTCCAAAGTTGAAACTGTTCCTATTGACCTATATCCATAGTTTGAAACTATGGTTGTAGATGTCGCCTTATTTCCACAACAGTAGCATCCATGGACCACCAAACCATTTCTATTACCCACTTTTATGGTTTATTTACCAACATCCATTGTTTAAAATTGTTCCCTGAGCCTGATTTTCTAGTAGTAGCTCTTAGGTAAACATTAATTTAAGATTGGGTTGTATTTAAAGTGCTTATAGAGGATTTAGAGGAATTTGGGTTAAAAATAATATTTTTTGAGGAGAAAACCCGTATGAATTGTTTGTGTATGATTATCACAAGCCATGTAGAAACCATTCCATATGTATATGTGTATTAACAGTAGGGTTCTCCATGGTTTGAGAAAGGATAATTAAACTTTTTGGATCACTAGGGAAAACCATACTCATACTGGGTGATTATATAATGGTTTTAATACTTTCACCAAATATTATGTCTTATACTAGGAGAATGTGTAGGTTTCCTTTTAAAGATATAGTAGATACAAAAATTTGTAATATGGTTTGTCTAACAATGTAACAAACCTTGCGTGGAATTCTAAACAATTATATTGTTAGTTTTTACCATTTTTACATTGGGGGTTTTTATTAATAATAACCACCTAATCTCATTTATACATTACCTCATCCTTCTGTAATGACCTGTAGGCTTCTATTGTGACATTCTTGGTTATATCCCTTCATTATTGAAAGTTTTCTCAATGTATTCTCAGGTTTTAATGAAGTTTCCACTTCCTTTCATAGAACCTTACAAGATTTACCCTCCCTTATTCTCATTGGAACTCATGTGGGATGTGGATTTCATATATAAACTGTTTGATAGAGTTTTTTTTCGTTTTTCTTGTGCATAAATGATCATAAGGATCCTTTAAATCTTCCCTGATTACCCTTTTCATAAATAAATATTTCCAACTCTATTCTTGAGTTAGTTGTTTCTATATGAAGTGTTAATTCAATGAATTTCATACTTTTCTTGTAAATTCCATTATATTATTAATTTAATAGAATTTATCTCGGATTATAATGTTTTTATTAAAAATAAATCATGTTTTTATATGGTTTTGATTTACAAACTATTTTTCTCACACCAACTATTTTATTAAATACTTTCGTGGTTGATTAGGTTAATAAAATAATTTTCAAACACGAATGTATATTTTTGTAGATTTTAACATCTTTAATAAATTGTTAGCATTTTATTGAAATAGATTTTAAAAAACATGGCACATTGGGTTCCCTGGTTGTGGCGGAAAAAAACATGTCACTCATAGTGTGCATAATGTAACTATCATTTTTATGATATTGATAGACTATTGTAGGACTTGATATTAGTTAGTACCAAAAATATGTCTAATTTAGGACTATTTGTTTTCTATTGTTTAGAACCATAGGTTTGAGACTAATATAGTGTTATTTTTTTTACTATTTTTTAAAACAATATATATTTTCTTCTCCAATGTTTTTCTCATGTGGTTTCCTCACATGGTATCATGTGATGGTTTATTTCTTGAATATCTTTTTAAACACTTAAATTATGGTTTTGTTGATATAAATTCAGGTTTTTTCACTTATACCTTTCATATTTGATGCTTTTTTAATATAAAATCATTTTATTAAAACCAAAAAAAAATTAAAATGGGTTTGGGTTTATGAAAAAAAAATAGAAATTTGTTTTTTTTAATATTACTATTTCATTCACATTATTAGACCTTGTGTAGACTCTATGGTGGTATCCATTTATGATTTCTGTTTATAAACTAATTTTTTCTTTTGGGAAGTTGTAGACATAATTTCATAGGACATAGGTGAATAAAGGGTATCTTGTAGCATGATGGATTATCCTTTTATTATTTCTTTTATAGAGGAACGTTTTGGAGGTGATGGTTCATCACACAGAGAAATGTTCGAATTTTCTTATCATACATTATAAATTATTTGGTTTGGTATGGATTGTCTAGGACTTGAATGTTTCTATTTATTCCTCTTTTTTCTCTTATTATGTTCCTAGTTTTGTTTTACGTGACACTTTTTTCCATTATAATGTTTCATCTCACAATTAAGATGGTCTAGTTTGGGTGGTTTGTCTCATTGAATCAGGTTGGTTCATTACATATAGTGATGCGTCAAAGTTGTGATTGAGATTAATCCTTATATAGAATTATATAGTGATAGTGTATGCCTTATGATAAATGATGCTACATGAGAAATATTACCAATCTACTGATTTTTAAAGAGACCCATAATTTTCATAGATATATATTACATATTTTAGATGAATATTTTATACATTACACAAACACATGCTTGAAGACCATAATAGTATATTGTCATTGGAGAATTTGTACCAAATATTATAATTTGGTGACTGGTCTTCATATCTCCCATAATGATCTCCCACATTCTTACTCTTCACAAAATTAACCTATATAAAACCTTTTATCAGAACATAGCGAAAATAAACATAAAAAATAGAGAGATCATATATTCATTAATGGTAAACAATGGATATATTTAATAATAACATGAACATAAGATTATGAGAACATAAACCAAAACTATGAAAACGATACTCCATATATCAATGATTAAATTCTTGAGTTTTGGAATAAATATTTCCATTTTATAAGGAATTAATCGTAAGAAAATCATATAAAATGATCCATGAGTTCAAAAAAATTGTAATAATACATAGAATTGTGGCCTACACATAATCCTAAAAATCATTTCCTTATTAGTCAAGGCTTATTTCCAAAATTTATCAAGGAACTCCAGGGGAAGCTATATATGTTTGGAGGACATACCATTATCCCTTGTGGTGTCCCTTCTAGAGTAGTGGAATTTTTTTCAATCCAAAAAACATCACATTAGTCAAGGATTACTCTATAGTTCATCATATTGGAAAAAGTACCGTAAGGAATTGATTTCCCTCACCATTCTAGTATGGACTATCTCATCAGATATAAAAAATTACCAAATTAATTGGAGGTATATATTGGTCACATTCATCTTTGGTTTTAATGTTATTAAAATCATTGGTTATAATTTAACCACCACCATTGTTTATAACATAACCATAATCACATAATGAAAATCATACATATATATACCAAAATACCATTAAACATTCATCATATCAAAAACCATGAAATTAAATGTAATTAAATAAAACTACATCATAATATAAAATATGTATAATAAATATAATCCATAATCATTTCATTATTTCATCAAGCAATAACCCATGAAAATGGAAGTGGATTCCATGGTCATTTTATAATTGTATAACCCATGGAAGAGAAATGGGTTTCATATTTATCATGTTATCATAATCATGAATGATTTAGGTAAATAGTAATAAATTTATTCATAGATCATATCCCAAGTAAAGAATAAGTAACTATAAATTATTCCATATTAGATGGAAAATGATTTTCAATGATAAATCACAGGGAAAGATTCTATAGGAATGTTAATTTTAATTGAAAATAATTTTTTAAAACCGAATATTATAATATACTTTGTAAATCCTATACTTTTAAAGTAATCATGAAGAAATAAAAATAAATCTTTAAGAATCAGAAAAAAATGTTATTGAGGAAATTTCACTAAAATATAAAAAATATATTTTAATATATAAAACATTTTTAAAATAAGGTTCAATGAAATTAATTATGAAAAATATAATGGAAGATGAAAATAAAATAATGGTAATAATAGTGGGAAATTTCATTCATGTCGTACATGTTAAATAATGTATTCCTTTAACATTTACCATAAATTACAAATAAGAGTTTTTTTAAATAGTGTGAATTCCTTCAAAAATATATTCAATGAATTTATACATGGATAAAAATTTAATGAATAAATTATTTTAATAGTTTTAGAAAAAAAATTCAATTCATTTTGTGAAAATAATGTTTTGGAAAAAAAATCGATAAAAAGGCATTTTTTCGTAAAAAAAATATTTTTTAACTCATGTGTATATAATGAAAGGAAAATGAATTAAAAACATATATAATCATGAAATTTATTTGAAAGAATAAAATTAATTACTTTATTTAATTATGGATCATAATATTTTATTATCATACACATGATCATAAACAATCTTTATAAAAGATGAGATTGTAACATAAAATCGTTATAATTTTTGTAACTTAGAAACATAATACACATGAATGAACATCATAAAATTAAACACAAAATATAATGATTATAAATAAATTCATGATATTTAATTTAAAATAGTTTGTATATACACCTTATATAATAAAATAGTTTAATAACATGATCATATGTCTCAAAGAAGAAAAATTGAGACCCAAATCCCTTACTGATTTTGTAAATTTTGAAACATAAACGCATGAATGGGAGATAATTAAATGGATATGTAAGTACAAATAATTAATTTAAAATAATCATAAAATACATTCATGGTCATTATATAACCAATTAAATAAATAAGTGGTCAATATGACATTTTCCTCACATAAAATAAAACTGAGATTGAAATCCATTAATATAAGTATTAACTTCCTTTCTACTAATTTGAACCTCATATATAATAAATATTTTATAATAATAAAAGTATTATAGAATCATAATTCTATTAATCAATCCATATATTATTTTCTTATGTCCTTTTTTACACTTTTGTTATCAATTCAACGATAAAGTCGCGTTTTGGGTACCAGTTGTGGTAGTTTTCTTATATGTTTTGATTTTTAATTTTTGTTCCTATTACATTGATCAGGGTTCCATCATATATAAAATATTAATATGAAAATAATAATAATATTTATACATCAATTATAATTTTAAGACTATTTATGTATGGTATTTTGGATAAATGAATTATCTTATGATAAGGTAGATAGGAGGTCATACGTTCACATTAGTTACATATCCATTTTTATGATTGGTCATTATGGAATGGAGGAATGAAATATAGAATATTTAAAAATGATCAAAACAGTAAATTCCATATTATATCTTTAAATATACTTATACATAACCACATGTGGTGTGGGGATGAAAAGGGAGACATGTCTATTCATGAATGATGTATTCCACATGTATACAAGTGATGTTTTCATATTTCAATGAGTGAAATGGTAAGAAAGAAAATGTAATAATATCTTTTATTACTGATAGATATGTAATTAATATTATAATTATATCATTTATATCATTTATTTTTATACTTATTATCATCCATGTAAAACATTAGTTAAAAACATGGCACATTTCTTCGCAATGGTTCATTTGACCATACACACGAATGATTTTATCGTATCCCATATGAAATGGAAATTTAAAAAGTTATATATGATATAATTATTAAATATGTATAATTATTTTGTAATTATCATATATATACTTTATATTCATCATGATACCCAGCTTTGTGAGGAGGCAATGTAAAAACGAATAACATTGGTTGAAGAGGCAGTAGTCTACCATATACGCAAATTATTATTTCATAACCCATTTGATGGATATAGATAATAATTTATCTCATTAACTTAAAAAAAATATCCCAATATATGTAAAATAGTTAGGTTATTATAAAATAATGGTTTTATAAAAATTTATGGAAGTTGAGGATGAAATAAAAAATACGCTTGTTGAAGAACATTATCTCTTCTTAAGGTACCTCCTTACCTTTTCACCAAAATGAATAATCGGTTGGATTTATTCCAAATATATGGAATATACGATGAGATTAGGTAATTTTTCAACATTATTTTGGAGATATAATTTGAACTAATAGTGTTTAAATGAGTGATAATGAGAGGATAAGCATTGTCCTATTATAATTGAGGATATGATAAGAAATATTTTGAATGAAAAAGGACTACCCATGTTATTAACATCACACAAGGGTACAAAAATAATTATTTTAGATAATTATACATTATAGTGATTAAATATGTCCATAAAATAGATTTTATTAATATTTTTAGGTTATTTTAACCCTTATCTTTTTAGTTATCCACCGTTAAACTCATTTTTACCTAAACCATAGTATTTAATTTTTTGATGAGTTCACTATAAATTTAGGTGAAAAAATATTTTGAACCTATAATATAATATAAATATTGATTTTAAAAAATATTGAATCAATTCTTCCAAATAAATTCACCAAATTAAAAAAATTTAATTTCAAATTAATCCCTCGAATACAATAAGAAAGTGAGATTCTGAAGGGAAAATTATCAAAAGATTGAAATTTTTTATATCAAATTTAAAAATTAAATTGATTAAAATCCCATAAATATGATTAAAGGATGTATAATTAAACTAATTTTACTTTAAATCCAATTTATAATGTAATTTTATTTATAAATAAATTAAACAGAAATTCAGTTTTCACATAAAATTTATTATTTTTCCTTATTCATCAAAAAAATGAACCATATCAAAAAAAATATATTAACCTTTACATAATATTGGTATTATAATATTAAAAATAAAATAATTTATTTTAAATAATTTTTCTAAATTTTTCAATACATATTTTTAAAACAAGTTTGAAAAAAACGGACAAAACTTCTCTTTAAAAAAATAGTTTCTAAGAGTAAAATTGAATTTAATATTATATCATGTCTAAATAACACATAAGATTAATTTTAGCTAGTGTAATTATTATATAATATATAAATTTCATTAAAAAAATTAAAATGTGTTTTTTTATTTTATTGAGATAAAATTAGTTTTTATGCATACAACTAGTTTATAGAAAATGATTTGTTTTTTATCAAATCGTTTTAATTTTCATTTTTAATTAACTAGAAAACAAATAAATCATTTTATATAAATTTTTAAACCATATATTTTAATATTTTATTTAATCCTATTCGTACCCAATATTCCTACAATAAGGAGACAACTATTATGTTAAATAATAGCAGTTCAATAGTGTGTCAATATTTGTTTAATCTCATTATTTCGTGTAATATAATATAGAATTAGTGTTTCATGTAATGAAGAATATTAAAAATATCAAATTCGTCAGATAAAAGAATTTCAAAACATCTTGGGGTGTTACTTTCCACCAAATTAATTTTAATTTCTCCCGCTAAATTCGTCTCATTCATAATAATTTACATAATATACTAATGGGTTTGTTTCAGAAAAAGAATTAGATATATGAGAAGAAGATATTTTTTATTAAAATATAATTTTAAATAACTATAGAAAGTGATTGAGATAATTCATCAAAAAAATTGGTTGATCTTGAGAATGTTTATCACTACAAATCCATTGACCCAAATGGAATAAAAAAGGTCCTTAATATCTTAAAAAATTATGATAATATGACAAAATTTTATTTCAAAATAATTTTTTCAAAAGATAAAAAATATTTTCTTACTTTTTTCTATTCCAAATAATTTTAACAATCTCACCCTTTGATTTTCCTTGATCATTTTTCACTTCATCTCATACATCAAGATGTGAAGGTGAATTTTTTATTCTTAAAGCACTGATGGATCATAAGATTTATAAATAAAATGATGAATCATTTTATTTATCTATTTTATTACAAAATTTATCACATTCAATATGTATAAATCTTCATATTGTGAAGTAATACATGTGGATTTATAATTTTTACTTCTAAATTTTATATTACTTTTTATTTGGAAAATTACAAACACTATCATTATAACTACTATGATAGAATTTTATGTCAATAGCTTTTTATAATTTTTTTACAAAAAAACATAAAATTTTAACATACATTGAATCTATTTTGATACCTTTATTAATATAAATTAAGTATCTTCATTAGTATTGTCATAATGAGTATGGATCCAATAAACATAACAATCATCGTTCTCATATAATATATATGACATTTTTCTTGTCTTTAAAATTGAAAATGTCTTTATAATTGGGCTGATACCATAACTGATAAACATGTAACTATTACTAATAATGATCATCATAATAAAATTTATAAGAAAGTATATTTTAATAACATTGTAATAATTTAGAATATGGAAAACTGATTTCTATAGTAAGTAATTTCTTTTACAATGTAACTTTATAAATCAAAATATTGTGATAAATAAGTTTCAAAACTTAGTTAAAGTTCCAGGTTTCCAATTTGTTGTGAAAAAAATAGATAAATATGACCATTATTTAAAATATTACAATTAAAACGTTTTCCTATAAATATATGTTCATAGTAAGAGTTTAGAGAGGATTATCACATTTTCTCTCTAAATTTATATGAAGTCTACAAAGAGTAAATAGTTTTTTCTAAGTATATTTTATTTGATTAGAGAGATTAATTCTTAAAAAAATTATGTTGTCTCTATAAAAAAAATTTAATAATTTCTTTGTTCAATGTGTGATTATGTTCGAGGGCTTGCAGGGATAGAAAGATGTAGATTCCGATCATCCTATAAATCAAGAGATTCTGTCAATAGAAAGACAAGGCGATCCATCAAATCAATGGGTATGAGGTATAGGTAGATAGATAAAACTATCATTATATCGTGGTATTTACTTGTTGAGGAAAGACAAAAATTTATTTTATGTATAAAACAAAGGACGCCTTTAGAAAAGATTTTTGGGTACCTTACTCTTAATGTTAGAAAATATCTATAGATTTTAAATAGCTATAAATATTTCTTAAATTTTTTCTATTATTTTACTTGTTTCTTAAAAGTATTTTTTATTCTGATGTGATTATATGTTTTTATAATAATCATAATTCCTCTCATTATGATATACACATTCTGATTTATTAACAGAATATACTATGAATTAGATATATAATGATATAATCATATCTATATTGAGTGTGATATATTTACTCAGATTTAATCATATACATTAGGAATAAAAAATTATTACTCTAATATATAAAAATCAATCTTGATTATGATACTTTGGTAATCATAAATATCTATGTCTGGATCAGATCTTTTTAAATTAAGATGTTTTTGGAATTTTTTCAGTTTAATTCCTTTAAAACTGATATTTTCTAAAACTATAAGTCACCCCCAACTTTTTGTAATTGAGCCATATATAATATATTATTCAATCATAATATCATTATATTTCATATTGATATCCTAAAGTTGGTACTATAATAGCTTTCTACTACACAAATACTTGATTAACTTTTTTCTTTTTTACTATAGCAAGTTTTTTAGTTTTTTTATAAACTTTTTTTTATAAATACTTGTTACACTCTCGTGTATTGTTGAAAATAATCTTATTTTTATATTTTTTAAAATATGGTGGGAATTAATTTTGGTTCAATGGATAATTTTAATAAAAATAGACCACCAATTTTTGAAGGTGCTGATTACAAATATTAGATGGATAGAATAAAGACTTTTATTATCAACACTGGAGATGATCATTTTGGAACTATAACTACAGATTATAAAATTCATTATAATGATGTCAGTACATTTACAAAACAAGATAAAAAAGAATATCAACTTAATTTTAGAGTCAAAAATAGTTTTTTATGATCAATTACTATAAGAATATATAGTAAAATATCTTCATGTGAAGAAGTAAATAGAATTTGTAAAAGCTTATAAGTCAATCACTTCAAAACTTCATAATTATATGAAACTAGGAGAGCTATGTTAAGATGTTACTATCAATTTTTTAAATTTTTACATAGGTAATATATTGTAAAATTTAACAAATATTTATGATAATTATCAATAGTCTACATCATCTTGGATAAAAATGTTTAGATGATTAAATTATTGTGGAAAAGTTTTTAGACATCATGCTTATTTAATGGGAATCTAAGAGAACTAATTTTGATTACACAAGGAAGTTGACTAATATTTCTCTTGACGATATTATTATATACTCTTATGCAGTATGAGGGTTTACAAAAAAGTAATGCATAGAATGATACAAAAAGAATATAGGTGTTTATTTCAATACCAAAAATACCTTACCATACAAAACTCCAACACAGGAAAAATTTGTTAAGTCTTCTAGGAAATAAAATCATTGATATCCAATCCAATTCTGGTGGTTCTGAAAAAAAAAATTGAACTACCTAGTCTTCCTCAGGAGGTGAACATGATAGTTGTAAATAAATATTTTGAGTATTGGTATAATGAAATTAACAATTATTGTAATGATAAGAAATATTGTGATGTTACTTATAAAGAATGTAAAAAGGTTGTAAGGATCATCCTAGATTTTCATATTCAAAAAATGAAAAGATAGTAAATAAATGAATTATGATATAAATCATAAAAAGTATTAAAAGAACAAAGGAAAGAAATTTCTAAAAGATAATGACCCATTGAGTGAAAGTGGAGTAGATTCGTCTAATTATTATTTTTATAATAATAGTTCTGGAAAGAGGAACATTGGTCTCCTTACAAGAGTAACCAATGAAAATATTTGTTTAATGGCTAAGTTATGTACTAATAAAAACCATAAAAATCTATCTATATTTCTAAATTACATTGAATATGATAATGATAAAAATGCAAAATATTTGGATGAATAATCATTATCAAATAATGTAGATAATAGTTTAACTATATATGATGAAGTATCTCACTTTTTTAAAATCCTTGAAAATGAAAATTTCAATGTTAGTAAATAACTTGATAAGAAAAATATTAAGATATTGCGTTTTGAAAAATAAGTATCAGATCAATCTAATAATCATGATAAGATATTTTTTTGAACAAAATCTCTTTCCATATATTTAGAAAAAGAAATATCATAAAAGATAAATTTAATAATTAGTATTAATTAATTGAAATTCAAAACTATTAATAATAAAGATAAGGAATTGGTTATTAAACTAAAGTCTAAAATTATTTCAATCAAAACACTTTTACATAATTTTACCATTGGTAATGAAAATTTTGATAAAATTTATAAACAAATAAATCTTTATAAAGATAATACTGGATTGGTTATTGTAACACCCCGATATTTTATGAAAAATATTCTTTTTAATTTCATTGATGTATTTTGTTATATGCTACAACAAAGGAGTCTTTCACAACACTCAACACTAACTTGGCTTCATTACACGCAATCGTGACCTTCCTCGATAGCGTGTGTTGTACGCAATACCGAGTTTCACTAAACAACGATATGCTATTAAAATATTATTAAAACTAGACGTTATGGATAGTAATAAACACTTTTTGAAATTTTTTAAATTTCATCTATCAAAATGGACATCACTTTTGGATTCGGAATAACGAAATTAGCCTAGGGTGAAATTTTGGTATTTTTCTGAAAACTTTCAATTTTTGATGAATAGTGAAAACACTGGGTTACTATTTAAAAACCGACTTTTTATTTAAATAATTATTTATTATATTTAAATTTATTTTAGGTCGAAATTGACACATAATACCTATATAAGTTCAATGTAATTCATTAGAGTCATTTTATAATAATTTTAGATATGTAAAAAGTTTATTGAACTTTTGACCGTCTTTTACCCACCTCCTAGGAGAATTTCCAAATTCACATAAAACATAATTTTACCGCTTCTGTGAGTGAAATTTCAAAAAATCCGAGAGACACGGTTGATGTCAGTAAGTAAAATGTGGTTCAGTGAGATGAAAATAATTTTTGGTGAATAGTAACTTTTTTACTTTTTTTTACCACGGTTAAAAGTAAATAAGGTAATTAAGGGTAAAAATGATATTATTATTACCCTAATACATGTCCTAATTCTATTGGATAAGTTTAATTTGACCCAAAAAAACCTTAGTAATAAAATATTACCATTTAGGCCCACTTGGATTAGATTAGGACATTTAATATTAATTTATTTAAAGAAGGGTTAAAATAGTTAAATTCAAATTTTAATAAGTAAATAATTTTTAATATAGGGTTATACATAAGATAAATTAGACTATAAATATTCATTATAAAGCTAAAACTATTTCCTACATAATGGTATTTTATTTATAATTTTTAAAAATTAAATAATTTAATTTATTTATGACACAAATATGATGCTGTAATTATCTTATTAATGAAATATTGACATAATTGATTTTATAAATACCCAAATAAATGTAATTTTATACTTTTTATGAATTACACTAATTTTATATGTTAATATGACATGTTATTATTGATTTAGTAAACGTTTTTCGAACTAATCATTCTGTTATGATTTTCACAAAAATCAATTACCAAATAGTGTCAGAATTGACATAAAATTTTTTTTAAAACAAATATTATATTATTAATTGTTATTTTATTCATAAAAATCTAAGGTTCGTACAAGTAACTTATATAATGTTATATAAATTAATACTAATCAACTTGGGGTTCGTTTGTCTTGTTATAGTACGTTTATTAACCTTATAGTGTAAGAAAATAAGAAGACACGGTAAAAGTAAAATTATTTAACTTAAGGGTAAATCTAAATTATAAGGTTAAAATAGAAACCTAAACTTGTATAATTCTATTGGATAAGATTATTTCGACCCATACCCACCTTAGCTTCTAAATAACTCAATTTGGATGTATTAAAAACTGAATATGACTTTATAATAAAATAATATTTTTAGTTATTCCAAAGGTGCCCCTCTCCTCCCTTATAAAAGGGCACCTCCTCCCTCTCTTACTCACACCACTTTGAGCCTTCAATCTCGGCCAAACCCTGCCAAATTCTCTTCTCCACTTCCCTAGAAACATCCTATAGGTTCTGGTCTTCTTCAAAGACCAATTTTAGTGCCCTAAGAGGAGATCTCAAAGAGGCGCTTCAAAGAATAGGTAATATTCGTTACCGATTCATTCAACTTTATTTCTTCTTCCACTTCTTCTTATTTAGTTATTTCATTATGAATTAATAACATCAGTATCACTCATATACTGATATGTTATTATAAGTATGAAAAAACCCTATTTCACCATCTATCCATCCTATGGAAAATGAAATCACTGCGCGTGCGTACGTACGGAATACCGTCTCCATGCCGTGGTGTAATCTATTTTCAACCACCACCTTACTTGGATGGGTATAATGGTGTAAATAATAACTATATATTATTATTGTAAAGTGATATTTATTCTGAAATAGTATTCATACACTCCAATACAATTCCATGATCATGAGAATGATATCATCGCTCGTGCGTACGTACGGACTATCGTCTCCACGACGCGATGAGATTCATTCTCCATGTTAACCATTCATGAATGATTATAAAGTATATATAATAAGTAATCATGAAATATATAACATAATAATGATACTATATTTATGTGTATATATATGTATGTCATCTACTTAATTTCATTCAATTCAATAAGGAAACGAAAACAGCGTTCATGCGTACGTACGGCCTACCGTCTCCATGAATGGTGTATTTCATTTCATTTAATTGATCTATAATATATATATATACTGAAATATATATTATATGTAAATCGTGTTTTACATTCTGGAATTATGTAAATTAGGATATAAGTAATAATATCAAGAACAACAAGTCCAAACATGTATGATAAATAAAACAAGTTAACCCAAAACGTTGCTTTAACATGGAACTTACAAAAGAATGGGTAATATAAAGTCGTAGGTGAACCATATATGATATCATAACGATGAATATGATTCTGTAATAAGTCAATGATATTATTTAAATCATTATACAGGCGTTTCGGAAACGTACGAAGCCTATCGGACCTAAGGTAAGGGATAATTTTGCAAATCTCATTCTTATCTGAGATTGCTTATTCGTAAGTATTTACTGGGGTTATTGTTATCATCCATGTCCATGTTTCCTAAAAATGGTTTCATGTATGTTTAAAGTCCATTTTACCCTTTTTTACTTTTACCCAATGGTATGGAAGGAATCTTTCTTTTATTTACCCTACAAGGTACTTTTTGACTTTTTTGACAAAAGTTCGAGAAGAATGTTTTTTTTAACTTATACGGCATGAAAGGATTTTTACGGTTTTATAAAGACGTATTTTCATGAAGCTTCTTCCAAAAGATTTCATCACTATTTTCAAAAAAAATCTCTTTCTTTTAAATTTCATGACGTTTTGTTAAAAGAAAATGATTTTGATGAAGAAAGGATAGTTTCCTCAAGAATTCATTTCAAGTGTTTTATCAAAACCATTTTTTCATCTAAGATGACATTATCTTATATGTGTATGTTTCATGTATAATATGATTTAAATGGTTTCAATTTTCTTATGATGAAATATCCATTTGTATTATATGGATTATGTGATGATCTGATGATGTTTATGAAACCCATTTTATTCGTTGGGTTATTATGAATGATGTATGTTTATTTTGTGGCACAAGTAAGAATGATTTCATTATGTGATGGGTGGGACCTATATCTCCCTCCAATGCATTGGGTAAAGATTTATATCTCATGAGATAGACATGGCTGGAATGGTAAGTTAATCTGGTTCAGTGTTACAGTACTGAAACGAGGAGTGAACTCGATTCAGAAAGGGACTTTGTCCACTAAGATGGTCTTGGCAGCAATGCCTTGGCTACTATGGAAATCATAACATGTGCGGAATGGTTTCCACAATTACATGTTTTATTCCCATTATATTTTATCATGTTTGATGTTCTATTATGATATATTCCTTACGTACTTCCATGATTTATGTCTTTGCTCAATATTTTGATGTTTAAATTTCATGTTCAAGTTTTTGCTTCCAAATGTTTATGGATTGTTTTATGTTATCTATGTTTTCCCTTACTGGGCATTTGAGCTCACCCTTTTTATGTTTTATTTGCCCCAGGAAATAAAGAAATGTTTTAAGGAAACAAAAAGGGGAAGATCATTATGGTGGTTGTTGAAGATATTTCAACATGATTAGAAGTTTATATTCCGAGTTTCCAAAGACACTAAGCTATTACGGTCCTTGTGTGTATTTTTTTGTTATGTATTAAGTATTCCACAAAAGTAATGAAATGTCCATGTACATCAAGCTTTGGGTCTCTATAGTTGGTATCAGAGGAAAGGTTTAGTCAACCTTTGGAAACTAGGATGCGAAAACGTTAGTGAGATCCCTAGAGATATTTCTAAGGTATGTCTAGGGATGTCCCTAAGGATAAGTATACATATAGGATATAGTCCTAGAAATACGATAGTGATCTTAGAATTTAACCTAAGATGTTATATATTGCAGGTACTCCCCCTTTATCATTTTGTTTTCCCTAGCATGATTTTTGCCTCTCACACTATTATTTTTGGGTTTTAGACGATGGATGGAACCCGAAGGAACTGTGTTGATCAATGTAATGGACAATGTAATGATTATCCTCCTGAACAAACAAATGTTATGGGAGATGGAGTTCAAAGTCGTATTGCTATACATACACAAGCTATGAATCATTCTAAACTTCCAAATGAGCAGAGAAGGGAACAATATTCTATTGAGTCCTTCATGAGGCAACATCCACCTTCTTTCAGTGGGTATTCTGATCCACTTGTTGCTGAACAATGGATCAGTACCACTGAAAAGATATTTTTAGTTCTTCAATGTTCTGAACATGATAAAGTCATCTTAGTAGTATATCGTTTGGAAGGTGAAGCTGATCAATGGTGGAATCTTATCAAGAATATGAGGCCAAGAGATGAAATTGATTCCATGGAATGGGACAAGTTCAAGAACTTATTTTTCAATAATTACTTCCCTCGTATTCTTCGAACAAAGATGGAGAAGGATTTTCTTGAACTAAATCAAAAGGATGATGAATCTGTTGGTATATACGAAGCGAATTTTACAAGGCTTGCAAGTTATGCATCTGGCTTTATCATCCAACCTGAAAGTAAAGTTGATCAATTCTTCAGTGGATTAAAACCAAATCTTCGAAGGGAATTAGATATAAGAGACTACAGTAGCTATGAAGAAATTGTGTGTTATGCTATTAAGGTATAAATGGAAGTTGGTGTTACATATCCATCTCATGGTTTTGACAAGAAACAAAAGATGGAGTTCAAGGAAAAATCTCATAATAATGGTGAAAAGAAGATGAATGCTTCCTTATGCTCAAAGTGTGGAAAGAAGCATGGTGGAGATTGTCTTAAAGGGACTAGAAAATGTTTTATGTATGGAAAAGAAGGTCATCGAGCATCTGAGTGTCGAAGTAATGGAAAAAGGGTTGCTAATGGTGTGAATAAAGAAAATACTGCAGAAAACGCACCACCAACACTTCAATGATTCAAGTGCAATGAAATGGGGCATTATGCTAATCAATTCCCTAATCCAAGGGTTAATGATGGTCGACATGAGCAACCACTTAAGGAAAAGGACAAAGGTAAGTCACATGCGATCACTATTGGTGATGTTGAATATAAAAATGATGTGGTGGAATGATTAAGTGTTTATGTAATGGGATTCCAAAATAATGTTGTATATAGTATCATGGAATATTGGAATATTTATGTATTGGTCTATTGTGGTTTTCAATAATTTTATGATACTGGTAACCATGGAAAGTGATTGAGATATTTTTGGAAAGAAGATGATATGCGCATAATGAAGGGATAAGGAGAAAATGAAATTTTTGACAGTATTCATGAGCTCATGACTGATATAAGGAAATAGTTATATCATGGTTTGAGTATATAGAATTTTGGGTTTTCGGTATGCGGAAAGAGTTAACTTTTGACAGCACTCATGTTTCCACTAAGATTCAATGGGTATTCATTTTTCAAGATAATACATGATTAAGGCCTTCGAATATTTGGAATGTGACCAACAAGACATATCTTATGATATATGGGGATCAACGATGGTATTAACATGCTTGTTATATGAAATCTCTGGTAATAGTTTTCACTATATTATGAGAGTGGACTGCAGTATTATGGATAAGCCTAAAGATTGGAATGTATTATGTTGGACATAAGTTAGTATTGTTTAAGGATAGAAGTTTTTTCTATATTATTGATGGGATGTTATAGTAATGTAGTTTTATAAAAAAGGACAACCTGGAGGACGGGTGATAGCCCATCGCGTCGGACAAGGATGTGGGAATCGAACCCACAACCGAAATGCGACTGGCCTTTATCGCCTACCATTGGCCTACAGTAAGTCCCTGGTTAGTAGAAACTAGTTTTATTTTATTAATCGGTATGATATATGAAGTATAAGTTCATTTTTGGAACCATATATGATTAATATAACCATAAGATGGACTTATAACTTTTGTTAACCTTTTGTTTGAAACAGATGGAATGACCCATCATTCTATCACATGATCTGCTAACACATCACGAATAACAAATTCAACTTCATTTCATTAAGGGATGAAATGGAAATTGTTCAATTCACGAACAATAGTGAAATTTTACCAAAATCATGTAAGTATTTCTTTTAATTCATCAACTTTAGGGAAATGATCTTGAAAACCAAAAATATTGTCCTAGTTCCCTTATATCCGATGAATCAGATGGTACCTTAGATCATCACAAATCTATGTCTTTGTGATTGTTGGTTTTTTCATAGCCATGTTCTCTACCACTCTCCATCAGAACATGATGGTTAGGTTTCTCTTCCATATCCATATTTTCACCTATGTTCTCCTATGTGGAAACCCAGTGATTAGTTAATTTGGGTAACTGTTATGTTTCATACTTTAGTTTTTAAAGATTGGTTTTGGTATTCCTTTTTACGATGTTGGTTTCTAATAAAGAAACTTTCGAGTAGTAAACCATTTATAACCCCGACGAATTTTGAGGGCGAAATTCATTTTAAGGGGGGTAGAATGTAACACCTCGAGATTTTATGAAAAATATTCTTTTCAATTTTATTGATGTCTTGTGTTGTACGCTACAACAAAGGATTCTTTCACAGCACGCAACCCTAACTTGGCTGCATTACACGCAATCGCGACCTTCCTCGATAGCGTGTGTTGTACGCAATACCGAGTTTCACTAAACAATGATATGCTATTAAAATATTATTAAAACTAGCCGTTATGAATAGTAATAACCACTTTTTGAAATTTTGTAAATTTCATCTTTCAAAATGAACTTAATTTTTGGATTCGGAATATCTAAATTAGCCTAAGGTGAAATTTTGGTATTTTCTGAAAACTTTCAATTTTTGATGAATAGTGAAAACACTAGGTTACTATTTAAAACCGACTTTTTATTTAAATAATTATTTATTATATTTAAATTTATTTTAGGTCTAAATTGACACATAATACCTATATAAGTTCAATGTAATTCACTAGAGTCATTTTATAATAATTTTAGATATATAAAAATTTTATTGAACTTTTGACCGTCTTTTACCCACCTCCTAGGAGAATTTCCAAATTCACATAAAACATAATTTTACCGCTTCGATGAGTGGAATTTCAAAAATCCGAGAGACACGGTTGATGTCAGTAAGTAAAATGTGGTTCAATGAGATGAAAATAATTTTTGGTGAATAGTAACTTTTTTAGTTTTTTTACCACGGTTAAAAGTAAATAAGGTAATTAAGGGAAACAATGATATTATTATTACCCTAACACATTTCCAAATTCCATTGGATAAGTTTAATTCGACCAAAAACAACCTTAGGAATAAAATATGACCATTTAGGCCCACATGGATTAGATTAGGACATTTAATATTAATTTATTTAAAGAAGGGTTAAAATAGTTAAAATCAAAGTTTAATAAGTAAATAATTTTTAATATAGGGTTATACATAAGATAAATTCGACTATAAATATTCATTATAAATATAAAACTATTTCCTACATAATGGTATTTTATTTATAATTTTTAGACATTAAATAATTTAATTTATTTATGACAAAAAGATGATGCAGTAAT
The DNA here is from genome assembly GCA_963277665.1 of Viscum album. Taxonomy (NCBI): domain Eukaryota; kingdom Viridiplantae; phylum Streptophyta; class Magnoliopsida; order Santalales; family Viscaceae; genus Viscum; species Viscum album. Next base: position 998,902,950 of record OY728151.1, on the reverse strand, counting down.
TATCTTATTAATGAAATAATGACATAATTGATGTTATAAATACCCAAATAAATGTAATTTGAGACTTTTTATGAATTACACTATTTTTATAGATTAATAGTACATGTTAGTATTTATTTAGTTAAATTTTTTCGAACTAATCATTATGTTATGATTTTCAAAAAAATCAATTACCAAATAGTGTCAAAATTGACATAAAATAGTTTTTAAAACAAATATTATATTATTAATTGTTATTTTATTCCTAAAAATCTAAAGTTCGGCCAAATGACTTATATAATGTTATATATATTAATACTATACAACTTTGGGTTCTTTTTTCTTGTTATAGTAAGTTTATTAACCTTATAGTGTAAGAAAACAAGAAGACATGGTAAAAGTAAAATTATTTAACTTAAGGTTAAATCTTAATGATAAGGTTAAAATAGAAACCTAAACATGTATAAATTCTATTTGATAAGATTATTTAGACCCATACCCACCTTATCTTCGAAATAAATCAATTTGGAGCTATTAAAAAACGAATATGACTTTATAATAAAATAATATTTTTAGTTATTCCAAAGGTGCCCCTCTCCTCCGTTATAAAAGGGCACCTCATCCCTCTCTTCCTCACACCACTTTGAGCCTTAAATCTCGGACAACCCCTGCCAAATTCTCTTCTCCACTTCCCTAGAAACGTCCTAGAGGTTCTGGTATTCTTCAAAGAGAAATTTTAGTTCCCTAAGAGGAGATCTCAAAGAGGCGCTTCAAAGAAAAGGTAATATCTGTTACCGATTCTTTGAACTTTATTTCTTCTTCCACTTCTTCTTATTTAGTTGTTTCATTATGAAGTAATAACAACAGTATCACTCATATAATGATATGTTTTTATAAGTATGAAACAACCCTATTTCACCATCTATCCATCCTACGTAAAACGAAATCACCGCGCGTGCGTACGTACGGAATACCATCTCCACGCCGTGGTTTAATCTATTTTCCACCACCACCTTACTTGGATGGGTATAATGGTGTAAATAATAACTATATATGATTATTTTAAATTTATATTGATTCTTAAATAGTATACATACACTCCAATACAATTCCACGATCATGAGAATGATATCATCGCTCGTGCGTACGTACGGACTACCGTCTCCACGACGCAATGAGATTTATTCTCCATGTTAACCATTCATGAATGATTATAAAGTATATATATAATAAGTAATCATGAAATATATGACATAATAATGATACTGGATTTATGTGTATATATATGTATGCCATCTACATAATTTCATTCAATTCAATAAGGAAACGAAAACAACGTTCATGCGTACGTACGGCCTACCGTCTCCATGAACGGTGTATTTCATTTCATTTAATCGATCTATCATATATGTATATACTGAAATATATATTATATGTAAATCATGTTTTACATTCTATAATTAAGTAAATCAGGATATAAGAAATAATATCAAGAACAACAAGTCCAAACATGTACGATAAATAAAACGATTTAACCCAAAACGTTTCTTTAACATGGAACTTACAAAAGAACGGGTAATATAAAGTCATAAGTGAACCATATATGATATCATAATGATGAATATTATTCTGTAATAAGTCAGTGACATTATTTAAATCATTATACAGGAGGTTCGGAAACGTATGAAGCATATCGGACCTAAGGTAAGGGATAATTGTGCAAATCTCATTCTTATCTGAGATTGCTTATTCGTAAGTATTTACTGGGGTTATTGTTATCATCCATGTCCATGTTTACTAAAAATGGTTTCATGCTTGTTTAAAGTCCTTTTTACCCATTTTTACTTTTTCCCAAAGGTATGGAAGGAATATTTCTTTTATTTACCCTACAAGGTACTTTTTGACTTTTTCAACAAAAGTACGAGAAGAATGTTTTTTTAACTTATACGACATGAAAGGATTTTTATGGTTTTATAAAGATGTATTTTCATAAAGCTTCTTCCAAAGGATTTCATGACTATTTTCAACAAAATCTCTTTCTTTTAAATTGCAGGATGTTTTGTTAAAAGAAATTAATTTTGAAGAAGAAAGGATATTTTCCTCAAGAATTCATTTCAAGTGTTTTATCAAAACCATTTTTTCATCTAAGATGACATTATTTTATATGTGTATGTTTCAAGTATAATATGATTTAAATGGTTTCATTTTTCTTATGATGAAATATCCATTTGTATTATATGGATTATGTGATTATGGGATGATGTTTATGAAACCCATTTTATTCGTTGGGTTATTATGAATGATGTATGTTTATTTTGTGGCACAAGTAAGAATGATTTCATTATGAGATGGGTGGGACATATATCTCCCTCCAATGCATTGGGTAAAGATTTATATCTCATGAGATAGACATGGGTGGAATGGTAAGTTAATCCGGTTCAATGTTACAGGACTGAAATGAGGAGTGAACTCGATTCAGAAAGGGACTTTATCCACTAAGACGGTCTTGGCAGCAATGCATTGGCTACTATGGAAATCATAACATGTGCGGAATGGTTGCCACAATTACATGTTTTATTCCCATTATATTTTATCACGGTTGATGTTCTATTATGATATATGCCTTACATAATTCCACAATTTATGTCTTTGCTCAAGATTTTGATGTTGAAATTTCATGTTCAAGTGCTTGCTTCCAAATGTTTATGGATTGTTTTATGTCATCAATGTTTGCCCTTACTGAGAATTTGAGCTCACCATTTTTATGTTTTATTTTCCCCAGGAAATAAATAAATGTTTTAGGTAAGGAAACAAAATTGGAAAGATCTTTATGGGAGTTGTTGAAGATATTTCAACATGATTATAATTTTATATTCTGAGTTTCCAAAGACACTAAGCTATTACGGTCCTTGTGTGTCTTTTTTTTGTTATGTATTAAGTGTTCTGCAAAAGTAATGTAATGTCCATTTACGTCAATATTTGGGTCTCTATAGTTATAATAATAATAAAAACCCATTTTTTGTAACAATTACTTCATTTTGAATGGTGTGGCCTTTTTTACAAAATTCCATTGTAATGCTCACTAGAATAAAAATTGTACCTTAAATAAAATTTAATCTATATGATTTAATAAAGATCATTTTTTGAAAAAAAATTATGGTTACCTATGATTTTTTCTAACGCCACAATCAAGAAGGTTTCAAGTGCAAAATTTTAGTTGTTTTGTTTTCAAGAAAACAAAGGTATTACCAAAAAACAATTTGGTATATTAATACTAGGTGTTATAGACATATTATTGGACATAAATATTTTTTGAAAAGATTATCAAGTTGAAAGGTAGAATGTTACCTTTAGTGGAAATTATCAAGGATATATTATTTTTATAGGTAACATTGTTCTTATTGGTAATTCGTTAATTTCAAATGTTTTATTTGCCAAGGTCCTTATGTAGAAATTAATAAGAATAAGTAAATTATGTGATTAAGGTTAACATGAAAATTATATAAATTATATATGTGTTGTATAAAAATCCAAGGATTAATACATTATTTCATCCATTCGTTTTGAGAATGTTTTCACACTTAACATAGGGGACCTTTGGATCCAAGACTCTCCTTACCTTAGTGAAATGTGTAATGCCCAGACCTGAGAAGCCCGTAGCTGATGAATTAAAATAATACATTGGAATGATTATAATGAATCAAATCTTAAAGGATAAATCAGTTTAGAAGTCTTGTAAATCCATATTACAAACATGATACCCATAATACATTGGGAAATAGGAAATACAATCATCATTCACAATAAAATGATATAAATTTTATCCTTGAACACTTATTCAAATATTTATTCTCCATTACCTAGGGAAAGGAAATATAAAAAATGTGAGATGAAATGAACATTAAGGGTATGTAAAGTGAAATTAATAATTAATCAATGAGAATAAATTAACATGGAATGGTAAATAACTGATAAAAAATTCCATTCAAAAATTTGATAAAGCAAACTCACTATAGCAAGGTATAAAACTGAAACACATTAAACTTAATCAATTAACTAAAAGGAAATGTATCCATAGATATTTCATTGAAAACCCTCATGGAAGAATAGTAACAAAAACTAAATGGGGGAAATTCATAATTTTTGGATATCATGCCCAAGGAACCTGGAAACCTATTACCATCATGAAAATTCACAAAACATTTTAAAACTATGAATAGAAACCCATTTAATTTGGAAAAATAATTAATCTCATTAGAACCTATTTATGCATCTAGAAGGATATATAAATTCTGGGGACCACCAATAAATAATAGTACAAATAATTCCTCATATTAAATAATAAAATGAATAATATGCCTTATCAAATATCTGTATTGAATAAAGAATGTGTTTTTATTAGTAATTTCCCAAATAATCAAATAACTATCAAAGTAGATACTATATGTAAAATTGAATATGGTTTAGGGAATACTAATTTCCATTGCATTATAATTTTAATATTAATGTAAATTTAGAATGAAAAATGACTAAAAAAAGTTATTGTCTTGTGATAAGGTTAATAATCAAAAAAAATTAAGTTATATTGCAAAGATAATCATCAAGAATATGTTTTAGGAAATTAATCTGTAAGTATCACAAATTTTCCCATACCACTTGAAAATTTGTATTCATAATCAACATGTAGGAATGTTTTACATACAATGATGAAAAGGGATTAATGATATAAGGTATAAAAGGGTCAGTAGATACAGTACCCAAATGAATTAAGTGGTGTATATAGTGCATGCCTTATGAAAAGAAATATAAGACAAGAATCTCTTACCATAACCTTCATATTTATGTGTGTTATTTATCCTTTTATATAGTGGATTAAAATATGTTACTAACAGATACCAGAACCACATTAATATTTAGGATATCATATATGATCCTCTTATAACATCTTATTACCCATTTGTTAATAACCATCCATTATTTTAACTGTTCTAAGTGTTAATTTCAATGTTTGTTAGGTATATTTTAACATGTTATTTTTCGTTCTTATTAAATATAACACGATTTCATCATCTCTAGAATGGAAAAAATTATTTTAATATCATATATCACCATTATATATGTATTTATAGTAGTATATTATATTTTTAGATTAGAAATGAAGTTCATTGTTCATGGAGATGGTAGCTCATACGTAGGCATGAATGCTACCTTCCTTTCATTATCGCATTAAAATAATAAAAGATAAATAATGCATATGTATATTATAATAATATTAGCATACATATTTTGTATATTTTACATAGTTTTATTAAAACTATACTTTATAACATACATCTATGGCATTAATGAGTCATATCTCATTGAGGGTGTCGTAGTCCGCACTCCTCAAAAAAAATTACGGTGTTTACATTAGATGGAAAGCATAAAGGTATGTTATAATTGAAGATTATAGAATTATAAAGATATTATAAATATATCATATATCATATATAAACATATTTTCCATCATAATGGCCACCATGATGGGTGTTAAAAGAAAATATAACAATCATTGTTTCGTGAGGTAGTAGTTCGCCGTACGCAGAAATAATATGTTCATTACACAGTAGATGGAAGTGTGTGTAAGTTTAGGAATAAATATTAAAATAAAAAAAACCTAGTATATTTATAATACAATTGTTGTTATATAATCATATAATAGGAAGAATTTAGGGTTTTTAGAATGGAAATGAAAGTAAGAAACTATATAGAAGATGTTACCTCTTAATAAGGAAACTTCTTTTGGTTCATACCAAAATAATTACTTGTAATGATTTCATACCAAAGGGTTCCTTCTAGGAAGAGGGTATGAATGTTTAGATACTATTTGGGAAATTATTGTCCGAATATAATAGATTTAGTGGTTTGAATAATTGGGATAGGTGGTAGCCTTTTATAAGGAAGGAAAAAAGGACTCATTTGGAATGATTGAAAACAAGTTAGGTACGCACAAGTTCTTACTAAATAAAATGTCATACCAACAAACCCAAACTAAATAATTGAAGTTTTTAGACTGTGATATGTCTATAAAATGGGTTTTGGACAAGTTAATAGGTCATTTGTTCCCTTAAGTTAATGTTTTAGTCCTTTATTAATCTTAATTTTTCCTTAATCACTATAATTAATATTAATCACTTACATTAATCATTTTGGTCAAAAATAAATTCATCCTTTTAGAATATAAATATTATATTGATTATAATTTTTTATGTCAATCTTTCAAAATTAAATTCACATAATAGGTAAAATTAAGAATAATTCTAACCTCACAGATATAAGAATTAGCTGGTTTTAAATGAAAAATGTTCAAATGATTGTTAAGTTGTTATATTTACTTTCAAAGTAAAATTTATTATAAAAAACTAAATTTTATGGATATATTTATAAATTATCTAATATGAATATATAAAAATATAAAATATAATTTACCATACATAATTATTTAAACATAAAGATAGTTTTTAACAAAAACGTGGTATTTTCACTATTAATCAAAAAACGATGATTCTTAGAAAAATCCTTAAAATTTACCCTAAGATAATTTTTATATTATGAATTAAAAAATTGTTTTTATTTTATAAAATTAAATTCATAAATATTTAAAAAATCAGATTTAAAATAGTTGTGACATTAAAAAAGTGGAAAATTGCCTTTATAAAAATATAGGTTTTTATGTGTGAAATAGGGGTTGTTCTTATCTTATGCATACGAAACCTAATGGATAAATATAAAAAATAATTGATTGAATATATTTTATATATTTTTCATTAAAATAATTCACTAATTAACAATTTTTATTAATTTAAACTCATGTGGTTTCATAAATATAATAATATTTCTTTTTATATCCAATTGGTTCTTATATTAATTTCTCATTAAATGTTAACCAATGAATTAATTTTATATTAGTGTAAACCATAATTTTTATAAGTTAGTTATTTTTATTCATAAAAACTAATTTAATATCTAGTGTATACCATACTATTTTAAATAATAATAGTTTAATAATATATTTTTATTTAGTGAATTTATGTCTTCCATGTAACGCAAGTTATTGAGGAAGGTACTCTTGAGTGTAACACATGCTGAATCGGTGTTTCATGCATTGAGATATATAGATTATATTTTAAAACGTTAACATATTATAATTTTTTTCAGATATTATATTAACATACACTCTTGGTGTTGCGTGTCAATAATGCTATCAAATACAAGGTTCTTATATTAGAATTTTGGGGTGTTACATTCTCCCCACCATAATTAAATTGCATCCTTTCAATTTAGACATGATCTAAGTAATATAGGGATTAAAAATAAAATATTTTTTAAATATCCAAATCATAAAAATATTTAATATCACATCTTCTTAATAAGAGATAAAGTAATGTACAGTGGTTACGTAACTAGATTCCTTAATAGGAGAACATATCAGGGAAATTGAAACATGGATATGGAAGAAAATGTAAAAAAAATTACGATGGGGAGTGATAGAGAACATGATAAGATGAAACTTATTGACCCCAAAATCATAAATCATAGGTGTGAATAAAGGTCATTGATATCATCAAAAATTATGATACTATGAAAAATCTTTTGATTCGAAACCATTTTTTTATATAGTTAAGGAATTATTTCACTCTATAAGAATGTAAGTAAATATATGTTTTTATAAGCATAATCTATTCCTTTTATTATTCATTGAAATATTTCTAATTTATCTCATAGAACAATATTCATCACATGGGGATGTAATATATCAATATTTAAAACCAGATACAAAGTTCGACTTAAACCATATCATAAATGGTTACCTTTTCTAAATTTTTTGATCCAGTACTTTCTAAGGAATGTCACTAAATTTCCAAAATTAAATTATCAATATCCTTTAAGAAACATGAAGTATCTATAAATTTTCAAATTCCACACATGTGAATAACATCATCATATATATTCTTGAAATATGGTAACAACTCAAATAATCATAAAACATTATTACAAAAATGCATTTCTTCCTATTTTTTATATAAGTAACATGTTATTGGATATATTTTATAAATAAAAAAAGTGATGTGAACTTCATTAGTGATATAATATACCACTTTTCAAAAATTCATTAATCAGTTCCAAAGTAGTTAGCACTTATCCAAATCAATCATTTATTCATTATTATATCAAAATAAAGAATATATTAATGGTTTTCTTTCCCTCAATTGTGTGTTTTCAAAAAAAATTAACTTTATACTGAATAACATTTCTTGGTACCATTAAGCATATGATTTCAAATCCTTAAAGAAAATTTATAGTGGTACATTCCTAAAATATACCATAAGACATATAACATGTATATTGCTGATAAAATATTCAAATTAAATATTACATGAATAGGTATATTAATAATTAATATTCATCTGTGTAAGTAGAATGACCAGATCATTATTCAATAGCATCATTTGGATTATATTCCTCTGACTCGTGGGACATTTATTCTCATAGTATCCCATCTCGTGATTATTGAAGCATTGTACATTGGAAAACTTTTTATTGAACTTGCAATCACAAAAATGGTTTCCATTTTCTCCACACTTTTAAAAAACTCACATTCCCTTTAAACAAGTAATAAAGTGTTTATTACCATAATTATCAAATTTCATAAAATCCTTCCTTCCCTATGTCTTCTTTGACTCATTCCCTTTTTCATGGTGCTCAAATGGAATCTTATTGTCTTGTTTTCCTTCAAATACTTATGACATGGAGAATTATTAACCCATCTAATTATCACATGATACTATATCCTCATATGATGAGAATTTTTGGGAGACTATTTCCCTTTCAAATATTGGCTTAAGACCATGAAAGATTTGATCCTTCTTAGTCTTTGGATCACATTCATCGGTGAGATTCACATTCCTTTTACTATATTCCATTTTTAAAAATGGAATATACTGGATTAAATCATAACATAATATATAATTATAAATATGGTATAGCACATCAATTTATGCGTTGTGAATTCTAGAATCATAAAATATCGATACGTTGGGGAAATATTTACTTTTAAATCCTTCATAATGGTTTGAAAATAAAATTCCATTTATCATAAGTGTATCCCCCAGGACTATCCAACCGGGTGCACATTAAGGCATGTTATTCTGTAATAGGTTACCTAGAGTAAGTCCCGTAACACCTTGTCAGAGTTATTACTCTATGTAACATCTATTCTATAGCCACATACACTTTTAGTACCAAAAAATGATGTATTGGTAAGAATACCCACTTTATATCTACCTTAAAAATATTTAAGGATGTTCTTCTATAATTATACTCAATATAAATATTTGGATTATTATCCCTAATCTATGTATTTATAAATATACATTTCAAGGTTTCTATTAAACATTATTTGATACCAACTATAAAGCCTTGACCCCAAAAGACCGAAGCTGGTGCATTGCATTATTTCATTGGAAGGATTACAAGGAATCAAATCCAAAAGGAATGATTAGTTTAGTAGTCTTGTAAATACATATTACATACATTATACCTATAATAAATATTTAAATAGAAAATATAATCATGATTCACAATAAAATTAAATAAAATACATCCTTTAATACTTATTAAAATATTTATTCTTCAATACTTGGGGAAAGGAGACATAATAACTGTGAGCTCAAATGCTTAGTAAGGATAAGTAAAATGAAATAAAATAATGAATCAAGGAGAATAAATTAACATGGTAAGTTAAATAACTTATAAAAAATTGTTTTCAAAAAGTAGATAAGGAAAAATCACTTTAGAAAGGTATGAAACTGAAACACATTCCATTTAATCAATGAACAAAAAAGAAATGTATCCATATATATGTCGACGTGAAATATCATGGATGAATAATAACTCAAACTAAATGAATTAAATGTGTAATTATTTTACATAATGTATGAGTCTCATGAAAACCTATTATTTTCAACACGTTTTACAAGATGACTTAAAACTATGGATATAAACTTGTTTAATTTGGCCAAATAATTTTCCTCGTGAGAACCTGTCGATGCATCAAGGGTTTATATAAAGTCCAGACCCCACCCATCAATAACATTCCAATGAATTCCTCATATAAAATTATCAAATTAATAATATTACTTATCAGATATCTATATTTAATAAAGAAAAATATTTTATCAATTATTTCAAATTTAATCAAATAACTATTAAAGTAGATACCGTATGTAAAATGGTATATGATTTATGCCATACAAATAACCATTTTATGAGAATATAGATATTCAAGAAAATTTCCAATGAAAAATGATTACACTAATGTGATTTTTCAAAGATATTTTTAACAGTAACAAATCTAATTGAGATTTCAAAGATAACCATTAAGAATTTGTTTTAGGGAATTAATCATTAAACATACCAATGTGTCCCATAACACTTAAAACATTTAATTAATAATCCAAATTAAGGAAATTTTTTCATACCATGATGAAAAAGGATTCATGATATAAGGTATAAAATGGTAGTATATAAACTATAAAAATGAAGTAAGCGGTGTATATAGTGTTTGTCGTATGAAAAAAAAGTAATACAAGAATCCATTTCCTTAACCTTCCTTTTGATGTGTGATATTTATCCTATTTTTTAATGGTTTAAAATATGTTAATAACTTATAAAAAACCATATTAGTATTTATTATATCATATATTATCCTCTTATAACATATTATTACCCATTTGTAAAAAACCATTCATTATTTTAACTATTTCATGTGCTAATTGTCTAGTTTGTCGAGTGTGTTTTAACATGTTATTTGACATTATTATTAAATATATCATTTATTAATAATATAAATAATATAAACTATTATTTTATTATCATATATAACCACTCTATATATAATTCTAGTAATCTATAATGTTTGGATATTATAAATGATGTGCATCGTTCTTAGAGATGGTAGGTTGCACATACGCATGAATGCTACTTCATTTATTTGTCTCATTAAAATAATGAAAGATAAATGATACATATGTATATTATAATTCCAGAAGAATTTCTATGTTATATATGTTACATAGTTTTACTAAAACCATTATTTATATGTTTCATTTGTTTCATTAATGAGTCATATCTCTTTGAGTGGGCGGTAGTCCACACTTCCTCAAACGAAATTATCGTATTTACGCGAGATGAAATCAAAAAGGTATGTTATAAATGAAAATTACAGAAAAAATACCGATATTTTTAATATATTATATATCATATATAAACATATTGTCCAACATAATGTCCACCGTGAGGGTTTTAAAGGAAAATTTAACAATCATCGTTTCATGAGGCAATAGTTCATCGTACCTAGAAAAGGTATGTTTGTTACCCATTAGATGGAATTTTGTGTATGTTTATGTATAAATATTAAAATAAAAACATAATAGTATATTTATTATAATGTTTTTTTATTTAAGAATAGAATAATTATATTTTAGGGGTTGTAGAATGGAAATTAAAGTAAGATACTATAGAAAAGATGTTACCACTTAATCGAGTAACTTCTTTTGTTTTATACCAAACGAGTAACTTAAAAAGATTTATAACCAATGGGATTCTTCTTGGTATAGAGTAGGGATTTTGGGATACTATTTAGACATGTATTTTCCTAACTTATGGGGTTTGAGACGTGTGAAGAAGTGGGAGAGGTGGTGGCCTTTTAAGTGGAAGGAAAAGGAGTCACTCAGAATTTTTTATAACAAGTTAGGTATACATATGTTCTTAGATAATAAAAAGTAATAACAAACCATAAAAAGTCATGAATTGAAGGTTTATGGCCAATATATTTCCCTCCACTCAGTTTTTTATGATTTGATAGGTCAATTGGCCCTTAAGTTTACATTTTGTTTCTTTATTAGGATTAATTTTTTCTTAATCACTATAATTAATATTAATAATTTTCACTAATCATTTTTATAAAAAAAATTAAATTTATCTTATTAGACTCTAAATATCATATTTATTTCAATGTTTTATGTCCATTTTTTTAAAATAAATTCACAGAATTGGGAAAATTATGATTAATGCTGATCTCGGAGACGGACGAATTAGCTGGTTTTGGTAGTAAAATGTTCCAATGATTTTAATGTTTTTATATATAATTTCAATGTGAATTTGATTGTAATAAAATAAATAATATTAAAATATTTATAATTGATCTAATATAACTTTATGAAAATTTAAAATATAGTTTATCATAAATTATTATTTAAATAAAAAGACCATTTTTAATAAAAAAGTTGTATTTTCACTATACATCAAAAAATGATGTTTCTCAGAAAAAATACCAAAAAAAACCTAATTTAATTTCTATATTATGAAGTCAAAAAATAATTTGATTTTATAAAATTTTATTCATAAGTATTTCAAATTTAAGATTTAAAATAGGTTCTCCCTTAAAAGGGGAGAAAATTGCCTTTATTAAAATATAGGTTTTTATATGTGAAATAAGTTTTATTCTTATCATATGCATATCAAAACTAATGTTTAATTATAAAAAATATTTAATTGACTATATAACATAAGTGTTTAATTAATCAAATCACTAAATAGTTATTTTAATTATGTTAAAACTCCTTTGGAAGCATATATATAATGATATTTATTTTTTTATCCAATTGGTTCTTTTTTTGTTTCTCATTAATTTTTAACCAATGAATTAATTTTACTGGTGTAAACCATAATTTTTATAATTTAGTTATTACATTTCATAAAAAATAATTTAACTGCTATTTTATATCATATTACATTAAATAATAATATTTTAACAATACATTGTTATTTGGTGAAACTCGGTCTTGTGTGTAACACAAGCTATCGAGGAAAGTCGCTCTTTCATATATTTCATGTTGTCTCAGTGTTACATGAATTGAAATATATATATTCTATTTAAAATTGTAAGAATATTATAAAGTATTTGGATATTATATTACCTTGCAGTCTTGGTTTTGTGTGGCATACATGTTATCGAATACAAGGTTCTTACTTTAGAATTTCGGGGTGTTTAAAAATGGTAGATCACTCTTGGTTATAGAATAGATGTTTAGGACACTATAACCTTAGAAACTTTTGTACGTTGACTAATAAAATAATTTTTTTAAATTTACCATAACAAAGTTTTTATTCATCAAAATTTTGTGACCCTTTTCAATATGGCAAGAAACATAATTCTAGTTTTAAAAATATTAATGAAGTATCAATATCTAATTATTTATAGTTAGTGCACATGGATTTATTACCTCCTTAAAAATATGGAATTATTGGGGGAAATTATTTTTTTTTTAATTTTTTTTATTATTATAATGGATATAAATGGGTCTATTACCTAGAAAAATAATTTGAATCATTTTTTTTAATTCAAACATTTGTAGCCAATGTTACAAATGAGAAAAACCTTCCCTTGATAATTTTTAATAGTAATCATAGATTGGAATTTGTAAATTTTGATTTTAATACATTTTATAGTAAAAAATGAATTACACATAACATTTCAACTCCTATAACTCCTTAGTAAAAAGTTTTTTTATGGAAAAAATTGTATTCTTCAATAAATAACAAGAACCATGTTGTGTGAATGCTCAATTGATAAATTTTTTTCACTAGATCTATTAGTACTATTTATTTTCCTATAAATATTGTTTTGATAAGAGCTTTTCATAATAAAAATCCTTATAAATTATGGACTAGTAAAAAACCAAAATTTTTATACTTCATTGTTTTTTGATGTAAGGTATTCATCCTGAATACAAATAATAATTTATAAAAACTTGTACCCAAATCTAGTAATGTAATTTTCTTAGGTTATTTCAATATTGATAATGAATATAGAGTATTTAATAAAAATTATGTTTCTATTTAGGAATAATTACATTTTATGTTTAATGAATTCAAACCTTTTTATTTCCAAAGACCCCAACTAACATCATCATCAGATGTGTTTTCAAAAACAGATTTTTAACCATTGTTATAAAATTCTCTTTATAATGAAAATAAGCATTTCTGAACTATTTACTCAAGAAGATTCTATACCTTCTTTTAATGAACATTTTTTACAAAACCTAATAAATCAATTGTTTCATAGGAATTATTCCAGTGATAGTATCATTGGAGATGTCAATAAACCAATTAGGACTAGAAGTTCTTTATGAAATGAAATTGGCCTCCTAGATTTTCATTCCCAATTTGAAGCTAAGAATCTTGATGAAACATTAGGTGATGATTATTGGATTTAGGAAATTTAATGTGACCTTAATAAATTCTATAGGAATAATGTGTGGACCCTGGTTAAACAACCTAAATAAAATTACATAATAGTAGTAAAATGTGTATTTCAGAATAAGTGTGATGAAAATGGAATATTTTTTATAAATAAAAAATTACTTATTACTCGAAGATATAATAAAAATGAATAAATATAGTATTGAGGAACCAATTCTCTAGTAAAATTGCTTGAATCTATTCATATTCTACTATACTTTTCAACATTCATTAATTTCACTCTTTTTCAAATGGATGTAATGTGTTCTTTTCATTACATTTATGTTCAATAAGATGTTTTTGTTTAAAACCCTATATGTTGTGAACATAAAAATCATCATAAATATAATTAAAAATGTACTTAAGATTTATAAAAAATTAAACAAGCCCTTAGTGCTTGGTATGATATATTAACATGATTTTTATTGCAATAAAATTATGTTAACTGAACCACTAATCCAACTCTCTTTATAAAGAAAATTAATAAAAACATTATGATTATTCAAATATATGTTTATCACATTATATTCTAGTAAAATCAACACTATTTAATATATTACATTTTGGATATTATAAAATATGTGTTTGAGATGATAATTATGGGTTAGTTAAATTACTTTTTAGGTATTCAAATATCTCAAAAACAAAAAATAACATTTATATCTCAAAATAATTATATAAAATATCTTATTAAAAATTTTGTATTTGGTATCTCTAATATAACTTATACGTTCATATTTTATAAAAAATTGAATTAAAAGTTCATTCAGAAGCTGAATTTGGTGGTTGTAGAATGGATAAAAAATTACCTCATGAACATGTCATTTCATAGAGGATTAAATAGTTCCACTGTTTTGTAAAAACAATACTCAGTAGCATATTATGATGTTGAAGATAAGTATGTAACAACTAGAAGTTGTTGTGCTCATGTGTTGTGGATGTAACACACACTCACGGATTAGGGCCTAAGGTTTACAAAAAATCAAACACTCTGTGATAATACTAGTTCCATTTTTGTAAGTAATAACACTTTACATCACACCCATTAAAAACACATATATATTTTTCATCACTTTCATATGGATAAAAACTAAAAGAAGGCATTGTTTTAAAATTTATCAAAATGTAAGAACAACATGATGATATTTTTATAAAACCAATATCAGTGTATATATTGGAATACGTTAAAAAGAGGTTAGTAATGATCAATGTAAAATGATCTTTCATATTTGTTTCCTATTTAAAAATATCCTTATATTAAGAAATACTTTTTTTATATGAAGAGTACATATGTTTTTTTATATTCAAACACATTTTTTTCAAATTCTAAGTTTTATTAAAAATATTATAATAATGGATTTACCAAACATGCATTTTCTTAAAGTTATCATAGTTAATATTAATAAATGGATAATTAGCCTCAATTTTTTTATGTTTTTCGAACTCATATTTAAAAAAAATGTTTCTGGATTCATAAAATTATCAAAATAAGTATTATTTTTAAAAACAGAGTATCTTATTCTATTTATAAAAAATATTTTTTTCATTTTATATCTAATATTTCTCTATTTATGTTTTAATTATATAACTATTATATTCATTATTTTTAAAATCTTTTAATATACTTAGTTTTAATGAAATTAAGAAGAACATGTTATTGGTGTAAAAGGAATTTTCTAATTTGAATGGTATTATTCTAATCATTTATTATTTTCTCTATCTTATTATAATAATTTATGTTTTTTGTTGATATAATTTTTTATTATTCTTAAAAACATTTTTTTGTTTTCATTTTATTATTTTTTAATATTATTCACTCTCCATACATTTCTTTTTAAAAAACTCAAGAGTTCAAGACACTTCATTTATTTGTTCAGAGAAATTTCAAAATTCGGATCGAAAGGCTTATCATATCAACTACTAAAATTGTTTTGGAAGGTCAACTATAATCTCAATTACATATAAAATGGATGGACGCTCTATCCCACATTATTTTATCAATACATTTTTCAGTGATCTGCTTCTGCCTTAAATTATTCATAGTATGAATTTTTTCTTTTTGTCTGATAGAATGTATTCAGTGTTGTTATGATAGATGAAAAATATGATTTCCAGAAATGGTTTTCCTTTGAAGAAATTTTATTAAAAAGATGTAATTATTGAAAAATACAATTTAACATTAAAAAATTACATTATATTTCAAGGATGTGATTCAATTTGGGTAGAAAAGTATGATCTTTAAATTGATTAGTATCCCCTAGTACTTATTAATGTGTTTCATGCTTCATTGAAGTTTATCAAATAAAAATATAAGAATTCATTCAGAATATATAGAAAAAATTACAAATTAGTAGTAAGGAAATTATCAAAACTAGTTAGAGTACCATCCTAAGGTTATTCACACTTTCCATCAAAAAAAGTCTAGATTATCTTGGAACATTTTATAAAAGTGGAAATGATGATTCTATGTTTTCCAACAGGGAAAATTTCTCAAAATTTTACAATATTAATCTTGAAAATAAAATTATAGATTTATGGATGAAATGATTTTTAATTCCAAAAATAGGAGACCGAGTTACTCTAAAATTAACTTACATTTTAGAATTAGTATATTTAGTCAACATAAGTAATATTGACCTCGTAATGTTTTTTTACTATTTAGAATGTTATGAAAAATTCCATCAAGTAAAAAATTATAATTTTTCCAGAATTTTTTTATAAAATTATTAGATAATGTTTTAATATTTTAAAACCAGAAAAATGGTCTCATGTTATAAGGGAAAAGGTTTCTTTTATCAGTGATGATATGATAATAATATTGACGATGATGTTTGAGGAAAAGTATAAAAAGTTTTTTGAAAAATATAATGATGTTTCATTAATGGTAGAACCATCAAACAAATCTTATAAGAAGAAAAATAAGAAAAACATTTAGGTTAAAACCTCTCCTCATAAATATGAAAATAAATCAGTGAAGAAAAAATAAGGTATTTGAAGAGGTTTTATAGAATAGATGAGACTCAAAGCTTATAAGAATCCTTGTCTTCTGAAAATAAGATTAGATCATTCAAAGGATAAGGCCATAATAATTCATTATGTTGAATATATTAAGAAATAAAATAAAAATCAGAATCAAAGGAAGATACTTTAAGAAGCCCTGATGAGTAATGTTTTTTAGCAATATGTAGAAACAATATTAAGAAATTTTGTTTTACCTATTGATCTACCAAACCTAGATGCTAGGTTAGTGGTTCCAGAAACATTATCGGTTCATGCTAATAATTTCTCTAAAAAAGTGAAAAGAAAAAGTAACTATCCACCATTTAGTTTTAGTAGTGACACTAGAAAGAAAATCCTCACCTTCAGTAGAAAAAATATTGGCACCAATTTCCTTAAGGAAATAGATTGTCAGAATAGAGTGTGACCTTAAGGAAGATATCAACATGAAATTCATTGATTTGATATAAGGCCACAAAAAAGTATCAAATAAGGATATTTAGAATTATTTAGTAGATTAATATGAAAATGAGAATAATAAAAAATATGGACAAGAAATAAAAGAAGGTGAAAAAAAGATTAAGTTTTTGAAAATGTTTAAGAAGAATAAAGTGAAGAGGATAACAACAAGATGAGAAATAATTATAAAATGGTGAAATTGATGAAAAAAAAATAAATCTGATAAATCATTGGATTAATCCCCATAAACATCATCCTAATCAGAATTAACCTCAAAGGTAGATTATAATAAATCTGAAATCATAGAAATGGAATCCTCATCAGAAGCCAAAGTAGTGTCGTTATCTAATAAGGTTGATAATGATCATGTTTCAAAAACAAAAACTTTGGAAAATACCAATATCAGTTATGTAGAATCTTTTTAAATTTCTAATGATAAATATATTCCAAAAAATATTGATATGTTGGAAAGCAATTGAAAAAAGTTGATAAGATTAAAATAAAGTTTGACAGTATTGGAACAAGTCACACAAAGCTTCCTCGGACTAATAATTAATTATTGGAGTTCATGTGAAAAAAATTTCCAATAGTTTTTTAGTACATTATTCAATCATTGAAAAAATTGGAACTTATTAATCATTATCATCCATGACTTTATGCAATAGGTCACCTACTTCATGATAGTTTATCCCATAAATTGAACACTATCAATATGTTGACTAAATCAGTAATTTTTATTCAGGATTATTTAAAATCATTTCAAGAAAATTAAATTTCACATATAAGGTCTTATAATATAATGTTGAAGTTTTATTATGAAATTTATTATGAATTTAGGACTCATGATAATAATATTCAAGAGATGATGAAGTTTTTTGTGGAATAATCTAGATCCTATAGTAAATTATCAATGAACATGTCTGAAAGGGTGATATTTGGTGAAAATTTCTAAGACTAGGCAGATGACCAGACTGAATAAGTAGATGCACTCAATATCAAAATCTAATACCTAAAAGGGAAAATTGTGAGAGTGCATTTTTTGGAATATGGTTTTTTCATTCTCAAAGATTAAAACGAGGATCATATCTAGGATGTAAGGAAAATGGTGAGAGTGCATTTTAGATAATTCATACCTTTTCAGCATCTTTTTAAAAAAATCAAAGAGGGGTAAATATTTTTAAGGGGATATTTATTATAGTAAGGGGAGATATTCTATAAGGGAATAGTTATTTATTAGGATGTGATAATACTCTAAAGGGATTTTTTCATATTTATCATTCTCTCCATTGTATTCAGAATACATATAAACTCAGACGGATTTAATAATCATGTTATATTATTAAATATGATGTTTTTTAAATGAAGGATTTTATGTTTTATAAATTTTTATTCCATTTATGTTTTATAGTTTTTGCTTTCCAAAAAGGGTGAGATTATTGAGTTATTAGTTTTCTAACTAACATTTCTATTAATGTTTATTTTGGAAATCCCAAACACTTTCATTATTATTACATTACTAATTTTTTATATCCAAATATTATTAGAATTTTTTTGTATAAAATCTATAATTTTACTATACATATAATTATTTATGATGTCTTGATTAATATAAACTAACTTTCTTCATTACGATTATCGTAATACATATGGGTCTGATTAACATCCTACTCCCCTTTATCATATATGATATAAGAATTTTTTCCTTATTTTTTTTACTAAAAAAATATTTATAATCACATTGATATTGGTGTTGATAAACATCAGACTCATACTTATAAAGATGATTATAATGTCATTTGAATTAAATTCTATTAGACTGACTTAGTTTTAAATTGTAATAGAGAAAATTAATTTCAATATAAATGAATTTCTTTTACACTATAATTTTGTAAATAAATTAGGTGTTAGAAAATCATTTTACAAATATCCATTCAAGTGTCAAGAGTTCATGACACTGAGACAAAATCAGATAAATATGACTTTTGGGGACAATATGTCTGTTGGGATGGTTTCCAATAAATACATGGTCACTTGAAGAGTTTTAAGTTAATGATTAAATTTTCTCTATTGATTTTTCTAATGTTTAAAAAGTGTGAACATATTGTTCTTATTATTTTTTATTACTTTAGTGGGAGTAATTCTTAAAGAAACCCTGTTAGGTTTCCTCTTTGAAAATTTTTTTTAATGGTATCATTTACTGATTTTTCATTATGATCAAGGGATTTTAGTTATATAAAGATGTAAAATCCAATCATCATATTGGTCGAGGGATTTCATGGATAGAAATGTAGATTTGATCCATTGGACTAAGGGATTCTAGGTATAGGTAGTTTTATAAGTCGATCTTCGTATCGAGGGATTTCATTATTTTAGAAGGACAAACATTATTGTAAGTATGAAACAAGGGACACCATTGGACAAGGTTTGTGACTACAATACTCTTTATGTTAAAATATATCTATACTTTATATATATATAATTCATTCATAAATTTTTTCTATTAATTTTCTTTTTCTTACATGATTTTAATTTATTTTGTACTATTATTTTTCTAGTTTTATCATAATGACTCTCATTATAAGAAACATAATATATTTTATCAATCAGATATATTGTGAATCTGATACAGACTTCACTAAACGTATCTACTTTTAGTACAATCTATTTACCCTAATTTAATCATATACTTTATGATTACTACTTTATTACTCTTATATATAAAAATATATCTTGATTATGATTCTTTGGTAATCGGATTGATCCAAGCCTGAATCCTATTTTTTATATTAGGATGATTTTTTGAATTTTTTTAGTTTAATTAATTTTAAAATAATGTTTTTTAAAAACTATAATTTAACCCACAATTATAATTGATATATATATAATATATTCTTAAATGATAATATCAATATATATCATATTGATATTAAACAATACATTAATCTATAAATTCTTATCCAAAGTTCAATATAATCCCTTCCAAAAATGGTTAACTATATTATCCCTCCACTGTTCAAAATTTATAATCAATGTCATTAAATTTATCATAATAAACTTATAAATAATAAACTATATATAATATTTTATCACTTGATTGTCACATTTTTAACATGTGAATACCTTCATCATGTATTCTATTAAAACATTATAATAAACTAAATTATCATAAAACTATATTAAAAACAATCATTCCTTCTCTTTTGTTATATAAATCACAAAATATTGGATGTATTCATTAGGTCATCAAACTCTATAAACTCAATGAATGATAGCATAAATAGAATTTTGAACAAACCTTTAAGGTAATCAATACTATCAAATTTACTTTATCCATATCAATCATCTCTTTATCTAATATAAACATTATTTTCTTACCCTCGGTAACAAGTTATGGGTTATATAACCATAACTAAAATATCCCAGTTCCCTTAAATAATTTTTTTAGTCTATTAGAAGAACTTAACTTATTTTTTAAATTACATAAAAAACATATATTTAATATTCTTATATATTTAATCATTTTTATAATATAATCCTATAATTCCAATCCATAAATAATAAAATCATCGCACATCCTTCTTAGACCACTAACTAGGATTCTCTATATTATTCGTTAACGCTTATTTTTGTTCATCTATTATTTGTAGTCTCTTCATAATCAAAAATATAACCATTACTCAAACAACCTTTCATATTCTCTTCATGAGAATTCCCTTGAGGAAATTGATTTTTATAATTACCGTAATTTCCTCATTTAGAACATTTACCCATTGATAATAAATTTGTGATAAAAATATTCCCATTAATTTCATTAACTGAACATTTTATTTTCCCCCAAATGTTTTTTACTATAATCCCTTATACACCACAAAAAAAATATCTTCATGTTCTTTTGTGAAATTACCTTGAGTGATTATTCCCACATTATCAAAATAAAGGAAACTGAATCTTCATTACTTTATGGTCTCCCCTACCAAGAATCATAGTGAATTCTATCTTTATCTTCTTTTCTGAATCCAAGAATTGGAAAAGGTGCACAATGTTAGTCCAGTTTCATGATAATAGATTTGGAATAATAAAAACATCCATCACCACACTCATCATACTATTTGGATTCACATTAGAAATTTTTTCATCACATTCAATGTTAACCCAATACCTTCTTGTTACTTCCATTGACTAAGAGAAAAAGGCATAATGTGATCAAAACAAATCATAATTGAAATCCACTAAATTATGAAAATTCACATATTGGATGTCTAAATCGTGAAACTGGCTTTTGAATTTATAAAACCTTGAGATTTACCTAGATCATCCATTATTTTCATATATTTTAATCCTTTATTATTTTTCTCAAAGTTTTTTTGGATTTCCAAGTCAAATCACCCAAGATTTTTAAATTTGGTGTACAACAATGCATGTTTTCGTGCACCAGGTGACGATCAATTCTAGTTAAATATACCCTTTTGTGAGTTATTAACTATAAATACTCATATTACAATGCCATATCCACTTATATTATCTAAATTTTATCTTATTTCTTGGAAATAACATCATATATCCATTACCAAAAGTCCAGGTCATTTCCAAATACATTGTATCATCCTTTGACATATCCTCTGAGATATCCCCAGTTATATCCTTAGAAATATTCCTAAGGATCGCACTACTTTTTTCTCATCCAAGTGTTTTGATAATCCATTCCTTTGATACCAACTATAATGACCTAGTATTTTTATTCATTGTCATTACATCTTTTAAGATGAATACTTGATACATTATATAAACAAATTCCATAAGAATGTAATAGTTTATAGTCATTATAGAAAAAGTACACAATAATTTAATTGTGGTGAATGATATTTAAAAACACCCACATAGATCATTCCCTTTAGTACTTTTCCCAAATATTCTCTACTTATAACATTTTTTTATAACATAGGGAATGTATAAAATAAGAAATTTTGATCCCATATGCTAATAAATGGGAAAAAATTGAGATATGTAAGTGGAAATTTAACATATAGGTATGAGATCATGATCGTAACATATTAAAACCATATAATTAATATTAAAGATTAAAATAATGATTCATGTCACAAATATTAGCAATTCATAAGACACGGTTCATATGTAAAACAATGTACATGAGCCATTGGATCATAAAATTGGTATAAAACATGGAATTATGGCCTATAAATATATGTATAAAATAATTTTCATAGTAGTCAACACTCATTTAAAAAACGTATTAGGGAACACTATGGGTGTATATAACCCATTGTAAATACACAACACCATACCTAGTGGTTGCACATTAATTAAATTGGAATGGGTTTACTACACAAACCATAATTGTTATCATGGTTTACTCCCAAGACCATTATAGTGAGAGAATTCCATTACTAAACTGAGTTCTGTTCCCATTCCATTCAATCAATCCCATGAAATATAAATCATTAACTAGTTATTTATAGGGAGATGTAGGTCCCATTGATTTTTTGTTATAATATAGCCAGTATCACTAGTTATAACATAACCACCATCTTTAGTTATAACATAACCACCATTGCATAATGAGATTCATACATATTTTTTCCATAAAATTATAAAACATTCATAATATCATAACCCATGAAATAAAATGGGTTTCATAAATATCTCATCAAAAAATAACCTATATAAAATATATAGGTTTCAAAATCATTTCATTATTTTATCAAATCATAACCTAATAAAAAATAAGTGGGTTTCCTAAACATTTTATCAAGGTGTTACCCATGGAAGAGAAATGGATTTCATAACTATATTTTTACAAAAAATATAACCCATTCAGATAAATAATAATAATTGTAACCTTGAATCACATCCCCAATAAATTATAAGTTAGATCAAAGAATTTCATCTTATATGGAAGATTATTTTGGAAGATAAATCACTTGGAACATTTATTTAGAAAAATAACCTTTCTATATAAATCATTTTTAAAAATTAAACCTTATAAAATAATTTTAAATCCTTTTCCTTTAAAGTAAACATGAAAACAAATAAAGGATTGTTTAATAATAATTTTAAAAAATTCTTGAGGAAAACATCAATTCAAATTTGGAAAATACTTTTAAAAATATAAACCATTTCAAAAATTCTTTTTATTTGAAAATAAAATTGAAAAATTTAATGGGTGTTTTTAAAAAATAATGGTCATGGTTGTGGGAAATTATTTTCAATCCATACAAATTAAATTAATTATTCATTTCACATTTTTGGTGAAATCAAAAATATAATTTTTTTAAACAAAATGATGACTTATATTAAAAATATTATAAATTGAAATATGAGTAAAAATGTGTTTATAAAATCATTTTATTAATAATAAATACATTTTCAATTTTTTTTAGAAAACATGGTTTTAGAAAGGATTGGGTTTTTGACAGAAAAGTTGATTTTTATTAAAAACATTATTTTTGAACTATATAGTAGATAAATAGTATAATATTAAAATAAAAAATGTATTATCATGAAATAAAGACTAGAATAAAATTATTTTTTTAAGATATTTATCAAAATATTTTATCATTGTGAACATGATCATAAACAATCCTCATAAACGATGAGATTGTAACATTAAATCATAGCCACCTTGGTAACATTCACACATAAAACCCATGATGGAATATAATTAAATGAAAAATAATATATCATAATTATAAATAAATTCATGATATTACTTGTTAAAGGGTATTTATATATTCTTCATAAGGAAGATATATGTATACCATAATCATATATTTCAAAGAAGGTAAATTAAAACAAAAAACAGTTACTTTTTTGGAAAATTTGGACCTGTAAACCCCATGAATGAGATATCGTAAAATGGATATGTAAATAAAATTAATGTTTATTATAATAACAATAATATAATACATTAATGTTATGTATGTAAAAAACATACAAAAATAATGTAGTGAATATGAAATTTATCTCAGAAAAAATAAAAGTTAGAGGGAAATTCCTTACCGTATGTTTCAACATACTTTATACTCATTTGAAAAACTTGTATAAGAAATATAATTTTACTATAAATATATTATATGACCTTAATTATAAATATTATACCATATATGATTTTATTAAATTCTTTTTATAACCAATTTATTAAAAAATTAGTGTTAATATCATATTTCAGATAAAAAATGATTTTTTTCATAAATGTTTTGATTTTATATTTTTTTATTATTATTTTGATAGTTATTAACTAATCAAAATAATAATAATAATGACATAATTATTATATTTATACATAAATTTTGCTTTTTTTACTAATCATTAATGATGGTTTTGAGAAATGAAGTATGTTATGATCATGGTGATGGTATGTCGTAGATAAACATAAATAATGTTTCCATTTTTCAATGATCATTATGAATAAAAGGTATGTAAAACCATATAATTAAAAAATTATAATAATACCATAAATAAAAATTAATTTTCATTGAGCATATTTATATATATCATCCATGGGCTATAGTGATAAAAAGAGAGTCACATCATTTCTTGAAGGAGATAGTCTAGACATAGACGAATGTTGTTACCATCCTTTAATAAGATAAATGGTATGAAATAAAATGATATTTTATCTTTTAAAAATTATATATATTAAATTAATATCATTATTATTCCTTGTACATCATATATTATTATCCTTATTATCTTATATGTAAATTGTTAGTAAAAAATGTATCATGTTGCTTCATGAGGCGGTCGTCTGCCATACACATGAGCGACATTATCATATCCCTTAAGAAATGAAAAATAAAAAAAATTATATATGATATAATTACTCCATGTATATAATTATTTTATATATCTCATATATATACATTATATCTATCATCATACCCAACCATGAGTGGGGATAATGGAAAAAATGACATTGGCTTATGATGTGATATTCTACTGAACACATAGATAATGATTTTATAACCTATTTTGTGGAAGGAGAAATAATTTTAGAAAATGAACATAATATAATAAAATTTAATTAAATTAAAGATATTGAAGTTATTATATAAATTTTTTTAACAATAATTGATGGATTTTTAGGAAGAATGAAAATAAAAATGTTTGTTGAAGAACATTTCCACTTTTTTAGGTATTCTCCTTAAATCTACACAAAAATCCTTCATATATTGACTTTCTATCCAATATACGGCCTATAGAATAATTGTAGGGAAATTGGTATGGTTATTAGGTAGTAAACCCATTTTTACCTTAATTGTGGTAATTAATTTGTTTTTATTTCACAATTCATTTTAGTCGAACACCATGTTGAACCTTTTCAAAAATATAAAATATCATAACTCCAAATATAAAAACTATTTGTCTCAATTTAATCTATAGAAGTGGGAAAAAAATATTTAAAATTATTCATGTAGATGCAATGAGAAATCATGGATTTAATGAGAAAATGACCAAAATATTACAATGCTTTTATATAAAAATTCAATATGAAATTGATTCCTATTAAATAAATAGTATTAATTTATGTAAACACTAATACTAAAATGGTATTTATCAGCGCTCAAAATGGGCTTTAACAATGCTAAAAAAAGTGATGTAAAGCTTAACGCTGATAAATGGGGGGTGTCCCATTTATCAGTGCTAGAAAATCATTGATAAATTCCCTACTTGCTGTAATATAAAAATATGCAGTAGCACACCCAAACAAGACCTAAAAAAATCAGCATATCAATAAGTATACCCATACAAAATTAAAACATAATTCATAAGGAAATTTTTGCAAGTGTTCCTATACCACAAGTATACACATACACCATTAACAAATAATTAATAAGTTAATTAAATACATAAAGAATTTAATTCAGAATTAAAGGGGTTGGGGCTGTTTAGGGGTTCGGGGTGGCTATCCAAGGGGTGTGTGGGTGTCCAGGGGTGGGGGTGTCTGGGGGGGTGGGGGTGTCTGGGGGGAAGGGGGTATCCAGGTGGATAGGTTTGTCCAAGGGAGTGGGGTGGTGTCCAGGGGGTAGTGGAGGCTATCCATGGGGGTGGGGTTGTCGAGGGGGTGGGGGTGTCCAGGTGGTGGGGTGGTGTCGAGGAGGGGTGGGGGCGTCTAGGGTGATGGTGGGTTGTCCATGAGGTTGTCCATGGGGGTGTCCAGGGGGGTGGGGTGGTTTCCAGGGGGTCTAGGGAGTTTTTGGGTATGTCCAAGTGGGTGGGGTGGTTTCCAAGGGGTGGGGTGGATATCCATGGGGTTGGGGTGTCTAGAGGTGGGGGTTTTTAGGTGGTGGGGTGGTGTCTAGGAGGGGTGGGGGTGTTGTTCAGGGGGTGGTGGGTGTCTAGGGGGTGGGGTGTGTCTAGGGGGTGGGGGTGTCCAGGGTGGGGGGGCTATCCATGGGGGTGTCTGGGGGGGTGGGGTGGTGTCCAGGGGGTTCGGGGGATTTACAGGGGTGGGGGTGTCCAGAGGGGTGGGGGTATCTAGGTGGTGGGTTGGTATCCATGGGGTGAGGTGGGGTTATCCAAAGGGGGTGGGGTGGTGTCCATGGGGGTGGGGGCGGTCCAGGGGGTTGGTGGGGCTGTCCAAGGGGGGTGGGGTGGTGTCCAGGGGGTGGGGTGGCTATCCAAGGGGGTGGGGTGTCTAGGGGAAGGGGGTGTCCAGATGGTGGGGTGGTTTCTAGTAGGGTTAGGGGTGTCGTCCAGGGGGTTGGTGGGTGTCCAGGCAGGGTGGGGGTGTCCAGGGGGTAGGGGCTGTCCATGGGGGTGTTTAGGGGGGTTGGGGTGGTGTCCATGGGGTTGAAGGCTTTCAAGGGGTGGGGTGTCCAGAGGTATGGGGGTGTCTAGGGGGTGGGGTGGTGTTCAAGTTGTGTGGGGGTGGTCCAGGGGGTTGGTGGGGTTGTTAAAGGGGGTGGTTGGTGTCTAGGGGGTGGGGTTGATGTCCAAAGGGGTGGGGGTGTTCAGGTGGTGGGGTGGTGGGGTGGTGTCTAGGAGGGTTGGGGTTATCGTCCAGGCGGTCGGTGGGTGTTCATGGGGTGGGGGTATCTAGGGGGTGGGGGTATCTAGGGGTGGGGGTGTCCAGGGGTTTGGGGGTCTAGGGGGTTGGTGGGGCTGTCCAAGGGGGGTGGGTGGTGTCCAGGGGGTTTGGGGTGGTTGTCAATAGGGGTGGGGTGTCCAGGGGGTGGGGGCATCCAGGGGGTTGGGGTGTCCATTTTAAACAAAAGAGAGACACTTTGAGTGATACCTGACACAATGTGACTCGGATTGAGGTGGGTATGACTCTTACACGTCACAAATGACCCATGGATCATTCCCCTAAAGTATCAACACAATCCGAATGTGTTTGGTCAGATTTTCATAGGTCAATTTTTGTTTTCACTTAAAATTCTGTCCATTTTAAACAAAAGAGAGACATTGATTGATTCCAGCCACACCGTGCCTCATATTGAAGAGGGGTTGACTCTTATACATCACAAATGACCCATGTATTTTTTCACTAAAGTATAAATACAATACTAATGTTTTTGGTCAGATTTTCGTATGTTAGTTGTTGTTTTCACATAAAATTTTTTCCATTTTAAACTAAAGAGAGACTTTGAGTGATATCGGTCACACCATGCCTTGGATTGAGGTGGGTTTGACTCATACATGTCACAAATGACCCATTTATCATTCCATTAAAGTATCAACACAGTCTGAATGTTTTTGGTCGTATTTCCATACGTCAGTTGTTGTTTTCACGTAAAATTCTATCCATTTTAAACAAAAGAGAGACACTTTGAGTGATACCAGCCACATAGTGCCTTTAATTGTGGAGGGGTTGACTCGTACACATCAAAAATGACCCATGGATTGTTCCCCTAAAGTATCTACACAATATGAATGCGTTTAATCAGATTTCTATATGTCAGTTGTTGTTTTCACATAAAAATTTGTCCATTTTAAACAAAAGATAGACACTTTGAGTGATACCGGCCACATCGTGCGTCGGATTGAGGCGGGGTTAACTCTTACACATCAAAAATAACCCACGGATCATTCCCCTAAATTATCAACACAATCTAAATGCGTTTGGTCAGATTTTCGCAGGTTAGTTGTTGTTTTCACTTAAAATCTTGTCCATTTTAGACAAAAGAGAGACACTTTGAGTGATACCAGCCACACCATGCATCATATTGAGACATGTTTGACACATACATGTCAAAAATGAACCATGTATCATTCCCCTAAATTATCAACACAATCCGAATGCGTTGGTCAGATTTTCCTATGTCAGTTGTTGTTTTCACATTAAAATTTGTCCGTTTTAAACAAAATAGAGACACTTTGAGTCATACTGGCCACATCGTGCCTCATATCGAATAATAGGTCACTATTACATGTCAAAAATGACCCATTTATATTTCCCATAAAGTATCAACACAATATGAATGCGTTTGTTCAGATTTTTGTATGTCAGTTGTTGGTTTCACTTAAAATTTTGTCCATTTTAAACAAAAGAGAGACAATTTGACAGATACCGGCCACACCGTGACTTGGATTGAAGTGGGGTTGACTCATACACATCAAAAATGACCCATGAATCATTCCCATAAAGTATCAACACAATTTTAATGTGTTTGGTCTGATTTTGGTATGTCTTCGCTTAAAAGTTTGTCTATTTTAAACAAAAGAGAGACACTGTGAGTGATATCGACCACATTGTGCCTCGTATTGAGTCAAGGATTACTTTTAAACATCAAAAATGACCAATGGATCTTTCCCCTAAAGTATCAACACAATATGAATGCATTTGGCTGGTTTTATTTATGCCAGTTGTTTTCACTTAAAATTGTGTCCATTTTAAACAAAAGGGAGACACTTTGAGTGATACCGGCCACACTATGCTTTAGATTGAGGAGGGGCTGACTTTTACACATCACAACTGACCCATGTATCATTCCCCTAATGTATAAACGTTATCCGAATGCGTTTGGTCATATTTTTTTACGTCAGTTGTTTCTTTCACTTAAAATTATGTCCATTTTAAATAAAAGAGAGATACTTTGAGGGATACTGGCCACACTATGCCTCGGATTGAGGTGGGGTTGAATCTTACATGTCAAAAAGGACCCATGGATCGTTCTCCTAATGTATCAACATAATCCGAATGCATTTTTTTGTATTTACATATGTCATTTGTTGTTTTCATTTAAAATTATGTCCATTTTAAACAAAAGAGAGACTTTGAGTGATACTAGCCACATCGTGCCTCGGATTGAGGCAGGGTTGACTCTTACACATCGCAAATGACCCATGGATCATTCCCCTAAATTATCAACACAATCCTAATGCATTTTGTTGGATTTCTGTATGTAAGTTGTTGTTTTCACTTAAAATTTTGTCCATTTAAAACGAAAGAGAGACTTTCAGTGATACCGGCCACATCGTGCCTCGGATTGAGGTGGGGTTGACTCGCACATGTCATAATTGACCCATAGATCATTCCCCAAAAATACAACACAAACTGAATGATTTTGGTCATATATGAATTTATTTTGGAGATTTTATAGGTTTTTCTTATCCAAAGGCCAAAGAAAAGTGGTTCATCATTCTTCCATGTTGCAGGTGCATTTCATATGTTAAAATGGGATAATGAATCATTGGAGAAATAATGTTTTATTTAATAACAATAAAATTTTTTGTAAAAACATTTACATACAACAATGTTTCAACTTTTGATCCCCTTGACCCCTCTCAAAAATGACTTCCAATTGTACACATCCCCAAGTCAGATCTTCATGCTATTTGTGTACAATCTTCCATCGGGTATGGGGCCCACTCATTTCTGAACAAATCTATATCATCTTGTGAGTATGAGTCTTTCCAACAGTCATAGTAGTACTTCAAAATATATAAATAAATAATTAATAAATAATTTAAATGAAATTGTAGTTGTTTTTTAAAATACCTCTTTAGGGATGCTAGTTTGTTGATGAAAAATGATCTCTTTCATAAATCTACAAACATAATAACCGCAATCATTATCATTTGTTTGTTTTGAACAATGAAAAAAATTCTATCATTATGAGAATAAGTAACTTGTGTTCATATGTTTTTGGATAGTGAAATTGTATTATATATACCCTGATTTTTGTTCAGACGTAATACTTACTCACCTCATTGTGCTTTGCCCCTGTCCTCATTCGTTTTTTAGAATACAATGATAAAAAACCCTATAATAACAAAATACTCACTAAAAGGTAATATAAATTATATTACTTGATGTTTAGACCTAAAACGTAGGATGTGGTGTCTTACAGATTCAAAAACTCCATCATGTGCGATCGATTTTTTGGATATCCTTGCATTAAATCCAGAAAATAAATCTTTGGAGTATCCAAGTTCACTGAAATTAGCATCCAATGTTGCCTAAAAACAAAAAAAGGAATATGTAATAAAAGAAGTGAAAATATAATTGATATTCTTTAATCATAGAGTTTTACCCTTGCATGGTTGTTATTAGGAAGAGTTTGTCATCAGTAATCTTACTTTCAAATGTTTTCATCAAGCCATTCACTTTTTCATCCATTTTTTATGGCTCTAATTTCGTTAGTTGGGTTGATGTGGTATGAGGTCTAACGTGTCCTAATTTTGGCTCATGGGAAAATTCCTTCAACTATTTTTCTTATATACATCTGCACATAATATAAAATGCATTTAGTCATAATTTGAACATTATATCAGCTTTTAGAAAATCTATTAATGAAAACATACCTCATATATAAATTTACAACTATGATTCCTAGCCAACCATATTCGAGGATCTCATTTAGATTTTCAGCAGCAACGAAATCTTGAATTTTTTCTCCGTATATATTTTTTTCAAAAAACACTATATGACTACTACCACCATTTATCTTCATATCCACATGAGTCTTCAGTAAATGTGGATAGAAAATAGGTGGTGTTATTGTGCTTTCAGTAGCTATTTAGTATTGGTTGGTCGATCCTTTAGATGCATTCAAGCCAACGTTTCTTGTCATCCCCTTCCCTTTCTCTGTCTATAATAAAATTCATTAGTTCAGACCCCTTTTTCATTAATTGTTAAAGTATTAGCTTGAAAAAAATGAAAATAAATACCTTTTTATCCACATGTACTCTTACAAGTTGTGACAGACATGCAATGAATGTCCCAGTAGCCTTTTCGACCGTACGAATATCATCATCATCAACTGGAATAGGTAGATTTGCATTTGGCTCATGAGCTACAATAATTGTCACTTTTAGATGATCTTTTGAAAGTGGTCTATTATGCAGCTTATCCCCTAAGATATTGAACATTGTAGCCCTCGCTACAAGGTTATAGGTGGGTGTTGACAAATATAAATCACAGTCATTATAACCCTGTAGAATATTAGTACAGGAAAAGTATCAGTGTTTGTCTGATTCACATTTCATGGGAACAATTATTAAAATATTGATTACCACGGATAAGACAGTTTTTTGAGGGGAATGGCTCACCTCAAAGCAGGTGGGGGTGGGGTGGGATCATTATGTACTATTTTTTCTTAAGTTGTGTCTTCTCCTTGGTTCCCACCCATAAAATTTTCTAGAAACTCTCCCTAGAATTGAAATATTTCTTCAAGAGTTTCTAGTCTTTTGCTCATTTGTTTCATTTTTTCATCTCTATCATATTTTTGTTTTTTTTTTCTCATAATATACTCGGGGTGTCACCCCAAACCCCACTCCTTTGACACAACCGTATTATTCTGGCCACTTAAAATCTGTTGATAATAGGTCTGCATATGCTACAGGATTAGCTCATTCTTATGACTGTCAAATATAGGAAAATAACTAATTGTTTTTATGTAATAGAAATTTAACTCCAATATTTTTATCATGTCATAATTACACATATTTCCCACAATATTTGTGTGTTTTCATCTACTAGATTCCCTTCCTTATTCACACGTTCCTCCTTCCATAGCACATGATGTGGGATGGAAGTGTCTTCAGTTTTAGACTCATCATCTATATATAAATATAGAAAGATAATTATGTTGTTTTTTTAACCTAACAATATTTCTATAAATTTAAAATGTTTACCATTTTCTTTTCTAGTGAAGCATACCCCATCCTTGCTTTATGATAGGGGTATGTTGTTATTGATGCATGTTCCTTATTTTCAGTACTGAGTTGATGTTTCATAAATGAAATATTGACAATCAAAGTGATGAATAAATTTATCCTCAAACAACGTATTATCATCCACAATTTACCTGAAACTTTTCATCCCCACAACAGCCAATAAATGCATCCCATTCTTCTTGGGATATCAGGTGAGCGTAGACAAGGGGTGGGTGCAGGTTTATTTTACCTTTGGAATATTTTAGGGGACAATTTTTTAAAATAGTGCAAAAACCTCGATGACACCTTCTTGCAAGCCTTAGTACATTATTCTTATGTGTATCATCTACTATAAATTTACTCTAAAAGATATTGAGAAGAGTTAGAAATTGTTTCTTTATTTTATTTTCTAATAAATTAATGAAATGATATCATAATTTTATCGTAATTTCTTCCCAGATCATAGCCTTCAGCCCAGACACAACATGGTTCCATGAATCTATGTCAATTGGCACATGTTTCCGAGTGACAATTCCAATGTAACTAATAAACATCGCCTTGTTGGGATTTTCATGTTGGCCTCGGGCATTCCATCCAACATCAAATTTGATTCCTTTTCTTTTCTCCTTATGAACTTTGTCTAACACCATCAAACTACGATGCACATGTGTTTTCTACGACGTCGGTCCTTCATCCCAGACCATTTCATCGATATCAACATCATCTATATGTCCATATGAAATGATAACAATGCCATGTGTTGATGGTTGTTGGACCTCAACACTAGGAGCATCAACAGGTTTAGAAACTAGTTGTTTCTCTGCACTGTGAGCAGTCACAGCAGCAACAAGTGCAGCAGCAACAACAACAGCTTGACAGACTTGTTCATCATCGAGGTTAAGAGCACCAGAACGTGCAGAAGTAATTATTTGAAAAAGTGGTTGAAAATTTAATTTAGATTACATAAATTCAGTAATGATAAGATAATAACATGAGATAACAAGATCTATATTACAACCAAAATAAAACATATTTATTGAACTATCGTTCTTTTTTTCAAAGGCTAAAGGGATTTGACACCTCTATCGATTATCCAAATCCCTTCATTGTGGTATCCTCTAACATATAAAACATCATCTACATTGGAATGGGGGTGTCCAGGGGGTGGGGTGGTGTCCAGGGGGTGGGGATGGTCTAGGGGTTGGTGGGGATATCCAAGGGGGTGGGTGGTGTCCTGAGGGTGGGGGTGGCTGTCCAAGGGGGTGGGGGTGTCCAGGTGGTGGGGTGGTGTCTAGAAGGGGTCAGGGTGCCGTCCAGGGGGTTGGTGGGTGTCCAGGGGGTAGGGTTTCTAGGGGTGGGTTGGTGTCTAGGGGGTTGGGGGATTTTTAAGGGGTGGGGGTGTCCAGAGGCGTGGGGGTGTCCAGAGGGCGGGGTGGTGTCCTGGGGGGTTGGGGGTCCAAGGGGTTGGTGGGGCTGTCGAAGGGGGTGGGGTGGTGTACAAGGGGTTTGGGTGGCTATCCATGGGGGTGGGGGTTTCCAGGGGGTGGGGGTCCAGGTGGTGGGGTGGTGTCTTGGAGGGGTGGGGCGTTTAGGGGGTGGGGTGTCCAGGGGATTGGGGTCGTCCAGGGGGTTAGGTGTCCATTTTAAACAAAAGAGAGACACTTTGAGTGATACCTGACACACTGTGACTTTGATTGAGGTGTGGTTGACTTTTAAACATCAAAAATGACCCATGGATCGTTCCACTAAAGCGTCAACACAATCTGAATGCTTTTGGTTGGATTTCCGTAGGTCAGTTGTTGTTTTCACTTAAAATTTTGTCCATTTTAAACAAAAGGGAGACATTGACTGATGCCGGCCACACCATGCCTCAGATTGAGATGGGGTTTACTCTTATATGTTACCAATGACACATGTATCATTCTCATAAAGTATCAATACAATCCTAATGTGTTTAGTCAGATTTTCGTATGTTAGTTGTTGTTTTCACTTAAAATTCTGTCCATTTTAAACAAAAGAGATACTTGGAGTAATATCAGCCACATTGTGCCTCATATTGATTTGGGGTTGACTCATGCACGTCAAAAATGACCCATAGATATTTCCCCTAAAGTATCAACACAATCCAAATGTGTTTGGTTGGATTTCCATACATCAGTAATTGTTTTCACTTAAAATTATGTCCATTTTAAGTAAAAGAGAGTCACTTTGAGTGATACCGGCCACACCGTGACTCATATTGAGGTGGGTTTGAATCATACACATCAAAAATGACCGATGTATTGTTCCTCTAAAGTATTAACACAATAAGAATACATTTGGTTGCATTTTTGTATGTCAGTTGTTGTTTTCACATAAAATTTTGTCCATTTTAAACAAAAGAGAGACACTTTGAGTGATGTCAGCCACACTGTGCCATGGATTGAGGTGGGGTTGACTCTTACATGTCACAAATGACGCATTTATATTTACCCTAAAGTATTGAAACATTCTTAATGTGTTTGGTTGGATTTTTGTAGGTCAGTTGTTGTTTTCACTTAAAATTCTGTCCATTTTAAACAGAAGAGAGACACTTTGCGTGATACCAGCCACACCATGACTCATTTTGAGATAGGGTTGACTTATACATGTCAAAAATGATCCATTGATCATTACGCTATATTATCAACACAATCCAAATTCGTTAGTTGTATTTCCATATGTCAGTTGTTGTTTTCACTTAAAATTTTGTCCATTTTAAACAGAAAAGTGACACTTTGAGTGATACCGGCGACATCATGACTCGTATTGAGGATATGTTAACACTTAAATGTCCCAAATGACCCATTGATATTTTCCCTAAAGTATTAACATAATCCAAATGCGTTTGTTCAGATTTTTCTATGTTAGTTGTTGTTTTCATTTAAAATTCTGTCCATTTTAAACAAAAGAGAGACACTTTGAGAGATACCGGCCACATCGTGGCTCGGATTGAGGCAGTGTTGACTCTTACAAGTCAAAAATGACCCTTGGATTGTTCCCCTAATGTATCTGCACAATCTGAATGTGTTTGGTTGGATTTCCATATGTCAGTTGTTGTTTTCACTTAAAATTCTGTCCATTTTAAACAAAACAGACACTATGAGTGATATCGGCCACACTGTTCCTCATATTGAGGTGAGGTTAACTTTTACACATCAAAAATAAACAATTTATCATTACCCTAAAGTATCAAAACAATTTTAATGTGTTTGGATGGATTTTCGTATGTAAGTCGTTGTTTTCACTTAAAATTATGTCCATTTTAAACAAAACAGAGACACATTGAGTGATACCGGCCACATTGTTCCTCAGATAGAGGTGGGTTTACATGTACACATCACACATAACCCATGGATTTTTTCCCTAATTTATCAAAAAAATCTGAATGCGTTTGGTCAGATTTCCGTATGTCAGTTGTTGTTTTTACTAAAAATTATGTCCATTTTAAACAAACGAGAGATACTTTAAGTGATACCGGCCACAACGTGCATCAGATTGAGGCGGGGTTGACTCGTAAACATCACAAATAACCCATTTATTTTTCACCTAAAATATCAACACAATACGAATGTGTTTGGTTGGATTTCCATATGTCAGTTGTTGTTTTTATTTAAAATTATGTCCATTTTAAACAAAAGAGACACTTTGAGTGATACCGGCCACACCATGCCTCGGATTGAGGCGGGATTTACTTATAAATGTCACAAATGACCAATGGATCATTCCCCTAAATTATCAACACAATATGAATGCGTTTGGTTTGATTTCCATACATTTGTTTTTGTTTTCAATTAAAATTATGCTCATTTAAAACAAAATAGAGACTTTGAGTGATACTGACCACACCGTTCCTTGGATTGAGGTGGGGTTGACTCGTACATGTCACAACTGTAGATCGTTCCCCTAAAGTATCAACACAATCTGAATGAATTTGGTTGGATATGAAGCTATTTTGTATATTTTAATGGTATTTCTAATCCAAATCCCAAAGAAAAGTGGATCATCATTCTTGCATGTTTCTCATTAATTTCATATCTTAAAATGGGAAAATGAATCATTGGAGAAATGATGTTTTATTTAATAACAATTAAATTTTTTCTACAAACATTTACATAAAACAATGTTTCATCTTTTGATCCCCTTACCCCTCTCAAAAATGAATTCCAATTGTGTACGTCCCTAAGTCAGATCTTTATTCTATTTGTGTACAATCTTTCATTAGTTATGAGGTCCACTCATTTCCGAATAAATCTATATCATCTTGTGAGTATGAGGCTTTTCGATAGTAATTGTAGTAATTCAAAATATATAAATAATTAATTAATAATTAATTTAAATTAAATAGTAGTTTTTTTCTAAAATACCTCTTTAGGGATGCTAATTTGTTGATGAAAAACGATCTCTTTCATAAATTTACAAACATAATAACTGCAATCATTATCGTTTTCTTATTTTGGACACTGCAAAAAATTTTATAATTAGAAGAATAAGTAACTTGTGTTGACATGTGTTTGGATAGTGAAATTTTATTATATATACCCTGATAATTTTCCATATGTAGTACTTTCTTGCCTCTTTATTCTTAGCCCCTATCCTCATTCCTTTCTTAAACAATAATGATAAACTGTCTTATCATAAAAAAAATCCTCAGTAAAAGGAAATATAAATTATATTACTTTATTTTTAGACCTAAAACATAGTATGTAGTGTCTTACAGATTCAAAAACTTCATCATATGCGTTCATTTTGTTGGATATCCTTTCATTAAATCCAGAAAATAAATCTTTGGAGTATCCAAGTTCACCGCAATTAGTAGCCAATGTTTCTTAAAAACACAAAAAGTAATAAGTAATAAAAGAAGTGAAAATATAGTTGATATGATTTAATTGTAGATTTTTACCCCTACATGGTTGGTATTAGGAAGAGTCTATCATCTGTAATCTTTCTTTTAAATTTTTTCAGCAATTCGTTCAGTATTTCATCCTTTTTTTATGGCTCTAATTTTGTTAGTTGGGTTGATGTGGTATGAGGACTAACGTGTCCTAATTTTGGATCAAGGAAAAATTCCTTCAATTATTTTTCATAGATACATCTATCAATAATATAAAATTCATTTAGTCATAATTTTCACATTATATCAGCTTTTAGAAAATCAATTTATGAAAACATACCTCATATATAAATTTACAATTGTGACGCCTAGCCAACCATATTCAAGGATCTCATTTAGATTTTCATCAGCAATGAAATCTTGAATTTCTTCTCCATATATATTCTTTTCAAAAACTATTATATGACTACTACCACCTCTTAACTTTGTATCCACATGATTCTTCAACACTAGTAAATGTGGATAGAGAATAGGTGGTGTTATTGTGCTTTCAGAAGCTCTTTGGGATTAGTTGGTCGATACTTTAATTACTTTCAAGCCAACGTTTCTTGTCACCCCCTTCCCTTTCTCTATCTACAATAACATTCATTGATTCATACCCCTTTTTCATTAATTGTAAAAGGTTTACTTTGAAAAAAAAAAGGAAATAAATACCTCTTTATCCACATGTACTCTTACAAGCTGTGACGGCCATGCAATGAATGTCCCAGTAGTCTTTTCGACCGTATGAATATCATCGTCATCAAGTGGAATAGGTAGCTCTGCATTCGGCTCATGATCTAAAGTAAGAGTCACTTTCAGATGATCTTTCAAAAGTGTTATATTATGGAGCTTTCCATCTAAGATATTGAACATTGTAGCCCTCGCTACAAGGTGATAGGTGGGTGTTGAAAAATAAAAATCATAGTCATTATCACCCTATGGAAGATCAGTACAGGAAAAGTATCATTGTTTGTCTAATTCACATTTCATGGGAACAATTATTAGAATATTTATTACAAAGGCTAAGACAGTTCTTTGAGGGGAATGGCTCACCTCAAAGAAGTTGGGGTGTGGGGTGGGATCTTTATGTGCTAGTTATTCTTGAGTTGTGTCTTCTCCTTTATTTCCACCCATAAAAGTTGCTAGCAACTCTCCTGGCCATTGAAATCTTTCTTCAAGTGTTGTTATTCTTTCGCTCATTTGTTTTATTTTTTCATCTCTATCATCCGTTTGTTTTTTTTTTCTCATAATATAATCAGGGTGTCACCCCAAACCCCACACCTCTGACACAACCATATTGTTCTGGCCACTTCAAAACTTTTGATAAGAGATCTACATCCGCTACTGGAGTATCTTATTACTAAGACTATATGATATAGGAAAATAACCAATTATTTATATGTAATAGAAATTTAAAACAAATATTTTTATCATGTCATACTTACACATATTTTCCACACTTTTTGTTTGTTTACGTCTACTTGCTTCCCTTCATTATTCACACGTTCCTACTTTCATATCACATGATGTGGGATGGAAGTGTCTATAGTTTTAAACTCATCAATCTACGTATAAATACAGAAAGATAATTGTGATGTTTTTTTTGGAACTTAACAATATTTCTGTAAATTTAAAATACGTACCATTTTATTTTCTAGTGAAGCATACCCCATCCTTGCTTTATGATAGGGGTATATTGGTTTTGATGTACGTTCCTTATTTTTAGTACTGAGTTGATGTTTCATAAATGAAATATTGACAATAAAAGTGATGAATGCATGTATCCTCAAACAACGTATTATCAACCACAATGTACCTGAAACTTCTCATCCCCACAGTGGTCAATAAATACATCCCATGCTTCTTGGGATATCAGGTGAGTGTAGACAAGGTGTGGGTGAAGGTTTATTTTTCCCTTGGAATATTTCAGGTGACATTTTGTTAAAATAGTGCTAAAACCTCGATGAAACCTTCCTACAAGAATTAGTACATAATTCTTGTGTGAATAATCTACCAACCCTTTCAAAATATTCATATATCGTTTGACACACCCTTTCAAAATATTCATATATCGTTCAATGGTGTACATCCATCTATAGTGCATAGGAACACAAATTTGATTCTCTCTCACCAAATAAAGCATAAAATGAACCAGCATATCAAATAATTTTGGCAGGATGAACATTTCTAATTCACATAATATGATGAAAAATTCTCTTTCCATAGCTGGAAATTTTGCTGGGTCTAAAACTTTTCTCTATATAGCTTTGAAAAAAAATAAAATTTTGGTTAATGTATGACTAACATTATTGGGGAAAATGTAATGTAAAGATATAGGAATTAAATCTTAAATCAAAACATGGTTGTCATGTGATTTCAAAACCTTTAACTTAAAATCATTCATTGATATAATGTTCATGATATTTGATGAATACCCCTCTGGAACCTTTACATCATTAATGAAGTTTCAAAACTGATATCTGTCCTCCCTGGAAAGAGTGTAAGTAGCTGGAGGAAGAAGCATTCAATTTTCACCCTTCACGGGAGCCAACTCTTCTCGTATTCACATGTCAACAATGTCCAACCTTGCCCTAATTCTATACTCTATTTTTCTAGAGGAATTTAGAAACCTTCCGATAACACTGTCACATACATTTTTTTCCACATGCATCACATCAAGAAAATGCCTAACATAAAAACAATCCCAGTATGATAATTCAAAAAAATAATCTCTTTTTCCAACCAATTTTCGTGAGGTTTTTCAAAAATGGTTTAATAAAAATAGTGTTCACATATTTTAATTTATCAAATAGTTGATCACCTTTTAATGGAGATGGTGGTGTGCGTTGTTCTGAACTTCCATTGAATGATGTCGTCTGAGATCAGTACTTATGTCGATAAGGTAGAAATCAATGATGTCCTAGAAACACGGTTTTTGATGAATGTTTCAACCTAATTGATTTTGTATATTCTTCGCACACGGGACACCCTTGAGTTTTTTTAATGCTATAGCCTCAAAAATTTCCATAAGCAGGGAAATCATTTATCGTCCCATATATCATCACTCTCAACGTGAAGTATTCACTTTTATAAGAATCATACAAGACATGAATCCCACAATAACTTCAAATCCTCGATCAAATGAGACAAATAAACATCAATATCATTACCTGGTTTTTTGGTCCTGATATAAGCATAGATAACATGATAAATTTCCAATTCATGCATAACCAGGGTGGCAAGTGATAATTTACCAACATAACAGGCCATATACTATGAGTGATGGTTTGAAAACCAAAAGGATTCACTCCATCTATAGATAATGCAGGATGAAGGTTTTTGAGCTCTTTTCCAAATTTAGGATACTCATGATAAATTATCTTCCATTGGGTGGAGTCAATCGGGTGACGTAATTTCCCATCTTTATTTATTTTATCTACATTCCGCGACAATTGTCTTACAGTTTCTTCACTTCCATATAAACGCCTAAACCTTGGAATGATTGGAATGTACCATAAAACTTTCATAGGACTGGATTCATCTTTCTTATACCGAGAAGCACCACACTTTGTTCATTCTATAAGTTAATTGTTCTCCTTATGAAATATTATACACTCTTTCAGGCAGGCATGTATTCTTTCCGAAATCATACCCATCGAGTGTAGCATTCGTTTAGATTCATATGTTCGGTTTGGGAGCTAATTATTTTTCGGGATCATGTTATTTAAGAGAGAGAGTAGTTCCGTCAAACTAACATCACTCCATCTGTTGCCTACTTTAAATTTATACATCTTCAATATAGTTGAAAATTCTGTATATTTAGTGCATCAAGAATACAATGGTGTCTTTTCACA
Organism: Viscum album; assembly: GCA_963277665.1. Taxonomy (NCBI): domain Eukaryota; kingdom Viridiplantae; phylum Streptophyta; class Magnoliopsida; order Santalales; family Viscaceae; genus Viscum; species Viscum album. The sequence goes on along the minus strand of OY728151.1, from coordinate 998,861,304 downwards.
ACTTTTTAACTTCTCAAACAATTTTCAGCAATCATGGAGTTCATCTTCAACTGTCAATGTCATTTCCTCAATACCATCTTCATCACCATTGACATCTGTAATCACATCTTCCATACGTTATTCTTCATTATCCATATTTGTAATCATTTCTAATGATCCATAAAATGAAGTTTTATCCCATCCAGTAGCTACATTTTCTTTTTCTCCATGTTTATTCCAGCATTTATAACTCTGATCTATTCTGTGACATATCAGATGTTCTTCCAACTCCTCTGGAGTAATTAGTCTAGAATAACAACGAAGTAAACACGGACAAGGGATTTGAGAAGAATCCTTTGTGTGATACTTTGCAAACTTTATGAACTCTTTCACTCTATTCTCATACTCTATTGTCAAACAATTAGCATCCATCCAATATTTATTCATCTTCATCCTATTTGAATCTCAAATATTAGTATTTATGATTGAAATACACAAAAAAAAATAATTCCAAATACAGTAAAATGGAACAAAATCCTTATAAAATAGAGATTAAGAGAGCCTAACCATTTCCAATAATGATTTGGAAATCAACAGAACCAGGATAAACCCCCCATCAAAATCAACTCACTTTCCATCCCCCATACCAATAGTTCTAGAACCCACCACCCTTGAAACAAAACATTAAACATACTTTTAACCACCCCTACTAGCTACCTCATTCATAATAAAATAATCACATTAAACATCCCAAAACTAGTGACCAAACTCAAATAAAATGAAAATAAGGATACAATTTTGATGAGAAAACTAATATAGTGGATACATTTCAAAACAAAAAGGGGTTTGTGGGGGAAACATATAACCAAGGTTTATCAAAAATTACTATGTAATATCATAGGTTTTGTTTCCCAAATTAACATACGAAATATAAAAGTAAGGTTAGTGAACATAAATTATATCATGAAAACCTAAAGAATATGAAATAACTCTCCCTCAATAACATGAGGCTCTACCAATGCCTACAATATACCTAGAAAATAATTGAAAAAATTAGGAAAAAATGTTTATTGTACCTATTTCTAATAGTAATACAAGAAAAGTATAACGAACATAGATCATACCTCCAAACACTCCTGTAGCCTCCTGGTAAAAAGACTCTAGTGACTAAAACTATCTGATATTCTAACCACCAACTTCCCAATATAGGAGTGATCTACTTAGGGGTAGTATTAGTAGAATCAAACTAAATTTTCATCCACCACATCCTACTCCCCGATCTCCTCCATCACTTTAGTGTTGTATAGACCACCTTTCTCTAGTTTCTTCCTTTTTCTAGGATATTCGTCGACTGCCTCTCTAATTGTAGCATGAATGTTAAGAAAATGCAATGTGATATATCTATACCCATCACAATCATATTAATTTCCATGGATGTTATGTTATATCCTTTAGGACTCTATGAATGACAGTGCCTCTTGAGATGAGACTTGCATCACACACCTACTGTGGGTGGGTGTTGTTAACCCTACATCCCAGAAGATCACTACCTTAAAAGATTATGATATCAACTCAAACCATAGGCATAATCATAGAACACTAATATATCCATCCAAAGCTTAGTATTACATGTTGAATTACCCCAAAACACTAGAGGCTGGTCTATGAATTGATCATCATAAATTAATGGATTTAATAAAAATAGATAAAATACAATCCAACCAAGTGAAAGACATTTACAATCTCTTGAGAATAAATTCATCCCCCATCACGTAATCAGGTTCTCAATATTATAGGTGTACTTAACGAAAATCACTTGGCTGGACACACCAAGGATAGTTCTTTACTAGAGCAGTCTCCATTCAAAATAAAAATCTTGATACCCATAATTAGTATCTGAGAAGAATCACTATCTACCCAATGAAGTGCATGGTTTCTCTCCATTTTCAAGAAAAAACATTCTAGACTAGCACCTAGGAACAACTAGTCAGATAGGTTCATTAAGTTGAAACCACCCTTAAATTATCCTTGACATAAAATAAAGATGTGTGGAATTTACTATTGATCTATGTCAAGAAACATCCCACAATCCTAAAAAGAATTAACCACCCAAGTACAACTACTCACATGTTCATACCACTATCTAAACTTAAAGTCCTTTTCCAAAGAATACTATTCACCATTCCATAGATGCACTACGTTGATCTCATCATCTTCTGTGGCCCTAGTGCATGAAGACTGGAGGTCACTCCATGAATCTTGGTTTAATAATAAATGAACCTAAATGGATTATAGGTTCCACTGTGAACCGTCTCAAGGATAGATTCAATTTAGAACAGTATAACTTCATAAAGACACTCATAATCTCTAGTATATGAGTTTATTCATACACCATATCCTTACTAAGAGTTTACCATAAGTCTCCCTTATGAAGCATTCCAAAATTCTTCAACATTCATAGGGAAGAAAAGTATTCTTCTTGCACACATCACATAAAACCATGATCACCAACTAAGGGAAATATAACTTAACATCCACAGGGTTGGATACACTTTCTATATTTTAGGGGTCCTAATCACTATCACAAATAGAACCTTCCCCATAAACATAATCACCAGAACATAATGACACCCACAAAGTGTAACAAATTAATAATGAGGCAGGTATTATCAAAACACTTCTTTACATGAAGGGGTTTACAAAAAGAAGACTTTCCCTAGTATAGATAAACCCACCAGAAGGATGAGGAAAAAACACTCAATATTAATAGAATATTCATGTATAACAAGGTCTATCTTGAGGTTTCATGAGAATATCAAACCCTCATAAATATGACACTTAGTGAAAAATAAATTCTAGTTCCAAACATCATAAGGACCCATGGGGAATCATAAAAAAGTAATACTTTAGTTTAAATCAATTGTTAACCAAGTATAATAATCCACTACGTGTGTTATTTCATGACATAGATTGTTATAACACTATGTTAGTTAGCATCAAATACATGGATGGTGATCATGGGGAAGAATCCAAACATCACCCTAATCAAAAATACTCTCACAAAACCTATCCACCAAAAATAAACCTAAAAGGAGAAGTCAGAGACTTACCTAGAGTAGATCGCACCTGCGATGGAGGGAGAGAAAAGGCATCAAACGGTCAGGGATCCTTCTGCACTACATCGGGAGGGGAAGGCACGGTCGTGAGGGGAGGTGCATGGGAGGAGCCACCACCATTCAGAAATAGAGTAGTAGGGTTCGTGGGGAGTCCAAAAGAGAAGAGAAATTACGGTTTGCAGGGGGAGGATCAGAGGAAGGGGTTCAAGGGGGACAAGAAGAAGTAGGGCTAGCAGCGGAGCTCTGGAAAAGAGAAGACCGCGGGTGGAGGGGAGTTGTCACAGGTGTACAGCACTGCGAGGGCTTGAGGGCACGATAAATAGAAGATATTGTTCACTAGATTTTATAAAATACGGGACTATGGTTTTATCAGGGCTTAAAAAGCACTGATAAAGGCTTTCTTTATCAGTTCTTTTTTAGTGCTTATAAAGCGTACTCTTTATAGGTGCTAAAAAAATCGCTGATAAAGAATGCCTTTATCAGCGTTAAAATTTTAGCGAACATAAAGGGTTCCTTTATCAGCACTTTTTTCTTAGCACTGATAAAATGCGGTGCTTCCCTTGCCTATTTTTGTAGTAGTGAAAATTGATCTAATTTTACTTTGAAACCAAATTAAAATAAAATTTATCTTTATAAATAAATTAAATGATAATGAAGTTTTCAATAAAAAAATAATATTTTTCACTATTCTTCAAAAAATGAATCCTTTCAAAAATATCCCGAAAATTCAATATATAATAATTATGATATGATGATTTCAAAATTCAAATTTAGTTTTTCAATTGAATTTTCTAAATGTTTCAAAAATTATTATAAAAATAATTACAAAATATGTGATAAAACTATTTTTCATAAAAAAAATTCTAATATAAAGTTAGATTTATTATTAACTATTATTTATAAAAAACATAAGATTAATTTTAGTCTATTTATTTATTATATAATATAAAAATTTAATTAAAATCATTCATGAATTTTTTTTAATTTATTGAATGTAAATTTTATCATTTTCATTAATGTAGTTTTTCAAAAAAATATTTCCTTTCTTTTCAAATAGTTTTTATTTAAATTATTAATTAATAGGTCACTAAATAATTAATTTTATATTTATTTTTAAATAATATATTATCATTATTTATTTAATAGTATTCGTACCCTCGATTAAAATTTCATGGGGATAGCTTTCCTTTTAAATTATAATATTTTAATAGTATGTCATATTTATTTTAAACATATAGTTTTACATAATTTCATATAAACTATTTTTTGATTAAATTAAAAATATCGAAAAGGAGAAATTTATTTGAAAAAAAATCATAAAATCTGGGGTGTTACAATTTGTATTTATTTGTGATATTTTTATCATTAAATATGTAGAGACATTTTTTACATGTAGAATAGTGTGATATATATATATATATATAATTATCATAAAAGTAAAAAGTATATATTCACATAGAAAGATTTCAATATATTCCAAAGAATGTGGTTGGAATTGATTAATGATTATGATTGTTCAATAAATTTCTACCCAGCGAAAGAAAACAAGGTAGATGATTTTATGAGTTGAAAGGATTATGTTGGATTATCAATTACATGGATTAAAAAAGATCCAATGTTTTTATATTTTAAAATTATTGATCTATAAATATTGATAGAAGAGGAAAATAATTTCATTCCCAAATGAGTGTCCAACCCTCAATCCATGTAATGATTGAAGAGATGAAAAATTAATATATAAATCAACAAAGGAAGGTGATAAATATTTCTGAATTAATCCTTGATTATTATGGAATGATATAGTTCAAGAACCATATTTTTATCCTAGAAATACAAGAATTTAAGGAGTTAATAGATAAAGATCATAGTTTATCATTATTTATTTATCCTTGAGTTATAAATATATATTGATATCTATAGTTGTATTTCTTGGTGGGATAAAAAGAGATATAATATTTTTTTTCCTAGATATTTGTATTTTATCAAGTTAATATCAAGTGAAATGATTTTAAGAAGATAATACAACTATAAAAAATACATTGATGAAAATGAGAAAATAATATTATAGATTTATTTATTCAACTCCCCAAAATTTCTATCAGATATTATCTTATTTGGGTTATAGTAGATTTCCTCATGGACTAAATAAACTTCATTACTATCAATAAAATTTATTCCTTGATTATCATTCTATATTATACATTAAGGATGTTTTATTGTTTAATGGAGTTCTATTTTCTATGGTATTTGATCATGATTTTAGTATTATCTCAATGTTATCACAAATACTTTAGAAGGCAATTGATTTAGAGTTTTGTTTTAGTAATTATTTTCATCATCCGATGAAAGGTTTCTTTGATATAATCGTTAAAACCCTTTAGGATATGTTGGGGACTTTTCCTATAGATGTAAAAGCTATTTAGGATGGAAACTTTCATAATATCAAGTAATATGACAACTATATATAACACATGGGAATTTAGATGGATCCTTATGAAAACATCCATTTAAAGAAGTTTATAACTTCATTATACTAGGATTAAGGTGAATAAATATATATATCAGTACCTTTGAAGGATGAGGAAATGATATAGATAGTCAGATTCATTCATAACAAATTATGTAATATAAGAATTGATAAAACATTATGAGGAGATCATAAGGGAAATATGAAACTCAATGTTGGTGAAAAGGAATTTCTATTAATTTATCCATAGAATAAGTATATGATTCATTTCAATATATGAAATCCAAGTCCTAGGTATATTGGCTCTATGGATATTCTTAATTTATTTGGTATGGTATCTTATTTTTTTGGTGCTTCAATCAAACCTATCTCCATTTCATGACTGTTCCAAGTGTCTCTCATGAAGAAATATAAACATGATCATTCACATCTAAAAACTAAAATGGAATACCACTAGGAAATGATCTTTAATGTTTTGAATAAATGGTATTAATTGTGGTATTACATATAAAGTTTTATGGAACATAATTACTCTCATGTTTAATGATCTCTAGAAGAATTATTAATTTAAAGAAGATATTTTTGTACATAAATACGTAATGAATCATAGATATCCCCATTTTTTTGGACAAATGTGAAGGAATTTCATGAGTTAAATTAAATTTAAGGGGGGTATAATGTGATAACCTAATATTTTATGATATATTTGTATAAAATTAAATTTTATTTCTTTGATAACATTCTTTACATGAGACACTATTTTAAAAAATCATTATATACTATTAAAATATAATTATTTAATGAGAAAGTTATCACAAAAATGTTCCATTCACAAGTATGAATAGAAATAAGTAAATTATGGATAATTTAATGATAAATTTATTTCATTTTAATTATATTACTATGAAATGAAAAACATGTGAAAATAAAAGAGTTGTTTTTCTAAAATAATATTCATATAAACACAATATATTTTTAAATAAATTATTTAAAATAATAATTATTTATGAAATTTTTAATTGAACTTTTTATATTATATACTTAAAACATCTAACATTCATCTAATGTATTTTTTAAGGCATGGGAATGGATGAAATAAAAAAATAAACTTAAAATATATTTAAAAAACAATGAGTTTCATCATGTCTTGCACACTTATTTCATATTTAATATCTTCCAATATTAAAATTTATCTTTGAAAAAAAGTTTCATAATTTTGAATTATTTGGTCCAAATTTTGTAAATAGGGTTCATTTATTTTTATGCATTATGAATATTAACTTTTATAAGATTTATTGCCTTTTTAATGGTTAAATCATGATAACCTAGGTAAATAATAATTGTTAAGTTCACCATTTTTCATATTAATTATTATTTGATGAAGGTAATTAAAAATAAGTGACATTTTTCATGAAAAATAATTTTTTAAGGGACACATTTACATGAAAATGAAATATATAATATTTAGAGTAAAGAAAAATACAAAATTTCACACTCTTACTTTTAAATAATTTATATGTGTTCACATTGGGATAAAAGATTGATCTAAATGAATTATAATGGTTATATTTAGAATAAATTAATTAATTTTTGGATGATAATTTATATATATTTTTTATTTACTATATAATTACATTAAATTATTATACAAATTAGAAATAATCCAATTAATAGTAAAATAAAATAATTGATTTAAAAAAAATATTAATATAATTTGACTAAGATAGAGTGTTGATTAGCCACTAAATGAGGCTAATATTCATTGTTAATATACATAATTTTCATGTTATTTTTTATTCATAAACACCATTTTAGTGCATTTTACACTTTGAACACCATTTCACATTATGATTGTAATACCTTCTTAAAATGCACTATTATGTGGTACATTTTTGAACATCATTTAAAGTACCCAATGATTCATCTGATTTTAAGGAATTGAATTTTACATATTTTAATTTGAAATTTTGGAAATTGATCTACACTTAAATATGGACATGTCTGATTCAGGGATCAATGGAGAATTCATGGAGGATGATGGAGATATTTGGCAATGAAAGGAAGCAATTCTGGAGAAGGAAGATTGGACACCAGCCCACTGATGAGACTGTGGGGCCCAACATACAGGCCCAATTAATCCCAAATTTCGTGGGATGATAGAAGACATGTACAGGAACAAATCCCTCTTCAGGAGTTAATGCTAATTAGGCTTCCATGTTGGTCATTTAGGCGGCCCAAGTTAGAGATAAAATTCTGGTCCAGATTCTGCGGCCCAGAAAAACATTCCACCAATTTGATCATATCTCGGAATCCGAAACTCCAAATGGGCCCATATTTTACAGGAGGTTATAAGACATCCGGGGATCCATTTTCTTATTCTATGTCCCACCCTGATTCGGCCATCTAGAAGGCCATACAAACGCGTCTGTTCGGTGGATGAAATCTGGTTTCCACCTCGGGTCAAATGTGGAAAATTCCAAATTCCACAAACTTTCCACCACCCTAGGCCTACCATACTCAAGTGGGATGACTTGTACTGTTGAAGGCTCAACCCAAGGCTCCCAAAATTCCTATTTAAGGCAGTGGTGGTGAAGGAGTTGAAGATCTTGGATGCTTTGTTTAATTGTAATGTTATGCTGCATTTTTGTTGCCTCAATTTTGTCTTTCACATGTAAGTTGTTCAATTCACTTTAGTTTCTTAATAAAAGTTCTTCTTCTACTCTTATTCTGTTGTTCTTAATATCACTTTGATACTGTTGGATCAAGTTGTGAATTTATTCACACCAACCCTTGTGAAATTATTCACACAACGGTGGAGTGATCATTTTATTTTTGTTGTTTTCTTTACTTCTCCATTTCCTCCCTTATGAGTCTACTTTCCGCTTCCATTGAAACCATGGGATCAATGGAGGGCTAACCCACTTATGGGTTGATACAAGGTAGTAGCAAGGGGCTGGATTGGATGTTATTTATCACCTAATTAATGTATAATCACTTCTTTAATTGGGATTTTTATTTGATGATTTTTAAACTTCATCGTCCTTGTTGAATTTAAGGCCACACACATCAAGTACTAATACGATCCTTTACCTTGAAGTGCTCAAAACTTTGATCCTTCAAGTGTATAGGTGATTAGTATTAAAGGGTGTAGGCATTAAACCAACAAGTGATGATGTTGTTTTATCTCCTTAAATAAACCCGTCTCAAATTTAAGAAATTGAAATCATTAAAAAGAAAATACGTCCAATCCACCCCGAGCGATAACCTAGGATCAACTCATTCTTTTAAATTGAATCCACTTAAATCTATTAGATATCTTTAAAACCCATCCAAAATCAATCCAAGTTGGCCACTTCATAGGCAAAAATCCATCCCTTAGGTTGTGTATCTTAGATATCTTATTAGGTCTCTGTGGAATCGACAACCCAAGCTACACTACAAGGACCGTTCTACCCTTCTTCTCTTGGGTAAATTTGGGCGTGAACCAAATTTTTGCGCCGTTGCCGGGGACCAAGTAAGTACCTTAGATCCAAAAAAAACCTTCTTTCCTCACCTCCATTCTTCTACTCTCACCCAAGATCTCTTATCTTTTCCCTTTATCGCTTTTTTTTTTGCGCATGTCCGCCTACACTCGCGATTTCTCAAACAGACTAGTTAGGGTGGAAAGTCCTAGGATAGGGGAGTCAAGTGCACCTAAGGGAATGTTTAAATCAGATTCAAATATTCTTGAAATCCCAAAGTCAGAACTTGAAACAAGTCCAATGGAGGGTCATCCACAAAATCAAATTGTAAACCCTGGGGGGAATCAAATGGGAAACCAAAACCAAGAAGCTCCAAACTTAGGGAATGTAGTTGATCAAACCATGAATGACTACCTCACTTCATCTTGGACCAATGCCCCCTCATGCATTAGACACAATTTCATAGGAGACACCGACTACATATTCAAACCCCATGTCCTGAACCACCTTCCAACCTTTCATGGGATGGAGTCAGAAATGCCATACCTTCATGTCAAAGAGTTCAACGACATTGTTGAAACCATGTGTCCCCCACATCAACTAGAATCCGCTAAGATGAGGCTATTTCCTTTTTCATTAAAGTATCGAGTTAAAAATTGGCTAAACAACTTGAGACCTGCATCAATCCACTCTTGGGACCAACTGCAAAGAGAATTCTACAAAAAATACTTCCCTCATCACAAAACAATTGCACTTAAAAAGAGCATCCAAAACTTTTTTGAAAAAGAGGGAGAGTCATTCAATGAAACATGGGAGAGGTTCAAAGACAACCTAAACATGGTTCCACACCATGGGTTTTCCATACCTGAACAAGTGAGAATTTTCTATGAAGGATTGGGTCCGGGGAACAAACAATTCATTGACATGATGTGTAATGGAACTTTTAAAAACAAGGCCCCAAATGATGCTTACGAGTATCTCGAAAGTCTGGCTGAACAAAACCAAACTTGGGGAACTTCACCTTATTCTGAAAAGCCACAAAGAACCACTGGAATTCATACACTTAGAGAAGAGGAAAGCCTTAGGGCTAAACTCGCAGCACTCTCTAGGAAGGTTGAAGAGATAGACCTTAGGAAAGTCCATGAAATCCAAAATGTAGACCTTGTTTGCACAATTTGTGACAAACATGACCATAAAACAGACAACTGCCCAACCATTCCATCCATCAAGGATGTTCTTCTAGGAGGACCTCCAGCGGAAGTCAATGCCCTTAACTTTCAAAATCCCCAATACCAAAACACCTTCAATCCTAGGTACAATGACCACCCAGGTTTCCGATGGAAGGATAACCAACAACATAGCCAACCACAAGGGAAAAATCCTTACCCTCAACAGAACTACCAAACCCATAACCAGTTCCAAACCCAACCTATCCAATACCAACAGCCACCGGTCCATTTTCAACAAACCATCCCACCTCCAAAATATCCCCCTGGGATAAACCAACCTACTCAAGCACCAACCCAAACTGTTCCACAAAGCCTACTAGAACAATTGTGCAAACAAATGGAGAGGATGAACTCAGAAGTCTCTTCCCTAAAACAAGAACTTCAAACCATCAAAACAGGAAAGGCACCCATGCCTACTCAGGCGGTACCGTCCTCAACTTCAAGGGGAGAGTCAAGTTGTGCTCAAACAACTCATGAACAACTGAAGGCTGTGACTATTTTAAGAAGTGGGAAATCAATTGAGAAACCTGAACAACTAATTCAGAACCCACCTGAAGATTCAAACTTGGATGAAAATTTAAATGAACCACAAGATCAAACTAAAGAAACTGATAACAATGTGAAAGAAACAACTCTTCAACAAACAACCCCACAACCTGCACCATTTCCTCAACGCATGAGGGGGAAAACCAAACCTGAAGTGAGTGAAACATTGAGGGAAATATTTTCACAAGTCAAGTTGAACATACCCCTTCTCGATGCAATCCAAACCATACCTGCCTACTCAAAGTACCTTAAGGACTTGTGCACTTTTAAAATAAAATTTTCACATAAAAACCAAGTCCTTTTGGCTGCTAATGTGAGTACCACCATTCAAGGTACAATTCATCCTAAGTTGAAAGACCCAGGTTGCCCTTACATCAATGTTGAACTAGGAGAAAGCAAAGTTGTCAAAGCCTTATGTGACCTAGGTGCTAGTGTCAATCTCATCCCATATGTTGTGTACTGCCAGTTAGGCCTAGAAGAACTCCAACCCACATCTGTCACACTTCAACTTGCTGATCGTAGCATTAGGGTTCCAAAGGGGATTTTAAAGGATGTTCTGGTAAAGGTTGAAAACTTCATCTACCCTGCTGATTTCATTGTCCTTGACAACCATCCAAACTTAGGAAATAAGGAACAAACCCCAATCATCCTTGGTCGTACTTTCCTTGCAACAATCAACTCTGTTATTCGAGTCTGAAATGGGAACATGATCATCACCTTTGGGAACATGAGTCTAGACCTGAACATCTATAATGCAAGCTCACAAATAGGGGATGACGAGGATATTCATGAAGTAAACATGATAGGAAGCATTGATAATGAATCCATGGAACATCAAGGAATATTTGATGAATGTTTAAGTCAGAATGAGATTGATTTCCTTTGTTCATATAAAGGAAGTTTATCTCCTTGGCTTGAATCATTTTCAAATTGCTCTTATGATGAAGTCTTAGGTCCAACAATCAGTGAAACCTTTCAAGAAACCAATTTCATAGAGACCCCTCTAAATTCCTTCCCTAAATCTGATCAAACCAATCTAGTAGCTGAAACCTCTACATGTGAGGAATCAATCCTATCTGAACCTCTAAAAAAAGAAATTGATCTTGATCCAATGTTCCAATCTTCTGCTGAAATTGTGAACCAACCTGATCTTGAATTGAAGGAACTTCCTGCTGCACTAAAGTATGCCTTCCTAGGGGAAAATCAAACACATCCTATTGTCATTTCTTCTTCTCTTGAATCCAATCATGAGAGGATGCTTCTCGATGTCCTTAGGAAGCATAAGAAAGCCATTGGTTGGACCCTTTCTGATATTCCTGGGATTAGCCCACTTATCGGGACTCATAGGATTGTTCTGGAATCTGATTCAAAGCCATGTCGTCAACCTCAACGGCGACTCAATCCTAATCTCATGGAGGTAGTAAGGAAGGAACTTCTGAAATTGTTGAAAGCTGGAATCATATATCCCATAGCTGAGAGTGAATGGGTGAGCCCAATCCAAGTGGTTCCAAAAAAGGCTGGAATCACAGTGATAACCAATGAGGATAGAGAGATTTTTCCAACAAGGGTGAGTAGTGGATGGAGGTTTTGCATTGACTATAGGAAACTAAACTCATTCACCAAGAAGGACCATTTCCCCTTACCATTCATTGACCAAGTCCTTGAGAGAGTGGAAGGTCATGCCTTCTATTGTTTCTTAGATGGGTACTCGGGGTACAACCAAATTGAGGTCTCCCTAGAGAATCAAGGGAAGACTACATTCACATGTCCTTTTGGTACCTTTTCCTTCAAACGCATGCCCTTCGGGTTATGCAATGACCCTGGAACCTTCCAGCAGTGCATGATGGGAATCTTCTCAGACATGGTAGGGGATTTTCTTGAGGTCTTCATGGATGACTTCTCTGTGTTTGGGGATACTTTTGAGGGATGTCTACAGAATGTGGAGAGAGTCTTGTCAAGATGTGAAGAAAAAAATCTGGTCCTAAACTGGGAAAAATGCCATTTCATGGTTAAAGAGGGACTTGTTCTAGGCCATCTGGTCTCGAGTAGGGGGATTGAAGTTGATAAAGCAAAGGTTGACATCATTCGTCACCTTCCATCACCCAAAACTGTCAAGGAAGTGAGGTCTTTCTTAGGACATGCTGGTTTCTATAGAAGATTCATCAAGGACTTTAGTTCAATATCCCATCCCCTTTGTGCTCTCTTAGTAAAGGATGTTCCATTTGTTTGGACAGAAAGCTGTGAGGGTTCATTCTCAACCCTCAAATCCTCTCTCACCTCTCCTCCCATTATGAAATCTCCAAATTGGAACCTTCCTTTTGAACTTATGTGTGATGCCAGTGACTTTGCTGTTGGAGCTGTGTTAGGACAACGTTGTGATAAAAATCCTTATGTCATAGCTTATGCAAGAAAATCCTTAAATGATGCCCAAATCAACTACACCACCACTGAAAAGGAGTTACTTGCTATTGTGTTTTCCTTAGAGAAGTTTAGGTCCTACCTCTTAGGATCACCCATCACTGTGTTCACTGACCAATCTGCACTAAAATACCTCTTCCAAAAACAAGATGCTAAGGCTAGACTGATTAGGTGGGACCTTCTCTTAAAATAATTTGACCTCACAATCAAGGATAAAAAGGGAGTTGAAAATGTTGTAGCTGATCACCTCTCTAGGATGGAATTCAAAGACAAATCAAATCACCTCTCTGTGTCTGATTCGTTTCCTGATGAACACCTATACTCTGTGAGTGACTGCCCTTGGTATGCTGACATAGCAAATTTCTTAGTGACAGGAGTCATTCCAAAATTCTTAGGGACTCAAGATCGAAGGAAATTTCTTTCTGATGTTAGACACTATGTGTTTGATGATCCTTACCTCTATAAGTTCTTCCCTGACCAAGTCATTAGGAGGTGTGTTCCAGAATCTGAACAATAGTCCATACTTAAATTCTGTCACAGTGAGGCATGTGGAGGTCACTTTTCCTCTAAGAAAACATCTGCTAAGATTCTTCAATGTGGTCTTTTCTGGCCCACCCTTTCAAGGGACTCCTACACATATTGTCAAAGCTGTCCTAGGTGTCAACAAGTAGGGTCCATCACAAAAAGGAATCAAATGCCACTCACTCCCATCTTAGTGGTTGAAATCTTTGACTGTTGGGGAATTGATTTCATGGGTCCCTTCCCAAACTCTCGGGGATACCTCTACATACACTTAGCTGTTGATTATGTCTCAAAATGGGTTGAGGCCATTCCCACAAAATCCAATGATCATCAAACTGTGATTAGATTCCTAAAAGAAAACATATTATCTAGATTTGGAATTCCTAGGGCTATCATAAGTGATCATGGAACTCATTTTTGCAATCGTCCATTCTCATCACTCATGGAAAAATATGGAATTTCTCACAAAGTGTCCACTGCTTACCACCCACAGACCAATGGTCAAGCTGAGTTAGCCAATCGTGAAATTAAGCAAATTCTTGAAAAAACTGTCAACCCCTCTAGGAAAGATTGGTCTGAGAAACTCTTAGATGCTCTTTGGGCCTATAGAACTGCATATAAAACCATTTTTGGAATGTCCCCATATAGGTTGGTTTATGGAAAAGCATGCCATTTGCCAGTGGAGATTGAACATAAGGCCTTTTGGGCAATTAAGAAAATGGATTATGACCTCTCATTGGCCGGAACAAAAAGGAAATTAGATCTCAATGAACTGGAGGAACTAAGGATGGAGGCTTATGAAAATTCAAGGATCAATAAAGCTAGAGTTCAAGCCTACCAATCTAGGAATATCAAGTTCAAACATTTTCAACCGGGAAAACTTGTGCTCTTGTATAGTTCAAAACTTCATTTACATCCGGGAAAGTTAAGGTCTAGATGGTCAGGACCTTTCATAGTGCATCATGTATTCCCCCATGGGGCAGTAGAGATTCAAGATCCCACCAGTGGTCACATTTTCAAGGTCAATGGTCAAATGTTAAAAACATTCATTGAATCATTCAATAAACAGGAAATAGATGTTGAGTTAATTGATCCAATCTATGAACCAGGAAAAAAATTGATAAATATGGGATCTATGTCGGGCTAACGACGTTAAACAAAGCGTTGCACGGGAGGCAACCCGTGGTTTTTATGTTTCTAATCTTTCTGAATCATCTTTATTTTTCAAATAAGATTACTTAATCATTTTTATATTTAAAAATAAAAAAATAGGCTTTTGACCTCTTCTTCTATTATGAGTATGGATGGGTACGAAAGAGGAGCACCATATTCATCCGTGTCACGTGGTGTGATCCTTGAGTAATACCTTACCCAGAAATTTAAAAAGAAGACAATGTATCATCCTTTTATTTTGTTTTAATTATTCAATAGGTTAAGAAAAAAAAATAAAAGTATAATAATAAAAAAAAAGTCCACGCCATAGGCCGTGGGGAAAACCCTGTCACAACCGGCAAAGCCGCGGGGACTCGAACCCGGGACCGAAGGGAGACAGGGGCGCGCGCTTACCACTAACCTACGGCTTCTTGTGCTACCTTATTCTATAATTTTTATATATATTCTTATATTTTACTTCCTTTATTATATAAATATATATATATATATATTATTTGTTTTTTTTTTGTTTTTTTTTGTTTTGTTTTTTCCTTTTTCCACTAGGGAACTTTTCAAGCGACATGGATATCAAAGCAATAAATTCGAGCGGCAAGAACTTCAAACTTCAACCACCAGGTGACTTCATTCCATAATCCTCATTTTCAATTTCCTTTTTAAATTTTTATTCCCTGCCTCTACTCCTTCTAATTTTTCATTTCTTCAAACACTGGGGACAGTGTTGTTTTAAGTTGGGGGGAGATAAAATAAAAAAAATGCTTTTGTGTCAAAAACAAAAATTGAATGATTTGAAAAAAAAAGTAAATGGAAGGAAAAATTCCTTTAACTTTGAACATGGTAATACACATTGCACACTTTGAAACTGAATATCAAATAATTTAGCATGCCCTAATTCTTATTTTAATCCTTGTATAATTTCATGAGCATAGATTTTGGAAAGTGTGGTTGTCCAATGTGATATTTCATCGTTTATATTTTCATCCAAATAAAAAAAAATGCCACAATGCACGTCCTCTAGACTGTGGGGTACTAATTTGAATTTTTGGGGTCCCATAATAAATAGCATAGGATGGTTTTATTTTTATGAATAATATGAGTATTCAAAAAAAATTAAAAAAATTATTAAAAAATAAAAAATAAAAAAAAATAAAAAATTGCGTGTAGAGCAATGGATTGATAAAATGCGAGGCTTTCGGCACTTGGGGATCGTGACTCCAGAGTTGTCTAGCCCTGAGTTTTTCAATCTATCTCTATTTTTGGTAATATGACATTGTTTTTGATTAAGTTAACTCGAGACGATGCCCGAGTATGTGGGCTTCACTTGGTGCCCTAAGACCTTTGAGTCTGGGAGTCATCAGCAAAGTCTTGCTACATGGGTTAATTTGATTAATTGCAATCTCAATTACTATAGCAATATTGAAAAAAAAATCAAAAAAAAAGAGGGATGAAGAATACTCATATTAGGATTAAATGTGATTCCACCTAGCGCTTCCATGATTTCCCCCTTGAATGAAAATGAACCCCCATATCTATTGTGATTCACAACACATCATTACACCTAATTGAGTTGGATGAAGTATGATGATGGATTTGATCAAAGGAATGGGCTTGGGATTGGGATCTGCTTATGAAAATATCTTGTATTAAAATATTTTTATGGGTTTCATGATTGTTTAGTATAAGGTTTTTTGGTGATCATTGTGTATTAAAATGTTTTTAGAAAAGGGAATTCGAATTTCATTTTTGATGAGATATATTTTGCTCGGGACTAGAAAAACTCAAGTTTCGGGGTGTGATTAGCCACTAAATGAGGCTAATATTCATTGTTAATATACATAATTTTCATGTTATTTATTATTCATAAACACCATTTTAGTGCATTTTACACTTTGAACACCATTTCACATTATGATTGTAATACCTTCTTAAAATGCACTATTATGTGGTACATTTTTTAACATCATTTAAAGTACCCAATGATTCATCTGATTTTAAGGAATTTAATTTTACATATTTTAATTTGATATTTTTGGAAATTGATCTACACTTAAATATGAACATGTTTGATTCAGGGATCAATGGAGAATTCATGGAGGATGATGGAAATATTTGGCAATGAAAGGAAGAAATTCTGGAGAAGGAAGATTGGACACCAGCCCACTGATGAGACTGTGGGGCCCAACATACAGGCCCAATTAATCCCAAATATCGTGGGATGATAGAAGACATGTACAGGAACAAATCCCTCTTCAGTAGTTAATGCTAATTAGGCTTCCATGTTGGTCATTTAGGCGGCCCAAGTTAGAGATAAAATTCTGGGCCAGATTCTGCGGCCCAGAAAAACATTCCCCCACTTTGATTATATCTCGGAATCCGAAACTCCAAATGGTCCAAAACTTTACAGGCGGTTAGAAGACATCCTGAGCTCCATTTTCTTCTTCTATGGCCCACCCTGATTCGGCCATCTAGAAGGTCATACAAACGCGTCTGTTAGGTAGATGAAATCTGGTTGCCACCTCGGGTCAAATGTGGAAAATTCCAAATTCCACAAACTTTCCACCACCCTAGGCCTACCATACTCAAGTGGGATGACTTGTACTGTTGAAGGCTCGACCCAAGGCTCCCAAAATTCCTATTTAAGGAAGTGGTGGTGAAGGAGTTGAAGATCTTGGATGCTTTGTTTAATTGTAATGTTATGCTGCATTTTTGTTGCCTCAATTTTGTCTTTCACATGTAAGTTGTTCAATTCACTTTAGTTTCTTAATAAAAGTTCTTCTTCTACTCTTATTCTGTTGTTCTTAATATCACTTTGATACTGTTGGATCAAGCTGTGAATTTATTCACACCAACCCTTGTGAAATTATTCACACAACGGTGGAGTGATCATTTTATTTTTGTTGTTTTCTTTACTTCTCCATTTCCTCCCTTATGAGTCTACTTTCCGCTTCCATTGAAACCATGGGATCAATGGAGGGCTAACCCACATATGGGTTGATCCAAGGGAGTAGCAAGGGGCTGGATTGGATGTTATTTATCACCTAATTAATGTATAATCACTTCTTTAATTGGGATTTTTATTTGATGATTTTTAAACTTCATCGTCCTTGTTGAATTTAAGGCCACACACATCAAGTACTAATACGATCCTTTACCTTGAAGTTCTCAAAACTTTGATCCTTCAAGTGTATAGGTGATTAGTATTAGAGGGTGTAGGCATTAAACCAACAAGTGATGATGTTGTTTTATCTCCTTAAATAAACCCGTCTCAAATTTAAGAAATTGAAATCATTAAAAAGAAAATACGTCCAATCCACCCCGAGCGATAACCTAGGATCAACTCATTCTTTTAAATTGAATCCACTTAAATCTATTAGATATCTTTAAAACCCATCCAAAATCAATCCAAGTTGTCCACTTCATAGGCAAAAATCCATCCCTTAGGTTGTGTATCTTAGGTATCTTATTAGGTCTCTGTGGAATCGACAACCCAAGCTACACTACAAGGACCGTTCTACCCTTCTTCTCTTGGGTAAATTTGGGCGTGAACCAAATTTTGGCGCCGTTTCCAGGGACCAAGTAAGTACCTTAGATCCAAAAAAAACCTTCTTTCCTCACCTCCATTCTTCTACTCTCACCCAAGATCTCTTATCTTGTCCCTTTCTCGCTTTTTTTTGGCGCATGTCCGCCTACACTCGCGATTTCTCAAACAGACTAGTTAGGGTGGAAAGTCCTAGGATAGGGGAGTCAAGTGCACCTAAGGGAATGTTTAAATCAGATTCAAATATTCTTGAAATCCCAAAGTCAGAACTTGAAACAAGTCCAATGGAGGGTCATCCACAAAATCAAATTGTAAACCCTGGGGGGAATCAAATGGGAAACCAAAACCAAGAAGCTCCAAACTTAGGGAATGTAGTTGATCAAACCATGAATGACTACCTCACTCCATCTTGGACCAATGCCCCCTCATGCATTAGACACAATTCCATAGGAGACACCAACTACATATTCAAACCCCATGTCCTAAACCACCTTCCAACCTTTCATGGGATGGAGTCAGAAATGCCATACCTTCATGTCAAAGAGTTCAACGACATTGTTGAAACCATGTGTCCCCCACATCAACTAGAATCCGCTAAGATGAGGCTATTTCTTTTTTCATTAAAGTATCGAGCTAAAAATTGGCTAAACAACTTGAGACCTGCATCAATCCACTCTTGGGACCAACTGCAAAGAGAATTCTACAAAAAATACTTCCCTCATCACAAAACAATTGCACTTAAAAAGAGCATCCAAAACTTTTTTGAAAAAGAGGGAGAGTCATTCTATGAAACATGGGAGAGGTTCAAAGACAACCTAAACATGGTTCCACACCATGGGTTTTCCATACCTGAACAAGTGAGAATTTTCTATGAAGGATTGGGTCCGGGGAACAAACAATTCATTGACATGATGTGTAATGGAACTTTTAAAAACAAGGCCCCAAATGATGATTACGAGTATCTCGAAAGTCTGGCTGAACAAAACCAAACTTAGGGAACTTCACCTTATTCTGAAAAGCCACAAAGAACCACTGGAATTCATACACTTAGAGAAGAGGAAAGCCTTAGGGCTAAACTCGCAGCACTCTCTAGGAAGGTTGAAGAGATAGACCTTAGGAAAGTCCATGAAATCCAAAATGTAGACCTTGTTTGCACAATTTGTGACAAACATGACCATAAAATAGACAACTGCCCAACCATTCCATCCATCAAGGATGTTCTTCTAGGAGGACCTCCAGCGGAAGTCAATGCCCTAAACTTTCAAAAGCCCCAATACGAAAACACCTTCAATCCTAGGTACAATGACCACCCAGGTTTCCGATGGAAGGATAACGAACAACATAGCCAACCACAAGGGAAAAATCCTTACCCTCAATAGAACTACCAAACCCATAACCAGTTCCAAACCCAACCTATCCAATACCAACAGCCACCGGTCCATTTTCAACAAACCATCCCACCACCAAAATATCCCCCTGGGATAAACCAACCTACTCAAGCACCAACCCAAACTGTTCCACAAAGCCTACTAGAACAATTGTGCAAACAAATGGAGAGGATGAACTCAGAAGTCTCTTCCCTAAAACAAGAACTTCAAACCATCAAAACAGGAAAGTCACCCATGCCTACTCAGGCGGTGTCGTCCTCAACTTCAAGGGGAGAGTCAAGTTGTGCTCAAACAACTCATGAACAACTAAAGGCTGTGACTATTTTAAGAAGTGGGAAATCAATTGAGAAACCTGAACAACTAATTCAGAACCCACCTAAAGATTCAAACTTGGATGAAAATTTAAATGAACCACAAGATCAAACTAAAGAAACTGATAACAATGTGAAAGAAACAACTCTTCAACAAACAACCCCACAACCTGCACCATTTCCTCAACGCATGAGGGGGAAAACCAAACCTGAAGTGAGTGAAACATTGAGGGAAATATTTTCACAAGTTAAGTTGAACATACCCCTTCTCGATGCAATCCAAACCACACCTGCCTACTCAAAGTACCTTAAGGACTTGTGCACTTTTAAAATAAAATTTTCACATAAAAACCAAGTCCTTTTGGCTGCTAATGTGAGTACCACCATTCAAGGTACAATTCCTCCTAAGTTGAAAGACCCAAGTTGCCCTTACATCAATGTTGAACTAGGAGAAAGCAAAGTTGTCAAAGCCTTATGTGACCTAGGTGCTAGTGTCAATCTCATCCCATATGCTGTGTACTGCCAGTTAGGCCTAGAAGAACTCCAACCCACATCTGTCACACTTCAACTTGCTGATCGTAGCATTAGGGTTCCAAAGGGGATTTTAAAGGATGTTCTGGTAAAGGTTGAAAACTTCATCTACCCTGCTGATTTCATTTTCCTTGACAACCATCCAAACTTAGGAAATAAGGAACAAACCCCAATCATCCTTGGTCGTCCTTTCCTTGCAACAATCAACTCTGTTATTCGAGTCCGAAATGGGAACATGATCATCACCTTTGGGAACATGAGTCTAGACCTGAACATCTATAATGCAAGCTCACAAATAGGGGATGACGAGGATATTCATGAAGTAAACATGATAGGAAGCATTGATAATGAATCCATGGAACATCAAGGAATATTTGATGAATGTTTAAGTCAGAATGAGATTGATTTCCTTTGTTCATATGAAGGAAGTTTATCTCCTTGGCTTGAATCATTTTCAAATTGCTCTTATGATGAAGTCTTAGGTCCAACAATCAGTGAAACCTTTCAAGAAACCAATTTCATAGAGACCCCTCTAAATTCCTTCCCTAAATCTGATCAAACCAATCTAGTAGCTGAAACCTCTACATGTGAGGAATCAATCCTATCTGAACCTCTAAAAAAATAAATTGATCTTGATCCAATGTTCCAATCTTCTGCTGAAATTGTGAAACAACTTGATCTTGAATTGAAGGAACTTCCTGCTGCACTAAAGTATGCCTTCCTAGGGGAAAATCAAACACATCCTATTGTCATTTCTTCTTCTCTTGAATCCAATCATGAGAGGATGCTTCTCGATGTCCTTAGGAAGCATAAGAAAGCCATTGGTTGGACCCTTTCTGATATTCCTGGGATTAGCCCACTTATCGGGACTCATAGGATTGTTTTGGAATCTGATTCAAAGCCATGTCGTCAACCTCAACGGCGACTCAATCCTAATCTCATGGAGGTAGTAAGGAAGGAACTTCTGAAATTGTTGAAAGCTGGCATCATATATCCCATAGATGAGAGTGAATGGGTGAGCCCAATCCAAGTGGTTCCAAAAAAGGCTGGAATCACAGTGATAACCAATGAGGATAGAGAGATTTTTCCAACAAGGGTGAGTAGTGGATGGAGGGTCTGCATTGACTATAGGAAACTAAACTCATTCACCAAGAAGTACCATTTCCCCTTACCATTCATTGACCAAGTCCTTGAGAGAGTGGAAGGTCATGCCTTCTATTGTTTCTTAGATGGGTACTCGGGGTACAACCAAATTGAGGTCTCCCTAGAGGATCAAGGGAAGACTACATTCACATGTCCTTTTGGTACCTTTTCCTTCAAACGCATGCCCTTTGGGTTATGCAATGCCCCTGGAACCTTCCAGCAGTGCATGATGGGAATCTTCTCAGACATGGTAGGGGATTTTCTTGAGGTCTTCATGGATGACTTCTCTGTGTTTGGGGATACTTTTGAGGGATGTCTGCAGAATGTGGAGAGAGTCTTGTCAAGATGTGAAGAAAAAAATCTGGTCCTAAACTGGGAAAAATGCCATTTCATGGTTAAAGAGGGACTTGTTCTAGGCCATCTGGTCTCGAGTAGGGGGATTGAAGTTGATAAAGCAAAGGTTGACATCATTCGTCACCTTCCATCACCCAAAACTGTCAAGGAAGTGAGGTCTTTCTTAGGACAAGCTGGTTTCTATAGAAGATTCATCAAGGACTTTAGTTCAATATCCCATCCCCTTTGTACTCTCTTAGTAAAGGATGCTCCATTTGTTTGGACAGAAAGCTGTGAGGGTTCATTCTCAACCCTCAAATCCTCTCTCACCTCTCCTCCCATTATGAAATCTCCAAATTGGAACCTTCCTTTTGAACTTATGTGTGATGCCAGTGACTTTGCTGTTGGAGCTGTGTTAGGACAATGTTGTGATAAAACTCCTTATTTCATTGCTTATGCAAGCAAATCCTTAAATGATGCCCAAATCAACTACACCACCACTGAAAAGGAGTTACTTGCTATTGTGTTTGCCTTAGAGAAGTTTAGGTCCTACCTCTTAGGATCACCCATCACTGTGTTCACTGACCATTCTGCACTAAAATACCTCTTCCAAAAACAAGATGCTAAGGCTAGACTGATTAGGTGGGTCCTTCTCTTAAAATAATTTGACCTCACAATCAAGGATAAAAAGGGAGTTGAAAATGTTGTAGATGATCACCTCTCTAGGATGGAATTCAAAGACAACTCAAATCACCTCTCTGTGTCTGATTCGTTTCCTGATGAACACCTATACTCTGTGAGTGACTGCCCTTGGTATGCTGACATAGCAAATTTCTTAGTGACAGGAGTCATTCCAAAATTATTAGGGACTCAAGATCGAAGGAAATTTCTTTCTGATGTTAGACACTATGTGTTTGATGATCCTTACCTCTATAAGTTCTTCCCTGACCAAGTCATTAGGAGGTGTGTTCCAGAATCTGAACAAGAGTCCATCCTTAAATTCTGTCACAGTGAGGCATGTGGAGGTCACTTTTCCTCTAAGAAAACATCTGCTAAGATTCTTCAATGTGGTCTTTTCTGGCCCACCCTTTCAAGGGACTCCTACACATATTGTCAAAGCTGTCCTAGGTGTCAACAAGTAGGGTCCATCACAAAAAGGAATCAAATGCCACTCACTCCCATCTTAGTGGTTGAAATCTTTGACTGTTGGGGAATTGATTTCATGGGTCCCTTCCCAAACTCTCGGGGATACCTCTACATACACTTAGCTGTTGATTATGTCTCAAAATGGGTTGAGGCCATTCCCACAAAATCCAATGATCATCAAACTGTGATTAGATTCCTAAAAGAAAACATATTATCTAGATTTGGAATTCCTAGGGCTATCATAAGTGATCGTGGAACTCATTTTTGCAATCGTCCATTCTCATCACTCATGGAAAAATATGGAATTTCTCACAAAGTGTCCACTGCTTACCACCCACATACCAATGGTCAAGCTGAGTTAGCCAATCGTGAAATTAAGCAAATTCTTGAAAAAACTGTCAACCCCTCTAGGAAAGATTGGTCTGAGAAACTCTTAGATGCTCTTTGGGCCTATAGAACTGCATATAAAACCATTTTAGGAATGTCCCCATATAGGTTGGTTTATGGAAAAGCATGCCATTTGCCAGTGGAGATTGAACATAAGGCCATTTGGGCAATTAAGAAAATGGATTATGACCTCTCATTGGCCGGAACAAAAAGGAAATTAGATCTCAATGAACTGGAGGAACTAAGGATGGAGGCTTATGAAAATTCAAGGATCAATAAAGCTAGAGTTCAAGCCTACCAATCTAGGAATATCAAGTTCAAACATTTTCAACCGGGAAAACTTGTGCTCTTGTATAGTTCAAAACTTCATTTACATCCGGGAAAGTTAAGGTCTAGATGGTCAGGACCTTTCATAGTGCATCATGTATTCCCCCATGGGGCAGTAGAGATTCAAGATCCCACCAGTGGTCACATTTTCAAGGTCAATGGTCAAAGGTTAAAAACATTCGTTGAATCATTCAATAAACAGGAAATAGATGTTGAGTTAATTGATCCAATATATGAACCAGGAAAAAAATTGATAAATATGGGATCTATGTCGGGCTAACGACGTTAAACAAAGCGTTGCACGGGAGGCAACCCGTGGTTTTTATGTTTCTAATATTTCTGAATCATCTTTATTTTTCAAATAAGATTACTTAATCATTTTTATATTTAAAAATAAAAAAATAGACTTTTGACCTGTTCTTCTATTATGAGTATGGATGGGTACGAAAGAGGAGCACCATATTCATCCGTGTCACGTGGTGTGATCCTTGAGTAATACCTTACCCAGAAATTTAAAAAGAAGACAATGTATCATCCTTTTATTTTGTTTTAATTATTCAATAGGTTAAGAAAAAAAAATAAAAGTATAATAATAAAAAAAAAGTCCACGCAATAGGCCGTGGGGAAAACCCTGCCACAACCGGCAAAGCCGCGGGGACTCGAACCCGGGACCGAAGGGAGACAGGGGCGCGCGCTTACCACTAACCTACGGCTTCTTGTGCTACCTTATTCTATAATTTTTATATATATTCTTATATTTTACTTCCTTTATTATATAAATATATATATATATATATATATATTATTTGTTTTTTTTGTTTTTTTTTGTTTTGTTTTTTCCTTTTTCCACTAGGGAACTTTGCAAGCGACATGGATATCAAAGGAATAAATTCGAGCGGCAAGAACTTCAAACTTCAACCACCAGGTGACTTCATTCCATAATCCTCATTTTCAATTTCCTTTTTAAATTTTTATTCCCTGCCTCTACTCCTTCTAATTTTTCATTTCTTAAAACACTGGGGACAGTGTTGTTTTAAGTTGGGGGGGAGATAAAATAAAAAAAATGCTTTTGTGTCAAAAACAAAAATTGAATGATTTGAAAAAAAAAGTAAATGGAAGGAAAAATTCCTTTAACTTTGAACATGGTAATACACATTGCACACTTTGAAACTGAATATCAAATAATTTAGCATGCCCTAATTCTGATTTTAATCCTTGTATAATTTCATGAGCATAGATTTTAGAAAGTGTGGCTGTCCAATGTGATATTTCATCGTTTATATTTTCATCCAAATAAAAAAAAATGCCACAATGCACGTCCTCTAGACTGTGGGGTACTAATTTGAATTTTTGGGGTCCCATAATAAATAGCATAGGATGGTTTTATTTTTATGAATAATATGAGTATTCAAAAAAAAATTTAAAAAAAATTATTAAAAAATAAAAAATAAAAAATAAAAATAAAAATTTGCGTGTAGAGCAATGGATTGATAAAATGCGAGGCTTTCGGCACTTGGGGATCATGACTCCAGAGTTGTCTAGCCCTAAGTTTTTCAATCTATCTCTATTTTTGGTAATATGACATTGTTTTTGATTAAGTTAACTCGAGACGATGCCCGAGTATGTGGGCTTCACTTGGTGCCCTAAGACCTTTGAGTCTGGGAGTCATCGGCAAAGTCTTGCTACATGGGTTAATTTGATTAATTGCAATCTCAATTACTATAGAAATATTGAAAAAAAAATCAAAAAAAAAAGAGGGATGAAGAATACTCATATTAGGATTAAATGTGATTCCACCTAGCGCTTCCATGATTTCCCCCTTGAATGAAAATGAACCCCCATATCTATTGTGATTCACAACACATCATTACACCTAATTGAGTCGGATGAAGTATGATGATGGATTTGATCAAAGGAATGGGCTTGGGATTGGGATCTGCTTATGAAAATATCTTGTATTAAAATATTTTTATGGGTTTCATGATTGTTTAGTATAAGGTTTTTTGGTGATCATTGTGTATTAAAATGTTTTTAGAAAAGGGAATTCGAATTTCATTTTTGATGAGATATATTTTGCTCGGGACTAGCAAAACTCAAGTTGGGGGGTGTGATTAGCCACTAAATGAGGCTAATATTCATTGTTAATATAAATAATTTTCATGTTATTTGTTATTCATAAACACCATTTTAGTGCATTTTATACTTTGAACACCATTTCACATTATGATTGTAATACCTTCTTAAAATGCACTATTATGTGGTACATTTTTGAACATCATTTAAAGTACCCAATGATTCATCTGATTTTAAGGAATTTAATTTTACATATTTTAATTTGATATTTTTGGAAATTGATCTACACTTAAATATGAACATGTTTGATTCAGGGATCAATGGAGAATTCATGGAGGATGATGGAGATATTTGGCAATGAAAGGAAGCAATTCTGGAGAAGGAAGATTGGACACCAGCCCACTGATGAGACTGTGGGGCCCAACATACAGGCCCAATTAATCCCAAATTTCGTGCGATGATAGAAGACATGTACAGGAACAAATCCCTCTTCAGGAGTTAATGCTAATTTGGCCTCCATTTTGGTCATTTAGGCGGTCCAAGTTAGAGATAAAATTCTGGGCCAGATTCTGCGGCCCATAGAAACATTTCACCAATTTGATCATATCTCGGAATCCGAAACTCCAAATGGGCCCATATTTTACAGGCGGTTAGACGACATCCGTAGCTCCATGTTCTTCTTCTATGGCCCACCCTGATTCGGCCATCTAGAAGGTCATACAAACGCGTCTGTTCGGTGGATGAAATCTGGTTGCCACCTCGGGTCAAATGTGGAAAATTCCAAATTCCACAAACTTTCCACCACCCTAGGCCTACCATACTCAAGTGGGATGACTTGTACTGTTGAAGGCTCGACCCAAGGCTCCCAAAATGCCTATTTAAGGTAGTGGTGGTGATGTAGTTGAAGATCTTGGTTGCTTTGTTTAATTGTAATGTTATGCTGCATTTTTGTTGCCTCAATTTTGTCTTTCACATGTAAGTTGTTCAATTCACTTTAGTTTCTTAATAAAAGTTCTTCTTCTACTCTTATTCTGTTGTTCTTAATATCACTTTGATACCATTGGATCAAGGTGTGAATTTATTCACACCAACCCTTGTGAAATTATTCACACAACGGTGGAGTGATCATTTTATTTTTGTTGTTTTCTTTACTTCTCCATTTCCTCCCTTATGAGTCTACTTTCCGCTTCCATTGAAACCATGGGATCAATGGATGGCTAACCCACTTATGGGTTGATACAAGGGAGTAGCAAGGGGCTGGATTGGATGTTATTTATCACCTAATTAATGTATAATCACTTCTTTAATTGGGATTTTTATTTGATGATTTTTAAACATCATCGTCCTTGTTGAATTTAAGGCCACACACATCAAGTACTAATACGATCCTTTACCTTGAAGTGCTCAAAACTTTGATCCTTCAAGTGTATAGGTGATTAGTATTAGAGGGTGTAGGCATTAAACCAACAAGTGATGATGTTGTTTTATCTCCTTAAATAAACCCGTCTCAAATTTAAGAAATTGAAATCATTAAAAAGAAAATACGTCCAATCCACCCCGAGCGATAACCTAGGATCAACTCATTCTTTTAAATTGAATCCACTTAAATCTATTAGATATCTTTAAAACCCATCCAAAATCAATCCAAGTTGGCCACTTCATAAGCAAAAATCCATCCCTTAGGTTGTGTATCTTAGGTATCTTATTAGGTCTTTGTGGAATCGACAACCCAAGCTACACTACAAGGACCGTTCTACCCTTCTTCTCTTGGGTTAATTTGGGCGTGAACCAAGTGTACTACAAATTTTTTAGATTAATATAACATATTAAAAATTATTTTAAGAAATATAATATAATACCATATTTTTCTTAATTTCGTTAATGTCAAATTATATGAATAGTTTCAAAATGACAATAATGATATTTAATGAATATATTTTTTATCAAATTATTAAAAAAATTGAAATATGATAAGTTGGATAATATATTTCATAAATTATTATCCCATTTTATTTAAGAAATAATTTATACCATAAAAATAAAATTATAACCCTTTAAGAGTTAAAAAGATATTGTCGTTTTTAAGGTCAAACTAGGTTAACTACAACATTAAACCAAAATAGATTGTTTAAAAACCACATAAACCTATATATATTCGTTTGGATAATGATTTTTAATCAAAATAATACATTTTATTATAATTTTAATAAATTATATTCATTTTAAAATACAATGAATTTATTATATTTTAATATATTGAGAAATTACAAGAGCATCCCACCCCTCACATATAAAAGGGAACCTAACTTTTATCTTCTTTACAACACATTGATATTTTTATATAAACCAAAACCTATAAAAATTTATACTAAAAATACTTGTCCACATTCTAAAGGTGATTAAATTCCCAAAATACCAACCTTAGGATCCATAAGAAGCTATCTAAAAGAGTTCAATTGAAGAATATGCAATCACATTTACCAATAACTTTCTAATATTAGTTCTTCATTTACATTTTATAAATTTTTTGTTACATATAATAAAATTTTAAATTTCATATTCTAAATATAATAAAATTTTATATTTAATATCAAACCACAATTATCATCCCTCTTTCCCATCAAATTATAAGTGAAACAATCGATCAAGCGTATGTACAACTTACCATCTCCACATAGAGATTAAATTAATTTTTAATCACCATAATTTATTGTTGGGTATTATGATATTTCTAGTTTCTATATATGAAATTTATGAAATATTTATGATTACTTAATTATAATATCATATCTAACTTATTACCTTGATATCCATTGGAAAACAAAAATATCACTCATGGGTATATGTGGAGTCCCACCTCCACAAAAAAATTTATTCATTTTTTAGTTTTTCATAATATGGATAGTAATAAAGATTTAGTTGATGAATTAATATGATTTATATGATCAAATATTGATTCTATAATGGTGAATTATCATTTATATTTTGTATATTTTATATGTATAAATATTAAAATAGCATTGATGTGTACATAAGTCCTACTGTCTCGTTGAGTTGTGTAATTAGTTTTCTTACCAATAAATTTTATGGATGATAATAAATATATAGAGAGAGTATATATTATATTTATAAAATTATTAAATTTCTATAGATGGTGTAAACATTATTAATTTATAAAATTTAGAACAACTGAAGTTAATTTTTTATGAAAAAATGAAATAGTTAACACCCACAAACAATGATTTTAATAATAAATTATTGATAAATTATTGTTAATATTTTATAAAGTTATCATATATGGTATTATATAAAACAACTTGGTATGTTAAAAAAACATCATGTTTCATAGTGTTTATGACATACAAAAATATTCTTAAAAGAGAATATAATGCTCTGCAACTTTATGATATATTTATTTTTAAATAAATACAATCCATTTTATATCTTTTAATGCACACAACATAGAGTTTGAAACGAAACTTACACTCTAAAAAATATTATTATTACATTTGTAACATTATTTAAATAATTTAGATTATTAATGTTAATAAATAAATTATAATGAATATATGGTTTACAAAAAGTATAAAATAAATTCAACAGTTATCTATTGGTCAAAAATAAAATAAGAATAATTTTAAAGAAAAGAAGTAATATTTTATAAAAAAAATATTTGTTTATAAAGGGAGGTTAATTTATGCCTTACAAAAATAATTTGAAATTAATATTTACAACTTTTATAAATTACCCCTCCAAAATTTAAAAATATTTTTGGAATCTGTATGTCAAAATTATCTTTGGGCAATTTATTTGTAATATTCTGAAAAGGTTAATTGTTTTGATGAATAATTAAAAAATACTTTTTATGGAGAACTGAATTTTTTGAAATTATTTATAAAATTGGATTATATTTATTTTTTAAAAGTAAAATTGGTTAAGTTGTATAAAAATTTAATACATTTATGAAATTTTAATCAATTTTACATTAAATTTTAATATTAAACCATTTTATAATTATGATAATTTTCTCATTCAAAACCCATTTTCATCACATCTGTGTGTGTAATATTAAAATGTATTCTTCCAATTATGTTAATTGAATTAATAAAAATACCTTAAATATTTTAAATTACAATTATTTATATTATCTTAATGGTTTATCTATAAATTTTACTAATATATAAAATAATAATTGTAAACATTAATTAATATGGTTAAGGTAATAACTAATTTACTAGGGGTTTAACTAGAAAATGAATGTTAAAATGACCATAAAACATGTAAAACTATAATTTATGGCTATATTAAATTCTTATCACATCTAACGATCAATAATGACCCATGTTTTATGATTGTATCATCATATAAATGTGTATTTAATTGATACTTTTAACAAAATTTATTTTATTCCCCTCCCTCATTTATAAAAGGCCACCCCCTATCCTCCACTATTCAAAGTTACAAATACATTTTTATCTTCCATTACCTTCCAAAATAACATCCTTAAACCACTAAAAACATCATTTATCAAGTTTAGGTATCATAAATCACATCTTTAAAGTATTTAGGGTAAACCTAAAGAGGTTTTTCGAAGAAGATGTAATGTTTATAACTATGAATTTTCTTTTTTTAATTAATCATATAAATATTTATAATATTATAAAATTATTATAATTTAATTACACCACTATCTTCTATATACTAATATTTTAATTTTTTGTTTTCATAAACCATATCCATCTCCGATTATATAAATTTTGAAACTAAACAGTCGATCATGGGAATGGTGGACTATGGCCTCGCGAACCAATGTAATTTCTTTCCATCAACATATTTCAAGGGTGGAAAATCATGGATTTAGCATATGAATATTATTTTTTCAAATTATTATTCTTTTGGAATTATGATATCACATATAAAATATTAATTTCCATTTCATGGGGGATACAATAGTATTTATTCAGTTTATGGTAGAGTACCACCATGCAAAGTGATGTGATTCATTTTTCCCTTACACTTTACATGGAAGGTAGTAATATTAATGTTAATAAAAATATTTCATATTTAAAATATAATAATATTTTTTATTTATAATATCCTATATAATTTCTTACCATCAAATCTGTTGGAAAACAATAGCGTCGCTTGTGCATATGTTTGGACTACCTTTTCCACATTACGATATTATTTTTATGTATTATTTTTAAATGGAAAATAATAAAGATAAATTTTATTTACATATTATATATATATATATACATAACTTTTCTACAAATTTTTGTTAGTATTTATTTTCAATTCTTTCTGACCATTAAGAAAAATGGAAGCAGCGTTGATGTGTACGTACAACCAACCATATCCATGAATAATGTATTTCAAATTCAACCTCTATCTATAAATATTACTATTATTACATATCTAATAGATTTATATTTCATTAATATGATTTTATAAAATATTTATATTTTTTAACAATGATCAAATTTAAATGAACAAAATTACCTAACTAAAACATAAATGAAAAATGAATGAATTGTCAACCAAAATTGTTATTTTAATAGAGTGTTTAATAAACAGGTGCTAAAATACTATAATTAAAGAATATATGGATTGAGAAATGTATATATGTTTATATAATAGATTTATAATATACCTATATTTATTATATAATATTTTTATTCACATACAGTGGAAATCAACCCTGATGTAAGGGATTCTGAACTCACTTTTTCTTCAGTGGGACATTCTTTATATTAAAAAACTATTCCTTTTGTGGAATATATATTACCCATTTTGACATGTTATTTCATTAATATACTTCTCTTCATGTAAATTAATGTTTAATTTTAATTTATTTGTTTTTTGGGGAATTATGATTGAAAAGTTACTAGAGATTTAAGGGTTCATTTCAAAATATCACATTATATAAGATTTTTTTATTTAAGTCTCTCTTGGGTAATTATGTTTTATGTATATATTAAATATATATATATGTACTTATACTTTGGTTATTCATGAACTTTTATGTTAAAATTGCTATTTCACAACCCTTTTTTATATAAAATTATTGAGAAAATGTTTTTTAATTCTAATTTATTTCTACATTCTATAGAAACTATTTTTCATCAAAATATATGTTTTCTAAATATGTTTAAAAAAATTTAAACTTTTAAAATTATTTCATAATGATTTTTTAATACTTTTTTACTATTACATAATTTTTTTAAAGAAATATTTATTTCATTTTCAAGACAACGAATGCTAGGATTTTACCCAAAATGTTATTGGAATAATTTTTTTAATGTGTATATCATGAAAAAAATTTATTCCATCATGACGAGTCAATGTTTTGAAGATTATTTTATAGTTTTCAAAGTTTATTTTTGTAGAATTTTTTAAAAATATATATATTTTTTTGAATTTATTTTTTAAAAATGATTTTCAATTTGAAAAGGGTAATTTTTATCTAAATGTTTTAATGACATATTTATGATATTTATATTCATTAGTGACATCCAACCATTATTATAATTTCTATCTAATTGAGATATATTGTATTTATATCATCCATATTCATTCATAGGATGGTTAATGATCTATTTTACTGTTGATATAAAATTTTATTACTATTCAACCTATTACTATGGATTGTTTAAGATTATGTTTATTTCATTATGGTATGTATTAACATTATTTATGTTAGTTTTTAAATACAAATGATTATTTTTTTTAATTGTTAAACACTTTCATATAATATGTTCATTGGAATTAGTATGTGATTGGTGGTTCCAGGTTATTGATAGCCCCTCAATGCATCAAGAGGTATCATAATAAAAATAATTTGTCCGAATTAGATGGGTTTCTACAAATTGATTTAATATATATAGTAAATTGAATTAATAGTTTCAAATGATTAAAACTATGAATTTCCTCATTATTAGATTAGTTATTTATATTTTATTATTCAATTAATTAGAATATTCATAGATAAGTTTCAATATAATGTTATTATTTATACGGATTTATTTTATCATCATTTATTTATTCCATATTATGATTATTTTATTGATTAGATGGAATTTATGTTAGTTATTTACCTTTAATATAGATTATGATTATTTATTAATCATGACCTCCACTACACCTTTAACCATACTAAGCATCTAAGGTCTGAACTTTCTGATGTTTCATTTTCTATAGGATACCGGGATGTTTTTTGTTATTGAAATCCTGGGATATTCATTGGGAAATAATGGGGTTCAAGAAGAAAACAATTTTTGTATTTGGTGTTTAAAATGTAATATTAATTTAATGTATATATCTATTTTACCAATACCACTAAACTATTTTTTCCTTTAGGGTGTAATAACTTTTATCTAGTTTAAATATAATAATATATACATCAACATTGGGTTACTATAGTAAAGTTCATTACATGATGTATTTGATAAAGTGTAAATTAATCCTTGGGAACTAGATTTTAGACAATAAAGAATAAGAAAAATAACCCTTTGAAGTAAATTGAGGATATTTATATAAGTACATCCTAATATTTTAGTATGATATAGACAATATAGTTTTTTCTAGAAAATAAACATTATCTGGAAACTATAATTGGTTGTGGTTCTTTTATAGATGTACCTCAACGTTATAACTCTGAAAAATGAACATTAGTCTTGACTCACTTGATACCTAGTACATGACAACGGGCCTTAATATGAACTTGGTGTGACACCCCCATAGGATATTCTTATGATAATTCATACATTATTTAAAATAAAATAAGAATAATTCAAAACTATTTTTATGATTTTTAAAATTTACCAAAGTATACATGTTTATTATTATGAGATTATATATGTGTAAATTTTTCAATTTATGATAATTATTACACTAATTTTGGGATTATACATTATGATATTTAATGTAATTTTATAATCATTTTTGTTATAATATTTTGAAATCTAACCTATCCAAATAAAGGGGAACCATATCAATGCACATAATAAAAATACTAGGAATTATCATTTTATTAAAGGTAAAAATATAATATTTCTAGGTGAACTTGTCTTCAAAATATTTTCATCATATTTGAAAATAGTATAATTTCCAATCAAAAAACCGAATTAATTGTTGATGGATTATAATTTCTACGGTTATCAAGACAATAATATGAAAAAGGAGAAAAAAAGGATAAGTTAATAATGGAAAATAAGGGTTTTCTCACATGTCAAAATTGTGGATAGAAATTCTCTTGAGATTTGTTGAAGGGAATGGGTGTTTAATTAAATTATAGAGAATAAGGCCATAGGTATAATGAATGAAAGGGTCAGAATGAATTATTTTCTATTTAGATTTTTAACTGTATAGATATGTAGAACTCTTCGTATGAATATCCCCATCATCAAGAAAATACACCCTAGAAGAAGATAAGGGATCATAGTTAAGATTATGATATTGATACAATAGATATAGAATGATTTAAGTGTATGAATTTGGATTAAAGAATAATATTATAAGAGTATTTTATCAATGATATTTTTTTAATAACATTCATAAAATGAATTAGGATTATTCTGAGGTATAATTTTTTAATGGATTTGAGTGCATATGTTGGATGGTATTGATGACCATAAAAAGTGATTTTTTGAGAGGTGGAAACTCTTGGGAAAACAAGATTAAGGGAGGATAATCATTAATATTTTCTCAGTGTTGATATAATAATGAGATGTTTTTGGGATAGCATTAGTGAACATGAAATTGGTAAGAATATTAATGGTTTATGTCATAATTTCTCGAGTTTACAAAAATTGTTTATTTATAGAATATATTTGACAACCTGATATTTTTTGGGAAACATTCATATTTTAATTATGTTTTTTTGGTGATCAAAGTATTCAACTATTTGTAATGAGAGATCAACAGACACTATATTTAAATTTTAATGTAATTTTTATTTATTTAACTTCATTCATGATTTTTATATATTTTTTTGGACACAGATTTTTTGTATATGTCTTGTGCTTATCTAAATTTGTAATGAATTATGTTGAACTTTTTGTGTTATTAGATAAACATTTTTAACCATTTTCTTTTTTGAAACCATCACATTATGGGAAGAATGAGTTTTTATTCTAATGATTTGTTAAATATTAATTTTAGTTCTTTCACACACAAAAATCCCATTGGATATTAAATTCTTAGATTAATAGATGAAGAAGGAATTGATAGAATCATAACCAATATATGAAAATTATAAGTTTATATTCTGGGTTTCTCTATCGTAATGGTGATATGATCCTTCAACATTAGGAAAATTATATTTATAAAAAACTTATTCCAACTAATTTATTTCTATTAAATCATTAGATTTTTAAAACATAAAAGTTTTGTGGTTTTGTGGTGATTAACTTTATCATGAATATAATTTCTATCACTCTATACTAATACTTGGGAGTTAGTATTCTCTTATATGTCCATGTTTTAAATTACCACCATGGTTCATATACATTGAAAAATACTAATTTGTTAATATGGATGCACTTTACATGTCATTTTATCTCTTATAAAGTGGATTTTTTTATAAACCACTTTAATGATTTTAGTGTTAACAAATTTTACTTTCAAATGTAAAACCCTTGATTGTTATAATCAATATTAAATTATGAGACCACAATTTATTTAAGGGGATTATAATGTAACATATTTTGGCATTAAAAGAGGAACATCGTGTTTTATAGCATGTATGGCATGAAATTCCATTCATATAAGAGAATGTAACACCATAATAATTTATTATATATTTATTCTAAAAGAATCTTTTTCTCTTCAAAAGTATAAGATGCATGAAACACTGGGTTTGAATGAAACATTATACTTTATTAAAACATTATTATGACCATTATCACTTAACTATTATAATGGAGGGTATTAATACTAATTGATAAATGATGATAATTATATGGTTTTAAACAATTGAAAATGATTTTTGTTTTTATTTATTAATTATAAATATATGATAATCATTTTAAATAAAAAGAAATGTTTTCTGAAAAAAAAAATTCTAAAAGGCAGTTTATTCAAACTCTGCAACAAAAATATAAATTTTATTTTTAAAAATATTCAAAAAAAAATTTAAACAAAAATAATTTTTTAATTCAACATGTTTTTGTTATTTTTTTATAATTTTGATAATTTTCTGAAAACTTTAATTTTTTTATGTATAGAAAAAATACAGTTTATATAAAAAAAATTATTTTTGTTTAAATAATTTAAAAATATAAATTATATTTGAAATTGACTATATTGTAAAATTAATTAAATTATATTATAATTTAACTAATTTATACAATCTTAATTAAATATATATTAAATTTTGATACTAAAACATTCAATGCATATGAAATTATTTTCATTAGAATCCCTCTTTTTCATCATGTTTTTAGTTTAATATTAAATTGGAATCTACCACTTATGTGTAATTAATTTAGATAAATTGATTTCAGATTTTTATTCATAATAATTTAAATTATCAAGTGATGTCAAATTAAATTTTGACCAATATTAATAGTAAAATAATAAAAAATTTAATTATCGTGACTAAGGTAAGAACAAATTTAAATAGGGTTAAAATAATTAAATAAGGTTTAAAATTGTATATAAACTCATACTAAACCCATTTTATGGATATATTATTACCTTGAAAACACTATATATCTATAAGGTTTCATTTTCTGAGCTTCTATAATGATAAAAACCAAGGTATATTTCAATATTTTTAAAAATTCAATGTGATTCCTCTCCCCCACAAGTAAGGGACCACCCACTCTCCTCCACTCTTCACAATCTAAATCTATTTGGTTCAGACAAGACCTACCCAAATAACTTCCTTACTATCCTACCAACATCTGAGATCAATTTTTTTAATCATAAATCCATTATAGAAATGATTAAGGTTAAACCTAAAAGGGATCCCCAAAGAAGAGGTAGAATTTATAACTATGCATCTTAATTTTATTTCATTTTCAAACTCCATATAATATTATATAATTATGATAATATAATTAACTAGTATATAATATATAATTAAATTATATATAGTTAATTTATTAACATAAATCTATATACACATCTTTAAATTTTTAAATGAAATTGTCAATCATGTGTACAGTGGACTACCTCCTCACGAACGAGTGTAAGTTTTTATTACATCACCATCATTAATGTGTGGATATAATGATGTATTTAAAAAATATGTTTTATATTTATGATTTTATTATACTTATTTAATTATTATATCACATAAAAATTATTTCTTTCCATTACGTAGAGGATTGGATAACATTAGTTGTGTGTACGACAGACTACCTCCTCACGAAGCGATGTGATTCGTTTTTCTCTTAGGATTTACATTAATAGTAGTAAGGTTAAAGATAATATATATGTGTGATATTTACTATATAACCATACTTACAAAAAATATAGTATAAAATCTTACTTCTTACATTCCAATACATTGTAAAACAATAACGTCTCTCAGGTGTACGTGTGGACTTCATCCCCCACATAGTAATGTGAAATGTTTTTCATTTTATTTTTACATGTATGTAAATAAGGATATATTTTATTAAAATTAATTAAATATATAAGATAATAATTATTATTTAAGTATTAATTAATATTTATTTTTAATTTATTCCATCAGTCGAGAAAAATAAAAAATGCATTCATTTATATGTATGTTTTACCATCTCCATGAACAGTGTAATGCATTATCTATATCTAGCCTTAATTAATTACTAAAAATAATTATATATATATATAATATATATATATATATAATTAAATTCATGGATAAAATTATGGAAATAAATTAACTCTAATCAAATTTAATGGTGAAAAAATACCAAACTAAAATATACATTAAAAATGAAATTACTATTAAAAATATTAATTTTTAAAAAACATTTTTTAATAAATATGAGATAAAATAATATAAATAAATATTATATGGAATTAGATATATTCTTATGAGAATCTTATATATATATATATATATATATATATAATAAACCCATAGTTATTATATATGAGGTTTATATACTTATAAAGGAAGTCAAAGATGATGTAAGGGTTTCTTATCTCACATATACATATCTGTGGAGGATACCATATTAACCAATTATTCCTTTATGTTGTGTATATAATGACCATTGGGATATGTCATATCATGAATCTATTTCTAGTTATGTTATTTGAATTATAATTTTAAGTTATATATTTTATGGGGCTTCTGATTCAAAAGATACAAATTCGGTGAGGGTTTATTTTACAATCTCATCATTATTCAGATTGTTTATTATGTCTCCCTTAGGGGAATTATTTTCTATTTCTTTATGAAAACCAATCTGGATCCGTACCTACTTTTTATGTAATTACCCAACCCCAAAATCCCAATGCTAATTCATTATTCTATTATATTGGCATGACTGCAAGGAATCAAATCCCATCATACAGGTTAGTTTAGTAGTCTTGAATAACTAGATACATAAATGGTTCCCTTATTAAATTTGTAAAACATAAAATATAACAAAGTATAACACTTTTATGTTAGGCCCAAGTTTTGTTTTGGTTGTATTCAATTACAATAGATCATTATGTTGGTTATGTTGAAGAAACATAGTATATTGAGAAGATGATGGATGTAAATATAGATTGAAGAATGTTTTCTACTAGATCAATTCCATCTGGGTATTGAGAAGTTGATAGATGTAAATCTAGATTGAAGAATGTTTTAAATTAGATCTAGACCATCTATAACAGTCAATATGATTAATCTGATTGGGATGTTGATAAAATTTTTGAAGCTT
Organism: Viscum album; assembly: GCA_963277665.1. Classification (NCBI taxonomy): domain Eukaryota; kingdom Viridiplantae; phylum Streptophyta; class Magnoliopsida; order Santalales; family Viscaceae; genus Viscum; species Viscum album. The sequence goes on along the minus strand of OY728151.1, from coordinate 998,822,350 downwards.
ATGGAAATCAGATTCACCATCGTAACCACATTGATGTTTATTGGGGATCAGTTTTTCTGCCAAAGAGGTAAAGGAAAACACTTAACTATGTAAAAGGTTTTTTTTGGAATCAAAAATCATATTTTCAAATTCATCATATTCAATAATTTTGACTCAAAATCATATTCATGAATTCTTACTCAAAAATTGCATATTGGAATTCAGACTCATAGTTCTTATGAAATTCCCTTATATTGAGAATATATATTTTGGAAGGAATGGTCCATCAGGATCACCTTGAATCTGGTATGAAATAATTGATCATAACCATGGAGAATTGAATTATGTATGACTACAATATAATTTTGACAATTCTTTGCTGATTTTTATTTCAAAAACATTAAAATTCGTTTGGAGAACATTTGATGAATTATTAATAAATGAAAGGGAAGTAAAAGAGATGCTACTAGTAAATTCAGATTGATCATATATAGATAAGAGAAAAATGTGATGTAGATCATATTTCACCTGATTGTAATTAGTCCAATCGTATTCTGGACAATTTTATTATGGAAAATCATATTCAAGATGATTTGGAATGAAAGATGGTTACTAAAGAAATAGGAGGTCAGAATACATTCCATTTTAAGACATATTTTTAGGAATTTGATCTCAAATTTATTAAAATTCAGGAAGTAAGTCATGATATAATCAGAATTTTGTAAATAAAGGAGTTTTTGAATTTAAAGCTATAGAAACCATACCATCGTATTAAGTGCACCATCATATTAATCAAAGGAAGATTTATTCTCACTGAGGATGATGGTAAAGAAATTAAGAAACTATTGATGATGATTTAGAATTTAATGACATAGGTTGAACAACAATATAGTCAACTATTTATCTAGCGAGACATATTTTTTTCTTCATCATAATGAGGCACATTATATTGTAAACTAGAATCAGACATGATTTTTGAAAGATTTTAAAGGATATGTATTGATGTGTTTGGGATTTTATGGTTGGAATTTTTTTTGAAAAAATTGAGAAATTGAAGGTACAAGTTTGCAGTCAAAGAAAAATCCAAAATATATAAATCATTAGAGAATTGATCTGATGGGTATCATATTTAGAAGGGAAATGAGAACTCTGATTTTTTTTGAGTGCCTTTATTAGTGGGGCCAAGATTCATCTTGTTGGGATTAATACCTGATTATAGGTATAAAGAAAAATAAGTATAATTGCTTTAATATGTTTCAAATAATTTTCCATCTTCATTATAATGAAAAAATAATATTGGAAGTTAGTTCCAAGAATCATAATGGAATTCAGTTCCAAGAATCGTAATGAAGAAATCAGAATGGGAAGATGGTCTTCTATGTGGTGGCCAATATTAAGAATAAATTCATATCTTAGTCAATATTGTTGTCAACCATTTAAAATGGGTTGAATTACATTGTATGTCATTTAATATGGTCAATAGTATAGAATCTTTTACATTGGTCTTCATTATAATGAGATAAATCATAATCAAAATTGGAATTAGACTTTAGGGGGATTTATGGTTGAAGAAGAGGATTGTTTTCTCATCTGTTGGTACTGAGCATCATTTTTATATCAAGCAATAAAAATTATGTGTATCTTCTCATACAATAAATTGGTATAGAGCATCATAATGAAGAAATCATATTGAAGAAATAATATTTGTACTAATGTTTGAAAAGAAATTCAGAACATATCTGAAGTTGTTAGAAGATTCAAGAAGGGTCTATAAGAAACAATAAGAGTTGATAAGTGTGGACGAAGTTAAGATGCACCCAAAATTTAAGTAACCCTAAAAATTTATGGAATTTGGTTGAGCGGGATATAAATTTTTGACTCCCTCCAAAACCAAATTAATTAAACTATAATAAGAGAACGTACAATGTACATTTTAGATTAGTGTATTGTTCACAATATGGTAAAGAATATCTGATGTTATAGGGAGTGGATAATATGTTTTCAGGTTATATTATTGAAAATTTAATTCTGGATTAAAGTGAAAGGAGAAGAGACAACATTGCAACATTTCTAGTTGATCATCGTATTAATCTAACTATCGTAGTCTTCTTGTAAATGCATTTATATGGTTATCATATTTGGAATAATTATATAAATTGGGATATACCATCTAATTAATAATTTGTTCTGAATTTTTTCAACCATATTTTGATTGATATATATTTTCCTTACTGAGAAATTGGGTTGGGAAGAATCAGATTAAGAGAATCATACTGCGTAGATCATACTGACCATTAAGATTAAATTTGATGCCAAATTCCTCAAAGTTATTACCATCTTATAGATAATAAATTAAAGAAAACTATTTACAATAATACATTCGTGTATTTTTCTTAATGAAACATAGGTAATATTTTTTATAAAAAAACATTGAATTACATCATTTGTTCTAAAAACACAAATTCACTATTGGATTGTTTTCAATGTTCTATATGAGTGAAAGGGTATATAATGGTCATTATATCCCACACAAAAGGCTTATTTTCTAGTAGATTGTGTGGTATTGGATTTTTTTCCAAACCATACCAAAGATGTTGCTATTATTTTTAAATAGTGAACCTTATAAATACTTGTGTTCATGTGAATGTATGTTTGATTTTTTTCAGGAGGAGTGAAATATTTAAAATGAGGCAAAAGTGTTTTTTCATTTTCAAGAAAACATAGACTAAAATTTATAACTGATTCACCCATTCCCCCTCTCAATGATACAATTATCTAAACTGGGAAATTACAGGTGGTATCATAAGGGAATTTTCCCTTCACATGTTCTTCAATGAAGTTTTTGAAGTAGAATTTGTGATGGAATATCTGAATTTTGTGGAAAATAAGAGGATTCTAATATTAAATTATAGTAATTATCATATCTAGAAAGGAATAATTATTCTATATCGTATGTTTCATGGTTATGATGTTTTAAGAGTTGTTATAGATGGTTTACCTCCTCATATTGAGAATCGTCCTCTCAAAAATGATGATAAGGAAAACATTGAAAATGATGGAAGAGATAATAATTATTTACTATCATCACTTTCTAAAAGTGATTATATTGGTGTAAAAGGAGTTTCCACAACTAATGGTATCTAGGATAAGTTGAACAACATTTATTAAGGTAATATAAAAGTAAAAAGTAATGGTTAGAAATATATATATTGAAGTATGAAGATCTAAATATGGGTGAGCATGAAACATTTTTTTGTTTATTTACTAGATTGGATGACATTTTTAGAACTATCAAAGGTCTTGGTGAATAGTTAGAGGATTCTACTATTGTTTAAATGATCATGAGAATTCTTCGTGGCATGTTTGAATTTTTCGTGGCATGTTTGCATTGGAAGATAGAGATCCATACGCATTATATCTAGATGATTTATATAGCACTCTCATCACATATGTGATGTTAGGGGAAAAATTGATGAAGGTAAAAACAAAAAACTAATATAGAAATGTCTTTCAAATCCCCTGAGAAATAAAATTTTAAGAAGGCTCATGAAGAATATGACCTTCCTAACTTAGATTTGGAAAATGAGGTATGTAAAACTCTAGGTGAAATTTTATCCTTGTTTCTTAAAAATTTGAAAAGAGGTAAAGGAATGTATAAATGGAAACTTTCCGTCAAATTTTACGGATGTGGATCCATTGGTCATTTTATTCCAATTTCCCTTGAAGAGGTGATAAATAAGAATGTGATAAAGAAGAAACTGAATAATAAGAAATAAGGTTGAGAAGAATTGGAAGAAAATTATAATAAAGTAAAATCCTAATCTAATACAAAATATAAGATGTTCTACAAATCCAAAAATATAATCTTTTTGTCTAAGTATAATGTTAGTAATGATTATACAAATTGTGTTGAATAGAACACTTTTTATTAAAATAGTTGATGAGGAATGTTTTTCCAGAAATGAAAGTAGTTGTTCTGAAGAAGATAAATCATAATATTATATTGATTATGTTGGTCAGAATACAATTATTACGAAAATTAATGATCAATAATTCATTATTAGTAGTTCTAATGAATAAGAAACTCAACTTGAAATTCATTTGAAAGAATAGTTGAATGAATTTTTGAGAAAGAATAGAAGACTTGAAAAAGAAAACAAGAATTTGGAAGATGAATGTTTCTCAACCATTCAAGAATGATTTTAAAAGGAGAAGAACAAGATACTGATAAAGATTAATGATTTGAAAAAAATCTTGAAGAAGAAAATAATTCTAATGATTTGTTGGAGGTAAATCTGAAATCTAAAGATGGAGATTTGGAACTCATACAAGAAAGACTAATTAATGTTGAACAAAAAGGTAAAAAGTTTCAAAAACTATATCTCTCAATTTGGTGAATTTTTTGGAAAGGATAAACCTAATAAGGATAAAATAAATATACCTTCAAAGGTTGAGAATAAAGCTAGAGTTGTTTCTGAAACAAATAAATATGGGAATGTTATATATGTTGCAAATATTAACAAAGTGGAGAATTCAGAAGATTCAAAATACACCAAGTACAAAAAAAAATCTAAACTTTATGAATAAGTAAATGTTTTTGTTACTTCTATTTATAGTAATACTCAAAAGAATACCAAGCTGAGAAAGAATATTTTGATTGATAATAGAAAGGATATTGGTTTTAATAATAATGAAAATAAATTTTCTGAGAAACTTATTTAGAACTATAAAAAATATAAAAGTTTTAAAGAAAAATATTCAATATATTTCTACTATTTATATTGTGGTGGATTTTAAAATACATAAAATACATGTTGTTTCAACAAACAAAATTATTATTATTTCATAGATTTTGGAAGGAAGTGTTTGAGGGTGTGTCAATATCCTAAAAGTAAGAAGTCTAAGAAGGTTATTTTGAGGAAACATGAGTATTTTGGAGTAAATATTGAAGTTATGTTCCAACAAATATAAACTATTTGTGAGATTTTTGAAGAACATGGGCACTATTAAGGATGATTTTTTACCCGCACAACAAAATATTTTGATCAATTTTCAAAAGACGGGTGTTTTGGAAGTTAAGAAAAACATATTTTTCATGTCTGAAAAGAAAATTTGTTTAATTATATATAAAGAACACATTGAAATGGATATTAAGATCGAGGAAGAAAAAAATTCAACAAAATCATAGGGTAAAAGGGATACATCTAAATATATAATAAATTTTGACCAAAAGGTATCAACAGATCATGGATTTTAGAAATAAGGGAATCATATCAAAAGTTGTTCAAATTTCTTTCTTGAAAAAATGAAAATAATTGAAAAAATTTACAAACTAACTATACCAAAGATCTTACTAAAGATGAATAAATGTTTACAACCTTATTATAAGTTTCAACAGATAAGAATAAATTTATTAAAAAATATGATATGGATGAGTTGAAGGAAGAAAATATATACAATTACAAATGTAAGAAGAATAATAATAATTCAAGACTGAGGGAGGACTCTAAGTATGATTATTTTTTCTATAAAATAATCATGTTTCCTCTTTATTACCAATATTTTCTCTTAAAATTATAATAACTTGCCTGGAATTGAAGGAGTCGAAATAAGGAAGAAGAGGACATTTATTCTCTTACTATTCAAGCAAAAGAAATTAATGAGATCATAAAAATAGGAGTTTTTAAACAGTTTTGTTTTTATAAACCTTAACTATTTTATATATGTTTTGATATGGTTAAATGTTACTTTTATCTTAAACAAATTCTTTCTAGGATTTCTCCAAACATGATAATGTTGAAAGAAACATGAAAGGGTATTACATGAATGTTTTGAATGGAAAACATTAACAACCTTGATTATAAACTCTTGTTTTCTACATAGGGTTCACCCACATAGACATAGAGTTGTTTTGTTAAATTTTCTTCATTAATAAAATTGTGTAATACCTATATCGAAGGAATGTTTTAGGGATTGGTGATGAAAAGTTACAACTACTATAAATTAGATATTTTATCAATAAGGGTGAATATTTTCATCATGGTCTATTTGAATTTGACTATCAATAAGGGGAGATAAAATAAATATGTGTGTAAGGAAATAATAAAGATAGAAAATGTGAGAAAATAAAACAATACCACTTAATTTTTTTCATGTGTTTAAAGTGGTTGAAGTGGATATTGACAATAAATACAAAGTGATGGATTGTTTGGTCCAAGTTGTTCTTTGGTTGTATTTGTGGTCAATAGATCATTATATTGGTTATGTTGAAGAAAGAAAGTATATTAATAAGATGATGGATATAAATATAGATTAAATATTTTTTAAAATTAGATCCAACCCATATGGATATTGAGAAGATTATGGAGTAAATCCAGATAGAAGAATGTTTTCAATTGGATCCAATCCATCTATTGGAGTCAATATGATTAAATGTATTGGGATGTTGATAAAAATTCATTATCTAGTGGATATCAGATTCTCAATATTAATAGGAATAAGTTTTTTGGTGATATTTTTTACTGTCAAAATAGGAAAAGGAAATCACTTCACTTTTTAAAAGACACTGATTGGACTAAAAAACATATTTAGGAATTTATCGTATTCAGGTTTCCTGAATCAAAATCATATTCATTAATTATGACTGAAAATTTATATTTAGTAATTTCAACCGATAGTTCATAATAAATTCCATCATATTGAGAATAATTTTTCTAGAATGATAGTTTTGTCAGACACATCTTGAATCAAGTATAAAATAATTGATTGTAATGGTGGATAATCAGAGTATTTATGATAATGATGTAAATTTTAAGATTCTTTGATGATTTGTATTTCAAAAATATTATAATTTATTTGGATATCTTTTTATGAAATATTGATGAATTAATGGGGGATTGAAAGAGATGTTATTAATTGATTTACAGTGATCATATCAGGATAAGATAAAAAGATAATGGAGATCACATTCATTCCAATCATAATTAGGCCAATTATATTCTGGACAATCGTATTCAGGAGGAATTTGAAAGAACACTAGTTAATGGAGGAATTGGAGGTAACAATACATTCCATTGTAATTGATTTTATTCTAAATGTGATCTAAAATTTATTCAAATTCATGAAGGAAGTCATGATACATTAAAAAGTTTGTAAATCAATGAGTTTCTAAAGCTGAATCCCCTGAAACTATCTATTGTATTGATCACACTATAGTATTCATTAAAAGACAAAAATATCTCATCAGGACCAATGGTAAATAATGTATGAAACTATTGAAGATGATTCATAAAATAATAATAGAGGCTGGTCAACAATGTAGTCATCCATTTATTAGGCGATAATTAAATTTGTGTTCACCGTAATGAGATTTATTGTAATGCAAACTGGAATCAAATGTGAATTTGTAAAGAGTGTGATGGAGATTGATGGATGTATTTGATATTTGAATGTTGGAAAGGTTTGTAAAAAATGTGTGAAGTTGGTGGTACTGGTTTTCAGTCATACCAAAAACCAAAAGATATAAATTTTTCAATAATGAAGTTGATGGGTATCATATTCAAAAGATAAGAAAGAACTATAATTTGATTTCAAGTGATTTTTTTGTCTGGTCATGATCCATTGTATTGGGATTAATACATGATCATAGGACTGAAGAAAAAGAAGTAAAGGTGGATGATGAAGTTTAGAAAAATTTTCCAACTTCATCATAATGAAGAAATCGAAATGGAATTTAGGGCCAATAATCATAATGTAAGTTTGTGTCAATAATCGTAATGAAGAAATCATAATGGAAATATGGTCATAGATGTGGTGGACAATACAAAGAAAAATTTTAGATCATTATGAACAATTTAGTCAACCATTTATACTGGGTTGAATTACATTATTTAATATTCTATGTAATTGTAATAGGATATTTTATTTACATATGTCTTCCTTGTAATAAGACATATCATAATCAAAATTGGAATCATGTTTTAGGGAGATTGAAGATCGTAGAAGATACTAATTTTCTTATCAGTTGGTATTGAGAATCATAATCATGTCGAGCAATCAAAATAGTATTTATCTCCTCATAATAGTAGTTTTTACGGTGCATTGGAATGAAGGAATCATATTGTGGAAATCATATTTACAATGATGTTTGAAAATAAATTTAGAAGAGAGAAGCAGTTTTTAAAATAATAGATAAGAATTGAGAAGAAATGTGAATAGTTGATAATCATGGAAGAAGTCAATATGCACCCATAATTCCAGGAAACATAAAAATTTGGGGAATTCGTTTTTGTGGGAAACAATTTTTGGATTCCCGCCCAAACCACTTTGGGTCACCAATAAAAGGATAAAGTACTCTATACTTTTTAGACAATTGTACTATACACATGAAGAGGGAGATTCTCTGAATATATAGGAAGAGATGAATAAATTTTAAGGTTATTTTCATGAATAATTATTTCTAGTTTGAATTGAAATTAGAAGAGATAAGATTTCAACGTATTTATTTGATTGTCATATTTGGATGACTATCATATTTTGGTTATCATTGTATTCTACTAGTAATCGGATTAGTAATAATTATCATATTGGGATATCCATACTGAGGAAGAAGGTGTTCTGAATTGTCTTGTCCATATTCAAATAGAGATATATTTTCTGTATTGAAAAATCAAACTTGGTGGCATTAGAATGGGAGAATTGTACTGGTAAGATCGGACTGGGAAATCAGATTAAATTCTATATCAAAGGCCTCAATGTTTTTACCATCATCTGGGTAAGAAATTAAAGAATTTATTTTAAAATAATATCATTGTGTAAGTTATTGAATAATCACATGTAACATTTTTTGTTACAAAAAAAATTTATATTACAATATTTATTCTAGAGAAAGAATGAAAACTGTTTGATTTTTATACAAATTTCTACTTGATTGAAAGGTTATATCCTACTTATTGTATTCCATGTAAAGGGATTTATTTTTTGAGAATTTTTTGGTATTTTATTTTTTAAAAACCATAACAAGGATGTATTTATCCTTATTGAATAGTGAATCTTGTAAATACTTTTGTTCATGTATATGTGTGTTCGATTAGTTTTTAGTAGGGAAGGAAACATTTAACAAGAGACAAAGGTTGTTTCATTTTCAGGTAATCGATCATAAAAGAAATAGTTATCACTGATTCACCCCTCCCCCTATCTATGATATAATTGTCCTAACTGGGAACTTACATTTGTATCCTTAAAATAAATCAAAAATATGACTTTCATAAACTCGGGAAAATAGAACAATTAAAATGGTGATCTCAAATTCCAAGTTTGGGTGTGTAAAGTAGAAGCAATAATGAATTGATAAATCATCATATAAAGGTAAATAACTGATAACACATTCCATTTAGATAACTGGTTAAATCATAACCTATATGTAAAGGTATGAAACTAAAAAACATTCCTTTTAATCAATAAACTAATAATGGAATGCCACCATAGATATGTCGAATAAAAATATCAAGGATAAATAATAACTAAAATGACAGAAATGCTTAATTATTAGATTTCATGTATCCATCACATGAGCCAATACCCTCAAGAGCTTTACAAGATTGTTTATATCTATAGAAATAAACCCATCTATTCTACTTTGAAACAAACTTGAAGGGTTTTTTTCAACTTATTTCATCCCATGATACTACTTATGCATCGAGGGGATTACATTAAATAGTCTATAACTTAGGTCGTACCAGTCCAAATCATTTATTATATATCAAATATTTGATTTTAAAAAATATTTTAAATTAATGCATCTAATACCACATTTAAAAATTTAAAACCATGAATACAATGATATTTATGAAATGATATAACAAAAGGTATTATATATACACCACAAATAATAAATAATTGATTAATAATAATTATATATCTCAAATGTAAAAGTTAGATGAGAATATCCCTATCACTTTGTAATCATTTATTTACAAGAAAAAAAATTTATAAAATATATATTATATATGAGAAGATACTTGAAAAATAATAATGGAAATTAAAAACATTTGATCATCATGATGGTAGTAAATTCCATTCATGTTTTATATGTTAAAAAACCTTCCTTTTACTTTTTGTGAGAAAAGTCATAACGTACCTTGTTTTGGAAAATGAAATGAAGATTCTTATTAAATAATTTTTTAAAAATTTAAAAATGGGTAAAAATGATTTTAATAAATCAATAAAGAATATTAAAAAAAATTAAACATCTTTGGAAAACACTAACATCTAATAGAAATATTCAATTATGGAGACTTAAACAAAAACAATCCTGAATAATAATGAGATTATGAAATAACACCTTACAACATTATAATTAGTAGAATTGTATGCCAAACGAAAGAAATAAAACTATATAAATATGATAATACCAAAATAATCAATTAATATTATTATAAATAACTCATGGGTAGTATATATATCACAAAAAATGAATCATGTAGTGTATAAGGAATGTTTTCCACAAAAATAAAAGAGAGAAAAATTCCCTTACCTCAAACATTATTTTTAGTTTTATGTGATTTAAACTCCTGTATAACGGTGTAATAAATGTTATTAATTTATATAATAAACTTATTTATATTTATGATATCATACATGACCTTATTATATTATTTTATCACTCTTTTGTTAATAATCGTTCATCGTTTTCACTATTTTAGGTTTCAATTTCATAGTATCTCAAGTATGATTTGACTTGTTACTTGTTGTTCCAATTAAATAGATCAATATTTCATCATATATATAATTTAATCCATATATTAAATATAATATATATTTATTATATATATATATTTATAATAATTCATAAAATTTGAATATAGGAAATAAAATGGACCATTCACGGAGACAGTAGGTCATATGTACGCATGAATTCCACATTTATTTATTTTTTTTAAAAAAAAATAATGATATATAGGTATATTAAAAATATATTATCATATATATGTCATATATATCACATATTTTGTTAAAAATAATCATTTATATGTTCTATGTGTCATCTGAATGAATCACATCACTTTGAAGAGGTGGTAGTCCACACTTCCAAAAATGATGTTATCTCATTTAAAGAAAATGGAATTATGTAGGTATGTGTTTTATATAATTTAAATAATTATGAATAAAACATAATTATCATATATATAATATAAAAATAGAATTTCCATAATAAAAACTAATCAGGATATATTGAAAAAGAAAAAATGAATGATATCGTTTCGCGAGGGGGTTGTTCTCCACACACGAACTACAAATTTGTTACTCATTTGATGGAAGTGTGTATAGGTGAAGGTAGAAACCTTAAACAAAAAACATCTAATTATATTTATTATAATAAATTTATTATATAATCATGTAATAATAAGAAATTATAGAGTGGGGAAACAAATAAAACTAAAGTGATTATTGAAGAACATTACCTCTTATTTGGGAAACTCTTTTTGGTTTGAAAAAAAAAGGACTTCATTGGATGGATTTCTACCTAAATAGGATATTGTAGGATGAGGGTATGAATGTTGGGATCTTATTTGGTTATATTTTTGATAGTATATAAGGCTCAATGTAGTTTGAATAAGTGAGAGAGGAGGATCCCTTCCACAATTGATGTGAGGGGTATTATTGGAAACTCCCAAAATATTAAATTAATATAAATTAATTTTCAATTCCAAATGGATCCAAAAAGAGTTATTTAGAATATAAGATGTGTTTGGGTCTAAATAATCTAATAAATAAATTTTATACATGTTTAGAACACATTCATTCCTATATCGATTGCATATAATCTTTAGTTAAACATGTTAACTCTTACTATGACAACATGAAATTTTGTACTTTAAGGGATAATATAGTTACTATAAAATGAAAAAAGAACCAAACATATGTCAGGGTTGAAATTTTAAACATTAATAAAATCAGTTGGATTAATTTTAGAATTTTATGATTTTTATATTATTTAATAAAATATTATTTATTTTAAAATTTAATTAATGTCAATTTTGATACTATTAATTTCATGACTTTTTAAAAAATATCAATAGACATAATTACATCAAAAAAACATCCAATAAATCCCTAATATGACAATGTGATCTAGGAAATTTTTTAATGAAATTAATTATATAAATAACATTTATTTTAATATTTTCAATATCATTTATTTTATATGTCCATTAATAAAACAATTAATGCATCATCATTTTAAAAACATTTAATTTAATTATTTTTTTGATAAAAATTGAAATTAAATTATCATAATGTAGATAAATATTTCAAATTTCAAATTTCTATTTATAATAAAATATATCTTCTTAATTACCAGATATATCAAATTTAATACTTTTTAAGAACATGAGTGTAACATATTGTACTACCCTTAGAAAAAAATACAAAAAAATCATAATGTCATCCAAGTGTATTCCAGAGGCCTTAAAATTAGACCAAGGATGATTTTGTTTGAAAAAAATTCATTTAATAAAATTTAGAAAATTATTGTGGTTTTTTTCAAAAATTAATAAAATTATTTTTACCTTTAATTTCTTGATTTACCATTAACTATGTAAAAAAATAGTAATGTTATTATTCATAATTTCCAAAATTAAAAGGAAACAATTTCAATTATACTAACCCACTCATTCAAAATATATAATCAATTTTTAATATTCAAAACAAAAAAGTGTCGGTTATTAATTTAAAATTAATCCTGTTTATGGAATGATAAAATTTGTTTTTAATGTCAAAACATTCAAAATATTAAAATTTCTTATATCTAAATTCAATGTGAAATTGATTCATATAGAATAAATTACATTAAAAGATACTATATTGATCTAATTTTTATTTAAATCCAATTAAAAATAAAATTTAACTCAATAATGTATTTATACAAAAAATATGTTTTCAATTAAATTGAAATATTTTATGAGTATTCATCAAAACATGAAACATATCAGAGAAATAAAAAAATTAACTAAATTAAACTTCAATATTCTTATTTAAAAGAACAATTTTTTATCAAAAAAAATATATAAACTTTTGAAACATTTGATTTAAAATAGGTTCTCCATTAAAAGGTGCTAAAGTTGCCTTTAGAAAAATATATGTTTTATGTACACAATTGGGTTTGTTCTTACCTTATAGCAATTAAATATATAGTATTAATTTTAAAAATATTTGATTAAATATATATTACATTAATATAATTCACCCATTTTAATTTATTTAATTTATTATCATAAAACAAATTTGACATAATAAAAATAGTTCTTTATAAAAACACTTCCAATATATTAAGTTGGTTCCTATAATGATTTATAATTAATTTGTGATGATTGAATTCAACCATGTATTTTCATAAGTTTTTTAATAAAATTTTAAATCACTAATCTAATGATTAGGTTATATCTTATTTTATTAAATAAAAATATTTTAATAATATATTGTTTTTTGGTAAAACACAACCTTGCATTTACCGTAATCCAAGTCATTTTTGTGTGTAGTGTAATATTAAGATGGTGTTGAGTATAAATTAATCTAGTAAAAAAATTAAAATTATTAAAATATTGTAATTTTTTAGGGTGTTACATTATCCCCACATTAGTTAAGTTTTATCCTCATAATTTAAACATGATCTTGATTGTCTTTGGTTGGATATTTTAAAATAAAATATTGTTGAAAAACTCACCTCATTAATAGGGTTAATAAGAATTCTTTATAATAAGATGGAAAAGGAATTGTGAAGTTCACAAAAAACCTAGGAATTCTAATTGAATAATATTAGTGAAATATTTGATATATAAGATAAATATAATTATCATGTTCTGATGTAGAATGATATAAAACATGGTTATCATAAAGTCTACCATCACAAGACCATAACTCTTTGATGGGATAAATAGACCATTAATTTCTCATTAAGAAAATTAAATGAACAATTTTTTCATTATAAAACAATTTTCAGAGTTATGGAATTAATTTAATTATTATAATATGAACATAAGGAAACATAAAAACATGACAAGTATAGTTTCATCCTTTATTCAATTTTCACACCAAATTCATCTTTTTCTCCAAATGATGAGTATTTAAGATGAATTTTTTCAAGATTGAAGAATTTGAATCAATTTATATAGATTAAAAATTCATAAAATTATAACTATATATTTCTCCTATAATTTTACATTATCTTAAACAAAAATGGTTAGGATAAGATAAGATAATTTCCTATAAATAATAAAACTTTAAATGATGAAAAAAGAATTAATCTCCAAAATTTAACAGTGATACCCAAATTTCAACATAGATCATTTAGAAAATAAATATCCTTCTTAAAAAATATTTTATCCGAAGATCGAAACCCAAATATCATAGGTATTTAATCATTTAATCATTATAATAACATTAATATTTTAATGAATTATACCAAATATTTAATTTCCTATTATATAATCTCCATAATATGATAATAATTTCAATAAATTACTTGAATCACCATATGTCCAAAATAAAATCATATATTATTCCCAAATATAATTTAAATATTTCCTATCAAATATAATACCATATTATATTGTTTACCTTTATCATGTAGAGATACTAAAATAGCATTAATCACCTCATCAAAAAATTGTTTTTTAATCCCTGTGTAATCTATTTGATAAAAAATGTCACTAAAATCAAAATAACATTTATCTATTTTATAGATTATTTAAAAAAATATCATGATATATGTGACTTCAAGTATGCTAGTTGTATGAGTTTCATCCTTATCTCCATTAATTTATGGGTTCATACCATGTAGCCTTGTCAAAAGTGATGAGTTTTCCCTAACAAGCGGGATATCCTTTTTCTGAAATAAAATTAATATTATCAAAAAAATTGACAAACAGACTCAAAAATTAACTTAAAAATATTCAATATTAAATAAATATTTTTTCCAATATGGTTATCAAATATTTTCATTTTGTATTCCTAATAACATAAATGCCCATAATTACCTTAAATTCAAAGATTGTATAATCCCTAATGGTTATCCTTACATTTAAACATATTTACATTAAATTAAAATGAATTATTCCTTAAATAAATTATTCACACCTTAAAAACCAATGTTTTGTGTTCTTTGTGGTATGATTTCTTAAATATAGTTCCCAATGTTTCTAATGAACTTCCATTATTAGAAAATATAATTCCCTGACCCCATAAGTCCACATTCAGTATATTATTTTATTTTATTGAAAAGACTATATGGAATAAAACCTCAATGGACCAACCAGTTTAGTAGTTTTAAATAATTAGATACATAAATGGGTACCTTATTAAAATGATAAAACATAAGACATAAAAGAAAAGAAAAATAAATTTCATCCTCTAAGTCATTCAAAAAAATTAGCATCATAACATAGGGAAAATATAACAAATAACAGGGTGATCAAAAATCCTCAGTATGGTTAATTAATGTGGAAGAAATAATGAATTGATAAATCAATAGGTAAAGGTAAATAACTGATAACACATGCCATTCAAATAACTGAATAAGGAATAACCAATCTGTAAAGGTAAGAAACTGAAAAAACAATTAATTTACTCAATAAACTAAGAATTTAATGAAACCATAGATATTTTGAATCCAAATATCATGGATAAATAATAACTAAATTGAAGTAAATTCTTAATTACTAGACATCATGTATCTAGGAAATGAACTACTACCATCATGACTGTTCACAATATGGTTTAATTCTATTGGACGAAACCTTTCTATTCTTATTGGAAACAAACTCAAAGTGGGTTTTTCCAATTTATTTTGTCTTATGGGACTACCAATGCATCAAAGAACATACTTTAAATAGTCCCAAACCCATTCTGTACCAGTCCAAATCATTCACGTTTATCGAATAATCATTTTTGAATAACATTTAAAATCAAACTATCATATGCCCCTTCAAAACATTTGGAAACATGAAGAACAATATATTTATTATATTATATATCAAATGGTATTATACAAACACCACACATATGAAATATGTGGTGAATAAGGTTTTATTACACATAAAAGAATTATATGATAAAATCATTACAACTTTGTAATAACTAATTTATAATGACAGGAATTTATAGAAGAAAGTTTTCACCAAAAAGAAACATGTAAAAATGTAAATGAAGAATCAAAACATTAGGTAATAATGAAGGTAGAAAATTCTATTCATGTTGAATAAGTTAATAAAACATTATTTTTACTTTTATAATAAATTTCATAAAGTAACTTGTTTTGTAAAACCAAAGGAGTATATCTTTTAAATAATTTTTTAGAAAGTTAAAATGGGTGAAAATGACATCAAAAAATAATCGAATAATAGTAAAAAACCTTTTTGAAAACATTTTCAAAAAACCCTAACATTTAAGAGAAATATTCCATAGTGGTTAATTAAACAAAAACAATCCCAAATAACGATGATATTATGAAACAACCTCTGTCCACAATAAAATTACTAGAATTATATGCACCATGAGAGAAAGAAAACTGTATTGATATAATAATATCATAATATTCAGAATAATTTCAATATAAGGAACTCATTTGAAGTAGATTTATCACACAAAAGAATCAAGTAGTGTATAAGTCATGTTCCCCATAGAAATAAGTGTGAGACAAAAATTCATTATCTGACACTTCCTTTATTATTTTACATGATTTAAACTCCTGTATAATTGTTTAAAAAAAGTTATTAATTTATATTATAACCTTATTAAAATTTATTATATCATACTTGATCATTTTATTTTATTTTATAACCCATTTTTTAATAATATTTCATCATTATCACTATTCCATGTGTTAATTGCCTAGTTTCTCAAGTATGTTTTTGACTTCATATTTTTTGTCCCAATTAATTAGATCATGATTTAATAATCTCTTTAATTTAAACAATGATTTAAATATCATATATTTTCATTATATATATAAATTACTTATAATACAAAAAAATCAATTGAAATAAAATGCACCGTTTATGGAGATGGTAGTTCATAGGTACACATGAATGCAATTTTAATTTATTTTTCATTAAAAACAATGAAATTAAAATGATTTATATTTATATTAAAATTAAATTATAATACTTATGTAATGTATATAACATATTTTTTTAAACCCATCTGTTACACATTCCATTTTTAGTGTGAATGAATCACATTACATTAAAGAGGTGGTAGTCCACACTTTCAAAAATAATGTAATTGTATTCAAGAAAAATGTATATATTGAAAATATGTGTTATATAACAATATAATAAGTATGAATACAACATCAACAACATATATATCATATAAAAATAATGTGTCCATCATAATAACCAACCATGAGAGGTGTTAAAGGAAAACGAATGACATTATTTCATGAGGTAGTAGTTTGTAGTATATAAATGGTAAATTATTTTCCCATTTTATGGGCGTGTGTATGTGTATATAACACCCCGAGATTTTTTGAATTATTTTTTTATTAATTTAATATTTTTCATATTTTTCATTTTACACAACACTTAATATAGATTATTTTATATTAAAGCACTATATTTGGCTTGTGTTATAAAAAACACCAAGTTAATCATGCACTAAACACAACATAAACATTTACATGCTCCACATAGAACATAGACGTTAGCTTGTGTTTTTTTCAATAATGAAATTCCTTGATGGCTTGTGTAACACGCAAGACCGAGGATTACTGAATGATAATATATTGTTAAAATATTATTATTTAATATAAAAAGATATAACCTAGATGTTAAATTAAATACTTTGAATATTATTAAATAATTTATGAAAATATATGGTTTACAAAATATAATATGAATTTAAAGGTTAAAAATTAATTATAAATGAATATGAAATACGATTGAATAAAAAAGGTAATATTACTATTTTTATGGTCCCAAAGCTACTTTATCCTAATAAATTAAATTAAATATAGTTAGTGAGTGATATTAATGTAATATATATGTTATATATTTAATAAAATATTTTTTATATTTATTTAATGGAGTTTATAGACATAAGATGAAGAAAAATCCCAATTTTATTATTATAAACATATATTTTCATAAATGTAGTTTCACAACCTTTTAATGGAGAACACATCTTAAATCCTAATTTTGTAACTTTTATAGTCTTAATATGTCAAAATATGTTTCATATTTGAAATAGACACATAAAAATTAGGTAAGTATAATTTTTTGGTACTTTTTTTGTAAGGTCTCATTTTTAATGAATATTTAAAAGTACAAAATTTTAGTTCAAAACTACCTTTTCATATAATTTATTTATAAACATAAATTATACTTTAAATTAGTTTCTAATTTTAATTATCAAATATTTTTATCAAGTAATAAAATTTTGGTCATTGAGATAAATTTCATTTTAAATTTGATATAAAAACATAGCAAACATTTGAATGTTTTTAATTTAAAAATCCGTATTTTCGACCCAACTATGGGATTAATTTTAAATTAATTTATGACACTTGTGTGGTTATAATTTTTAAAAATGGATTCCATATTTGTAATAATCAAAATTTATAATGAATAATAAGGTCAACTTAGTTTTGACAAAAAGTATTAGTGAATGTGATTAAAATTAATTTCATCGATTAAAGTTATATTATACTTAATAAGGGATTAACTTTAACCTTAAATCCCAATACAATATATAAACTTGTCCAAAATCCATTAGTTGTCCATATTTTAACCCTATCCTCCTTTTTCACTACATTGGATCATTATTGGATCTAATTTCAACATAAAAATGTGGGTGGATTCTCTCTTCAAATATTTACAATAGTGACACCCCTCCTCCCTAATAATCCCACCACCTCTCCCTCTTCTTTACACCTCTAAAACCACATTGGTTCAGACATGATCTTCCCAAAATCACTCCCTTCCTCATTGAATAATATTTTTGGTAAAAGAATTATTCCAAGTAAGACTTTTTTCACAAACCAAAATGATTTACCTGATTAAGATGTGGTTTTTACAAGTACGAATAGAGTCAAGAAATAGGGTAAGGGGAATTCAACACACTTTTTATTTCTATTAGATACATATTTTTTTCAAAACTCATTCCTTTAGTGTGGTGTTTATATTGACCATGTATTTATTCAATTACTCTTATACTTGAATTCATGTTTTTTTACATATCCATTTTATGACCTTTATTTCATGGGGTTTATGTTTCAAAAATTACCAAATCCATAAAATAGTTTTCTCTCAATATTTTTTCTTTGAGACTCGTGTTTTTATGCACATAAATTGATTTTAAGAAATATATATTGTTCCATTTTTTATAATATATCATGAATCCCCATATTTTCATGATATTCTAATCTCTATGTAATTTCTATTTTTTACATGGAGAGTATAATTCCATTATAATAATTGATAAGAGATTAATAAAGTGATATCACCACTTTTCTATATTTTTTATGTTTTTGAATCCATTAATGAAATATTATAACCCATCTCCCAATAAAATTCATTACATTTATTCTCCAATGGTCATTCATGATATAATCATGTATTGGTGATATCTTTATATTCCTTAATACATAAGATAGTAGAGAATGTATTTTTAAGAAAGCCTGACCTTACCCTATATTTCGTCGAAAATCTATGTTCCATAAAAATAAAATTTTCTAAAACAATTCTAATAATGTTCTACTATTCTACTAAAATATTTAAAATACATTTTTCCCTTTTTCATTTTAGTAATGTTTTCAAATTAATGTTTTTGTCACATTATGAACTAGATATTTTTTTAATGTTTTTACCATGCAAAAGGAATGTTCTTTTTTTATCGTATTTCATGTAGGTATTTAACCATTTTCAATTCATTGAATATTTATTTTCATGTTTATATGATAATTTTTAATAAAGTTTTTTTAAATTGGATTTTCAAGGAAATTAATTTCAATGGGTTTTCAATATTCTATTATATTTTTTTAAGGAAAATGGTTTTCAATAGCCCTTTCAGCTTATTTTATATGTTTTTAAGAAAAAAAATTTAATGGTTTTGAAACTTATTTTATAATTTTTTTAGGAAAATTTATTTAAATTTTTTTTCATGTTATTTTATTAGTTTTTATGGAAAATGGTTTTAAAATGGTTTTATATTTTAAAGATCCTTTTTCAATGAAGAAAGGATATTTATCTCAAGAAATTTTTTCAAAATATCCTTATAAGTTATTTTCAATATATTATAACATTCATTGATTTCAATCATTACATTATATTAAAATATCCAAAGGTTCCATTCATAATCATTCTTAAGTGGTTTATATTTTGATGGAATGATTCTTAAGACCCCTATTTCACTTCCCTGGGTAATCTGTATTTGTAATCAGCTTCATTTCATGAGTTATGATTCAATGAAGTGAATATAAAACCTAAATATTTTCATAGGTTATGATGTGATTTAATGTTAATGATACACATTTTATTTCATGGAATATGATTTTATGTTCATAAAACCCATCTATTTTTATGGGTCATAACATAATGAATGTTTTATTTTTTTTGTAGCCCATGTATGGATAATTTTATTATGAGATGTGTGGGACCTTTATCTCTCTCTAATGTGGGTAATGATATGTTTTATATGATCTAAAAATGTACACAGGTTTTATCCCATGTTTGAAAACAAGAAGGTACGTGGGTTTTATCCCAAGCCAAAATGTAATACGGTACACGGTTTATTACCTAATCCTGAAAACAAGAAGATACATGGGTTGTATACTAGGCCTAAAAGTAAGAGGGTAAATTGGTTGTAGCCCAGTCCTGAAAACAATATGGTACATGGGTTGTATCCCAATACTAAAAGAAAGAGGTTACATTATTTGTATCCTAATATAAAAAAAGGTACATGGGTTGTATCCCAAGCTTAAAAGTAAAAGGTTACATGGGTTGTTTACTAAGCCTGAAAACAGGAATATACATGGGTTATAACCCAAGTCTAAAATTAATAGGGTACATTGGATGTATTCCAAGCCTAAAAACAGTAATTTACATGGGTTTTAGCCCAAACCTAAAAGTAATATGGTACATGGGTTGTATTCTAATCCTGAAAACAAGAAGGTATATGGGTTATTACACACCCTTAAAAGTAAAAGGGTACAAAGTATGTAGCATAATATTAAAAACAAGAAGGTACATGGGTTGTATCCTAAGCCTAACAGTAATAGGGTGCATGGCTTGTTAGACCATTTTTGAAATAAATACACTTGTCATTTCCCAAGACTAACATTTTACAAAGGTCTTGGTAGGTAGAATTGCCATAATATTTTCTATTCATATATGCATGCCACAAATTTCATGTCTTGTTCCTATGTTATACTTTGATTACCTACAATCTTAATTATCTTATGACATATGCCTCATAAACTTCCAATATTCATTATGATCTCTAATATGCAGGGTATTATCTTCAAATGTTATTCTCTAGTTCCAAACCCTTTGTTCATGTTATTCTTACACATTTCCTTTATTTTCCCTTATTGAGTATATGAGCTCACCGATTTCTTATGTTTCTTTTCCTGAGGTTATGAAGAATTTTTTTAGGATGAAGTACTAAATTTGGAGATATTTATGGGAGATGTTGATTAAATTTCACTGGGATAGAATATTTTGATACCATGTTTTCGAAGAGCCTAATCTATTATGGTCCTCATGCATGTATTTTTATTATGTAAAAAATATTCATCTAAAATGATGTTATATCTATGTATGTTAAGCCTGGTTCTCTATATTGTAGGTCTAAAACAAAACATAAAAACATATTAGTATATTGAGTATATTGGTTTTATTATATGAGCATGTAATAAAAATAATTTAAGGAGTCGGGAAAGAAATAAAACTAAAGGCATTGTTGTAGAATGTTACATATTATTTCTGTAACTCCTTTTGTTTGAACAAAAATAATTCTTTGATTTTCCTTATTCTCAATGTGGGGATTATAGTATGAGTTAAAAGAATATAGGGACCCATTTATTTCCTTTTAATATTTTAAAATATTTCTACATATATTTCCTTGGCTAGGCGTTGAGACGGCTTGCAATTTTGAGGTCTGGTGTGCCTGAAATAAATTATAAAAAAATATTAAGTGTTTTTTATACTATGAACATTTTTTAAATGTGATATCACTTAAATGGTCTCTTTAATAAGAAATATAAGGCAATGGTTGAGTCTAAAACATGTCATTTACCCTAGGTAGGGTATAACCTTTGTCGGTGTTGGACATTTGTGAAAAACACCATGCATGGGGAAAATGGTAATTAAAATAATTAAAATTAATTATTTTATTATGAATGAAAAAAAATAACATTAAAATGGGAGTTTGTATTGAAAAACCAAGACTGCCATTGAGTTCAGAATTAGGTTTATTTCCTAGGCATGACATAAAATGAGGTGCATGGGAATTTCAGATTCTGCACTGAGTAGACCTCTTATAAATAGAAAATTTGGAGTTTGGGATTAGGGTTGACCTAATCCCTTCTCTATCTATAATATATCTCTATCTATATCTCCTATAAAGAACATTATTCAATGGATCGAGGAGTGCTCTCCACCGTAACCTTGGGGGATCAAAGCGGGATCGCAAAACATGCATCGCCTGCAATGAAGGATGATTGGATCGTTCTAGAGGTAGGATTATTGTTAAATTTTCACACCCCAATTCCAATTATTATTTATTTCAATACTTCATTGTAAAATAATTTGTTTTTAATGTCATGGTGATGGCCAAATGAACACGTCCATCACCTGATAAATGTTTTAATTCGATGTTTTCTTGGGTTCATTGTCGTTATTCACCATAATTTCTTGTTGTGTCAAAACATCACGAAATCGCCAAGATGGGGATGGAAATGTCAAGCCTTCTACCCAAGGATCCCAAAATCATCCTTGTATAGATACTCCGACCACTAGAGTAGTCCCAGTGCCCTATGGTAGGTGACGGTGGCCAGAAACCAGAAAATCCAGGATGAAGGCAGGGTGATGAGGTGGAGACAACATTCGGTGAAGGCCTAATGCATCCGACGTGCGGTGTGGGAAGGCGGTAGCCGGATGGGTAGAAGCCGGTAGGTGAATGCGTGGGATGGTGAGGCCAGGAATATGTAACTAGGATGGAGAGGTGTCTAGTGTGTGAGTTTTCTAGAGGTAGTTTCGGCAAGGCGGTGGGGCATTGTGCGTCAGTAGGCAGAGAAGCCGAGGTAGACGGGGGGTTCGAGGAGGCGACTGGGACCTGGGTGATGCCCTGCTTCCTCGGTGACGAGGCGATGGCGGGGTGAACAAGGCACCAATGGGATGCAACCATGGCTAGGATTCAAATCGGTTCAGATGGTCGTGGGTCATTGGTTCAAGCCATGTCAGTCGGGGCAGGCTGGACCATGCGAAACGGCCTGGCCAGAATGGGCCATACCAGTTTGTTTCGGGTCATACAGCTTAAATGGCTATATCTCTTAAAATGCATATATTTTTAATGCATCATTTGTATCCACCCATCCATGTAATTAAATAGGATCATTTATTATCAGTTAGAGAATTTTTATTCTTGGTTTCTTTCCTTGGTTTCAAAAAAATGCAAATTTTAATAACAATAATTTAATTATTATTATTCGAAAAACTTATTCCAGATCTATCCTCTAAATGGGAGGTCTGTTTGATATGTCATCAGCGGTAGCGTAACACTTGTGATTATGTTCAATTTTTACATCTACTTTCTATTTTTTAAACCAAATTAGAGGTGTGGGGCCCACGGGGTAGGGTTCACATGCTTTACAGTGAAATACATCTTTTTCACTGGTTATCCATCTTGGGAGAATGTGTAATCTTTTTCATGTATTTTTTCAAGAGTATCGTAATGGAGTGATCTATATAATTTTTTTGGGGGATGATGCATGGGCCCTTATGGGATGTTATTTGAGCGTAGTGTGGCAACTTACAAATTTTCCAGCTAATGTCTATTTGGAGAGAATAAATATCCAATATTGAGTGATTTTATAAAAGTATCACAATGAAGTGATCCATTTCGATGTGTGATGCATTATTAGAAATATCATTAAATTTGGAAATAATGTGAGGAATATCGGTTGAAGAACCTTTTGACATGCTTGAATAGAACCTACTATTTGGGTTAGCTTCAGCATTTGTGAGAGGGGAGAAGATGTATGAAGAGATGTAGTAAAATGTTCTTAAGCTGTTTGAAGAGGTGTACTAGCATGATTACACGTTTGGAACTCCTGATCAATGATGAGCATCATGCGCTTGTCGGCCTTTAGAAGAGGTGGGTCAATTACTCTGGCAGTAAGCCAATATTCCTAGGGGTAACTGTTTATAGTTTAGTACCCGAGAATGGCTAGGTAAACGGACATGCGATGAGGTGAGGACATACAAAATGTGGGACCCACAAGTATAGTATAATACTTTATCAATATTCTAACCCTATCATCCCTTTCTTTTGGACTCATATTTTGGCATGTATGTATCCTATCCTGAGTGTTTTTTCAACAAAATCATGAAGGTTCCCTCCATAGTGGCTTACGAGTTGTGATGCAAGATGTTTCAGGTGTGATGCCTATCCGGCGAGACACCCGAATAATGTAGCAGTGTTCTTCTGATAGGTACCATCCATTTAGGATAGCCAATGTTCCTCAATGTTTTTACGAGAGGTACCATCCAACAGGGGTGTCCAGAGTAGTTCCAGGTTTACCTCTAACTGGGATGGGAAGTGGTATCCAATGGTAGTTATGGGTTTACCTCTATTTGGGCTAGGAAGTGGTCCCCAATGGAAGGTCTAGGCTACCCTCTAGATTGGCTGGGCAGTGGGTATCATCGAGGACTTTTGTCAGGTAGAACCCTCCAGCTGGGCTGGGTAGTGGGTCCCCATCAACTATCAGAGTAGAATCCCCCTACCGTATCAGGGCATGGGTATCCTATGCAATTACTATCAGAGTGGAATCTGCCAATGAGCCAATACTCGAGTGGTAAGGGCTCCTTCTTGGAATCCAAGTGACCTAAGTTCAAAAACCGGGTGGAGGTTAATTTCAATGTATTGTAGTAGTTACTATAGCAGGTATTGTAGCAGCAGAAACTATTCACCTGATTTGGGCCTTCGGGCCACCATTTTGGGCCTACGGGTCTCAAGGGCCTTCGGGCCATCGAAGGCCTTCGGGCCACAGGGCCTTCAGGCCATTGAGACCATAGAGTATACATATTCACACATATTAGGCCCCAGAGAGAATCAGAGTAACAAAAATAGAAGTCACCAAAATCAGAGCTAACCGGATTTGAAGAATGAGAGGGTATGGAAACCGCCATCCAGACCAGGCACCGTGCAGCTTTGTATGGGGAAATTATAGTCAATTACCAATGCAAGGTGGGGATCTATGGGATCAATGATGAATAAGTTGGGGAAGAATAGTTCTAGTGGGTTGGGCCTACGAGTCATGTATTGGGCATGGTATGCCTTTGGGCCTTTGGTTCATGTATTGCAAGTATTGTCGGGCCTTTTGCCTTGGGCCTATGGGTCATGTATAGGTTCCCCCTTCAACCCTTAAACGAGTGATTATCCTTAATAAAAATAAAAAAGAAGGCCTTCTGGCCATTTGAAGGATCAAAGTGGAATCCCTTTGACACACAAGAGTGTGGGTCCTCTATTATAATTTTGTGATCCCTCGGTTGTGCAGAATAATGATGAGATTAGTTTGATGTTCCATTGGAATATTAATGAAGAAGGAAACGTTTCCCACCAAGACACATCCTTGTGACACAACCTAAAGCTTTTAGAGCAATACAGTGTTGTCCAAAGAGGATAGTATCAACATGCAGTGATTGGGTCTATTTGAATTGCAGTTCAAAGAAAAAATATGGGATTATAGGCATCAATGATTACATCTAGAACTATTGGACACACCTTTTCTTGGGATGAGATAGTGATATGGTGGTCCCCTTACTATCATTCTTGGGTTTCTTAATTGTGAATATACGTATATTCTATTTCTAGTACCCAAACCATGGGTTTTGGTTACTCTTCTTCCAAGAGATGCGAAGACGATCGGGGTGTGCCACGTGCTTTCTGTGTCCAATTTCTCATTATTAGACGAGTATAATCTACTATTATAGGTATTATATACTCAATGATAATTCCATCTTCTAACCATTTCTATCTCCTTGTGTTTGGAATATATTACTCTACTCCTTTTTGGGTTGAGATGCACTCCTTTACTATATTATTTTAATGTACATTGTTCTCTCTACGTATTTTCTCTTCAGTTGTATATCTTACTGCTCTCATATTCAGAACCTCTCTTATTGCTCCTTTGAGCCTTTTTGGATTCCTACTATGTATTTTTATACCCACCCCTACTAGGTCATTTCCCAAACCTGGTGTGCCCTTGTAGACAACAGACTGGTTGATCATGAATTTGGAAGAGATAGGGATACAAAGTACTTGGACCATGTGTTGTGGTTGTGAGTTGGGATTAATAAGTGGGTCTCTCCAAGCTATTTTTCTTTTCCACATGTTGCTGGGTTATGAAAATTTTCTGGTTGGCCATGTACTTTTCCCCTTTACCTTTTAGTTTACTTTCTATACTTGTATTTTTTATAGATTGATGCATGTTTCAGGTTTTTATATGGTATTATCGTATCTTGTTTTCTTTTTCATCTACACATTTTCGTTGAGATGGTTTTGTGTGTGTACAGGTTCTTAGGTAAAGTCCTCCCTGATTTTTTTGTGCCTTCGGTGCTAGTCCCAACCCCTAGCCTATAGAGGTGGGCTTGGGGTAGTCACGGCATGAGCCCCGTTGTGGGATGGGTCGAGACAATGTGGTATCAGAGGTGGTTTGACCCATCGTATGTTGTTTGGATGTATCACTAAAAATTTCTTGGATGGGATTAGGTAAATAGTGTCGAAGTGTCTCAAGAGTAGGTCTCCGGAACGGGATTTTAGTGATTGTATGGGTGGTCAAGGTATCCATTCACTAGGAACCTAATTACTCACTTTTCAACTTAATACCCTGAGAAACTTATTAGAGGGAACAATGGTACATGAATCATATATAATTGAGTATTTGATTATCCACCTCCCCATAATTGTTGATATATATATATATATATATATATATATATATATATATATATCTGTGTGTGTGTGCGTGCGCACCCACCTGACTATGGTAATACTTGATAACAATTTGGTTGTCTCTGCAATGATAGTCATCCATGATACCAGCTTATGTTCGTGATGATGACTCTGTGAGAAACAAGGCCTCATTTTAGGACTCATCATGTAATCCCCATCCTCTATATGGGAAGGTAGCAGTACCTCCACCTGTTGAGTATAATACATCACCCATAGAGTGGGTGGAGGACGTGTGTAGGTTGAGTGCACATCAAGATTTCCAATGCCAGAGACAGCTCTGGTTCTATGGTGAGCTAGACCCTCATATAGTAGAGGTTTGGCTGTAGTCAGTTGTTTTTTCTTTAGAATTGTTCGGACATCAATAGATCAGAGGGTGTCTATGGAAACCAGCCTTTTCCATGGAGCATCTAGGCATTGGTGAAGCTTGGTTACTCAGATACACGATGAGTCGGCTCTCTTATGGGACTAATTCTAGCAGCTGTTTCGTGAGGAGTTCTAGACCTCCTACTTGTGATCTATTCTACTTTAAAAGATCCATCAGTTATAGTTGGGAGAGATGATGGTGACTGAGTATACGTCTAGGTTTACAGACCTTTCACACTACTCACTGGACTTGATCTATAACTGCTACTTCTGAGCACGAAAGTTGGAGAAGAGACTCTATAGACAGATCTGTGCTTTATATAGTATTCTTGGTCATCCCAAGATATCTCAGGATACTAGGGTAGGAACTGCTGTTAGAGAACCATTTGTTAGATGGATTCCATATAGTTGGTTGTGGAAGTGAGATCAATGGAGTTGAGACACCTACCATGACTAGTGGGCGTCTGTTGGAGGGGTATTGACGCAAGAGGCCTTCCAATTATAAGACTCAGGCACATGGTCTGGGACAATGTAGAGCACCAGGACAACCCAAAGAGGTATAGTGATAGTTTTGTGAAGGGTGAGGTTACATGGAATGAGACTACCCAACTAGATGTGCTGAGCATTCTAGAAATCTGGTAGATTAACTGTCACGGTAGAAGAAGTTTTGTGATCAGGGATCTCCAAGATTAGGATAGTGTTGCCCGTGGGGAGGAGGGGATAGAGGGAGATAAGGGGGAACTGTGGTTGGTGGAAGATGTAGTGAGGTACTTCCACTACCACTAGGCAAACCATGTCAGGCTCATGGAGCTGATGGCTGGATTCACGGGTAGCGGCATTCTGTAGATGTCTACAATCCAACAGCACACAAGATAATAAGAGGTATGTTATATATCCTTTCTACCTTTTTTTAATAAAACTATTTAGGAACTGGGTGACATACTGTTTTCTACATGATTTAAGCATGATATTTTAACAGGGTGACATGGGGCTTTGGTGTAACCTATTTTTGGTGTTGTTTGATGTATCATTGAATGCATGTGGAAGAGGGATCCTTCCCCCACTGAGATGTGTTTTTTATACGAGAAAACCCATGAGGGGGATTCAGTGCCACCCAAAGAGGACAATATTGAGGTGTGGTGGAAGAGTCCCTCTAACTTTTGCATTCAGGGTGGAGTTCTGCAGTGGAGTTTTGGGGTAGGTCCTAGAATTTCTATTGTAGTTTTTCTACTTGGCCTACTTTTTCATGGGATTCCCCTAGTAGGATCAGAAGATTTCTTGTTTTTGGGATCACTCTCTTTCCAAGTAGGTAAAAGACATTTAGAGTGTACCATATGTTTTTCATTTCTAGACTCTTGTCTTTGGATGAGTTTACTCACCTAACCTATTCATTGGTTACTTTTTTTCTCAATGTCATTTCTTGATACAATTATTATCAAGTATAGGTTGAAGTGATGGAGACCCCATGGGAATAATTACATGACTAGGTATTGAATGTCGGTAGCAGTAGTATTCGACTCGAGGGTGTGGAGACACTACCTTCTAAGAGAACACATTTTGGTTTTCACAGACCACTGACGTCCCAGGTACATCATCACCTAGTTTGACTTTAACCTGAGGTGGCTATGCTAGTTGAACTTCCTTCAAGACTACGACTTCAAGATAATATATACTTCAGGAATGGGAAACATTTTATTGGATTACCTTAGCAAGAATTAACGATCTCTCCTAGTGTGATATGTTTTTTAGTATTTAGCTTCCTCACAGCTGACCTTGGTGGAGTAGGAGGGTACAGTTTTCCTTTAGTCGATAGTGTTTACTCCATTGCTTCTTGAGCATTTAAGTTATTCTCAATTATGATGCATCAACTATGAAGTATTACATGACCAGATGTCTATGGGTGTTTCACCAGAGGGATATTCTAAAGGAGGGAATCATGAGATAATGTTCCAGGGAAAAGAGATGATTCTACTTGTGACTTGAGATGTACAGGTTTGGTTAGGAAATTAAACTATACCACAAGTTAGTTCAGTAAATTCTAATACCAAGAAAAGAGATGGTGAGGTTGGCTACCACCTTACCCTACCCCCAATAGATAGATTTGGTGGATGACCTCTTCCAAATGTCGCAGCTAAGTAGGTGCGTGTATGTTACAACGCACATCATCGGCATGAGAAGACCTTATGAGGAAGAAGCATCCATTTGGTTTGTGTTTTCTGCCAGTATGGAAACATAAAGGTCTTCCTAGGACCGGGAGAGACAGGTGTGATTGTAGTATCCCACGTTTTTTCATAGTTTTTTTTTCTAGGACTAAAATATTAAATTAGGGGATGATATAGAGACCCTGTATTTTCCTTGTATGAATTTCTTATATTTTGACTTCTATTTCCAGATCTAGTCACTAAGACAGTGTGCATTGCCGAGTCCCGATGTTCTCGGAATAAATTATAAAAAAATATTAAGTTTTTTTATACTACACACATTTTGTAAATGGGATATCTCTTAAAAGATAGCATGAATCAAAAATATGAGGCCATGATTGAGTTCAGAATGTGTTGTTTACCCTAGGTAGAGTACAACCATTGTTGGCGCGGGACAAACGTGAAAAATTCCACGCAAGGGAAAATGGTAATTAAAATTAATTGTTTTATTATGAACGTCGATTCAAATAAATTTTAAATGGTGGTTTTGATCGGAAAATTGAGACATATTTTGAGTTTACAATCAGTTATTTTTCCTAGGTGTGACATAAAATGAGGGGGTGCAGCTGCGCTGAGTGGAGCTCTAATAAAAATAAAATTTTGAGTTTGGGATTAGGGTTAACCTAATCCCTTCTCTCTCCCTAGAATATCTCTCTCTCTATCTCCTCTCAAAAATGGTCTTCATCATATCGTGGAGAATTCTATGCCGGAACCACGGTGGATCAAACCAGGATTGAAAAATATGCATTGCTTAGAATCAATGATGATCAGATCATTCTCAAGGAAGGATTATTATTAAATTTTTACACCCCAATTCTAGTTATTATTTTTTTCTTGATTTCATCATAAAATAAATTGTTTGGAATGTCGAGGAGATGGCCAAAAAAACATGAACATCTCAAAATCTATGATTGAATTCCTGGTTTTGTTGCATTATTCACCGTTCTTCACCATTATTCACCTTAATTTCTCATTGCTTCCAAAAATCAAAGAATCACCAAGTAAGGGATGGCGTTGTGAAGCCTTTGACCCAAGGATCTAAAAACCATCCCTGTTTTGAAATTCTGACCACTGGAGCAGTCTTGGAGGCCTAAGGAAGGTGATGGATGCTGGTGACCAGAGCAGCCTTGATGACGACGAGGTGCTAAGGGGGGGGGGACGACGTCTGATGGAGGCCCAAGGTGGCCAACGGGTAGTGTGGTAAGGTGGTAATTGGCTAGGGCAGAAAGCAGTGGGAAGATGAGTGGGACGGAGAGGTTGGGGTGGCACGATAGGAAGGGAAAGGTTCTTAACATGTGATCTAGATGTAGGTGGCATCTGCATAGTGGAGGGCGTTGTGGAATCGGCAGGTGGAGAAGTCGAGGCGGATTGGGGGTTCGAGGAGGTGACCAGGACATGGGTAATGTGGCACTTCCACATTGACGAGGTGACGGTGGGGTAACCAAGGCACCATAGGGGCCTGACCATGGCTAGGATCCAAGGTAGGTAGGTTGTCCATAGGTCGTTCTTTCAAATAGGGCTAGCCATAGTGGGTTGGGCCATGCGGAGCTATCCGGCTAGAATGGGCAGGACCGGTTTATTTCGGACCGTACAACTTAAATAGATTTATCTCTTAAATAACACATCTGTTTAATGTGCCATCTTTGTCCATGTGTCCCTTGAATCTAAGAGGATCTTTTATGACTAGTTTGGGACTTTTATGTATTAGTTTCATGGCTCGGTTGAATGAAATTTATATGTTTAATAATGTTAATTTAATTATTATTATTCTGAAAAATTATTTTGGACTTACCTTCTAAACGGGAGGTCTATTTAAAGCGCTGTTAGCAGCGGAATACCCCTTTCCATGTTTGGACTTTTTAATCCTAATTTCTGCATTTTAAACCAAAGTTGAGGTGCGGGCCCCATGGGTCCTGGTTCTCTTGTTATACGGTGAAATGTAAATTTTTCACCGGTTATTCGTCTTGGGAAAATGAGTAGTCTTTTTTGTGTGTTTTTATGAGAGTATTGCAATGGTGTGATCTATAAAATTTGATTTGGGACCAAGGTGTGGTCCTCATGGTACATCCTTCAAGCACAGTGTGGCAACTTACGACTTTTCCATTAGATGTCTATTTAGGGAGAATAAATAGTCGATCTTGGGTGTTTTTTTCAAAGATCATAATGGTGTGATCTATTTGGATGTGTGAAGCCTTATTCACAATATCATTAAAAGTGGAAATAATTAATGGAATATCAGTGTAATATAATTTTGATATTTTTGAAGAGAACCCACTTTTTGTATCAGCTTAGACTCTTATAAGAGTGGAGAAGATGTATGAAGAGATTCATTTAAATGTTCTGGATCCATTTGAGGAGTTTTTCCAGTGTAATTATACATTTATCCCTCCAGATCAACGGTGACTGTCATGCACTCATCAGCCTTTTTACTAGTTGTGTAAAGTACTCTAGGAGTTATCTGACACACCTAGGGATACTTGTTCAACATTTATTACCTGAGAATGGATCGGTACATGGCTAGGCAATGAGGTGCGGACATACGCCATATGGTCCCCACACGCGTCATTTACTAATTTATGAATATTCTTTCTCTCTCTCATCTATTTATTTTGTACTCATATTTTGGAATGTGTGTAGACTATCTTGAGTTTTTTTTTCAGTGGAAGCATGTTGGTTCCCTCTGTAGCGGCTTACGAGTTGTGATGCAATATTTTCCTTTTGTGACTCCTATCAGGGGTGACACCCGATGACTACAGCAGTGTTCTTATAAGAGGTACCATCTAGTAGGGATGTCCAATGTTCCTTGGTGTTTTTTCTGAGAGGTACCATTCAGCAGGCTACCCTCTAACTATGTTGGGAAGTGGTTATCATCGATGAATTTTTCTAGGCAGTACCCTCTAGTTGGGTTGGGTAGTGGTTCCCCATCAACTATTAGAGTGTAATCCTCATGTTCCGCCAGGGTGTGGGTAGCCTCTGTAATTACTATAAAAGTGGAATCACCCTGACACACAAGGGTGTGGGTCCTATACTATGAGTTTTTGATCCATTAGCTCTATAGAATAGGGATGAGATGAATTTTATATACCTTTGGACTCTCAAGGAAGAGGGAATATTTTCCACTAAGATGTGTCCTTATGAAGAGACTGAAATCCTGTGATGTTGAGACTATTCCGTCCGAAGCAGATTGTATCCAGGTGTGCTGATTGAGTCCCTTTGAATTACTATTCAGAGTAGACATGTGGGATTCTAGGCATTGATGGTTAATTCTGGAACTGTTGGCTACTCACTTTCTTCTGCTGATCTAGTGAGATGGATATCCTCTTACTCTCACGTTTGGGTTTCTTGACTGAGTATAGACATATATCCTATTTTTATTACCCAATTATTGGGTTTTGGTTACTCTATTTCCAGGAGAGGTGAATATGTGTGGGGTATTCCATGTTCCTTCCATGTTTAGCTTATCATTATTGTATGATTATACTCTCCTACTATGGCTAGAGAAGACTCGATGTAATGTTCATATTCTCGCCATTTCTAGCTCCTTGTGTTTGAACGGTCTTACTTCACTCCTTTGTTGGGTTGAGCTGCACTCCTTTAATGTATTAATTTATTATGTCTTTTTCTATCAACTACTTTCATCTTCAATTTTATCTCTTACTTCTCCCCTCTTTAGTACCACTCTTTCTTATCCCTTGAGCCTTCAGGCTTCCTACTAATTATTTTTCTACTAAATTCTACTTAGGATTTTTTGGAACTTGGTGTGCCCTTGTATACAACGGACAGGTTGATCGTGACATTAAAAGAGCTAGGGATATAGATTACTAAGACCACATGTAGTGGTCGTGATATGGGATTCAGGAGGGGGGCTCTCCCATTTATTTTACTTTTCCACCTGTTTCTAGGTTGTTACACTCTTCTGGTTGGGTGTGTACTTTTCCTCTTTAAATTTTAGTTTAATTTCAATACTTGTACTATTTAGAGGTTGATGCATGTTTGAGGTTTATATATAGTAGTATTGTATCTTGTTTTCTTTTCCCTCTTCACTTTTTCATTGAGTCGTTTGTGTGTGTGTACATGTTCTTAGGCAAAGGCCTCCCTCCGTTTTTTGTGACTTTGGCGATAGTCACCACCCCTTGGCCTATAGAGGTGAGCTTAGAATAGTCATGGATCGATCCCTGACATGGGTTGGGTCATTATAAAGAATTTGGGAGCTTACATGGTCATGTTTTGGGTGATACAAAAGCCTCAAATAGGTGTGAATAAGTGAGGTAGTAAGTTCCCTTTTCTGATTGAGGTGAGGTGTAATTTTAGAAACTCTCAAAATTTTAAATTAAAAAAAATTAATTTTCAATTCCAATTCAATCCAAAGAAAATTATTTAGAAGAGGAATTAGAATGGATCTAAATAATTCCACACAAAAAATTAGACATGTTTCGATCTCATAGTAACCCTTATGTTTTGGCTTTAACCATTAGTTAAACTATTTTACTCTTACCATGAAAACATATATTTTTACACTTTTTGTGTTAATATACATACTATAAAATTCTAAAAGAATCATAAATATTTAATGGATTAAATTAAAAACATTATCCAAATTAGCTTTCTTGTGATTATAGTTTTATGAATTTTATATCATTTAATAAATTTTTATTTATTTTTAAATATCATTAATGTCAATTTTGATCATACGCATTTCATGACTTGTTTAAAAATAACAATACACAATATAACTTCAAACGAACAACATTAAAACATCCTTAATATGTCAAGTTCATCTAGAAAATTCATGTACTCTATTAAAATTATAATATTATATTTATTTTATTATTTTTAATAACATTTATTTGATGTGTCTTTTAATTAAATAATTTCTGCATCATCATTTTTCAAGCCTTTAATTTAATTATTTTTCTCTTAATATTAAAAATAAATTACCATGATGAAGGTAAAAATTTTATATTTTCAATGAATTATAATATTCTAAGATATATTCTTAAATAAAATATATAAAAATTTCAATAACTTTGAAGAACATAAGTGTGACATGTTGGACTTCTGTTAGAATAAAATACTAAAAATGATTCAATTCATCCATATGGCTCGAAGAGGCCTAAAACTAAACCCATGTATGATTTTAGTTGATAATGACTAATAAAAATAAATGATTTCATGTGTTAGGGTTGTTTTATAATATTTATAATATTATTTTTACCCTAAATTACTTGATTTACCTTTAACCATGTTAATAAAAATTACTAAAGTTTCTATCCATAATTTTTGAGAAATAAAAGGAACATATTTTCATAATATTGAACCACTGATTAAAAATATGGAATACATTTTTCATAATTCAAAACACATAAGTAACATTAATTAATTTAAAATTAATCTCATTAACACACTGGGAAAAATAACTTTTTAAAGTTAAAACATTCAAAAGATTAAAATGTTTTTATTCCTAAATTAAATTTGAAATTGACTAAATTTAACTAAATTAGAGAAAATGAAAAAATATTTATCTAGTTATAATTTAAAAATAAATTAAAATATAATTGAACATTATAAATTTTTAAGATAAAAATTCTATTTTCAATTAAAATGCAATTTTTTATCACTATTCATCCAAACATGAAACTTATCATAAAAATACGAAAAGTTAAACCAAAGTAAATTTTTATATTAAAAAATAAAATAATAAGTTTATTTATTAAAATAAAATATATAATGTTACAAAAATTATATTTAAAATAGGTTCTCCATTAAAAGGTGGTAAAATTGCCTTCAAAAAAATATAGGTTTTTAAGCATAAAATTGGGTTTGTTCTAAACTTATGTATATTTAAACTATTTTATTAATGTAAAAAAAATATTTAATATATATTACATTAATACCATTCAAAAATTATAATTAATGTAATTTATTAGGATAAAAAGTCTTTATGAGCATAAAAATGGTTCTTTATAGAAAACATTTCAAATATATTAAATTGGATCTTATGCTCATTTATAATTATTTTGTAACCAACGAATTAAAAATATTTTTTCAAATTTTAGTTAATAATTTTTATTATCACCTATATAATGGAAAGTTTATTTCTTATTATATTACATAATAGTATTTTAATAATATATTTTTTTTGGTAAAACTCGCCCTTATGGGTAACGCAATCAAACTCATTATTGTCTATAGTATTATCTTAAAATGGTGTTTCATTTAAATATTGATATAAAATAAATTAAACTTATAAAAATATTATAAATTATTGTGGTGTTACATGTTATTCAAGAACTTTTCAAGTAATAGTTCCTTTTTCCCACTCTTTGGAACATAAAATTTTTTAGAAAATGTTTTTAAGAAAATATGACTTTAATTATCACTTAAGTGAATAATCCTTTATGATCAAAATCTATTATATCAAAAAAATCAAAAATATTTTTAACCATTTAAAAATTATTTATCAAAGACATTTTTACCGATTTTTAATTAAAAAAGTAGAAAGTAATCTTCATGTCCTTTTCAAAACATATACAATATGTCTTTTACCAAAAATGTGAACGGAATTTTTTTTAACATGTATGAAATGAAAAAAATTATCCGCCATCATTACCAATCAATGTTTTAATAATTATTTTACAAATTTTCAAAAAATATTTTCAAATAAAATTATTTGGTAAATATTTTGTGATATTTTTATTTTAAAAATATTTTCAAATTTAAACTTTTATTTTCTTCAAAAATGATTTAATGACATTTTCATTGTCATTATATTCATAAATTACATAACCATTTGTTGTATATATTGTCCACTAGTTATATGTTGTATTGATATCACTATTATTATTTCTTTGGATATTTTATGATCAGTTAGACTGGGGATGAATAATTTTATCTCTATTAACCATATTATAATTGATGGTTTATGATTATGACGATTTTATTAGGGTATGTATTAACATTTAATATGTTAGTTTTTCAATAAAAATGTTTATGGTGATTTTAATTCATCCCTTTCATATGAGGAATTCATTAGACATATTATGTGTTGAGTGGGGACTAGTTATAGATATCCCTAGATGTATTGATAGGTCTCTTGAGACAAATCAGTTGTCCAAATTTGATGGGATTATACATAGATATTTAAAATGTATTTTTAAAAGGCATTTAATGTTTCAAATTTATGGAATTAATAATTCCCTCGTTATGAAATTAGTTATTTCCATGTGATTATTTGATTGGTTAAATATCCTTGGAAAATTTTAATAATTATGTGATTATTTATATGGATTTATTTGATCATAATTTATTTATTCCATATTATGATCAACTTATTTTTTATATATAGTTCATTTAAGTTATTTAAATTTATATATTGATTATTCCTATTTATTAAGTATAGATTCTTATTTTTATTTACCCTTACCGAGTATATGATCTCACCCATTTCTTTTTTTTAATTTTCCCTAATACAATAAGAATTTTTTCTGATTGGTATGAATGGATATGATAAGGGTAATAATATCATTCAAAAAGAAAATATATTGTAATGTGAATTTCATGTATGCATCTTGTTTACCAACACTACTAAGATATTTTTTCCTTTAGGATTTGATAACATCTATCTATATTCAATGTAATAATGTAGACACAAGTTCCAAGTTACTAGAGATAGGGTGGTTACACTATAATAAGGTAAATTATTCTAGTATATAATTATAAGTAATATAAATTTATTATACTCTATGGTAGAATACATTCGATTAATGTGAAACTAGACATAAGGGGTTTATGTTTCCATTATATCTTAATCTGTATTATTTGTGATTAAGTTTTTATTAAGGAATATATATGATTCTTATATAATCAAACCCATTAATTTTATTCTCTATTGGCTATTTATAAAAATACTTTTTTTTCAAACATTTTATTCACTTTATTTTCTTAATATATCAAAACAATATTTTCAAGGAAAATTAACTTTGTTTTACTATTTGAATGAAAATATGTTTCTTTCATGTCTACCTTTAATATAAATTATATTCTAAAAATTTTCCCTATTCTCATTTGAATTTTTATAGTTATTTTTTACAATTTTTTTTCTTTAAAATTTTTTCAAATTAATATTCTTTCATTCTCTAAACAATTTACTTTTTTCCTTTTTTTAAAAGTGTGAAGGAAATTTTTTATTTAAACCTATACGGTATGAATAAAATTGATCACCATCATGAATACTCAATGATTTAAACAATAATTTCAAATTTTCAATATTCTTTTTTAAATTAATTTTTTTTAATTACATTAAATAAATTTATAGATTAGAAATTACATATATAAATATGGAAAATTTGTTTTCCTAAATAATTATTAAAAATGGTCTTTGAATATAATTTTTATTTCTGATAACATTGATTAATGTCACTTATGATTTATTGTGGATATTATCCAATAATATCATCATTATTTGTATTTTTTGATGTTTTATGACCATGATGATGTGGTTTTTATGAAGGTCAATCCTTTTCAATGACATATACTATGATGGATTTATTATAAAACTTTTATATATTTCAATAGTTAATCCTTGATTAAATTTTTATGAAACCAATTTATTTTTCATGGTATATGATATCATGAATTATTTTTGATATTATATCAAACATGAATTTGATTTTTATAATGTGATTTGGGGGATATGAAATATATATCCCTCCAATGAATTGGGTAAACATTTATACCCCATGAGATAAACTAAAATAGAATGAGTAGTGAATCAATTTTAGTAAGCTACCCATTCCACTTTGATATTTGTGGTATTGAACTATGACTACTCTAATGGTTTTGAGATTCAACCCAATCCACTATAATATTAATGGATGAGATCCTTTAATACTATGGAAATTATTTTCTATTCTTATATATATTCCAAAAAACTTTTTCTTATTAAAATGTTATTCTATCATGGATCATGTTCTTCAATTCCCTTATAATTCAATTATAAGGAATGACTATGATTTATTACACAATTCACAGTTATGATCTATAATATGTTTTATATGGTTTTAAAATGTTAGACTCATGTTATCATACTATTATGGTCATTTTATTCTTATGTAATCATTTTTATTTCTATTTTTTAGCCTTACTGAGCATCTATGTACACTCTATATTATATTTCCCTTCACTTAGATATAAATAAAATTGCTAATTATGATATTTATAAGGAGGTTTCTAGAGGTGAATAACTATGTGAGAGAGATTTATATTATATTTTATCATGTTTCTTATGTGTCTTGGATTCATGAGATACTTGAAATATAATATTCTTAAATGGATCATAATGCTATATATTGAATATTTATATAATAAAAAGTAATATTTATGTATGAATATAATGGTTCTTTTTAGTGAGTGATAATGATGAAAGGGAAGAAACAATTTTTTTATGATTCCATAAATTTATAGATATTAAGTAAAAGTAAATTTAAAACTCATACCATTAAATTAATGGCAAATATATAATAAAAACTTAATGATGTTTCTGTTTTGATACCACTTATTTTTATCGAGCACAACAGAAGTGCCTATTAGGGATAAAAAAACTCTCCTATGGGAATTAATTTTAGAATAATATATTATTTAATTTATGAAAAATTCCATAAAAATGGATTTAAATCATATATTGAATTATATTATAAAATAGAATAACTATAATAGGATAGTCATCACTTCTATTTTATAATTATTTTAAATCTAGGTCTATAATTTCATGAAATTTAAATTCATTCTTAATTGAGTATTTGTTTAACTAAATCTCATAATACCATCATTACATTATAGTATTAATATGTATAATCTCACTATATTTGATAAAAAAAGTCCACCACAATCTCAAAAAATTGTCATAAGATCCAAAATTGCTATCACGGTTGATTTTGATCGCTTGTGTCGTTCATGGTTGATCGCAATTGAATTATCTATATAGATGAATAAATATTAGTGTTATAATGATTTCATGAGAGATTATGGGGGGATAGAACACTCCATGTATATATAATCATCTTTGGGGTTTTATATAAATAATCTATATCCATTTTGGAAAATGAATCTCACTCATAAATGATATATAACATGTAACATGCAAGATTGGGAGACCATAATAATTTTTGAGTGATGAGTGCCACATGAATTCTTTCATTATAACCCATAAATAAGAGTCTAAAAAACATTTTAAATGTCCTAATATTTTCATTGGGAAATTATTCCCATTAAAACATGTCCTTGGGGTCGTTCTCAAATCTACAAAAAAAATCCACCTGACACATCTATATTGTGAAAATTACACTAACCCGTGAGAATAAAATTGGGGGACCATGATACCCCCATATTCCAGAATATAAAATATTAAATTTTATACATGATTTAAAAAATTATATAAAATTTAAGGAACTAATAAAAAAGGAAAGACATTATATAAACAAATGGTGCACTCGCATGTACATCTTGACTATAACTGAAAAAACACTATTCATTGAGACAACTCTCACTTAATCCCCATTATCCAAAACCACCATGTCTTTCTATACTATAACATAATCCTAGATATATAGAGTATATGTATCATGGAAAAAATTAATGTATACCCATTTAAACAATAATCCATGTTGTGTATGAAGATATGGGTGGTTTTGATGACCCAACAGGTATACCAAATACATAGAAATTACTAGTGTTTATTGTGATAAAAATTATGTGAAATATATATATATATAGAGATAGAGAGAGAATTTATTAACATGGAACACACCCCCTTAAAAACATTTCATGAAAATCACAAACATGTATACATGCATGGAAACCATAATGTGATCCACCTCTTACCACTACCCTTAAAATTCCTTCTTCAGGACCATGATAAATATAATTCCCTTTATTATAATGGTATCATAGGTAAAACAAGCTCCATACCTTTCAAATAGGTCATTATCTCATAATGTACCCCAAACTATCCCTTTATAATCAACAAGGTTCATCAAGTCACCCCAACCCATTCTCATAGAATCTAGGAAGGTCATCAACACACTGATCCATACCCACATGTTATAAGGATTCCACCATTAGTCACAGTATATCATACCTATATACTATTTTTATTCTATAAGAAATAAAACAAAACCATCCTTACAGGTTCAATGGAGGAAAACAATCAAGAACATCTGCACATCTCCACGGGTTCAGAGGAGGCCAAAAATGTTTACATTTTTCCATCCACTTAGGTTTTGAGGGGGCCATAATCAATCACACTAACCCATTCTTATAGTATTTAGGGAGAAAACATATAATAACACCATAACATTCCACTAAGTTCTAGGTTTTCCAAATTTCATTCGCAATAACACATCCATACAGGTTCTGGGGAGGCCATAAATGATCATAACAGCCCACCCCAATAGGTTTTGGTGAGGTCACAATCAATCACATTGAAATATTACTACACACATAAGGAGGTTACATCATTCCAATAGTTAATGCCTATTTAAAATATAAGACTAGGTACATAGCTTATGTCTCAACTCACATATTCAATAACAAAACACTAGTGCCTATAGACCTAGTCACATGATCAATTGTCTTCATGGGTCCCATAGACGCATCCAAAATCCTTAAAGTTTTGTCACTCCATCATAATTGACCAACCACTTCAATAACATTGTCAAATGTTATTTTTCAAAAAAAAATACATGAAAAATTCATGTATTTATACTAATGGTTTCATATGTAAATAAATAAAAAAATTGACCAAGTCATGTAGTATGTTAAGGGCCTCACATATTGAACTAAAGTTTTTTCTTTTACATCACATTATAGTATATTACATACTAATAACATCAAATAAATACCATCACACTTGAGGCCCAATCTCAATTTTTTTCCACCAAATATTAAGGATAATAATTTCTAATAAATTAAACAATTAAAAAAATAAGAAGAAATCCAAAAAACTCACACAGCATCATATTATATAAAGGTTTATGTTAACCTCAAAAATTTATTGAACACATTCCATAACCATAAAAATCATCAAATTAATAAATTAATTAATTAATACAAAACATCTAATTTGAAAACATAGGTTTTAGATTCACCAGGTACTCTAATGATTCTAGAATCAAAAGAAATCAAGCAAGTATCATTCCCAATGCACCCCTGATCCTAATACATGATAATCCTTAATTAATAAAACTGAATAATGGTAAATTTAATCCCAAAACACAAATAAACCAATTTAAATAAAAATATAAAAATTCCTTAACAAAAAAATTGAATAAATATACGTTTTATGTGTCTTATGACATCCTTTATATTCAATATAAAAATAACACTCAAGAGGCAAAATATTTCTATTCTTTGGTGAAATCAACCCCCCAAAAATTTGATGGTCCAAGTAAAATTATATGAAGAACTAATGAAGAGAAAAAAAATGTAGAAAATGTGTGATCTTTACTACAAATCAAATGGAAAATCCTTCTAAAATCACTCAAATCTAAGGAAAACAAAAAAAGACAAAGGTAGATACATGTGGGTCTATAACCTTTCTTTTTGTATGGATATTGGTAAATAAATATAAGGGGAAACCAAATAGAATCACTTTAAAAGGGACAAAAGTACCCTCATAATAAAGGGGGTTCCCAGATCCTATAAGATGTTTTCTGATTCTCACTGTCTCACCAGTGATTTTAAATAGTGTTCCCATCACACTATCAAGCCCACTGGTATATCAGTGTTGGACTAAAAGCTAGCCAGTGTCATGATAATAAAATTCAACATCCCAACCACTCAAATGTTTTTATGAAACCCATATGAGAATCATTTGATCCTCAATCATATTCCCAAACCACATCCTAAATGTTTTAAATGTATTGATATTACTTTCTAAAACTTACCTCTCAAAACAAACAAACCCTTAAATTGTAAAAAATTAGTTACCTTCATAATTTTCTAAAACATAATTATGAGGGTCATTAAAAAATACAAAAAATAAAAAATAATTTTCTAAAAAATTCATATAAAATTTAAAATCTTATATTCTAGTCTTTTAATATCAAAACCTCAGTGAAAACACTCTATGATTCTTCTTTAAACACCCAACACACTTTCATTGAACAACTCTTCCTATATGCATGACAAAGTTTATCATTTCTAAAACACATTGTTAGATCTGAGAAACTCATCTACAAACTGTTTAGAAATATTCATAATGAAAATTATAACACATATAACATAACTTTATATAAAATCATTAGTAAATCCACCACTGGCCACCTTTCCCCAAAAACACATAGTCTCACTTGTTGACACGTCACTAACACCTCCTAATCCTGATGCTTGGTTTTAAACGTATCATATAGACATCCAAATATTCACATAACGGTATGAAA
Organism: Viscum album; assembly: GCA_963277665.1. NCBI lineage: Eukaryota > Viridiplantae > Streptophyta > Magnoliopsida > Santalales > Viscaceae > Viscum > Viscum album. The sequence continues at coordinate 998,779,140 of OY728151.1, read as the reverse complement.
ATGATATTCCCTATAACAAACTAATAAATCATCAAGAAAACAAAAAAACATCATGTTGTACTATGATCGCTGACACACTGTCGATTCAGAACCTACTCGGATCACTTCAGACCATCCTAGGTACACAGCTAATACATGGACCAAAAATGACACCATATAACATTCTAACTAGATAGGAAATATAGAGTTTTTTTATAGTGAACTCATTATCCTCATGGGGTAAAAATTCCCATAAAATCATCCTTTATTAAACCTCATTCACCTCTGATCTCCCTCGCATGAGGATCACATTACCAAGATCAACATCTACATTCACACCATAACTTCTTCATTTTGGTTGCTTGATTGAACATTTATTTATATCAAGAAACCACTCCATTAATAAAATAAACTTTTTGTATACATTATAGTGACCTATAATTAACCAACATGGATATTACATCTTTTTAGATGAATATTCAGAATATTAGAAAAATACATAACTGAGGACCATAGTAGTTTAGTGTCTTTAGAAGCTTGGTACACATTTTCCTAATTTTCTAAAATATCTTCATTTTATCCTTAATGATCATACCTATTTGTACTTATACATGAAAACATTATTCATAAACTATAGAAGAAAAAATAATAAATGGGTGATCTCAAATTATTAGTGAGGTTAAATAAAGGAAGTATAAATGCATAACATGAAAATATGGGTTTGAGAACATGATAATATCATTTGACGATCATACCCTTCATAAAAAAGATCATAATAATGAATAATGGCATAATTATTAACAGTTTATAAGACAACAATCATAATGAAGTCAAGAGAATAATTCATGAATGAATAACTATGGAATAAGACATCTAATTTATGGAATAAACATAAGTATAGAAAATATTATGTCAAGGATACCTATAAAGACATTCATAAAATGTTTTTTTTTTGAGACAAACCATATACCTACATCAGTATTGGGCTAAAAACCATGTACCCTCTTATTTTTGGGTTTGTGTTATAATCCATGTACCCTATTTTTTCAGTCTTGGGCTACAACCTATGTACTCTCTTATTTTCAGTGTTGGTCTAAAACCCTTATACCCTCTTTTTCTCATGGTCTAAAACATGTGTAGCCTTTGATATTATATATAACTTATCATTACCCAATTCATTTGACAGAGATATAGGTCATTCCCTTCACATAATAAAATCATACCAATAAGTTCCACAAAATAATAAAACAGGCATAATATTAAGAACCATAAAAAGATATTCATTATATAAAGATCGTATCATAACCCATGAAATAAAATGTGTATCATAACATTTTACCATATCAGTATCTATGGAAATGTGATAGGTTTCATAATTACTTCATAAAATAATAACCTGATAAACTAAATGGATTTCAAAATCATATAATCTATTTAAGAGGAATGGGTGTCATAACCATCATTCCATCTAAACATAAACCATTCATGAAATAATATGAAAGATATTATTTTATCATATCCCTAGTAAAGAATAAAATATAATAAAGTATGTCATCCTTGATAGAGAAGGATTTTGAAAGATCAAATTGAATATTTCATAAGTTAAATATAATTTCATTAAAAACAATTTCCATAAAACCATTTCTAATGTCCTTTTTTATTAATAATGTTTTACCATATCATTTAAAACATTTTTTGGGGAAAATATCATTTCTTCATTGAAAAGTTATTTTTAAAACATAAAATCTTTAGAAAAACGTTTTATTTTAAAATAAAATTGAAAACATATACAAGAATATAAAAAAAATAGAAGACATTTTAAATGTATAAAATATTTTTAAAACATTTTTTCATTGAAAATAACATTGAAAACATTTAAAGGAATAATTGAAAATCATTTAAAATACTTCTTGAATTAAAACATTTTTGGAAACACATTTCTATGAAAAATAGTTTTCAAAAAATGAATGTCCAGAATATTATGAAAATATTTTTTCCATGTAATAAATTAATCATGATAAGTAAGCTTCAAATGAAGGATTGCCATAACAGTGGATAAATTTATAAATATTAAACATTCTTTTTTCACCGTAATAGTTAAACAACTTGCCTCAATTAGAAAACAAAAAAAAATTCCTTTTTAAAACCATTTTTTAATGGTAAATTATGTTTAAAAATGTAATTTATAAGTTATAGGATAATAGTAAATAATTTTTGAAATCATTTCTATAAAACATGGTTTTAAAGAACATATATTTCTAACCGAAAGGATAAATGAAGTCGGATTTTTGTAAAAACATTTTCTAAATTATATTATGACCAATGAGTGGGAAAATGGTACCATAACTTTGGTATATCATTAATAAACACATTAAAAGAAAATTAATTTATGTTATTGTGATATGGGTCAAATTATTTTATTAATGGAATCATGATCATAAACAATCTTTATAAACGACAAAATTTTACGAATAAACTATTACCACATTGTTAACCATGAAACATACTACCCATGAAATAATAAAATTTAATAAAGCATGAAGTATCATAGAAAGAAAGATATTTGTGATACTACATTTCAATGGAAATTTTATACACCATATTTAATATTACGGTTTCATAACACAATATGAATCTCAATGAAATAAATTGAGATAAAATTTTATTAAAAATATAGAAACTTTTAAATCATAAAACCCATGAAATAAATATGATAAAATGGATATGTAAATACCCATAAATTTACTTATAAGTATAATTGAATACATTAATGTTCAATATATACACAACACAAAATAAATGAGTCGTTAATAATGAATGTATCTCACTAATATAAAAAGTGAGATAAGAAAACCCTTACCCTAAGTATTGAAATTATTTATACATGTTCAAAGATCTTGTATAATATATATATAAGTTTATTATAAATATACCATAAAACTATATGCTTATATCTAATACCATATATAATTTTTTTATGACTTTATGTAACATGTTTATTAACCATCCCATGTAAATGTTACGTTTCAGGTAATATCTGCATTGTTTTTTACATATGTTTTGATTATTTATTCTTGATAATCTTAACTAGATTATGATTTAATTTTTAAAATAATTTAAAAATGATATAAATTTCATATATATTCATTATATAAATTTCTATAGTATTCTATAAAATATAGTATCATGAAATGGATTACCCCGTTCAAGGAGACGGTAAGCCGTATGTACGCATGAACGTTGTTTCCATTTTATTGTCTTATTGAAGTAATCAAATTAAATGAAATATATGTATATATTTATATAATAATCAAATAATAATTATTATTCAAAATATATAATAATTTTTTACTAAACCCATTCTTAAAATAATCAATGAAATGTTTGAATGAGTCACATTTCTTTGAGGAGGTGGTAGTCCACACTTCCACAAATGATGTTATCGTATTTACAAAAATTTGATGGAATTAAGGAATGTGTTGTATAATAATTAAATAAGAATAAATAAATGATAATTATAATATATATATATCATATAAAATCATAGTCCTCATCATAATTCCCAACCATGATATTGGTAAAGGAAAAATGAACAACATCATTTCCTAAGGCGGTAGTTCACCTTACACAAGAATGGTATCTTCATTACCCATTAGATGGAATTGTTTGTAATTGCAGGTAAAAATACTATAATAAATAAATATTATTATATTTAGTATTTTGAGGTTATTATATAACTATGCAATAATAAGAGTTATGGGTATAGAGAATGAAAATAAAACAATACAGCATGAAGAATTATGTTACCACTTTTTAGGGTAAATCCTATTGGTTTTCACCAATGGGATTCCTTGGATGGATTTATACCAAAAGTTAATATTATAGGCCTATAAGTGGAATATTTTGGGGAGATTTTAGTTCAATTTGGTTGATAAAAATAGTATTGAGGGGTTTGAGGAAGGGGAATGTTGAATTCTTTTTTAGAGTGGAGGGGGAGTTGCATTTATTTAAATACCAAAATGTAAGCCCTAACAGGAGGTATCCCTTACATCATGTGCTTAGAAAATGTAAATATAATAAATTAAATTTTATTTATGTTTTATACACACTCACAAAAGATATAAAAAAACATTTTTATCATTTTTTTCTTAGTGTTTATGTTTTATTATTTTGATCATTGTAGTTTTTATTAATGTAACTAGATTTATATCCTAAGTAATTCAATAATTAATAATAAATTAAAGTTATATTTATTTAAAAATATATACCCAATTAATTATAAAAATTATATCTAATTTATAAAATATAAATAATAAGTGGGATATAAATTAATTTTAAAAAAATTGCACGCAATGGGAAAAACACTACTTTAACCCAGACTATCATACAATGTTATTATATTTAGGGGTACGTATGTTCATTATAAATGATAAATTATTCCATTAATATATAATATTTTATATTCAGTAACACTTTAAAATAACTCTATAATTTATTATTTTTATTAATTTTAAATCATTTAATAAAATATAAATTATTATAAAATAACACTAATGTAAATTTTCACATTATTAATTTAATATTTTTTAAAAAAAATCAATAAATTGATGGAATTAAAATATATTAAGTTAATATATTTTGAAAATTATATATTAATATATAAAAAAATTAACAAAATGATTAAATAAATTTAATTTACATTTAATTTTTCTATTATTATTTATTTTATTTAGTTATTAACTATGTAATCCATGAGTTAGCATTTGCTGAGCATTTAATGTAACTAATTCAACTCAAAAAATTAATGATAAATAATTATGATAAAAATAAGTCATTTATCATTCAAAAAGGATATGTATAACCCAAAATATATTATTGCGGCCATATCTCAATGTTTTATAAAAGTTAATGTTAAGGAGAGTTTGCTTTTTTTCATTTTCTCTTCTTAATTTATTATGTTGGGAAATTTTATTACATTGTATCCTAAAAACCCATAAAAGTAAAACCATGAAGGGATATAGTCTAAATATAGTCATATAATGTATTTTGGACAAGTATCTCGGTCATTCTGTTCCCTAAGTCTAAGGTTTAATCCCGTTATAAGCATAATGTTACATTAATCGCTATAATTAATTTTAATCATCTTCACTGGTATTTTTGGTAAAAAAAATAAGTTCATCTTATTAGATTATTAATATAATATAAATTATAACCATGTATATCTTTTTTTTCAAAATTCAATTCACAGATGTGGATAAATTAAATTTAATGCTAATCCAGCTGATGTGGTGAGAAAGAGGGTTTTTAATGTAAAAATGTTCAAAAGATCAATATGTTTTTATATTTAAATTAAATATATAAATGATTCCAATAAACTAAAATGTATTTATATATGTATAATTTATTTATTGTGACTTTAAAACACAATTTAAGACAATAATTTAAAATTAATATTTATTTAAATGAATTGGAATTTTTAAACAAAAATGTTGTATTTTTTACTATTCATCAAAAAAATGAAACTTCATAGAAAAATACAAAAAAAATCACCCAAAGATAATTTTAACATTAAAAATTCAAAAATTATGTTTATTTTGAAAATTAAAATTTACAAAAGTGTAAATATTTACTTTTAAATTAGGTTCTCTATTAAAAGGGAGTAAAACTTGGTCTTTCATGTAGTGAAAGATAACTCAGTGTTGCATATAGAGGAATCTTATCTAGGTGCAGCATAAAATTAATGTTTGACATAGTGTAGCATACAACACAAGATAATAAAATTTTATTTATTAGAAAACAAATTCATAAAATCTTAGGGTGTTACACTCTACCCACTTAAAATTAATTATGCCCTCGAAATTTGTCTACATTATTAAAGGTTTAATATTTGAAAGTTAGTTTCATAGAAACTAACTTAATATAAATAAATTCTAATAATTCCTTTAAAAATTAAAATTTGGAACTATAATGGTTGCCTAAAGTAATGCATAATTAGGTTCCCAATTAGGGGAATATAGTTAGAAAGTGAAAATAAGGGAATGGAAGAGAAATGCAACCATCGTGTTCAGATAGAGAGTGATAGATAACAAATTCAAGATAGAGTTAACAATAAAGAATCCATAATTTTCAGATGATCTAATAGACCATTTGATTCATTATAAAATAACATAATAGGATAAAATTTCTGGTTTCATGATCCTTTTCCTAGAGTTGAATAATTTTCCTGAGAAGATGTCATTACATTATTTTATTCCATTTCCTTAGAAAAATCTCTCCCTTTGGTTGTGTATTGAAAAATTTCAACAACACCTATTTCTCAAAAAATAATGCTGAATTTTCTATTCATGAAGCACTAAAAGATTATGAGATCTATGATAATTCATCTGATTTGTCACTAGTTACCATTAACAAAATATTATTAAAGAAGGTTATCCAATATGCATATATCCTCATGATGTGAGATAATACATTAATATCACAAACATCATCCAATGTTTAACTTAATCATTCATTAAATGGTTAACCTTATAACACTTATGAAAGATTAAAATATAAAACATTATAAAAAAATTCTTGAAATAATCTTTACATTGATCCCCCATATATCACAATGTAGATCTTTGGTATCACATTCTAAACATTTGAATACCCTAATTGTATATTCTCATGAAACATAGAAATAACTGGAACTATTATAAATACTTTTGGAAAACATGCATAATTCCTTATTCAAAATATTAATAAATATATTCCTTATATCTAATAGATTTTAATCTTTATCTATAGTAATATAATCCACTTTTTTGAAAAATACTTCATTGATTATATGGTCTTATATACTATCCAATTTAATTTATCCAAATAAATAATCTCTTTATCCAAGATAAACATAATCTTCTATATATGTAGAACACCTTAAGTGTTACCTTCACTTAATCAAAATGCCTTCTTTCCATTAAATCACTTTTCTAAGTCTTCATCACCATTCAATATATCCCTTTCAAACCTTAATGAAAAACTAATAATAAAAACAATTGTATATTTCATGATTCATATAACATAATCTTTGAATTCAAAAACATAAAAACAACATGTATCCAAATTTATTTATAAACCATTACTCAATATTCGTCATCTTATTCCAAAATAACACTTTTATAGAATATGAAATAAGATTCTTATCTTAAGGTTCCCAAACTTCAATCTAATCATACATCTTATATTTAATGTAAACAATATTGTTAAAATATCTCACACCTTTCACGTTTTTTTATGATCTCTTTATCTTCAGCAGTATAACTAATACGCATACCACATTTATGATTCTCTTCATGATATTTCCACTAAGTAAATTTATTTTCACAAATCCCATTTTTTCACATCTACAACATTCAATGTTAACCACATAACATATATTTATTTCCATTCATTAAACCCAAGAATATAAGTGTGAGAAACATATATCATAATGTAAAACCACATAATCATGATAAAATATTTATAGGATGTCTAAATAATGAAACTTAATTCTTTAATATTTTACACCATATGTTTATCCTTGGTTATTCACGGTCATATTCAATTTAAATCATTCGTGATATTTTAATAATTATTTATGAATTCCTAAAGCATATCCCCCAAGAGTGTCAAATAATGTGTGAAATAAGTCCCATTATCATGTACTAGGTTACACTTGATTAAGACCTAATGAACCTTGTCTGAGTTTTTACTCATAGGTACATATGTTCCAGAACCATTTCCACTTGTAGTATCCATACATGGATTTATTTTTAGAAAACCACTTTCTTTATCCTGTTCCAAAATTCAGGGACATTTTCCTAAACATTAACTCATTATAACACTTATCCTTAAACAAACCCCTAGACTTATCATTAGAAATATCACTGGGTATTTCACTAACTATAGAAACCCAATATTAATGAATATTGACCTTACATCATTTTAGATGAATATTTAGTACATTGTAAAGATAAATGCTCGAGGACCCTAATATTTTAGTGTCTTTGGATTCATGGAACAAATTATTCAAATTTGGTGAAATATAGTCAACATATCCTTAATGATCTTATACTTTATTACTTCTACTTAAAACCATTCTTCAAACCTAGGGAAAGGAAACATAAGAAAGGGATGATCTCAAATTCTTAATATGATTAAATAAAAAAGGTAGGAAATAATAACCTTATCATAAGGTAATGAAAACATTAAAAAATCATTTGGAGATCATACCCTCCATATCAAATAACATAATAAGGAAACAGTTAATAAATATTGGTAGTTTATAAGAAATGAATCATAAGTGAATCTAGAGAAGAATCCATGAAATCCTAACTGATGAATAAGAAATAAAATTTGTGGCATACACATAAGCATAGAAAATCTTATGTCAAGGATAACTACCAAGACCTTCATAAAATGTTATTTGTGGGAGACAACCTATGTACCTACTTTGTGATTGGGATAAAAACCCTTATAACCTCTTATTTTTTGAGATTCAGCTATAACCCATATACCATCTTTTTTCATGCTTGGGATACAACCCGTGTACCCTCTAGTTTTTTATCTAGGGCTACAATCCATTTTCCATATTTTTTTGGGCTTGGGCTATACCTCGTGTACCATTTAAGCTCAGATACCACTTATCATGACCCAATGCATTGTATGGTGATATACATCCCACCAATCCCATAATAAAATCACATATAATTGTGCCACAATATTATAAAACATAAATCATGTCATGAAGCATAAAAATATATGGTTTTCATAAGTGTTATATCATAACCCATGAAATTCGATGGGTATTATAACATTTTTTTCATATCAATGCCTATGGAAAAGAGATACCTTCCATAATTAATTCATCAAATAATAACACATGAAAAGAAATGGGTTTCAAATGCATATAACCCATTGAGTATGAACATGTGTGATAAGAATAATTCTATTTAAATGTAAACCATTTAAGAAATAATATGAATTGTTTTCTTAGATCACATCCCCAGTAAATAATAAAATATAATAAATTATGTCATCCTTGATGGAGAGAGATTTTAAACTATAACATGGAACATTTATTAATTTAATTATATTTTAATTGAAAATTATTTTCATAAAACTATTTCAAAAATATTTTACTTATAAAGAATGGTTTTCAATTTCATTTAAAACATTTCTTGAGGAAAATATCATTTTATCGTTGAAAAAATATTTAAAAAAATTCTTTTCAAAACAACTTCAATTTAGAATATACATGAAATATTATAATGTAATATATAAAAATTTTAAAAATATTTTAAATTGTAAATAATCTTTGAAAACATTATTTATTTTAATATAGATTTAAAAACATTTAAAGGAATCTTTTAAAATCATTTAAACACTTCCTGAATTAAATCATCTTAGAAAACCCTTTTATTTTAAAATAAAGTTAAAAATAATGAATTTACATCATATAATGAAAATAATTTTTCAAATAAATCTTATAAACTTTCAATGTAAGCTTCAAAGAAATAATTTTAATGATGGAGGACAAATCCATACATACTAAACATTCTTTTTTCAAAATAAATGTTTAGAAAATTTCTTTGATTGGAAAATGAAAAAAAGATTTCTTTTTTAAAACTATTTTTTAAAAAGGTAAAACATGTTAAACACGTAATTTAAATGTTATATTATAATATTAAAATATTTTTTTAAACATTTTTAGTAAACATGGTTATACAAGAACATATATTACCAACTGAAAGGAGAAATAATTTTTGATTTTCATAAAAAAAAACCTTTCCATATTTATATTAAGTACCGAAGAGTGGAAAATGGAACAATTACATTGATATAATATTAATAACCAGAATAGGAGAATATTCTTGGGTTTTCATGATATATCAAACATTTTATTTCATCAATGGAAGCATACTCATAAGTAGTCCCAACAAACAATGATATTGTAGAAATACACTACTACAACTTCAGTAACCATGAATCATACTCCCTATGAAAGAATAAAATTTCACGAATCAAAAAATATAATTAAAATAAGTATATTCGTGATATAACATTTCAATTGGAAGTATACACACCCTATAAAATAATATTGGTTTATAAGATAGCATGTACCTCAAAGAAAGAAAATTAGGGAAACATTACTTTACTAATTTGATAATGTTTAATGCATAAATCCGACGAAATAAATATCATAAAATGGTTTTGTAAATAACTATAAATTTAAGTATTTGTATCATATAATACATTAATTTTCATTATATACACCACACAAAATAAATGAGTGGTGAACATGCCATGTTTCTCACGGATATAAAAATTGATATGAGAAAATCATTACCTTATGTCTTGATTTTCTTCATACACATTCAACCCTCCAATATAGTAAATATATTTTGATTATAAATTTACCAAAAAAATATATCCTAAAATTTAATACCATATATTATTTTATTTTTACTCTAAATTACCCGTTTATTAACAATTCCATGTAAACATTTTGTTTCAGGTGATATCTATGTTTTTTCTTATATGTTTTGACATGTTATTCATGGTAATATTACATATATCATTATTTACTTTTTTAAATAATTTAAAACATGATATAAATTTAATATATATTCATTATATAAATAATTATAATAATATATAAAGGGTAGAATTATGAAATTGAATACACCATTTAAGGGGACAGTAAGTCGTATGTACACATGAATACTATTTATATTTTATTGTCCTATTGAAAGAAGGAAATAAAATGAAATATATGTTTATATATATAACATAATTATAGTAGAATTATTATTTCATATATGTAATATATTTTTACTAAACCCATCCTTGTTACATTCTTTGTAAATTTTGAATGAATCACGTCACTTTGAGGAGGGTATAGTCCACACTTCCACAAACAAAGTTATCATATTTAAAAAAATGGAAATCATGGAGGCATGTGTTATATAGTAATTAAATAAAAATAAATACATCAAAAATATCTTATTTATTTGATAATTGTTTTTTAAAAAAACAATTCTCAACCATGAGAGGTGGTAAAGGAAAAATGAACAACATCATTTTGTGAGGTGGTAGTTCATCGTACACAAGAATGGAAAGTTCATTACTTATTACATGGAAGTGTGTTTAAGTGTAGGTATAACCATTAGAATAAAAAATATCATTATTTTTAGGATACTATGTTTATCCTAAAATCATGTTGTTAGAATATGTTAGGGGGTGGATAAAGAAAATAAAATAATAGAGTTTGAGAAAGGATGTTAACTAATATTTGGGTACCTCCTCCCTGTTTGTACAAAAGGGATTACATGGTTTAATTTATTAGAAAACGGAGGATTTTAGTACTAAGGTTTTTACATTGGTATGATATTTGGGAATATTTTTTATGAGACAAACTGTATTGAGAGGTTTGAGTGAGGGGAATATTGAATGCATTTTTTATAGTGGAGGAGGAGTGTAATTCTTGTAAATAGCAAAAAGCAAGAACTATTGGGAGGTCTCCCTTTCCTAATGTTCTTCCAAAATGTAAATAAAATCAACTAAATGGGATTTATGGTCAGGAAACCTCACAAAACCCAAGAATATAATCTTTTTTTATCAATTTTTCCCTTAGTCTTTAAGTTTCATTATTTTTATCATTTTAGTTTTTATTAAATTGACTAGTTTTCTATCATAATTAATTTAAGCATTAAGAATAAATTAAAGTGGTATTTATTTGGAAATACATATCCACTAAATTATATAAAAATATATCATTTACAAAATATAATTCCCAAGTGTGTTGGATTTTAATTTTAAAGCAAGCGCATGTAACGTGCAAAAAAACTACTTTGTCATTAACCATAATAATAGTGTTTTTACTATTTAGTGGTGTAGATGTTCATTATAAAAAATAAATTGGACCATTAGTAGACAATATTTTATATTTATTAACACTAAAAATTCACTTGATGTATGTTTGTTTTTTTATAAATTTTAAATCAATTAATAATATATAATTTATTATAAAATAACATTAATGTCAATTTTGACATTATTAATTTAATTTTAGTTTAAAAAATAACAATAAAATGATGGAATTCCAATATATTAAGTACAAATAGGTGTAAAAAAATATATTAATCTATAAAAATAATAGAAAACAGTTATTCAATAAATTTATTTTATTTTAATGTTTTTATCATCATTTATTTTATTTTATTATTAACTAAATGATCCATGTGTGAGTGTTTTTTAAGTGTTTATTGTGACTAATAAATATCCAAAAAATAATGAAAAATTATTATGATAAAAATAACTCATTTATCTTTCAAAAATGATATTTATAACCGAAATTTTGTTGTTTCTTCCATATCTCAAAAAAAATTATAGATGTTAAATTTAAGGAAATTTCCATTTTACATTTTCCCATACATAACTTATGAAATATGGAGAATATTTATTTAATAGTATCCTAATAATATAGAAAATTAGTACCATGAAGTGATATAGTTTATATATGGGTATAAATTGGTTTTTGGAAAAGTGTATAGGTCATTTTGACCATTATGTTTAAGGTTTAGTCCATTGTTAAGGTTAATTTTACCTTAATCACTATAATTAATTTTAATCACATTCACTAATATTTTTGGTCAAAAATTAAGATAATAATATTAGACTATAAATATCATAATTAATTCAACTATTTATTTCCATTTTTCAAAATTATATTTAATTAATTAGCTAAATTGTATTTTAATCAACCCTGTAGATGTGATGAGAAAGCGTGTTTTTAATGTAAAAATGTTAAATAGTTCAATAGGTTATTGTATCTAAATTAAATATATAAATGATTATAATAAAAAATTGGATTAATATATGTATAATTGATCTATTTTTAATTTAAAAAACAATTTAAAATATAATATAACATTAATAATCATTTAAATGAAAAGTTATTTTTTAACTAAACCATAATATTTTTCACTATTCATCAAAAAATGAAACTTCATAGAAAAATACCAAAAAATTCACTCTAAGATAATTTTGAAGTTTTGAATTTAAAAATAATGTTTATTTTTACAAATAAAATTTTAATAGTGTATTGATTATATAGGTTCATCTTATAAAGAACGTTTGAAATAATGTAGCGTGTAACATGAGATATTGAAGAAAATTAATTTATTAAAAAAAATCATAAAATATAATGGTGTTACATAGAGAGTACTAAAACCTCTCATCCCCAAGTGTCTCTAAAAATGTTAATTCATTTTAGATCCCTGATTCATTGGAAATCCATCAAAAAAATTCACTAAAAATTCCACCAATAATGGGTGTCACACCTTAATTGAGTGATGTTGTACTCATCACCATCCAAATCATTCCACACCACTCCAACAACACCAAAACATACATTACTTGTTTTAAAAACACACATTAAACTCATCTTGGGGAACTATCCCATATTATACTCATCAAACATGATTCTCCCATTAAGGATCAAACCCTATGACAATTGTTTTATCACACCTGAACTAGCCACATTATTGTTAACATATTTGAACAGCAGCTCTAGAATGTGACCATAGGACATCATTCAAATGAGACCTTAATTTAACCGATGCTAGTCTTAAAACCAAATGTGGATACTCACATGTTATGTTTATTGGTCTAAAGTTCCATGACTCCTAAACCAAAATAAAAACAACACAATACCTCTCTAATGATCATGTTACCCCATGATTCCATAAAATCTCAATGGTTGAAAACTTTCATGCAATTTTAACATAATTTCCCAACTCAAACCCTATGTGACACATATCTTTGAACATATATTAAACATATAAGACACTAGTTATTCCTCTAACATGATCCAATCTCACAAACATAAATCCCATAAAGGGCTATCAAAAACTAATTTATCTCACAATGATGAATCATCCACATCACCACTCAACCCAATGAAATTCCATAATTCCACTAAAATTAATTTATTCTCCAAAAAAATCACAATCCACTCCAATGACCATATTCTAATAATCCCACCCATCACTACCGCCATACAATGAGACATCACTAATGCTGTCTCATCATGTCCAAACAAAAAAAGTGTCATCAACAAACCAAATAATCCTGAGTATTATGGTCCATTACACCATAAGACTCATTTACCATCAACCATATCTATTTGGGGACATAAAAAACACACATCAAGTGGTCTAACCAATAAAGTAACCAAAATCACATCACACAAACATCGCATGACTAATTCTTAAACTTATAAAAACCATAATGGTCCATTTAACCCTCATGTCTACCATAAATTAACCTGCTACATGTGGCTCTCTAAAACATCATCTCAAGATCCAAAATGAGGTGGTTCGGGCCATAAATTCATCCAATGATCCCATGATAAGAAGTTTTATTAATAATTTATATTAAAGCTTCAAAAAGTAGGTCCCTTAAAACACTTTAAAAATATATTCTAAAGTAAAAAAACCATTAGTCCTCTCATGGTTAACAAATAAATATCGATGAAACTGGTATATATAAGAAACTATTTCTCTATGTGCACCATATCAAACCAAGAACAAACTGACACACTGATCTGCCTCACTAAGTGGTTTACATGAACCACAAGACATAGGCTAGGAACATAAGTGAAATCTTTTTGTTAACCTAGATAGTTAAATAAATCCCAAAAAACTAGTTCTCCTCGGTACTTGTTTACCAATTTCAAAACCATGTTTCTATAATATTTTTACTCACACCAAAACTAAAATGTGTTTTTAAAACACCTATTGAATTATATGGGGTTTTCATCAGATATTAAATCACTACAATCCCTAGCCTTATAGGACCCTATCCCAAAACCAATCCCATTTCCATAATTATATTTTCATATTAATTTCAAAAAACACTATCAAATACAATTAAAAAACGAATTTTACTTATGTTTTCAGAAAACCCCAAAATACCAACCCATTTCATAACACTAAACTCTATAAGAAACATTTAACAAGACAAACACATAAATCTATTTATGCACACACCACCACCAAAAAATATTATTTTTAAACATATTTTTTATCAAAAGAAATTATATAAAACCAATTTACCTTCTACAGAAACAAATTTAAATGCATAATAAAAAATAAGCCTCTCATATCCGTATTACTTTAATTACCACTTATAAAATAATATAGAGAAACATAAAATGTTTTATATGTTTAATAAATTAATTTTTACTCTGAAAAGGTCATCCGGTCAAATAGCACTACGCATTGGTGATGTACCATCCCCCTAGAATGTTGCTATTATGATTCATGAACAACCAAATGACTCCCAACTAATCCCTATAACTCATCTAGTGTCTTATCTATCCCATGTTGGGATTCTCAATCCAACTGAATGCCTCACTTATCTTATAGTACCTATTTCAAATACATTAATTCCTCTAGAAACTCAAGTTTCTACCGATTTCATTCTTGGGAAGAATGTAATCAGTTTACCTCTCGATTACTGGAATCCAATATAAACATATAACTATGATATCTCATCCCATGATACCTACCTAATACACATTTTTTAGACCTCCATTTGAAAAACCAAAATAGTACTTGATCAGGGAGATCCTCGTGACTTTTTTCATGCATTCACATATTCCAAAATCTATCAGAGAGTAGAAAAAGACTAAAAGAGTCAGGGTGAGACTATTTTCTCCAAAATTATTCATCAGGGTCATACATCAATATATTAAATATTGGGAATGAACCGTCTATATTTTTTATTAACCAAAAAACAATATTTATAAAATTGGGATCCCACAACTCTACTATAGTCTAGTATATAAAATTGATAATTATCTACATCATGCATAAAAACAAAACATTGTGGATGAAACCAATTAAAAAAATAAAAGTATCATATGCACAAAATCCACACTAACCAGTATATGTTTACTCTAACTAAAAATAAAAACACATTATTCTAGTCCAACACTCACATCATCCTACAATTTTGATGACCTTCATAACCTGTTATATGATACCATGATCCTAGTTCAACATAATACCTGGGTCCAAAAAAGAAAATATGAAGTTCTACCCATTATAGAATATTCACATCATGTATGAAAATTTGGTGTGAGTCCAACAACCCCATAGGATTCCCTAATCCCTCAACAATATTGTGTTTTGTTGTGATCAATAGGATTTTCATGAAATACATATATAGTGTTTTTTTATTCCCATTTAGAACACACGCCCATAAACATGACATGAAATGAAAACATAATGATCCCTACTTCAGAACCGTGTTAGGAACCACCTTTAACCAGAACTCATGCAATACTTGTGTTAGACCCATATCAATAGAAACCCTTATCAAGATCTCTGTAGAACATGTAAACTATGCCTTATGGATTTCAATGTGGTCAAGACTTATTCAATTACCCCAATCCATTTTATTTTATCCATGAGGTCCATAAATCCCCACATCCCATCCCTATAGAATTTATGGTGTTCATCAACACACAAAATCATCCATGTTGGTTCTAGGGAGGTCACCATCTGTCGCATCACTTAATCCTCACATGGTCTAGGGTGTACATTATCAATCACATGAGCCTACCCTCATAAGTTATAGGGAGAAAAACTATCAAGCACACCATCCCATACTCATTTTTTATTTGGTGTCCCCATATTATCACACCAACCCATTCCCATAGGTTTTGAATAGGCCACAATAAAAAACCAACCCAATTATATAGGTTATTAATATTCCATGATCAATCATAATATCTCATACCTATAAGTTCTAGGTAGGCTAAATATCAGGCACATTATACCATCCCCATATGTTTTGAGGAGTCCACAAATAATCACACAGGCCCATTACTACATGTTTTAGGATATAAAAAATCACACATATATGAACATTTAAAATCAATGATGTCACATTAGTCACACAATCAACACACATAGACGCAATAAAATAGGGAACAAAAGATTCACCATCTCATTATCAAGGTATTATCCCCTATCGACCAAGTCCTATAGTCACGCATCTAATCAAGTCCCTCAAACCTATAAAAAATACCCTATGGGATTGTCACCCCATTGGGATCAACCCACCACATTAATACAAAGAGAACAGTACTTCATTAAAAAAAACATATCAATATTTTTGAGCCAACAACTCGGTGGTACTCATAACACTTACCGATTGGTTGTTAAGCATGTGGTCATGGGTTCGAGTTGCAGGGGAGTAGAATTAAAAACCCCTCCAGGTAGGGGACAGTTCCTTTTATGTGTTATTTGGGCTAAAAGCGGCGTCAATCTATGTTGGTATTTAGTGTGGCTGGTATTCTAGTGTAGTCTTGGACCAATTGGGTATTTTAACATCACCTACCAACCTAATGATTATGGAATCATAATCAACTAAGTGAATTTTGCTTCTAATGAATCCCCAATCCTAAGACACAAAAAGTCCCTCATTTATAAATCTAAATTCATGGTTAGTTTTAACCAAATTTCCAGAAAATATAATTAAATACATATTTCATAATACTAAATTAAAAGAAATTAATGAAGACTTTATATGGAATAAAATAACTCCCCATATGATCCACAAACTAAAACAGCTTGAGGAGGAATGATTTTTTAAATATCATTAGATAAATACTCTCCAAAACCATGCTAAACCAAATGAAATTAATCAATGAATAGTGTAATAGAACTGGTGGATAAAGGAGGATACATTTTGAAAAAAACCTAACATACAAGCCCGATGAAATTACCAACTAAAAAGCACACCCTTGGAGAGAAAGGGATATCCAAGATGGGG
This sequence comes from Viscum album, assembly GCA_963277665.1. Classification (NCBI taxonomy): domain Eukaryota; kingdom Viridiplantae; phylum Streptophyta; class Magnoliopsida; order Santalales; family Viscaceae; genus Viscum; species Viscum album. The sequence goes on along the minus strand of OY728151.1, from coordinate 998,761,296 downwards.
ACTCCTCATTCTGTTCGTATAGATGGAGGTGGAGAAACCTGAGGGGAACCTAATAAGACCCTTAGAAAAGGAAAATTACTCTCATTAAATCTAGGGTTTAAATACCCCAATGGGGATCTATTGGGTTTAGAAAATGTTCCCAAGAAATTTTCCTTTCTACTAGATGGCTTATGGCTAGCTACTAATATTCCATAGCTCAGTCACCTAATAACTTCTTTGGAACCCCCCCCCCCACCCCCAAGAAACCATTTCAGCCTAAATACATATCCAAAATAACCAATTAGGGGTGTTAAAACATTTATAATTCAATTTTAAATATCTCCTCTCAATCAAACCTACCACAAAATGAGAAAATTTGAATTTCACTCATAAGTTTCAAACCCATAATGACACGAGATGTTATATGAGTACATATATAATATGGAATGTTTCTTTGTTTATAATTGTATATAATAACTCATTCCAATTGAATAATTCTTAGTGAACACCATTTATTAATAATATAATAATAATTATTCATTGTACGTGTTCATCACCTAAGAATAAATAAATATAGATTACATCATTTGTAATAAGACCTTTAATTATGGTTTGTTTATCCCCCTTGACATTTATTAAAACATGAAAAATGAATATTAATCTAAAAAATTAATATCACATCATTATTCATCGTCACATATAATAAATATTATATTTCCCATAACTTCATATAAATATTTATTATTATTTAACTCATACATTCTTCTCAATAAGTCATGATTATATCTTGACGACCATTGGAATCTAGAAACTTATTAAACTAACAAAGAACATAAAATTTTATTATAAATTATTAAATTTAACATTGAATTTATCCATGAATTTAGATGCACATACTTTTTTACCCTTAGGACTCTTTAATAGTAGGAATATATGGAGATTCCTAAAGCTTAAGGATAGAATCTATCAACACCCCAAGGATCCCATATAGATTTTTTTTATGTCGAAATGAAGTAAATCCTCCGATGAATTCCCACAATGTAATATAATCTCATTATAATGATATCTCAACTCAAACATATTGAAAATTTGTGTGATCAACATATGTTCTTAATTTCCCTTTCTTTGAATTTCCAAAAATAAACATTCCTACATAACATCATGATCGTGGATTTATTTAGATTGTTATATTACCATCAAATGTAATGAGATATCAACTTCTATCAGGGATTGGAATGGATAAATACTTTATTTAGTTATCCATTAATGTAATATCATTCATGGTGCACCAAATGTATCAAACATTTCCACAAGAATATGTTATCATAGATTTCATAAATTTATTAAATTACATGATTTAGAATATTCATTAGTTATAATATTAATTTATAAGGATAAAAACAAATATTCATTGATGGTAATATCCAATGAAATATAAAAATTTAGATTACTACATAGATGGTCTTGTTCTCATAATCACTTATTCTATTGATTAATAAGATCATGTTCCATGAGAGGGTGCCTCAAATTCCTATTATTCTTCACTACTGATAGCCTATATCATTTTTTTCCCATAAAATAACATTATCTATTTAAAAAACATATATATATTCAAGAATAATATCTTTAAACCTCAATGTTATCATCATATAAGAGAACTTGTATGCCCTTACAGTGTCATAGATATTCTTATGACATAACACATATTGTATCGTGAACATGAAAGATAATTATGTGATATGTAAACTCATTAATATTCATGATAATGAATACATATAATTATAAACTATATAAATTTTGTCTCTAGAGACCAAAATCCAAAAAAATATTTGAAGTACATGCCATACCAGTTCATATACAGAGAACGTCCAACCATTGTAATATCATCTTCAGAAATTCAAAGGCTTAGATGTAATTTTAAAATGTCTCTATTTTATCTTTGAGTGGGTTTTATAATTTCATCACACTAGATTGAAAGTTTGAGTATAATTGAAACGTATTCTAGAGTGATGATCATCTCCCTTTAGGGAGTTTTAAAAGTGTGAGTCTCAAGTCTCTATCACTCAGTGAGGGAAAGAGTGAGGTGATTTTCAAAAAATGTAAATTTTGATATTGTTTCACCATAAAATGCATCATGTAATATTTATTGAATAATAACATATGGAGGATGAATGTGATGGTAATAATGTACCCCACCTATCCTAACCCATATAACCTCATGGATTGCTATCATAAAATACAAAACATGTTTATACCTCTTAATGTGTAATGTGATATCCTATATATCTATGAAAAAGACTAAAAAGTTATTAAGTATGTATAAAAATTAAATATAATGTTATGATTTGTAGAATTTTATGGTTTATATAATGTAATATAGAATAGTTAATTTAATAAAATTAGATATTTCTTAAGAAGATAACATTTATGGATCTATTTTTATCATAAATAGTATTGTAAAAAATTAAATCTATATTATTCTTGAAAACTTAGTATAACCATTTTTTGTTTGTATATCTATTTCTTATCAATTAATTTACAAATATATATTTCCTTTTTATTTATATGTTTTTTGTAACTTTTCATGTTAATATTTAAAAACCTAATATCAGAATATGGAATAGTATTCATATTAATTGTTTTATTCTACTTCTACCATTGATTCTTGTAAATTTTATTTTTTTAAGATACATTTGAAAAAATTAATTGATTAACTATTTTCAAAATGAATATTTTTCTATTTCATATCTAATTAAAATTAAAAAGATTAATTTTAAATCACTAAAAAAGTTAAAACCTACCCAAAATGAAGACATGATGTCTGACCATAATCATTTTTTTAAACACTCATGGTATTGAATTATTTGTATATAATACCTATTTATCATTGAGAATAAGAACTAATTACATTAATGATAGTTTATCACTTCTTGTTAATACCTTCCCTATGATATTTGTTGTATCTCATAAATTTAATATTTTATTAAGTCTTGTCTATATACTTTCTGATACTAATATAATTTAGAATACTTTATGGCTTCAATGTTTTGATATTATGTATCAAGGATGGATAATATTTCAGCATTGGGTAATGATGAAACTCTTTAAGAGGCTACCATAGTACACTATAAAAATTAAAAATGGTGTTGATCTAGAACACTAGATCATAAAATTGTTCCCTTGAGGTGTTTATAGAGGCTCATTTTATAATGAAATTCTTGCATTAAAACTAAAATTCTAGAATGTTTCCATAGTCAAAATTCCTCTATTCCACTAATACGTCCAACACTAAACTGCTTCTACCTAAGATAGGGTCCAAACACTATTTCACATTGAAATTAATCACTTATTGATTGAATATTTAAACTCATAATGTTTAATCATTATCAATGTTCGTGTCAATCCATCAGAGAAAGTGGAATTCATAACATTTCCCCTAATTAATGGCAATTGTAGTCTAACCTCATATTTAAATAATGTAATTTTTAAAATGATAAAATGTAAATGGAACTAGTCCTATTATATATCACTATGAATTCCCATTATCATTCCATTTATGAACTATATAATGATTATGGAAATATGACAATTCATCTTCCTCCGATAATATGAGAATGTCCATTTCTCTTTAGGAGTCTTCATCATGTAGACACACAATCACTATTTAGCCTCGAAAATTCTATCCAATGACTGCTAAAACCTTTACTGATCTAGATTATATTCTATAATAAACTGATCATATTACATATAAATTAATATTATCATTACATCTTCATAGGAAAAATTAATAAATTTACAAAATTATTGATGTCTTATTTATAGATTCATCATGAAAAGTCTTTTTCATATTACTTGAATTGTGTCTACTATTTTATCAATGACCTTAATTTAGAAATATCAATGTAATAGGATCTACATTGAATGCCACATTTATCACCTAATGAAGATAATATAAAAAACATACACCCAACATTTAGGTGAAATTTTTTTTTTATAAATTCCAAAAAATAAATCCAAGATTCATAATTTTCCTCATCCGCTAGGAAATATGAAAGCGCCCGAGGTGTAAAACTATTATCATAGGTTATAAAAGTGTTCAATACACAATTTATCATTTCATATAATATTATTCCACGAAACAATATAAATTTTTTATATAAATGATATATAGTAATAAACTGAGTGAATTCCCAGAACAATAAATTTAATTTAATATTAGAAGGATCAACTCAATTATCCAGTGACACATGTTCATTTGTGTTGAGGAAGAGGAAAAGATAGTTTTTTTAATCAATATTGATAGAAATTGGGAAACTTTCAATAAGAGTCATCTGAATCATTTTACACCATAACTATTTTCTTTTGTTTTACCCTATATGTATTCCTATAAGAAATATTGTAACTAATTTTTTTTGTATCATATCCTACATAAGTGGTACAGGAACATCCTACATGGTCATGGCCATATCACTAATAATAAAAGCCATGAATTCCCCATCCACTTATATATGATATTTTTTAGGGTAGTCTATACAAAAATATGAGATGGATAAATATTACAAATCTTATACCCTCTAAGAGAAATTTCATGAATCCACCATATGAGAAATATATAACCATCACTATACTTATCATACCATATTGCATATATTATTTTTTTTGACTTATCAACTAAATATCTATAGAGGGTCCCGATATGAAATCATTTAAGAATATTTTTTGGGAATTCCTTCTTCAGAAATACCTTACAACATATAATTCTTTCTCCATTGAATGAAGTATATCCTCTAAATCATTAGTAAACTCAATTGTTGGTGTGATTATATTTCAATTGATTTCAAAGAAATTTTCTATATATTTTTACCAAAACCTGAAGTGTGGGGAATTATTTACCATGAATTTATGATGATGTGTGATTATACAACTTCCCTAACTTATTTATCTTCCTCCTAGTCATCATTGTCTCTCCATCTGTTATATAATTACTCACTTCTTCATCATTAACGTTGTCTAACATCGTATCTAGGTTATCAGTTTAGTTGAATTATTCAGCATGATGTGCAACAATCAAATATTCTTGGGATGGACCATATTTAATAACTCTTTTATGCCTATATCACTATTTAATAATAGTATTATGCTAGACATTTGAGAGTTATACATATAAATCCATAAAATAATTATAAAAATATTGGTTAAATATTATTTTTTCTTATAATTATAACCCATTATAAAACAATTGATAATATATATTAAATTGCCTATCGAGAATTGCAACAATCTATAGTTAATAAATAGGTTCTCATAATCATTTCTCCAATTTAACCAACCATCAATTATTTTCGGAGTCTCCCTAAGGGAACACAATCAACTACAATAATAATAACTGTTTATATTATACTATATAAAGTTCATTGTTTGGTTTAAATAACCTTTCCATAATAGAAGGTTCAACCAGACATGATTGTCCATGTGAAAAGATTATTTTTTATCATGATTCCAGTATTCTAAACCACATTCACTATAATAGATAATCATGTATGTTTGATAGTGGAATACTTGTGTATAATTATTTCACATTATAATGATATAATTAGATGTTCAGTTATTTATAAATATCATGTAAATCATCCAAAACAGATCCCCCATGTTTGTGAAACTTGGTTTTCAGTTTGGTATCCTTATTGTTCAATGAATAATGAATGAGTTAAAATATAATATTTCCCATTAAATATAATTGTACATTAGTGGATCTATGCAAGATCCTTTATCTACTTTTTGAATTTTAATTGGGATATAATTGTTCAGAAAAACACAATATTCACTTTGTTGAACTTTTTGAATGTTTTCATTGGTTTAGGCTTATTCCTATGGTTTGGTATAATGTTTTGTAGTTGAAATTATATTACTCCTAATGGTATTTAAAGATTTTAATTTATTGCAATTTTGGAGTTCTAAATAGAATGTGAATCATCTAATGTATAACCATTGAGTGTATGAAACCTGATGTGTAGTTAGGCTTATCTATTATGCACAGAGTGACGATTAAGGTAATACCTAATATTCTTCTTTTAGGGTTATGAAACCTTAGTGCATTTGTGCCAGAGATTTCATCCAATTGTTTTTTTCTATACAAGGAATTCATTTCTTGATAACCACATAATCAATACTAAATAAATTTATAGAGGAAAAATATTCACTATGGTGAATAATCATCTATAGTTCAAAGTGGAATAATTGTGATGTTATTTCATGGTAAAAAAGATATTAAATATATAATATTAAAAAAAATCAATGCGATATTAATTGATAGATAATTTTTGACAATTAAAATAGTAATTGATTGATTAATAGTTATTCAATAGTTAATGAATATTTATGTAATTTTTAATTAACAGTTAGCGAATTTTTAATTTTAATTTGATTGTAGTTAATTAATTAAAGATACTCATCAGTTATGAATTAGTTTTTCATTAGTTAATCATTAGATAATGAATGATTAATCATTAGTCAAAAATTAGTTAATACTTAGTTAATAATTTTTTAATTTATAGTTAATTAAATTTTGATAATTATTTAATTAATATGTATTCAATAGTTAATTTTTAGATGATTATTAGTTAAGAATTAGTTAAATGTCAGTTAATTATCAATTAATTATTATTTAATTGATATTTAATAGTTTTTTAATCTGTAGTTAATTATTAGTTTATAATTACTTAATAAATATATAATCATTACTTATTTAATATTTAATCATTATTTAATAAATCTTTAATCATTAATTAATAGTGGATAATCATATTCTAAATATGAATTTAATTATTAATTAATTATATGTAATTATTACATAATTATAATTTATTTATTAGTTAAATACTAGTTAGTCATTAGTTAATTAATAATTAATTATTAATTAATGAAAATTAATTAATTGTGTATTAAAAGTTAATAATTAGTTAATAATGAGTCAATTTTTTTTTATCAGTTAAGTGTTAGTTTATTATTAGTTAATTATAAGTAAATTCTCTATCAATTTTTAATTAATTATTAGTTAATAATTATTCAATAATTAGTTAATCATAATTTAATCACTAGTTAGTTAATATTTAATCAATATATAATTAATATTAATTATATATTAATTAATAATTAATATATAGTTAATTATTTGCAATGAAAAGTTATTCATCAGTTAATTATTAGTTAATCATTATTTAATTAATATATAATCATTAGTTAATAAATATTAATTAAAAATTATTTAATAGTTAACAATTAATTAATTATTAGTTAATTATTAATAAATTATTAGTAATTAATTATTAGGGAATTAATTATTATCTAATAATTTATTACTTTAATTATTTTTTCATTCATAATGATTTGTTACTAAATTATATCATTATTATAAATTGTTTTTTATTACTTATTATAAAATAATAAATGATGTTAAATAATAAAAAACTAATAATAAATATTAAATTACAAACTATGACAAATTACTAAATAGATGTCATTAACTATTTATTAATTACTATCAAATATTTTCTATTTTTTAAAATTTCTTCTAATTAACTAAAAAAATATGTTTTTAAAAGAATTAAAATAAACTAAAAACATAATCAAACTAAATTAAAATAAATTAACATAAATTTGTTAAATTTCATTTAAATTAAGCTTCAAAAACATTTTACACCAGTATTTCTAAAAAAAGATACACCAACATCAGCTCTTAAGATGGGATAAAAACTATCTTATATTTAGAGAGAGATAGTGGGACTAAATTTTTTGTGAGGTATTGAATAAGGAAACTATTTACAATGATATGGGATGGGGGAGTTTAGAGTGGATGGGGAAGAAGTTTTTGATTCATTGATCACCTTTCATGTTCTATTGTGTGATAAAAACTTTCCACCATAACACAATTCATGTAATAATAATTGAAACGCGTTGAATGAATCAATTCTTTTGTCATGTCAATAATATGAAGAAAATTCATTAATTCCATCAACATCATTATATATTTTTCTGAAAGGAATTGCATGTGTTAATTCCTTTAAGGATACTTAAAAAATACCTACATTTTTTTATTTTATAAAAAACTTATTTATCCTATATTTACTGTAAACCCTATTATGTTTGTTCAATGTAGATATGACACAGACAATACAAGGGTGTGGGTAAAGAAACCCTTGGCTGATTAATGCAGAAAGAATCATTTATGAAGATATAGAGTTGTCGTGTCATTTAATATAGCTGATAAAAAACATTATAGTGTAGTTATAAATCAACAAAGGGAGAGATTCTAGGTAAATCATTAGAGGTTATTCAAGATTCATTTTAAATGACTTACTAGATGAGCTTGTAATTTATTTTATTGAGGGAATGAAAATAGTTGTTTTATCAATACATTTATAGTTATGTGTTTGTTTATAGGTTTTCATTAAAAAAATTATTTAATAAATATATTATTAATTTTTATTAATGTTGGAATGAAGGAAATTGATTCCCTAAATGTATTTCAAAAAAACCTGAAAGGAATTGAGTTCATCAATGAATTTTTATCACATTGATTACAAGATAAACATGTCGAATCCCTTAACGCCTTCTTATTTTTTTTTACATTAATTGAATTGGGCATGGAAACTCTTTTCATGTAATTAAAATTGATTAAAATTGAGGTTATCATTGTCTTCCACATCCAACCCTATAAAATCATCCCTTTGTCAATTATGATCCAATATTACTCTCCATTTTCAATACCTCACTAAATCTCTCAAGATTTTGGCTCACACACTATCTAAATATCTCCCAGTTTTTGATCTATTCCTCGGGGATGATGTTGGAAACTCTTTTTCTATCCGTTAAAGAGTAATAAATTTTTTAACCATATTTTTAAGGTAATTTTTCTCAATTATTTATATTTTTTTATTTATTTATATTTTCAGTTGTTTAGTTTTTTTTGTAATTTATTTTCATATAAGTATAATTAAATAAATTTAATTTATATATAATAGTTAATATTATAGAGTATCTAATTAATATTTAATGAAAAAAATTATTAATTAATTAATAATTATCCTTAGATAGTAATTTAATAATTTTAAAGAATTAATTATTATTTAAAATCACTTAATAATATAAAATATCTAGTAAAAATTATTTACTGATATAAAATTATATTACTAATAATTTTTAACTGGTAATTAATTAACTAAATAATAAAAAAAATAATTAATTAATAACTAATATGTAACTAGAAAATAATTCTAATTTATTAACTAATAAGTAATCACTAATATACTAATAATTAATTTTCTATTTGATCAATAAAAATTAATTTCTACTAATTAACTAATAATCAGAAATAATTAAATAATAATTATCTAAAATATAACTATTACTTATTTATTAGTTAACTAATAGATAACAGTTAATTAACTAATAATAATTAATAATTAAGAACTAAATAAATGTTGACTCAATGTTAATTAACTATTAAATATCTATAAATTAACATGTAGATAACTTATTAGCATATTTTAATTAAATTTTTAAAAACATTTAGTTAACTTATAAATAAATATCAAATAACTATAAATTAACTTCTAATTAACCTGTAATTTATAGGTAATTAAATTGAAATTAACTATTAATTAACATATAATAAAATGTTATTTAATTATTAGATCACTGTTTATTAGATACTAATTAGCATATCATTAACTATTAATTAACTTATAATTAACTATTAATTAACCATTAATTAACATATATATAATGTATAATTAACTTCTCATTAAAATAAAATTAACTTATAATTAATTTACACATAGATTATCCTTAAATTGTACTTATATTATACATAACCCACACTTTAATTATAATTAACTTATACTATACTTATACTATACATATAATTTAGTTATAGTCAACTTATTGTTACCATAAAGTTAATTATTAATTATTTATTAAATTAAAATTAATTAATATATAAATACCTAACAAATACCATGATATAATTACTTAACAATTTGGTGACAACTATTTAGTAACAGACAATTTTGAGAATTATACATCTAACCTAATTACCATGAAATAGCTTCACACACTGAAACCACACAATTAGAAAGAATTAATTTTAAATCATAAATAATTTAAAATAATTAATTTATGAACAACTGTAATAATTTTTGTTTTAAAAAAATACGTGAGGGGATTTCACACTTTTTTTGAAAAGTAAATAAGAAAGTATTGAATCCTTTTTTACCTTCAGATGATGCCAATGGTATGTGGCACTTTAACTCTATTAAGACCCACTTCTTTTATAAAAATGCATTTACTCATTTCAAATATTTATAGAAAAACTATAAAAATCACTTAAACAGATCTATTAATAAGATTCTTCATTTATTGAGATTATGATTAATGGGATTCATATATCGAATGTATAAGGATTTTATAATAAGTATTCTATTAAATATTCATGGTCATTTGATTGAGGTATACATTTGTCAAATTTTATGGTCATGTTTAAATGTCAGTGTTTGGTTATTTTGTTTCTGATATTAGTTGGATCAAGGGGTCAACACTAAATCAATGGTCGATAGAGATTATTAAATTGATGATTTTTGGTTTTGTAGAAGTTTTTATTATCTTAGTATTTCATTTATTAATTTTAAAATCACATATTTTATTTTATAAAATCAGGAGAAAATATGGTTTAATAAAATTTTCATGCAAAACATTATAGTTTTATAGGAAAATGTTCTGACCATGATATTGGGCGAATGATTAAATGAGATAAGGGTGCCCAAAAACCATGAAAATGAAATAACCACCTAGTAAATAATAACAAATTATAAATTATTTAAAAAGTGTATTGGAGATAAGATGGAGGATGGAATTACCCATAGACATTTAATATCCTACGTATGTAAATGATATGGTTTATTAAAAAATTTAAAATAAAATATAAAAATTTATTTTGATTCATTTTGAGATTAAATGTATTGTGGAAAAGTGGTGGGCTAAAACTTCTTTTAAAAAATAAAAAAAAATTGTCAATATAGTGATTTTTTTAGATATTTATTGTAACTTTTCAAAGATATCAATAACAACAAGAAATTATCTACAATAAAATTATGAATTTTTTGAATAATGGTTTACTAATTTAATGGGTTAGGTTTGTTTTTTGAATCTAAGACCATCGAGCATTAATTCAACTAGTGATCTGTTATCCTTCATGAAATTTTCAATTGAATTGATTCTCTCATACTATTTGTTTAGTTTTTTAATATTGTTTTTTATAATTTTTTGAAATATATTTTAGTGAAGGATTTTTTTGGGTTTATATATTTTATTTTTTAAAATATTATTTTTTATGGATGTTAAAAATATATTATTGTTTTCCATTTTTTGGTGAGTTTAAAATGAATTAACACTTTCCTATTTTAATTTATAAATGTATTTTCATTATAAATTTTTTATATATTTTTTTTAAATCTTGAAATTTAAAATTTTTATGAACATATTATATATTTAATAGGATTTTTTCATAATTATTAGGATAATATATAGATAAAAAATATGATGATGTTTTTTTTTATTTTATTAATTGTTATATAAATTATAGAATTTCAAATATTGATTACAAATGTGATAAGATATATTAAATATAAGTAAAAATAGTTCCATATATATAGAATAATAAAATTGAAATGATTTTTTTAGAAAAATAAGGATGTTAATGTGGACATGAATATATCATTATCATCTAATTATTTCATAATTGGAATAAATTCGAATCAATGATGTGGAATAATAACATTGAAAAGATAATTATATATATACATATAAATGAATTTAAATTGAGAATTTACATACACATCCTATAAGTATATTCAAGTCATATTTTTATTTATATTAATGTTATTTAATGAATATTTTAACATTTCTATTAATTACCTTCTATATTTTATTTTATTGACTTTAACTTGGAGTCTTGGTAGTTGCATTATAAACTTTTTATTTTTTTTACATATCTTATTGTGTGTTTGAGATTGTATTACATTCATATATAGTTTTTTAAAACATTGATTCACTATTTTAGTAAAGGATATAGATATTTGGGCTTTAATATTGTTTAGATGTTTTTTTCATATACCATTTTAGTAAATATCCTATCACTTCCTTGATTATAACCATGCTAGTATTCTTTATCCCCCAGACTATCAAATTTGACATTGATGTGTCACTCCAATTAATATTATTCAGTAATATGAAGTTTAATGCCACATCCCCCTCCCTCCAAAGATACTCCTCCTAGGATAAAAATGAAGAAATAGAGATAATTACCACCATGTCCCACCACCAGTAGGTCCCGGTTTGGAGACTACCACTAATTTTGTACATATATCCATATATGGGAGGCATTACCCTTTAAAAGAATCAAAATCGGGAGATAATATGGTATATCCTCAAACAACTCTATGATATATATATATATATAATAAAAAGAAAAAAACTTTCCCACATGCATGTTTAAAATAGAACTAGTACAAATAAAAAAAAATATCCAAAGTAAATGCCCAAATGTAAATATAAGCAGCAACATAGAAACTGTAATGATCCAAGCTAGTATGGTCCAGCAGGATCTATGAAATCGTCATGGAAACATAAAAAAAATTATATACATATGGTGAGCATATATGTATACTCAGTAGGAAAACCAAAGACTCTTGTGCACATGTGAGGGAGGTATGGTAATGCTCTTGTGAGAAAACAAAATAACCAAACAGCTCCTAATATGTATACTAACCATCCCAACCTTACCAAGGCACTCTCACTAAGTGACAAAAGTCAAGTAGTGTAATATAAGCAAAGTACGTAGATTTCAGAGTTCCCTACACCACTTTCCCACTAATTTGCCACTCTCACATCCTAAAGGAAAACTTCTTGGAACTCTGACCTCTTCTAAATATACCACATCACATCCCACCCGCACACACCTATGCCTCACCACAAATCCCACCCGCACGCACCTGGACCTCACAACACATCACATCTCATCCCAAAGTCACCTTGTAAAATAACATCAAAACTCATATTAAAGACACATAGAAAACAACCCACCTCTCCTGCAGACACCTAGGCTATCACATCTCACCACATACTTCCCAAATAAAAATGATATGTCACCTTCTGAAAGAGTGAGTAGGGAAGAGCAGGTGGCCAGCCAGCCATCCTCCCATAAGGTTATTTGTAATTAAATCCCCCATAATACTATTGAAATGTCCCCGACCCAGGATCCACTAATCTGGTTCCCCGAGCCAGGTCGCTACATGACCTCAAGCGCACTTCCTCGTATGGTAGAGGTTGCCAACTAGCAGTGAGGATATAATAGTTCATGTGAGGATACTATACCCTCAATACTAGAGTAATCCACAATATATAATAATTTAAATAGTGTAAACAAAAGATAACAATCCATAACATGCATGAATAACCAAATCCCCAAAATGGGTACAACCATATAAAATAGTAAATATGCCATGTCATGTTATAGCATCAAGTGAGAAAAAAACCCAAAAGAAAGAAAATAGTATAATCCTTGAAATGGTCCAAACTCGAAGTCCGGAACCTCACCCAAACACGTTCCATGTCCAACTCAACTCCCTAGTATATGGCCCTTTCCCTTGTCATGACCTGCAAGAATGAAATATGCTCGGGTAGCTAATGAAGGACCGAGAAGGGTATGATTATAACTCAGTAGGCCACCTCCAACGGTGTCTATAAAATATCCAATACGGTAGATAGTGTAGAAAAATGATAAGTAATGACAAGTAAGGATAAACAGTTCATTGGGCCATTCTATACTTGTTCATTTAATTTATACAACCATTGAATTCAAGTTTACTACTTAGGAATTCCATGATTTAATCTACCTTTTTTATGTATTCAATGGATTAGGCAAATTCAATGTTCTCAAGCATATAGGAATAAAATAAATCCATATCTCACTTGGAATCACATTATAACAAACCTATAATCCTCATCTCAAAGCTTCAATCCGAGTGGAATGTAACTATTAGATAAATAGAACTTTGTCCCCTTCCCTAACCCGTGCATTTTGGGGTCAATCTATAACCTCGGTCCAACTCAACCCATGGGCATAGAAACTCAATTCGACATCCCACTCTTTCAATCCATGTGCATGTGCTTATTTATCATTCTCCACCATTAACCATATCATAACAACCATATCCAATACCACTTACAACATCGCAACATTATCAATAAATGGGAATTTAACACTTTGCCTCAATCCATTAACACATTCATTATTTATATTACTTAACCCTTTTATCCCCATTCCCATTTTCCATGCCTATCTCACTAAGCATAATCGTGTATAAAGATAATCCTCTAGCATTTTCCCATTAATATATTTAACCCTTTTTCATTCCAACCAAAAAACCTCTTAAAACATTACCCAACCTATGTGTATTAATAAATTCTAAATACACATCCTTAAAGCATATTAATATATTCATCATAGGCTCTATGTTCCTGCACAACATCCTTAAACTTACTTAGCTAAACTCTAAGTCCAGTAAAATTCGGCTCACCCCATGGGTGGTCCTAATTTGGTTGAGTCATCCTCTCATCCCATGGGGATCAAGAGGGGTTCAATTAACCATTTAGACACCCACTATATAACATCATGTCAAATACACCAAGAACACATCAAAAGAGGGCATGAATAATAACCCTACATGCACAAATCTATAAAAAACATGGGATATAACTTGTAGACCCCCTACCTTGAATATTTTGGTGAATAAAATCTCAAACGGGTCCTTATATCTCAATTAGAACAACCCTTGAAGGTTTACCATAAATCTCACTAAAAAAAGAGGGTTTTAGAGTTTCAGAAGAAGATAAGTGGGAGATACCAACCCAAATAAAGAAAAAGAAACAAGGAGGGGTTTAGCCATACTCGGATCTTCAATATGTAACCAAAAACACTCCAAATAACCCTAATATGAGGGATATCAATCCTTGGAAGCTCTTGGAAACTTTGGTTCGTTCCTAGGGTCCAAATGAGGAATAAAATAGGAAATACCAAGTTGGGTATAAAAATACCGTAATGGCATTTTTAAAATTTTTTAAATGTTTCTGGGCCGTATGGTTTACCCACATGATTTTCCAAACCATGCTTAAACTGTGAATATGATTCTATCCCAAAATATCCCACTCGCATGGTTTCCTAGGAATTCTGTATAGTTTTCACTAACCGTGCGCAAACCGTGCAACATACCTAGAACCCCCATTTTCTTCCTCTTTCGTGTCCTGAACCCCCAGAACCCCACTGGTCCTTCTTAAGGACATAGGGAAACACTTAATTGACCAAAATAATTATCTTAATCTAAAACATGATTAAAAAATACCTTATGGAGAAATTTGGGATCTTACAACCTCCCCAGCATAAAACGGCTTATCCTCGAGCTGCTCTTCCTGAGCATCATTGAGTTCCCAAAGAAAAGATATCGGGCAATTGGACCCGCATATTAGATTCCCACTCCCAAGTTTTATCCTGAAAATTTCCATGCTACCATAAAATATGAACCTAGGGCACAACCTTTCCATGAAAAAAAATTTCACTATGATCTATGATACAAACTGGGTACTCATCAAAGGACGCATTAGCCTCATGATCGACATCATCGGCGTTTAACACATGAGACGGATCAGGGTGATACTATCAGAGTTATGACACATGAAAAACATCATGCATCCCACTACACCGCTATGGGAGAGCCAATCAATATGCCACGGGTCCAACTCTCTCCAAAATCTAGAATGGCCCCACATATCTAGGTTCCAACTTGCCCTGATTCTGAATTCGATGGTTACCCAACCATGGAGACACATAAATAAACACACCATCACCCACCATAAACTCAAGAGGTCTAAAACACTGATCTGTATACAACTTCTTCCTACTCTGAAATCTTACCATAAGATATTGAATAAATTAACCTTCTCTGATGTCTCCTGCATAACACTTGGTCCTAATATCTTGGACTCTACAGCCTCTAACCAACACAAAAGAGATCTAAAAGGTCTCCAATAGAGTTCCTAAAAAGGTTCCATCTAAACTGTAGCATGAATTTTGTTGTTGTAAGAAAACTCAAAACGTTACAAGTGTTTCTCCCAAGAACCACCGAAATCTAGAACACATTCTCTCAACATGTCTTCTAATACCTGAATTGTATGATTTTACTTCCCGTCAATATATGGGTGGTAAGAAATACTCAAAAACACCTGATTACCAAGTGCCTTCTACAGTCCCTTCCAGAATCACGAGGTGAAACGCATATCTTAAAACTATGGTTCTTGGAACAACATTAAACCATAATATTTATTGAACATACAATTCTCCCAACTGGTTGATTTTATAGGTCTACTATATTGGAAAGAAATGGGCCACTTTGGTCAGCTGATCAACCATCACGCAAATTGCATTCTTCTTCTGAGGTGTCCGTAGAAGACCCACCATGAATTCCATCATTATGTCATTCAATTTCCACTCTGGAATAGGCAATGACTGCAATAACCCACATGGATGTTGATTTTCTACCTTCACCTACTGACAGGTAAGGCATCGTGCCATAGAACTCGCAAATTTCTTCTTCATTCACAGCCACTAAAACTTCCTTAGAAGGTCACGGTACATCTTAGTCAATCACAGATGAACTTCCTACTTAAATGCGTGGAAGTTGTACATCAACTCTTCTCGTACACCTACTGGAACCACAACATGACTATGAACATTAGAAACTCCATCACCACTAAAAGTCCAACCAAAATGTAACTCTACACCTTTAAGACTTTCCTTCAAGGAAAAACACTCAGGATACACCAACTGACTCTCTTTAACTAGGATTAGAAGTGAAAATTCAACTAGTATAGATGCAAGGATCATCTATATGTGCCTATCTTGTACCTATAAATGAATCTCTACAAACAATTCCATCATCACCCACTATGAATTGGATTCCTGAACTACTAAATTCGGAGTCTTCCAGCTCAGTGCATCAGTGATACCATTCCCTATCCCTGGTATGTACACCAACTCATAATCAAAAGACTATAGGTACTCAACCCACCGTCACTATTGAAGATTCAAATACCATTAGGATAAGATGTATTAAAGACTTTTATGGTCAGAAAACACCGTAAAGGGATCTCCTAACAAGTAATTTTTCCAACACTTTAAGCCATGAACCACATCAGCTAACTCCAGGTCACGAGTTGGATAATTCCTTTCATGTGGCCTCAACTACCTCAACCCATAGGATACAAACCAATAATCATACATCAACACTACCCCATGTCCAACACCAGACGCATCATAGAACAAGGTATACCTCTTACCTAGATTGGGTAAGATTAAAATTGGTGTGGTAGTCAACCGATTTTTCAACTCTTGAAAATCATTCTCACAATCCTTTGACCAATTGAACATAACCCCCTTCTTGGTTAGACTAGTGAGAGGATCTTAAAAATGAGAGAAATATCTAATAAACCATCAGTGATAACCATACAAACTAAGAAAACACTGAATATCAGAGATGTTCTTGGGCTTCTCCCAAGACACCACAACCTACACCTTTTCTAGATCCACCGACATACCTAACTCAAAAATGATGTTTCCCATAATGTTTACCTAATCAATCCAAAAATAAAAATTTTTATAGATTTTAATAAATATTATGCTCTCTTAGTGTACTCAATACATTATAAATATGTTTGGAATGATCGTCATGAATTCGGGAGTACACCAATATTTCATCAATGAAGAAAAGTACAAACTGATCTAGGTACAAGTGAAATATCTGGTTCATCAAGGACATAAACATTATCAGTGTGTGGGTCAATCCAAATGGAATTAGTAGAAATTCATACAATCCACACCTTCTTCAAAAATATTTCAGGGGTATGTCAAAATGCCTCACCCTCAACTGATGGTATCCCGATCTCAAATCAATCCTAGAAAACACCAAGGCACCTCTGAGCTGATCAAACAGGTCATCAATTCTATGAAGAGGGTATCGATTATTAACTGTCATCTGATTCAGCTTCCTATAATCGACACATAGCCTCAGTGATCCATCAACCTTCTTAGAAAATATCACATGAGATACCCAAGGTGACTTACTAGTATGTATAAACCCCTTACGCACCAATTCCTCTAACTGAACCTTCAATTCTTGGAGCTCAACTAGTGCCATTTGATAAGGTGGAATAAAAACTAGATCTTATTATGGAAACATTTTTATTTTTAACTCAATATCTCTCATGGGAGGTAACCCCAAGAAGTCCCCCAAAATCACACCCTTAAAACTAGTCCACAAAAAAGAGAAGACTGGTTGTCTTTTCTCCCCATCATAGAACATAAGGAATGCTACATGGTTTGTGATTTTTCCCAACTATTGGTGTAGCGGATATATGTGGCCCTATTGAGTATCCCACTAACCATGAAGGGTATAAGTGCTACCATCGAGAGATGTGAATGTTACCTGATGTCGGTAATAGTCGATATGGGCTTGATATAACACCAAACAATCAATTCTCAAGATTTGGTAAAAACATGACATCTCTAAGACGAACAGATCCCCCGGAAAATAATACCGACCAACCTCTAGAGCACATCCCTTACACTTCTTGATATCCTCGAATCGCACCCCTAGCAGAGTATCAAGTGACATTACCCCACATGCAGTCTATATGGTTAGGCCCAACACATCTACAAACTAGTCATAAATAAAGGAATGTGTAGCACCTATATAAAATAAAGAACTAGAAAACATGGAGGCTAGAAGAATCATACCTTCCATAGTAGATGGTCCTACCTCACCACCTTCTGTTGTATCCTGAAATGCATGGATATGACCTTCCCATTTACCCTAGGATCCAGCCTGAGTACCCTACATTGCACTAATTTGTTGGTAAGGTTGATCTCATCCTGGAGTTCCACATCCACCGCCCCTAATAGTATGGCACGTGGAGCCCCAACTATCTGCCTGATACAGGGTAACCAACCCTGTTCCTATACTTGGAATCTGCCTCTGACCTCTATCATTCCATGACTATCATGGGTTCCTACAGAACCTATGTACATGGCCTAACCTACCGCATGCTCGGCACTCGACCGGTGGTTAGGGACAATGGTCACACATGTGTCATGGCCTGGAACACTGATAACAGAAGACCTAGTTGCCACGTTGAGAAGTTGACCCCCTATTCGGATTATTTCGTATGCTTCCACCTTGCTAAAATGTTCTGAAGTGGAACTTCCTACTATCATAATTCACACCACATTATCTCCCATCTTGCACCACAAGTTCACTACCTGATGATCCCTTCAGGTTCCGCTATGAGATAAAGGCTTGATCCACCACTTTGGAAAACCTTTTCAGATGAAATATTTTCACCAAAGATCTGATATTGTGTCTCAGCCTGTATTGTAAGCATTTCTCCATAGCTACCTAATCTCCCCTCAACGTCAGAAAGAAGCATCTCAAATCAGTGAAATGAATAGCATAGTTCATCACTGACATTGTCCCCTGAGTCAACCTCATGAAATCCATAGCCTTCCCCTACCTCTAGGTTTCTAGATATAATTTATTAGGAAAACTTCTCTTGAAAGTATTTCCAAATAATTCCCTCAGCCTACTCTATCTGAACCATAATGTCCCACCAACATTTTTCTTAACCACTCAGCATATAGGCTACCAACTAGACTCGAATCTTGATAGGATTCTCCACATGGTCAATAATTGTTTGTATGGACTCTATCCAAAACTATATTGATTTTTTCCCACCCACTTTGGTAAAGGTTGGAAGGTGTTGCAGCTGAAACTCTCTTGTCAGCTCTAACATACTCAGTGCAACCCACCCTGGGTCTCACTCCATCATCTACATAAAATAAGAAATGTTCTCATGGAACTTCTCTTCCATGTCTCCTAGGATCACCATGATCTCTTGTTCCACTACTGGAGAAACATTATCAGCAATGTCCTCATGTCACCCAACCAGTGCACGTCTTTGAGGTTTCATTTCTCTACAATGCCAAACATGATCTTTAGAACACAATTATAACACTTTTACGAAAGGGAAAAAAGACATATAGGTGGACTCATCACTTTTCATGACCATACCAATTCACATACACTACCCAAACAAGTCTACACACAACGAAATCACAACCCTTGGCCATCTCTCCTAAGGCCATGGCTAACATGAGTATCTAGTTCACATGGTTACAAGTATTATCTTTTACACCGATCTAAAACTATTTCCAAATCCCAATTTACTTGTACAATATATTTATCTACTTTAACTTCTTTATCAAACACCATTTTTTAATTACTACATGGAATTTTCACATCCATGTTCACCCATTCATACCATATTATTAGGCACAATTCATTACTATTAAGGAAACATATGCATCTTAACCTTTATATCCCACACACCCATCCCTTGTGTGTGCCTATCATGATGCATGTCACTTTTCTACATAGGTTCCTAGAATGATGCATGAATGAAAAACCTCATACATTTCCGGACAAGAGATAAATAACACAAATCCGTTAAATCGCACAACAAGTGCATCACCCGATGGTGAAATATCAACAAATATAATAACACACAATAAGAACAACAATCCCCTCCTAGTGTGACTTGGGATTTCCCCCATACATGGGTTAGCTAATCCCAAGATCAAGCTAATTATCAAAGCCTAGTACATTCCTAACCTCCTATCTACCATCCCCAAATAGTAAGAAAGAGAAAAAAAACTTCCCTTTGACAACACTTTGTAACCTCCTTGACCCTGGAGCCACTAATCTAGTGCCCCAAGCTGGGTCACTGCATGACCTCAAGGGAACCTCCTCGTAAGATAAAGGTTGTCGACTAGTAAAAAGGGTTTAATAGGACATGTGGGGAGTTTATACCCTCAATTCTAGAGTAATCCATATCAGATAATAATTGAAATATAGGAAACAAAATACAACAATCCATAACATGCATAAATAACCAAATCCCAAAAATAGATACAACTATATACAAAAGTAAATATGTCATGTCATGTTACAGCATCAAGTGTGAAAAAACCCAAATGAATGAAAACAATAGAATCCTAAAAATGGTCTGGAATCCAAGTCTGGAACATCAAACAAACACGTTCAATATCCAACTCAACTCCTTAGCATAGGTTAATTTCCCTTGTCCTAACCTTCAAGCATGAAATCTGCTCGGGTACCCAACATCGGCCCGAGCAGGGTGTGAGAATAACTCAGTAGGCCACCACCAACAGTGTCCAAAAAATGTCATGTAAGGTATATAGATAATGAAAATGATAAATAATTACAATTAAAGATAAATAGTTTATTTCACCATTCTATACTATGTTCATTTAATTTATACTACCATTGAATTCAGGTTCACTACTTAGGGATTTTATGATTAAATATACCTTTTTTATTTGTTCAATGGATTAGGAATATTCAATTTTCTCAAGAATATGGGAATAAAATCAAGCCATATCTCACTAGGCATCACATTATAACAAACCCATAATCCTCACCTCAAAGCCTCGGTTCGGGTGGAATGCAACCATTAGGGGAATAGAACTCCATCCCCTTCCCTAACTTGTGCATTTAGGGGTGAAGCTAGAACCTCGGCCCAACTCAACCTATGGGAGTAGAACATCAAGTAGATACCCTAATATTTCAAGACATTTTCACATGCTTATTTATCATTCACTACCGTTAATCATATCACAACAACCATATCCAATACCACTAACAACATCATGAAATTATCAATAAATGGGAATTTAACACTTTTCCTCAATCAATTAACACATTCATTATTCATATTAATTAACCCATTTATCCTCATTCCCATATTCCATGTCAATATCACTATGAAAAATAAATTATGAATCTAATCCTCTATCATTTTCCCATTAATCCATTTAACCGTTTTTCATGTGAGCCAAACAACCTCTTAGGTAATTACTGTAACATCCCAGGTAAATAAAGAATATAACATTTTCAAATTTATTAATATTTTTGAATTAAATATTAATTTTATTTTAAAGGGGATTCTATATTTGTAGGCGTACCCGATACGCATCAATGGGTTTCTTCAAAATCTTACATTGTACACAACGTTGAGTTATACTGAAAAATAATAATATAATATTATTATTTTAAATGGTAGTTAACTCCTAGAAGTTGTATTGGTGGGAATGAAAAAAACTAACCATATTATGATTAAACTTGTTTCTTAAATGTTTTTCATTTATTCAGTAAAATTTAGAGGCCTAAAATTTGAATGAATCCAATTTTAAGTACAAATACTCTAATATTCTTTAAAAGGTCGATTTACCACTTTTTGTGGGAGAACAATTTTTAAATCTATTTTTTATCACTTTTATATGTTCCATTTGAAAAATAAATTTATTATTTATATTTGGGACATCAAAATTTACTTCGGGTAAATGTTTTGTATTTTTTTGATAAAATTCCTTTTTTAATGAATAGTGAAATATGCCGCATTTTAATTCTAAACTGCCTTTTCATATAATTTATATATATATATAAATTTTTATTTTAATTGGTTTTAAAGTGTAATTGGATTATATTTTTACTATTTAATCTAATTTTGGTCATTGGAATAAATTTCACTCTTAAATTGGACGTAAACACATGTCAACCTTTTGGTTGTTATTATTTCTTAAAAACACACTTTCTGGTTTTGACAATGAGAATTTATTTTAAATTAATTAATGCAACTTCTATGTATTGAATTTGGTAAAATAAACATCATTTTTGAATTAGGAATATAAAATTTATCTTAGGGTGAATTTTTGGTATTTATCTAAAAACCTTCATTTTTTGATGGATAGTGAAAACACTAAGTATTATTAAAAACCCTAATTTTTCATTTAAACGAAATTTTACCGCTTCTGTGAATTGAAGTTCAAAAATTTAACATACATGGTTATTATCAGTAATTAAAATTTTGTTCAATAAGATGAAAATAATTTTTGGTGAATAGTAACTTTTGACTTTTATTTATCACGGTTAAAGGTAAATTGGGTAATTCAAGGTCAAAATAATATTTATAATAATATAAAATTACGTTAACACTTGTCCTAACCTTATTGTATGAGTCATGTCCAACCAATAGAATCCTTAGGGATATTCTTGAACGTTTAAATCTATTTCGGTAAGATAATAACATTAATAACTTTTTATTTAAAGTAAAAATAAAAATATCATAAACATGTATTATTTTGGTAAAACAATTTTAATTTGGGGTTATATAATTGATATTTTTACTATAAATATTCATTGGAAATATAACATTACTTCCACATCATGTTAGTTTATTTATAATTTTTATACATCATATAAATTAATTTATTTATGACACAACGATGATGTAATGATTACCTCATTAATGAATGTTTTGAATAAATAAGATTATAAATGATAAAATAAATTTATTTTGAAACTTTTTATTATATCCAATAATTTTAGAGATTAATATGACTTGTTATATTTGAATTAATAAAGTTTTTTAGAAATAATCAAGTTGTTTTGGATTTTTTAAAAATTCATGATCTGAATAGTATTTAAATTGACATAAATGAGTTTTTAAAACAAATATTATTTTATTAGATAATATAATAATATAAAAAATATAATATTCGGCCAAATGACTTAGATAAGGTTTAAAATTTTATTAATGAACCACTTGTGGTTTGATTTTCATTTTATAATAACTATATTAACTTTATAGAGTAAATACACAAGAAGACATGGTAAGAGTAAAATTAGTTAACTTGGGTTAAAGATAAATGATAAGGTAAAATTTGAAACTAAAACTTGTCTAAAACTTATTGGATGAGAGGATTTCGAATAATAGTCAAATTATATTTGAATTTAATAAGTTTGGGACCTTTTGAAACTCAAATTTAGTTTATAATAAAATAATATTTTCAAACATTCCTAAAGAGCCCCTCCTCCTCCTTATAAAAAGCCATCACCTCTAACCCATAACTCACACCTCTCATGCCCCTTTTATCATCCAACCTATACCCATATAAGCTCCTAAAATCCCTATATTCTACCTAGAAAAGTTACCTTAGGCAGAAGGCTCTTCAAGAAATCCTTTTAGTTCAATCCAAAGGGAGTTACCTGATTTAAAGGAGATTTAAAGAACAGACGAGTCAAGTAAGACATGAGGTAAGGGAATTCATATCAATCACCCTTCATTGAGTCATATTTTCATTTATACATGACTTTCTTTTATATGGTGTATAAACCCCTTGGAATTTTTATTTAATTCAACATGAATCTTTTTCTATGTAGCGTTTTACTAAACGACAAAGGGAATGTTTCTTTTTAAAATATGTGGTGACAATAACAATTCTACCGCCACAAGCATTATTTGATATGTGGCTTCCTTAACAAGAAGTAATGTTTTCAAAAGTAAAATAAATACCATATACTCTTGTACATATTTTGGTATTGAAAATGGTTTTGATAATGGATTGATTATGTCAATATATTTAAATGATATATTGTGATTGCAATGTGGAAGTGTTATCTTTCCTTTATGTTTGTGAATATGTTATGGTTCTTGGGAATTGTTTACATATATGGGTGGTTCCATGATAAAACTAGGGAGGGTGAGACTGAGATATATCTCTACTTCATTGGGTAATGTGATAGAGGTAAACGTTAATATTTCTCCTAAGAGATTTAGGGAATATATTGTGATGGGTATTCCAAATGTAACTACTTACATAGCTGTGAAAGCTATAATGTAAGTATGTTATGGATGTGAAAATTTACCATTAATATTTATTTTTTCTTTGTGTTATTCATAAATCTTATGATTTCATTAGGTATGTTAAAATGGTTATGTTTTTATGGACTAGTGTTTTCTTTATTTATTTTATAACTCGTACTGAGATTTTTATGCTCAACCAAAGTTTTGAAATGTTTTTCACAGGACTTAACGATAAATAAGGTCAAGGATGGGATCAAGGAAAAGTAATGTTGTCTAAAACATGAAACTATACATGATTATTTTTTTCAAGAGTTTTTATTTTATGAAAAAAATAGAAACTGTATAGAAGTGTCTACTTTGTAATTTTTGAGATGTAATGTAATAGTTATGGCCTAATTCTCTAAAACTCTAAACCTGAAAAGATACTCAATGTGAATTATTCATTTAATTCAATATTATATAATATTTGAAGGATGGGTCCTTATAGTTAGTATCAGAGGTTGGTTTAGATAAATTTAGGAGTTAGGATATTGTTAAATTAATATCCATAAATTAATTTAGGGTAATATTGAAATGATATAGAATTTACAGATTACTGTGCTGCTTCACCTAAGATATTTCTGTGTTCAGAATGGTTTTCCATAGAAGAAATAGGGTAGCTATTATGGGACAACATCCGGAGGAATACAACCTTCCAAATCAGCAACCTGATATGGTCATAATTGAAACTAAACAGTTTGTTGCAATGATGGCACAATTAAATCAGGATATAAATGGTGGCGGTATCTATGCATGATATCATCCTGATCCACCATAGAGGAACATGTCAGTAGTGATGCATTTTAGGAGGCAACATCCATCATCATTCAGAGGATCATCTAACCCTGTGATAGCATAAGGGTGGATTAAAGCACTGAAAAATATTTCTGATGTCATGGGGTGTTCAGAACATCAAAATGTTAGTATTGTTGTTTACCATTTTTAAGGTGAAGCTGATCAGTGTTGGTCGATGGTTAAAAATATTAGGGATAGTTATGAGATTTTGGATCTTTATTAGGATGAATTCAAAGGTATGTTTCTTGAAAATTATTTTCCTAAGGTGGTTCTTCTTAGGATAGAAAAACAATTCTTGTAATTTAGGTAAGATGATGACTCAGTGGCTTCTTATGAAGCAAAATTCACTCAACTAGCAAGGAATGCTCCAAATTTCATATGAGATCTTGATAGTAAAATCAATTGTTTTTACTCAAGATTAAAGAAAAAATATTTAACGGATTTATCTTCTCATGAGATAAAAAGTAATGAAAAAACTTGTTTGATGTGAGGAGAAGGTGGAAATGGAGTTTTCTGGTGATCATGTGTTCTTTGAAAAACAACATAATAAGAGGTCGAGGTGGAAGATGAAAGGGAATAACTCTTCAAAAAAAGTCTGATGTTAAGAAACTTAAGTTTATAGTTTGTGAATTTTGTGGAAAAAATCACATTGGGGAATGTCTTTTAAATTCTAGTAAGTGCTACTGATATGTTAAAATGGGACATAAGGCTCGTAGTTTCACTAAAAAAGATCTAGGTATTGGTAAGAAAAAATTTAATTTACAATCAGTAAAATGTTTTAAGTGAAATGAAATGGGTCATTATACAAATGAGTGTCCAACGAAGAACTCAATTGAGGGAAAGAAGCTGAACTACAAGCAGAAAGGGGTGGTGAACTCCTCTACAACTACTTCAGTAGATGTTGGGCCATCGAATGAAGTAGTATCAGGTACATTGTTTGTTTATTAAGATTATGTCAATGTGTTGTTTGATTCAGGGTCTACACATTCTTTTATTTCTAAGAATTTTTCTAGTAAATTGGAAATTCCATCTCAATATATGAATCCTAAACTTATGGTAAAAACAACGATAAGAAATGTTGAGAAAAAAATAAATTTTAAGAACCTTCATGTCCTTGTGTTTGGAAAGAATATACCTGCAAATCTTATTGTTTTTCCATTAGTAGAGTTTGATGTAATTTTGGGTATGGATTGGATTTATATTTATCATGCTAAGATTGACTGCAGAGCTAAAGTGGTTTCTTTTCAAAAAGAATTTCAGTTTGTGTACAATAATTAAACCTTACTTTTGATAACATATTAGGAAGCTGAGAAACTAGTAAAAGATGTAAATAAATGCTACCTTTCACATATTATTGAAAACAATGGAACTGTTCAGATTAATTATGTTCCCATGGTAAATGAGTATCTTGATGTTTTTCCTGATGAGTTACCCAGTATAATACCTGATCAAGAAGTTTAATTTACTATTGACTTTGTTCCTAGTGCTAAGAAAATTTAAAAACCCATTTATCGAATGGCTCAAATTGAACTTTTAGAGTTAATGAAAAAAATTCATGAGTTGTTAGATAAAGGTTTCATTTGACCTAGCACATCGCCATGGGGAGATCCTATATTGTTTGTTAAAAGAAAGATATTTCAATGAGACTTTGTATTGATTATAGAGACTTGAATAATATCACTATTAAGAAAAAGTGTCATTTGCCTCATATCAATGATTTGTTTGATCAGCTCTAGGGAGATCATTATTTTTTGAAGATTGACTTGAGTCCGGGGTATCATCAGTTGAAAGTAAAGGAAGAAAATATTCCAAAGAACATGTTTCGTACTAGATATGACCATTATGAATTTGTGGTTATGCCTTTTAGGTAAACCAATACACCTGTTTTATTCATGAATCTTATGAATATAATTTTCTGTGAGTTCTTGGATAATTTTTTGGTTGTGTTCATTGATGATATTTTTATTTATTCCAAAATTAAAGAGGAACATGAAAGTCATTTGAGGGTTGTCTTGAAAACATTAAAATAAAAGAAACTTTATGGGAAATTCAGTAAGTGTGAGTTTTGGTGACAACAAATTTCATTCCATGGTCACATTGTTTCAAAAAATGTCATAACTATTGATCTTATTAAAATAAAATTTGCAGAAGAATGGACAAGACCCACAAATATAACTATGAACCATAGTTTTCTTGGTTTTTTAGGTTATTACTGAAGGTTTCTTGAAAAAAATTCATGATTATGTATCCCACTGACAAAATTAACTATAAAAGCTGTTAAGTTCATATGGAAAAAAGAATGTGATGATTGTTTTTAGGAATTGAAAATAAAATTGGTGAATGCTCCAGTTTTGGTACTACCTTATATAAATGGTCAGTCTATTATCTATAGTGATTCTTTGTTGAAAATAAATGGTTGTGTCCTAATGCAAAATGATCGGGTAATTTCATATGCTTCACGTCAGTTGAAAACTCATGAGTTATATTACCCTACACATGATTTGGAATTAGATGATATTGTTTTTGCTTTAAAAATTTAGAGGCATCCTTTGTATGGATTAAAGTGTGAAATATATACTAATCACAAAAGTTTGAAGTACATATTCACTCAGAAATAATTGAACATGAGACAGAGGAGATGGATATAATTAATCAAGGATTATGATTATACGATTCCTTACCATCCAAAAAAATCATATAAAGTGGTTGATTCTTTGAGTTTTAAATGTAATGCTATATTAACCATGTTATGTTGGGAACAAGATCCTTTGATTAATGATTTGATGAACTGTGGCATAGAGGTTTTTTTTTGTAGGAAATTCTTCTATTTTGTTTCTGGTGTCAGTGAAATCATCTCTATCATATATAATTAAGAAAGCATAGAAGGAAGATAGTGAGTTATAGAAAAAGGTAGAGTTGGTTCAAAAGGGTAAGTTTCATGATTTTAACATTGATAATGATTGTGTTTTGAGGTTTGGGAAGAGATTATATGTGCCTTGTGAATCAAATTTGAAGAAAGAGTTATTATGTGAAGCTCATAGTTTTCCTTTTTCAGTTTATCATAGCAATACTAAGATGGGCAGAGATCATCGGGAGTATTACTGGTGGGATGGAATGAAAATAGATAATGCTAATTTTACAAGGAAGTGTTTTACATGTGAGCAGGTCAAAGTAGAGAGTATGTTACAAAAAGGGATGCTTCGGCCTTTACTGGTGTCAGGCTGGAAATGGGAAAATATATCTATGGACTTCATTGTGTGATTTCAAAAGATATCTATAGGTAATAATGCAATATGGGTTATTGTTGACTGATTGACTAAATCTGTTCATTTCCATCCTATTCGAGATACTTTGTCTCTAGATCAACTTTCTCAATTGTATGTTAAATAGATAGTCAGATTTCAAGGAGTTCCACTCTCCAATTTATTTGATTGTGATCCCAAGTTTACTTCTAACTTTTTAAAAGGCCTTCAGAAGTCATTACATATTAAATTAAATTTTAGTATATATTTTCATCCTCAATCAGATGGGCAGTCAGAATGATCAATTCAGACATTGGAGGATATGTTATGTACTTTCTCAATGGATTCCTAGGGAAGTTGGGACCAATATCTTTCTTTGGTTGAATTTTTTTATAATAACAGTTTTCATTCTAGTATACAGATGACTCCATTTGAGGCATTATATGAAAAAGGGTGTTGAACTCCAGCTTTTTTGGTTGAAGTATGTGAAAAGAAAACTGATGGGACCAGAATTGGTAGAAGAGATGGAAGAAAAAGTTTATTTGATTCAAAAGCACATGAGAACAGCTCAGAGCAAGTAGAAAAGTTATGCAGATAACCAGATGAAGGATCTTTCTTTCGAGGTAGGTGACCATGTCTTTCTCAATGTTTCTCCATAGAAAAGTGTGATGTGTTTTGGTAAGAATAAAACATTGAGTCTGATGTTCATTAAACCTTATGAAATCCTGGAGAAATTTGGATCAGTTCCATACATATTGGATTTTCATCAATGTTTATCCCAGGTACACTATTTTTTTCATGTTTCAATGTTGATAAAGTATATGCCGGATCAATCTCGTGCTTTGAGTCTAGAGGTAGTTCAGTTGGAAGAGAATCTCTCTTATGAGGAACAACTATTCCAGATTCTTGATCGTAGAGATAAAGTGTTGTGAAATAAGGTAATTCATCAGGTAATGGTTTTATGGAAAAATTATATGGTTGAAGAGGAAATGTGGGAATCTGAAAATGCTATTAGAGATAAATACCCATAATTATTTGATAAGTGAATAGAATTGCGGGGATGAAATTCCCAAAAGGGGGGAAGGATATAACATCCCAGGTAAATAAAGAATATGACATTTTCATATTTATTAATATTTGTGAATTAAATATTAATTTTAATTTAAATATGATTTTATGTTTGATGGTATACCTGATATACAATAATGTGTTTCTTTTAAATCATATGTTGCACACAACGTTGAGTTCTACTTAAAAAATAATAATAATTTATTATTATTTTAAATGTTAGTTAACTCCTAGACGTTGTATTGGAGGGAATGAACAGAACTAATATATTTTTATTAAACATGTTTCTTAAATATATTTACATTTATTCAATAAAAATTAGAGGAGTAAAATGTGAATGAATGTAATTTTAAGTACAAATACTCTAATATTCTTTAAAAGGTTGATTTACCACCTTTTGATGGAAAACCCTTTTTAAATCTATTTTTTGTCACTTTTATATGTTCCATTTGAAAAATAAACTTCTTCTTTAAAATCGGGACATTAAAATTTACTTTGGGTAAATTTTTGGTATTTTTCTGATAAAATTCAATTTTTAATGAATACTGAAATATATCGCATTTTAATTCAATACTTCCTTTTTATCTAATTTTTTTATATAAATAGATTTTTATTTTAATAGGTTTTAAAGTGTAATGGTATTATATTTTTACCATTTAATCCATTGTTGGTCATTAAAGAAATTTCACTCTTAAATTGGACATAAACACATGTCAATCTTTTAGTAGTTATTATTTCTTAAAAACACGCTTTCTGGTTTTGACAGTGAGAATTAATTTTAAATTAATTAATTCAAATTATATGTTTTTAATTTGGTAAAATAGGCATAATTTTTTAATTAGTAATATCAAATTAATCTTATGGTGAATTGTTTTTATTTTTCGGAAAACCCTCAATTTTTGATGAATAGTGAAAACACTGAGTAGTAGTTAAGAAACCTACTTTTTCATTTAAATAAAATTTTACAACTTCTATGAGTTGAATTTAAACAATCTAACATACATGGTTTTCATTAGTAAGTAAAATTTTGTTCAATAAAATGAAAATAATTTTTGTTGAATACAAACTTTTGACTTTTATTTACCACGGTTAATGGTAAATAGAGTAATTCAAGGTAAAAATAAAATTTATAATAATATAAAATTTCCTTAACACTTGTCCTGACCTTATTTTATGATTCATGGTCAAAAAGTACAATCCTTGGGTAATATTTTTGTCCTTTTAAAGCTATTTGGGTAAGACAATGACATTAATAACTTTTTATTTAAAGTAAAAATAAAAATATCATAAACATGTATTATTTTACTAAAACAATTTTAATGTGGGGTTATATAATTGATATTTTTTACTATAAATAGTACTTGGAAATCTTATAATATTTCCTACATAAAGTTAGTTTATTTATAATTTTTAGACATCATATAAATAAATTTATTTATGACACAATAATGATGTAATGATTACTTCATTAATCAATGTTTTAAATAAATAAGATTATAAATTTTAAGATAAATTTATTTTGAAACTTTTTATTCCATACACGAATTTTAGAGATTATTAGGACTTATTATCATTTAATTAATGAAGGTTTTTAGAAATAATAAAGTTTTTTTTTGTTTTTTTAAAAATTCATGATATGAATAGTATTTAAATTGATATAAATGAGTTTTAAAACAAATATTATTTTATTAAATGATATAACAATCCTAAAAATATATGATTTGGAAAAATGACATAGATAATGTTTAAAATTACATTAATGAACTAATTTTTGTTTGATCGGAATTTTATAGTAACTATATTGACCTTATACTGTGAATACATAAGAAGATATGGTAAGAGTAAAATTAGTTAACTAAGGGTTAAAGCTAAATGATTAGGTTATATTTGAAACCAAAACTTGTATAAAACATATTGGTTGAGAGGACTTCAAATAATAGTCATCTTATCTTTGAATTTAATAAGTTTAGGACCTTTTAAAACTGAAATTTTGTTTATAATAAAATAATATTTTCAAACTTTCATAAAGAGCCCCTCCTCCCCCTTATAAAAATCCATCACCTCTAACCCATTACTCACACCTCTAGAGCCCCTTGGCTTGTCCAACCTCTTCCAAAATAATCTCCCAACATACCTCTCTTCCACCTAGAATCCTTACCTTAGGTAGAAGGTACTTCAAGAAATCTTTTTGGTTCAAACCAAAAGGAGTTACCTGATTTAAAGGAGATTTAAATAATGAATGAGTCAAGTCATACACGAGGTAAGCGACTTAATCTTAATCACCTTTAATTGAGGATTATTTTGATTTATAAAATAATTTATTTTATACTTTGTATAAACCCTATTCACTTTTCATTTCATTGAACATGAATCTTTTTCTATGTATCATTTTACTAAACGAAAAAGGGAATGTTTCTTTTTAACATACGCGGTGACAACGACCTTTCTGCAGCCACGAGCATTATTTGATATTTGTCTTCCTTAATAATCCATATTGATTTTAAAAGGAAAATAAAAACCATATAATCTTTTACATATTTTGGCATTAAAAATGGTTTTGATAATGGATTGATTATGTCAATATATTTAAAGGATATATTGTGATTGCAATGTGAAAATGTTATCTTTTCTTTTATGTTTGTGAATATGTTATGGTTCTTGGGAATTGTTTTTGTATACAGGTGGTTCCATGATAAACCTAAGGAGTGTGTTCCTAATATAGCTCTCCAATTCATTGGGTAACATGATGGAGGTAAAGTTTAATGTTTCTCCTAATAGATTTAAAGAATATATTGTGATGAGTATTCCAAATGTAACTCTCTACATAGCTGTGAAAGCTACAATGTAAGTATGTTATGGATTCCACAAGTTACCATTAAGATTTTTGTTTTCTATGTGTTATTCATAAATCTTATTATTTCATGAGGTATGTTAAAAAGAATATGTTTTTATGTACTAATGTTTTCTTTATTTATTTTATAACATTTACTGAGTTTTTTATGGTCTTACCATGTTTTGAAATATTTTTCACAAGACTTAAAGATGAATAGGGTCAAGGATGGGAACAATTAAAATTCATGCTATCTAAAACATGAGACTATACATGACTCATTTTTTAAATTGTTTTTATTTTATGAAAAAAATAGAAACTGAGTAGAAGTGTCTACTTTGTAATTTTTGAGATGTAATGTAATAGTTATGGCCTAATTCTATAAAACTCTAAAACTGAAAAGATTCTCAATGTGAATTATTCATTTAATTCAAAACTATGTAATATTTTAAGGTTGGGTCTTTATAATTACCCAACCTAAGTGTATTACTAAACTCCAAATGCACATCCTTAAATCATATTAACATATTCAGCATAGGCTCCATGTTCCCGCACAATGTCCATGCACTTAGATAGCTAAACTCTAAGTCCAAGAAAAATCATCTCACCCCATGGGTGTCCATAATTTTCTCAATTCAACCTCCTTGAATCTCATAAGGATCAAGAGGGGTTAAATTAACCATTTAGACACCCACTACATCACATCATGTCAAATACACCAATAAATCATCAAAACAGAAAAATAATAAAAACCCTACATGGAAAAATCTACACAAAAACCAAGGGATGGAACATATAGACCACCTACCTTGAATCTGTTTCAAACACACTCTCAAATAAGGCCTTATATCTCGATTTGACCAACCCTTGATGCTTTAACCTAAATATAACTGAAAAAAGATGGTTTGAGAGCATCGGAAAAATATAAGAGGGAGATACCACCCCAAATCAATAAAAATAAGCAAGGAGGGGTTTATCCTTACTTGGATCTTCATCCCACAACTGACAGCACTCCAAAAGGCCCTAATATGAGGGAGATCAATCCATGGAAGCACTTGGAGGATATGGTTTGTTCCTAGGGTCCAAATGAGGAAGAAAGGACAGAATCCCGAGTGGTGTATAAAAATCCCGTAATGCATTTTTTTTAATTTTTTAAAAGTTTCATGGCTGCACGTTTTACCCACACGGTTTTCCAAACCATGCACAAATTGTACAGATGCTTCTGTCCCAAAATAGCCCCCTTGCATGGTTTCTTGGGAATTCCGCACTATTTTCACTAACCATGCGCAAACCATGCAGCATGCCCAGAACCCTATTTTTCTTACTCTTTCGTGCCCCAAACCCCCATAACACCCATAATCCTTCATAAGAAGATGGGAAAACACTTAATTGACCAACATAAAGATCTTAAATTGAAACGTGAGTAAAACATACCTTACAGAGAAATCTGTGATAATACAACTATGTGGGTGTTTGGAAAATAGTGATCAACAGGGGTTGGGTGGGCATAGAAATCAAAAGGAATAAAAATATTTATATATATATTATATAAAAAACTCATTCCCAACCTATGGGATCTAAAAAAACAAAACAAAAAAATTACACCTTTTATGTTTCCTCTAAATGCACAACACCACACAACAAGTCATAAATTCCATTACACATTTTCATCCAATTTATTTAACCATTCACATTCCATTAACCAATACAACCCAATAAATTCCATGATTTATTAATAAATTATTTATCCATTTCATAGCTAACCTGAGAAACCACTAATCATAACACACAATATTAAACATAATAAAAGTTATTTCAGAAGGTGAAGATCCTTATAAATTAAGATGGCTCCACATTAAATACAAATCATTCCACAACCTCCAAAATTTACTCTCATTCATGATATATCATATATTGATCTATATATATTGGTTGAAGCTTTATTCAAGTTATTAATGTTGGATCACTCATACCAATAATATCTTACAACCAGTTCTGCAACCCTGCTGTATAAAACTTCTCATCCATCCCATTGTCAATCAATCTCTCAACCTGAGATTCTATTAAACCACCCAAACCCTCCCACAACACACAATAATTCTCACAACTATATTATATCACAAACCATAACAAACCCACACATCACATCACCCCATGTATCAATACAAAACACACTTCCAGATTTATCAAGGCATCCCTTATTTAATTCCACTTATTAATTCAAGGGTTATCGTAGAAACTGTATGATCATGGGGAATCCATTCATTATTAAAACATATGTGATCACAAAATTTCTATATATAAGTGTCCAACCATAAACAAACAACATCAATTCCATAAATCATTTAGTTCTCAAACAAGGGCCCCCAATGACTATGATTTTCAGTGGGGCATAAAGCATGTATAATTCAAAATACCGTAATCATAATATACAAACTGCAAAGGCATGAAAATTGAATCCCCCTACCCCTTTCAATTTCATTTAATCGATTCTTATCTTTCATTATCACGGAAAAAACATGATCCATATGTGAAAAAAATTAGATCCCTCTGAAATTATTCACAATGAATAGAAACAAAGTAAATCCTATATCAAAAGGGTTTCAACAATCTTCACACGATAATAGACAATGAAACGAATCTATGATCACCTATCCCATAATATATTAATCCATCTGAGGATTTCAAAGCACCACTGCACCAACAAAAACCAATGAAAATCCCATTTAATACCATGGTAATTCATCCTCTATAACGTGGTAAGAATAAATGGAAGGGAAGATAGATTAAACATGAAGAAACTGTAATAACAGAGGAAGAATTCACCTTTTATTAGATATGGTTTGCTACAGATTGAGTGAGGGAATCTAGGAATCAATCATAGTCATAGAAATCCTAAAATTACATAAGATGGTATTCAGGTTTCCAAGGGTTGAGGGAGGGTCTCTTTTTCCAAAGGTTTGACAACCCAAGCAATAGGAAAAACACTTAAAAGTTACTATAGTGAGGGATTACATGACGTTTAATCCCATTTCACATCATATAATGCCTCGACGTTGGTTTTCACCCAAAAAAATTTTCATTTCTCAATTTATTTTAGATTTTTCAAACTAAAAACATTATTCACTATAAACCATAAAGGATAATATATGAAACCAAATTTCACACCATGTAATCTACTAACACGACGTATAACCTCGGCAGCATCTTTTCTGCACCCCCAACACCTACAAAAACTCCCAAAACCTCCTCTGAAGACCATCAACACCCAAAATGGAAAAAGTAATGGACCTAGAGGACATGTAACATTACATTAGATACCACTCAAATAATTACATCCCTCTATAATCTAAAACTATTATTGAATGTAAAAAGGGGTCCAAGTAACCACCTTATGAGATACCTGGTAAGAGTCCTGCCACTCCTAGAGCACTACCACCAACCAAACACACCAACCCAAATGACCAAAACCACACTGCTACACAACCAATACATAATGGTCTCAACCTGTGCACATCCCAAACCAAAAACTTCTACAATCAAGGAATGACATCATCCTGAACCCACGAATCAAGTAATTCCATCCTCCATGTCAAGATATTATCTACTCTGAGTGGTATTGACTCACCTGAATGGATTTAATCTCACCAAAGATCTTGTTTCTTGATTAGGAATATGGTCATACCCTTTTAAAATAACATGTCTTCATTACACATCACACCATACATAACCCTAAGCATCGTAAAATAGATCATTTCATAAAATAAGGTTCAAAAATCACATTTCAAAACAAAATAGATGAATAAAAATCTCAAAACAAGTTCGGGTAATGGGAAGTCATATGTGTTTATATCTCTCAAGTACTCTCCTCTTGACGACCATTCCTCCACAACATAAAAACCAAGGGAATGGTCCTTCTAGTCATCACCTTCTCTTGATGATCCTGGTTCTCTATTGGATGCTTCATGAATGTCGTGTAATCCTCGTTATTCAACCCTCCCCAGTCAATGGAATGGGAGTCATCGTGTAGATTCTGAAAAATATGAGAGATGTGGAAGTCATTGTGGAACTTCCCCAGCCATGGTGGAAACTCCAACTGGTACACCACCTCTCCAACTTTCCCCTACACCTCAAAGGGTCCAACAAAATCTAGATAAATACTACTCCATTTTTTAAACCTCTACTTCCCACATCAAGAAAAATCATTCAAGAACACATTGTCTCCAATCTCAAACCCCAAGGGCCTCTTTATGTGATTCACATATGACTTATTCTAGTCATGCACTTCTTTCATCCTTTCACAAACAAGCTAAACCTTTTATGTCGTACCCTTCACCACATTGGGACCAAGAACTATTGTCTCCCAAACCTAAGTCCAGTAAATAATGAACAATAAGTTCTTCAACACAAGTCATCAAATGGGTCCATTATAATGTAATAGTGATAACTATTATTATAATAAAACAATACTAAAGGTAGTTTTCATACCCAAGATCCACTAAAGTCCAAGATGCATTCCTGAAACATATCCACCAATGTCTGGATAGTCTATTCTATCTACCCATCTTTTTTAGGGTGGAAACTAGTGTTGAGGAATAACTACATCAAAAAATCATGATGAAATCCCCTCAAAACTCATGATGTAAATCATGAATCCCAATCTGAGACAATGAATCTTGGAACTCCATGAAATTGTGAAACCTCAACCATATACCTCTTAGCTAAGGTATCCACTGCATCTCATTCCTTGATTACTAATAAGTGGAAAGATTTCGTCAATTGATCCACTATCACCCATATAGAATCATAATATCCTTGAGATCATTGTAACCCTATAATGAAATCCATTGATATTTTATCCCATTTACACTCTCAAACATCCAATGGATTCAACAAACTACCAGGAACACAATACTCAACCTATACCTACAGACAAACAAAGATTTTCTCCAGAAACTCCACCAATTCCAATTTCATCATGGTTCACCAAAAATACATCATTAAGCCACAATACATCTTTGAAACTCTTGTATGTAACTTTTAGGGTGAGGTATGAAACAAAATAAGGAATCTAATTTACATTTCTACTAGAACAGACAACTTTCTACAAAACAACATCCAACTCTAACCATCCTCTAACTACCCCTCAGGAGCATCACCATGGAAAACACATCATGAAACACCTCTACCTATTTGTCTCCCCACTGAGACTCTTCCACTTACTACATCAGAGAATAATGAAGTATCATCTAAAACAAATAGCCTCTACCACCATCCACTCCTGCATAAGTGCAAGTCTGCCAACTCCTCCATCATATTCTAAGAATCTGAACATTTATGAAAAACCTCCTTCTGTGACTTTCTACTCAAAATTCCAGCCATGAAATTTCCATTCCTTGAGGTATAGGAGATCTCAATATCATATCCTAAATAATATCCATCCAACTATACTATCGTAGATCTAGGTCACGCTGTAAAAAGACATACCCCAAACTATTTTGATCTGGGAAGACCACAATGTGCTTCGCAATGAGGTAATGTCACCACAACATCAGTGCTAAAACGAACACTGCTAGTTCCAGATTGTGGGTGTTATTGTTATTATTGTGGGGACATAACTACCTAGATCCATAAGATATCATTTATCGCTATTGAATCAATACATATCCCAGTCCCATTTGGGAAGCATAATAGAATACCCCAAACATCACCCCTTCCTTAGAAAACTGGAGCACTAGAGAACTAAAAAAGATCCCCTTAAGATAGAAAAACACTTCTTGAAATAGATCACTCCACACAAAAACATTATCCTTTTAGTTCAATGTTGGCAATGGGGCATCAAATCAATAGAAATAGAGTACCAACCTCCAATAATAGCCTATGAGACAAAGAAAACTGTTAACCATAGCTAGATTCTTGGGTGATTTCCAAGAAACAACCGCTTCAAACATCGATGGGTCTACTACAACACCCTATTGATACCCCACATTCCCAATTAAATGAACCTATCATGCCTAGAATGTACACTGGGATAACATTCCATATAGTTGGTGGTGTTGATGAGCATGAAAGACAATTCTAAAACGCTCAACATTCTCATCATATGACTTTGAGTAGATTATGATTTCATCAATGAATGTGATTATGAAACAACCTAGAAACTCATAGAACATGGAGTTCAAGAATCCCATGAATACATATGGAGTGTTCATAACACTGAACGACATGAATACAAACTCAAAGATCCCAAACCTACACCTGAAAGAAGTTTTCTAGATAAAAACCTCATTTATCCTTAACTGTTGATATTTATACCATATATAAATATTAGAAAACCAACTTTCTCCTCATAGTTGGTTTAAATTATTGTCTATCCTAGTAAGGGGATACTGGTTATTAATTGTCACATGATTCAACCACTAGAGTCTATGCACAACCTTAGACGATTGTCATCCTTTTTAGAGAACAACACTGGAGAACCCAAAGATGACACACTAGACTGGATAAAAGCCTTTTGTATTATATCATCTATATAAAACCTTAACTCTTGTAACTCAAAAAGTTTCATCTAATAAGGATCTATCAAAATTGAAGAAGCATCGGGCTGTAAGTCTATCCTGAACTCAACATCATGTTGAGGGGGTAGCATCACAAACTTATTGGGGAAAATATACAGAAGCTTCCAAATAAAAATGGAAACGTATTCCATTTTATCATCCACTGATCCCACTAATAGCTCATCCAATAATGAGAGATGGGAATCCACTGACTATCCACCTAACAACCCCACTCACCAATGAAAACCAGATGTTGTCCATCAACATCTAAAAACATGACTCTCCTTTAGAATAAGTTGATAAAATTTAATACACAATAAAAATAGCTGATTTGAAGGATGAAATCATATGGATTCATCAATATTAATAAATGATTCCCATGGGACTGATGCAGTCCCATCATCAATCTACACCCCCAGAACACATCAAATAAGCTAGTCTGACCTTTGACTCTCATACTCTACCCCAGGGCATAGGAATCCTCTCTAAGTATATCCCCATATCATGACATAGAGTGGGTGAAAAAAGAGAGTGCCATGCTCTTAAATCAAATAATACAAGAAAATTGGTATTAATCAAACTAATCGTACCTTTGACAATCTCTGGCCT
This sequence comes from Viscum album, assembly GCA_963277665.1. NCBI lineage: Eukaryota > Viridiplantae > Streptophyta > Magnoliopsida > Santalales > Viscaceae > Viscum > Viscum album. The sequence goes on along the minus strand of OY728151.1, from coordinate 998,721,292 downwards.
CGCTAGAACTACTACCTCTACTACTGCATCTGACCTTGTCCAGCTCCTCTTCCTCTCTGTGGACAACCAAATCTAGGACCATTTTCAGGTCAAAGTCCCTAAGCATGATGGATGTCCTGAGGTCAGCCTATACCTGCTCTATCTCCCCCCAGTAGAGTAAAAACCTATTTTCCCTGCTATATAAACTGTCTCACCAGAAACTACTGCTAAGGATGATGCTGAACCTATCCACCACCACTAAACTAAGCTCGAACAGCCACTGGGTTGAAATTATAAAGATGGTCTTGAACCCTATAGAAGAAACACATCGTCCCCAAGCCCAAGGGAAATGCATGAAGGCCTCTAGTACCAGAAGGCTAGAAAGGAGGCTCTGACAGCCATCTCTATACCAGTTGAAACTTCAATGGCCCTGGCGCCTGAGATCTTTCACTACCAACTCTACCTCTTCAATAACTATGTTGGCTCCCCTATCCTGGTATTCCTCCACATGATTGAATCCTCTCAATCACCACTTCCTTCTTATGAACCTCTAGATACATTGGAAAATTAAAAGGTGTAATATCATTATGGGTAGAATAGAAAATTTCTCCCTCAAGACATCTTTCACAAGACTCGTCATCTAAAAAAGGATCTATAGAGAATTTTAGAAGGTCCCTGGACATGATCCAAAGCTCCTTCACCAACATACTCCCCTAATTATGGGAGAGTATCTCATTCCTTTTCTCATCATTCATGTTTAATGAAAGTAACTCCTCTCGAAATCCTTATGGAGCTCAACCCACAATACATCTACCTCATTCCGCTCTCCCAGATATAGCATCCACCAGAGACATGCATCTCCCTACGTATTACTAATTTTTAAAGGGACTTAGTGATCTCGAGTTCCTCTAGCTATCTCTTTGTATATTCATCTGAAACACTGGCCTCATACTTTCCCAAAGATTACCACTATAAAGAAGTCAACATCCTCTACCCCTGATCATCCTCCTCAGCTAGATCAACCCTACGGTGATCAACTAGATCAACCCACTAAACCTCCATCGCCTGATGTACATGTGGACAATAACTAGGGTCAATGTATTATAAGTAAACAAGAATTTACTAATCTATATTAGTATGAAATTTTATTTAAAAAAATCATCAGTTTCATTTGTTTAATCCATTTTAACATTCCCAAAACAACCCAATTCAAATAAAAACACAAGATATTATAATGTGTTTACCTCTCCTAGGTCACTACCCTATAAGTAGGTTCGCCTTACTTAGTTTTTCAATAAGCTCATATTTCATGCACTAGATCATAGGGGGACCTAAAATTATGTTTTCTAGTCAGTATCCCTAGCCTATATCATGAACCAAGGTCAACTAGAACTATTTTCATACCATTCCATGAATTCCTCATTGTGCCTAACTCTAAACTCCATACTATCTCTCAAACATTACCTCTGATACCATTCTATCCTGACCTCACCCTCCATAGATACTCATCTTGGGCTGGAAATACATAAAGGGAGATAATAACCCTCGAGTCCCACATCCAGTAGGCCCAAGGATGTAAACTAACAACAAGGGTGTGAAAATATCACAATTTGGGAGGCATTACCCTTTACAAAAAACAAAATTGGGAGATAATATGGTCCATCCACAAAATAACTCTAGGATATATATATATATATAAGATAAATCCATAAAACCATCCAAAAAGAATGTTTAAAATAAAATTTTTACAAATAAAAAAATCTCCAAAGTAAATACCCAAAAGTAAATCTGATAAGTGACACAACAACTGTCAAGATCTGGGATAGTAAGGTCCATAACAGTCTGAAAAATCCTCTTGGAAACCTAAAAATAGTTTTATATACGTAGTGTGGTTATATAGGTATACTCACTAGGAAAACCATAGTCTCTCATGCACATGTGAGGGAAGCATGCTAATGATCCTGTGAGAAAACAATGAAGCCAAACATCACCTAATAGGTATACTAACCATATCAACCTCACCAAGACATGATAACCAAATAATTAAAGTCAAGTAATATAATATATTTAAATAAAATTGATGTTAGGGTACCTCGCACCACATTACCACTGATTAGCCTCCCTCACACCCTAATGAAAAATGTCCTGGCGCTCCCACTTCTTCTAAACATACCACATCATATCCCACTGACACACACCTAGGACCCGCAACACATCCCCCCCCCCCCACACCTAGTCCTCACAACACATCTCGCCCACACACACTGGGCCTTCCCCACACATCCCGCCCACACACACCTGAGCTTCACAACACATCACATCTCATCCCGAAGACACCGAGGAAATAACATCACAACTCATCCCGAAGAAACCTAATAAAAAAAACCACATCACCTGAAGAAACCTGGGATATCTCATCTCACCACATCCTACCCAAAGAAACTTGGTTCTTCTCTATCTAGAAGAGGCATCAGGGATGAAAAGATGGTCATCCATCCATCCTCCCATAGGGATGTTGGGAAAGACACCCTCACATGACTATGTGGGTGTTCATCACATAGTGTTCAACATGGGTGGGGTGTGTGTAGAAATAAAAAATAATATAAGTATATTCATATATTATATCAAAAACTCATGCCAAAACTATGGGTTCTCAAAAAAACAACCAAATAACAACACTTCCACCTTCTATACTACCTCTAAATGAACAACACCACACCACTAGTCATAAATCCCATTCCACATTCTTAGCCAATTTATTTTACCATTTCCATTCCATTAACCAAGCCAACCCAAGCCATTAACAGATTTAATAGTCAATTATTTATTCATTCCATTACTACCCCATGAAACTAATAAGAAAAACACACAATAGGCAACATAGTAAAAGTAATTTCAAAAGGTGAAGAGCCAAATAAATTAAGATTAATACGCATTAAAGACAAATCATTCCATGACCTTTACATTTAACACCCATTCAGGATATATAATATATAGATATATAGGTATGGTTTGAAGCTTTATATATGTAATTAATGGTAAAGCACCCATACCAATACTACAGTACAACAAGTTTCATAGCCCTGCTGCACAATAATTCTCATCCATCCCACAATCAATAAATCTCTCAACCTTAGATTACATTACACCACCCAAACCATACCAGAGAATACAACCGTTCTCATAACCATAATACTACAAAAATCATAACAAAACCACACATCACATCACCCCACATATCAACACAAAACAAAATTTCATATTTTACAAGGGATCCTTTATTTAATTCAACTTGATAATTCAGGGGTTATCCCAAAAATTGTATGCTTCTAGGAAACTAATTAATTATCCAAATATACATGATTAACCAATTTCTATATATAAGTGTCCAAAAAAACAAACCACATGCATTCCATAAATAATTTAGTGATCAAACAAATCCCCCAACGTCCATGATTTTTAGTGGGTCATCATGCAAGTATAATTCTCAATATCACAATCATAATATCAAAACTAAAAAGGTATGAAAATAACATCCCCCTACCCCTTTCAATTTCATTTAAATGATTCTTATCTTTCATTATCCTGGAACAACCATGATCCTTAGGTTAAAAAAATTACGTCCATCCCACCATATGTACAATGAATATAAATAAAAAAATCATAACTCATTGGGGTTTCAATGATCTTCACACAATAACGGGCCACACATAAGATCTTTGATCACCTCTTTTGCAAGATCTTCATCCATCTGAGGATTTCGCGGAACCACTACACCAACAAAAATTGATGAAAATATCATTTAGAACCATGGGATATCAATCTTCATCACAGGGAAAGAACAAATAGTAGGGGAAAGAGACTAAACCTTAAGAAACCACAAGAACAAAGGAAGAACACACCTTATATCAAATATGGATTTCTATGAATCAAAGGAGGGATGATAAGAATAAATACTTGGGTTTGGAATCATCAAAATGTTGATTAGGGGTTTTCAGGTCACCTGGGGTTGAGGGAGGGTCACTATAGCTATAGGGTTTGATAATCCTAGTGGCTGAAAAAATAATTAAAAATAACAGTAGTGGGGGATTAAATGACTTGAAATCTTGTTTCATTTCGTGTAATGCCTCAAGGCTTGTTTTCACCAAAAAACCTATCACCTCTTGATTTATTTTATTTTCTTTAAACCTGAATCATAAAATTTTGTGAACCACCAAACGAATTCCATGAAACCAAATTTCACATTGTTTACTCTACTTACATGACATATAACCTATGTACCAGCTTTTCTATACCACTAACTCCTACAAAAACTCTTGGATCCTCCTTCGAACAACTTCAACACCCAAAACTGACAAAGTAACATACTAGGAGAACACAACTTATTACATCTAAAGTGTTCAATTATTCTTTTCAATTTTTAATTATGTATTTCATTTTATTCATGATTGTTATATGTTTTTATGATAATATATTTCATATGTGGTGGGACCACAAGGTGAATCTATTTTATTTAATGTTTAATTAATTTAAACAGACCACAATTTATCAAATGATTGTAATAGATCAATGATTAAAAATATATATTATGATAATAATGTGGGAAAATTTATAGGTGGAATTTAGAAATGTATAATATAAAATAGAAATTAATGAATTCATAAATTAGATATTTGTCAATGTAAAATATTTTATTATGGAAAAAACAATATCAATTTCCCTTGGTAATGTAACTTGATGTATGAACCTCCCACACACTCCGAGTGAGACATATCTACTTTTCTGGTGTTCCAGATTCATTAGTTTCTCCCTCTTTGCACGATACCTCCATGTACAACTCTATTAATTTTGGAACCTTGTCATGTTGTGCTACTAGTTCCTCCATGTACATCTAGGATGATAATTTTCTATATTATTATGTCGAGGACTCACCAACATCATATTTCCATATGTAAAAGAGTATGTGTTTCTTGTATGATCCCATAAAGATGATGGAAATGGTCTAGAAACTTTAAAAAAGGCACCATATTATATACTATCTATCGAGTACTTAAAATGATATGATATCCTACCCAGGCCCCATGTCCTCAATGATTTGGGAAACATTGGATGAGATAAATACAATATAGGACACCATATCTATTATACTAGATCTTATACATATTGATTACAATCCACTCTATGATTTATAGGATATTATTCTTATTGTGATTGATCAACTTCTTATAGTGATGGATCTTATGAAGGATCCTATGAAAGATCCTCTCTCGTGTATTTTAGACCCAATCCTCATCTTGGTTTTCACCTCTATCATCTGGCTAGTGCTGCTAGTGGTAGTGTCTATCCATCATCCCCATATTTCTCCTAACATACATATGCATCCCAAACTTACTATATGGGAGAATGTGGATTAGTATATTCTAGTTGTTCATCATCATATAATATATTATATAAGCAACAATAAGAATTATTGTGAGCCACTAGATCTTCATAAATGATGTACACCCCGACTTCAGTTTCTCTGAGCCGGTGCTGAATTATGCAATTTAATTTTTTTTATAAAATAAAATGAATAATTACACAACACATTACACAACATAAGATATTTATTGGTCTAGGTTTTGGAGAATTATATACAACTATCACATTTCCTCAAAACTGTACAAAAATAAACTTCAATGTGCTAGCTCCACAAATAAAAGTATTTCACTGGTAAATCTATTATACCTATAAAAATGAATTTAAAACACGTGTTGATCATTTAAAATGCCCAGTAAGGATTTTCAAATTCTATGGATAAATTCTTTTAAAAAACTTCCTTGAAATAAAATACATACTTTAAATCATTTTTCTAAAGAAAAAATAAATTTCTCATAACATGTCATCATCATTTTTCGAGAGTTACTAAATCCATTTTTAGGAGAATCCAATGCTCAAAAATTTCTATAATTATTTATAAGTTAAATATAAAATGCATAATAAAATATGAACGATACTTCGATTAATATTCATTTAATTCCACTTAAAAGGTAGATAATAGCCATACTTAATTATGTACAACATACTGGGGGGGTTCAAAGACAAATTGTCACATGAAATAATACTTTTTTAGATTTTTCACATAAAACAATATCAATTATCATTTAACAAATAATTTCAAACCATGAAATGATAGATAAATTTCAAACCATTGTTTATAGATTGGAAACAAAAAATTAATCTCTATTAATAAAATAATTGTTATTCATATAAATATATTCATAAATATAAATCATTATTTCTTTTATATTTGAAAATATAATTTTGAGCATCACATAGAAAGAATAAAACTGGTTAAATAAAGCCATATAAGTGTTCATAAGAGAACGATTCTTAACCTTGGATATTATTCTAGTCAAATAATCTCATTGAAAATAAATTAGTAGATTCATAATGAGGGAATTCATAATGAGGTACATCATAACCATACTATCAAGGCCTCGTACCAAGACCATATATAAATGGGTAAAAACTGAAAATAGTTTGTCTCATGAGACCTACCAATTCATCGAGGGGCTATAGTGGGCATTTCCTATCACATGATAAGTCCAATGCATTCCTTGAGGGATTTTATAATGTGGGAAATCATTAACCATACTATCAAGGCCTCATTCCAAGACACTAGTTTGTCTCATGAGACTTACTGATGCACCTAGGGACAATAGTGGGGCCCACCCATCACTTACTATGTCCAATGCATTCCTCTTATGAATGAGGTTAAACCTAAACATCATCTAATTATGAAATTTAAATAACATTCCCCAATATGTAAACATAATCACTAACCATTATGAGTAATGAATTGAGTGGTATTAAAATATCCCGTCAAACTAATCATAAAGTGTTCAATGAAATATCATAAAAGATTAATCTCATACTTGAAATAATTGTCTTTATTTATAATGAACAAATAACAAGGACAATGAAAAAAATGCAGACATGCTCTATAAAATGCATGGAATGTCATTTATAAATTAGATGAAAGCCATTTCTATTTATGCATGACATGTATGGATGAGAAGAAACACTTTTTCACATGAAATGACAATAGTATCACATAAAATGGTACCATTTAGAGATTCACGTAAAATAATATTCTTAACATAAATATATTCAGGGGGAATTTTTGAAAATTAAGTGTTAACACATAAAATATTAACCTATATACATGAAATAATCTATAATTTCGAAATAATATCTCTTTTGAAATTTTACAGTATAGAGTAACAAAACAAGGTTTTATTATTGTTTTCCATGTTATATCAAGAATTATAATCATATAGGTTTTAGGAATTATGTTTTTAAAACAAAACCTTAATCTCATCTATTTTGAAAATTGAAGCTTATATGTGTATATATACATATATATACATATAGTTGTGTGTGCATGTGTGTGTATGTAAAACAACATAGCTTGATCAAAAATAATTAATCCCTTATGTACATCAGTTTTTGAAATAATGATTAAGATAGAAACCCTTAAATCACATATATATATACTGAAAATAATAAGTTATATGTGTGTATATATGCATATACACACACAAACACACACACACACACACACACACATATATATATATATATAACTCTTTGTATAATAACCATAATTTGATAAACTAAAATACACCATTACTTGAATTATATTTAAAGAGGGTTTTTGGGCTTCTGGAAATTCGAGCAGCAAGAAGATGGGGGAACATAGGTGGTGACGTTTGAGTGCTATTGTGGTGAAAATAGGGTTTATATATATAATGTAACCTAAGTTTAAATTAAAAAAATCTAATTGAAAACATATTTAAATAATGTAGTGATAAACAACATTATCAATTGAAGAAAAATCATAACTGAATCGGATTGAAAGACAAAACAAATATATAAAATAGAAACCTATAGGGGAATCTGATGGGGTTTGGTTTAGAATAAAACCAACCATGTTGGACTTGTGGAAAAATGAAAACTAGCTGGGACCTAGGGTGGAGATGGGAGGTTCATCATAGGGAATTCATGGAGGAAGAAGCTAGCGGTTGACCTATTGAACGATGCAGACCAGTACAGCATGGACAGGTTGAGGTGTGAATCATCGAGGGATAAGGAAAAAATGGATTGATGGTTGAGATGGACTGATTTTGATCATATAACCATGATTAATCCTATTAGTAGCCTATTTTATGACAAAAATGGGTTTTAGTATGAGATAAAATGGGGGAAAACCCGGATGAAATGGGGACAAATCAAATGGATACAAAAAACGCTAGCATTTTTAAGGATGGGGTCTTATCAGAAAAGGGAAGGGGATGGTCCAGATCATCCATTGCTGGAACGGGCATCCAGGATTAGATCTTGTAATTTTTTATGGAAATTGCATCCCACATCGAAAAGAACCATTTTTGAGGGTCACCTTATAAGGGTGGATGTGGGTGACATTCCTCGAAATCACAAACACACACACACAATCTAGCAGCCTTATACATGGGCTATGCGAGCTTCACATAACCTATACCTGGTCCGATTCTTGGTACGACCACACTTGGGTAGATTCCTCCCACATTATACATAGGTTGACACCTATTTTTGTTCCATCTATTCTTGTGGGGGTACTTACACAAATTTTTAAAAAAAATCAAACATGAGAAAATAATATATATATAACTATACATTCATACACACATTTTTAAACCATTATTATTTTATTTTATTTTATTAAAACACAAATAAAAATTGATTAAACTATCATAAAAGTAATAATTTTATAAAAATTAATTTAATCATAACTAATACTTTGTAAATATCACATATCTAAATATATATATATATATATACACACATATATTTTAAAACTATTCTCCTTTAAAATTAGTTTTTCACTCCTATAAAATTATTTTTATTAAATTCATGGGATATAATACCAAATTAATAATTTAAAACATTTCATGTCATTGATTTCATTATTTGAAATTATTATTTACAATTCACTATAAATAATTAAAACACCCAACAGTTATAAACTACAACGGTCAATAAAATTAAATTCCACCAGCTATTTTTTACAACAGCCATATAATCCATATAAATACACATCTAAGGTATTTCCAAAAAATTAGAAATTAGTTCTTGCCTAATGTTTCTCTATATTATTTTGACTCTTAGAGTTTTTTCTATATTTCTTTTCATAATATTTTTATTTATGACAAGTTCAGGGGATACACACGACACATTCAGTGTACTTGATTTACTTGGTGGTCTTTTAGTTATCCTATTAGGTCTTGTAATGGGGTTTCTATGGTAGTGGTGGACTTTCAACCATGTAATGAATTAATTTATTAGTATTATATTAAATAAAATGTTTCTCATATTTTTTTATTCCATTAGTTCATTTAAATTATATTCATTTATTTTCATAAAATAATAATAATAGGTACATAAATAAAATTAATAATAATTACACCATTGAAACCTAGGTTTTTGGTTTTACACCCCCCCCCCCCCACACACACACACACACTCTCTCTCACAATTTGATCACACACATAAACCCATAAATTAATTTTTTTCAGGCTTCATTCTTGATGTTTCTACAAAAACAATTTAATTTTTTATTATTATTATCAAATATGACATATAAGAATTAATCCATACCTTTACCCAGTCAACCAACATGAGAAGATCCTTGATCTCCTTCCATTAAAATTGATTCCCAAGGTAGTTATAATTTCTTCAATCTATTTTTCCTAAATACATCTCGAGCAGCTATGATCAAACTTATGCATATAACAATAGATTACCCATAGAGAGGCATGGAAGGTGTAAAGCTCAAATTTATTAGAATGGACTTGGTTACAATATAACAGTTGTAATACCTTGTTTTATAAAGGTATGATATCATAAAATTATTCATACATGTTAAAGTTCAAGACTTGAAATAGATAGGTTGTACAGAGGTCACCCTCCTCTGCAACTTCTCGTAATTTCCCATATGGCCAGATAATTTTCAAACATAGAGAAACATTTGAATATACATTTATATTATTTCTCTTTATGTGTATATAATTTAATTTTTTCACACTCCATAATTAATTAGACATAGCTAAATCCTTGAAATAATCAAAGGATATTTTAGGTGTTTGATATCTAGTAAAGGTGTTTGTAGAAAAATTATAGGTTTTGGAATGGATCATAAACATCATAACACGATTTAACAATTATAGTTTCAAGTAAATAAGTATGAATAGATAGAATATTTGTTGGTTATCTCTTGTCTTACATCTGAAAAATAAAAAAAATGAAAGAATTTTTATAAGAAACATGTGCTTTAAATTTTAATTTGTTCCAATTTTATAACATTATAAGAACCCGGTTTTTCACTCAGATATGGATCCATTAAATTTTAGTCTAAATATTTACATTGTACTTAATATGGATTCCCAGTAATTTAGAAAAGGTATCGGGGGTTTATAGAGAATTTTTAGATCCCAGAATACATCTTTTTGGGAAAACTAGATAGGTCGCACGTTTAACACATGGTTGGCACATGGTTTGGATAACTGAGGAGATAGAAATTTCCAGACAGAACCACTTCACATGGATTATTCATATCCATGTAGTCTAATTGTACAATGTTCCCTTCTACCCAGAAAACCTCACACAGTTTGTGCATAGTTTTCAAACTGTGCAGATAAACCGTATACAGGCCATTTTTTGGGTAAATATAAAAAATTTCCCTTAATGATCTTTTAACCTCTCTTCATATTCCCTAATACAAGATTATATAGGATTAACCTATTTCTATCTCAAATTGGGACTTTTTTAAGATCAAAGCTACGTATTCAAAGATCTCTTTCATCATGGATTCATTCAATCTTCCATTCATCACGTTGGATGCGCAACAGTAAGTACTCGAGTCCTCTTGAGTCGTTATCCTATTCTATTGCTCTTTACTAAGTTATTGGGGTAAGAGAGTTTTACTCTTTTTTATAGATCTACTCTGATCTGATCCAAATCAAGATCCAATATCAAAGGATATGGATCATACAACTCTATTATTTGTGGTCTATAACTCATCTCTAAAGTTTTTTTGATTTGGGATTTGTTGTGTGGGTCCACTAATTTCATCGGGTATCATTTATAGAATTAATATGTCATGTGTATAATTTTTATAACCATATTAAAATTATCTTTCTATATATGTGATTAATTGTTGGTGTTTATGACCACAACTCCATCCCTTCTATGTGGAAGGTTATGCTATAATTTTTTGTTAGTGTTTTTACATGTTTTCTCCACCGTTCGGGCGTCCCTTAGATTTAACACTCTAAGGGTAAGATTTTCTATATTAATTGGATTGATTTATATTATTAATTACATAATGAAATGAAACATGTGTGCATACCACTTGACCTATCAAAGGTAAGTGATTTAAATTTATAATTAAATTTGAATGATTAATTGGTTTCATATTCATAGAACCCCTTACAACCTTAATGGAAGGTAGCGGAATGAACCTTGAATATGGAATATGCCTTAAATGGATTAAATGGTGGCATGATACTTTTCATTGACACACTAATGAAAGTTAGGGCTTGAACCAATGGTTGCATACTACTTGAACATATCACACTAATTAAATGAAAGGATTGAACCAAATGACATATTACATGACTTTATACTTAAACAAGAATGGCTTGACTCGATCTTGGCTTGGATTCTGATTGTAGAATTCCATCATCACTCAGGAACCCCATTTCAATTCAATGATTCGGTTTGTTTAGGTTGAAACCCACCTAGATCCCAATCCTTGTCTATTCTTGGATGTCTTGTATGACACTGTAGGATCCCTTTATATTAGTATAAGATTCCTTTGATACACTCCCTAAATCCAACATTAACAAGTAGGTTCAATGGTTACTGCCCATAGGGCCCTATCTTTGCTTAGCCCCATTTACCTTGTTTGGTCACCTTGGACGTGGTAAGAACCTCATTATGGAATGCCTTGGATTGTGCTCCTTAGATTAAACTCTTACCCCATGAAAGGCTACTTTTCTTACTCAGATGGAAACTCTTGATGTCTATGTAACATTGGTTATCACCTTGGGACTTCATTATTAAATATCATAAATCATGGTTTCCTTGTTACATCTTAAAACCCTAAATATTTATACTATCATGCGGTGATGTCGATTTTGAATATGCCTCACATGAACTATAAATATGAATTGGTAATTACTTAATTAAATGAACTGGTTACATGTTCAGAGACCATCTGAGGGATGAAGCATGTAGTTGGGTATTTAGTTGCATTATATTTCATTACATTATATATGAATGCTTTCACACTATTACAATTCCATTACATGGTCCAGATGTTATAGACACCATTTTTGGTGGCCCACTAAGATTTATCTCACACCCTTTCTGGGTGTCGTTTGGTACCCGAGGTAGATTTCATGGTTTCAGGTGTTGACAAATGGAAGTATACAGCTTCAAACACTTGATTGCTTTCTATTTAGGATGAAGTTTGATAGCAGATGACCGAGACAGATCGTGAGATGCTTGGGATAGTATTATGTTTCCTTTACACTATTGTGGAACATGTTATGTATGATGTCTTGTATCCATGTTTTAATTTTTTTAAATTTCCATGACATATCATCAGTTGTTGAATTCTATTCCATTTGTTTTCATTATTGTTATTGATGTCTCTATTTTTCATTGTGCCTTTTGTTTACTTATATTGCTTCCACTTTTTACAATTGTTTAATTTCACCCAATTTGATAAACTTTTTTAATGACAACATAGTCTCCCCATGGACACACCCTAGGCCCTCTCTACTAGTCTGAATCCTCTGTTGTTCAGGGAAATTCATTTAAGGCCATGTGGCCCACCAGGCTTGGGGAACCCATTTAGTGGAATCCAGGTATAGGACGTCACAAAGTGGTATCAGAGGAGTTTTCTTTTCTTAATTTACTATTTAAAGACTATATAGAAGATTAAAAATGCTTGGGACTTGGTCATAAGACATTCTTGGGAATCACGAACCCATGTTTGGGGTAAAAACCATGTTTCTTAAAATCATAATTGTTGTTATAATTTTTCCTATTATATTTTATATTATTTCACCATTGGGTGAGGCCCATGATGTGTAGTGTTGTTTATTATTACTATGTTTGAATATTTTCTTTTATCTTTGGCCTGATGTTATTAGGGAAATGATTACATGCATCATTATAGGCACATAGATTTCATATTCCATACATATTTCCTGGTCATATAGGTTTATTTTACTAATTTGTATTTCTTTATATGCTTGTAATTTTTTAGTGATGTTGTGATATTTTCTTGTACATGTATTACTCTTAGTGGAGATTGAGTGATTTATTATCTCAATTCATGAGGTGTATGGGACATCATGGGTTGGGGTGAGTAATTTACCGATTCGATCTATTATGCTAAAAATTAATGGGTGTTGTTTCAGGTGATAGGTCTATGGGAACTGATTCATTGTAAATGGATATCCATTATAAAGTGAATCATGAAATCTAAAATGAATTGGTTTCACATCTTTATCTCTCCATGTCATGTTTATGAAAGTTAATGAGTGAACCTAGAAATTAAATAAAAAATGTAATGAAACATATACTTGATAACTTACTAATTATTATCTGTTTAAGTGGGTAGTTGGGGTAGTTTACCTTGGGTAGTGAGTTTTATTACATTCATATTCTGCTAGTCATACTATATTTCTTCTTAATCTTGTTCTGAGGCATGTGATTGGAATTTTTAGAACAATTTTACCAAGACTTCCTCGTGTTGTATGCTAGGGAGGTGGTAACGACCATGCTCTAGACATGGTGTTCACTAAGCCGACAGTCATACCTCTAAGTTTTCCACTTGAGGCACCACCTTCTAAACCTGATTTGGGCATCGATTCCCATTTTTGTGATAGTTTACTACATCTGATGTAGTCTATCCATGATTCTCCATAGCTTTCACCTACAATGGATAATCTGACTAGTGAATTCCATCAGCAACATCTTCCTACCTTTTCAGGGTATGGTGGTCTGCAGGCTACTAATTCTTGGCTATAATCCACCCTATATATCTTTGATAACATGAATATTCCTCCATATCAAATGGTCAAGTTTTCTACTTACATGATTCAGGATTTGGCCAAGCATTGGTGGGATGTGATTACCCAGGCTGATCGTCATCAGGTTATGTTATGGGTTTATTTTCAGATTGCCTTATATGATTAGTTATTTCCTCATATTCTAAGAGATAAAAATTCTAGAGAGTCCATTCCTCTCGAGCAGGGTTCCATGTCAGTTATGGAGTATTCGGTTCATTTGAAGGAGTTTCAGTGCTTTGCACCTCCTCTTGACAGTGAAGAGATTTTGCATTCTAGATGCTTTGAGGATGCACTCTAGTACGCCATCTATACGCAGGTGAATGTGTTTCTCCTACCTTTTTTTTGAGATAGTCAATCAGGCTCTTATCACTGATCACATCCTATTGGAAGGAAATATTATAGGGTTTAAAGGATAAGTGTCAGGGCAGGCCAGTAGCTCTTCCGGTGGCAGGAATAATTCCCTCAAGGTTTGTCATCAGGGCAGTGACAACCAGGGTGTTTGTTTTGACATATCTAATGTTTTTCATTAATGTGGAGGATGGGGGAATTTAGAGCCTCAGTTTCATAAAGACCCATTGGAGTGTTGGGATTATGGATGTATGGGGAATATCAATAATTTTTTTAGGACCTTTCCACCAACATCGGGTGGAAAATGATATACACCTATTCCACCTTCAAGAGCAGGCTCTTTTACATTGCATTAGGCAGTGAGTTGGAATAGAACTACTAGGTCTGGCTGAGGAAGAGGTTGTGGTCATGGTAGTCAGGCCCTAGATCACCAGTAGTGCCAATAGAGTAGTTATGATCATGGTAGTCCATCTATTTCATAGGTCTATGGATCAAGTTAGTTTCACACACTACAGCCAATACCTGAGGATCAAGATGTGGGACTATCTATAGTACGATATATTATTCTAATAGCCACTATTATTGTATCTACTTTATTTGATATGGGGTGCTTCGAACTCTTTTATCTTTGTATATATCATGGAGAGTCTCAGAATAGAGATATTGTATTACTATAGTGTAATGACCCTAGATATGTCATTTGGGGTATGAACGGAGGGTATGATCCAGTGTAGGGATTGCCCCCTTGAGGTAGGTAGTTATCCTTTCTTATGGAACCTCTTTGTTCTCGAGAGGATGGGATTAGATGTCATTTTTGGGATGGATTAGTAGGTTCACTTTCATGATTTTTTATACTACTATCACTGCCGGGTATCCTTTTCATCACCATAGGGTAGAAGTTATCTACACAAGGGTGAGTGAGATGTCCATGCTATTAGATCTAGACCAGAGCATCATGGGCTAAGTGGAGTGATTTCCCAGATCGGAAATCTCTTCATGGAGGATCCAAGTTTACAACAATATGATTTTCCCCTAGTAGTGGATCTCTTCAGGGATGTCTTTCCAGAGGATTTTTCTAGATTACCACCTAAGAGAGAGGTAGAGTTTACAATTGATCTTGTTCTAGGAGTATCTCCGGTGATCATTCCTTTATATAGGATGGCACCTATAGAGCGTCAGAAACTCAAGAGGTTGTTAAAGGATTTATAGGGAAAAGGTTTTATATATCCCAGTACATCCTCTTGGATTTCACCTACACTTTTTTCTAAGAAGGAGGATGGAACCTTACATCTATGTGTGGATTACAGAAGATTGTTCCAGCTTACGGTCATGAACAGTTATCTAATTCTTCAAATAGATGATCTTTTTTACCAGATTTATGGAGAAAAGGTCTTCTATAAGATCAACGTGAGATTGAACTATCATTAGGTGCGAGTCATACCATCATACATACCTCGTACAGCTTTCCATATTAGGTATGGTCTGTATGAGTACCTTTTTATGTCGTTCAATATTATGAAAACACCAACCATTTTCATGGATTTGATGAATAGATTTTTCCAACCCTATATGGATTCTTTTTTCATGGTATTTTTGGATGAGTTCATGGGGTATTCTCACACTCGTAGAGACCATGAAAAACATCTTGAGGTCATTATGAGTACAATGATAGAGCCTCAGCTTTACACCAAGCTTGCTAAGTGACAATTCTAAATCAAAAAATTACACATCTTGGGTCATATAATATCTAAATCAGTAGTATATGTTGACCTATAAAAGGTTAGTGTTGTAGTTTCATGGAAGAAGTCCAAGAACATGTTTGATATACAGTGTTTCTTGGGGCTTGATAGATATTACATAAATTTTATACAAGACTTCTCACATCATGCATCACCTCTTACTAGATGTACAAAGAATGTTTTCAAGTTCATATGGTCAAAATCATGTAAGAAAGACTTTCAAGAGAAGATAGGTTGGCTTATTATGACACCTATTCTAACTCTTTAGAAGCCAGGTATTGGTTATACCGTCTTCGGTGATGCATTCAGGATTATCCTATGAGAGAAGTACTGATGCAAAAAAAGATAGACTTTTTGTGTATGGGTCTTAGAAGTTAAGGCCTCATGAGAGAAATTAACCAATGCATGACCTTGAGCTAGTAGCAGTTATCCATGCCTTACATTGTTGGAGACATTATCTATTGGTTGAGCACTTTTTTGTGTACACGAACCTAACCTCAAAAATATCTTTTCATAGCATGGATTGAACCTCAAACAGAGGAGATGGGTCGAATATATACAATCCTTTTATTTTGAGCTTCCTGTCATGCCTGGGAAAGTCAATTTGGTTGTAAATGAACTGAGTTGGAATAATCATACACAGGTTGTATGGGAATCCAGTGATGAATGGAAATTAATGTCCCTCTTTTTTTATCTTTATAGGAAGTTTTATGATAGTCACGATAAATCTTATCTCCCATCCTTAATAGTTACCTCTTCACAACATGAGAAGGTAAAGAGTATACAGTTTTCATATCTTTAAGGCTTGGTTCTCCGTGAGAGTATATCAAGAGATAACCCACCTCCAAATTGGTTTTATGATAGAGAAGACATCATGCGTCTACATGGATGTGTGTGGGTCCCTATAGATATGAGATAGGAATTGATGAAAGAGTCACATGCCTATTAGCAGGTAATTCATCTAGGCATCTCGAAGATGTATCGAGATATATGATGCAATTATTGGTAGTATGGGATGAAACGTTAAATAGCAGGCTTTATCACTAGGTTTTCTACCTATTAGCAGGTGAAGGCAGATAACTAGAGACATGCGGGCTTATTATAGCCACTTCTTGTCCCGGAATGGAAATGGGAAGATATTGATATGGATTTCATAGTAGGATTACCTAGGTCACCTAGGGGTAGCGATGATATATGGGGAGTCATTTCCTGACAAAAAAAATTATCCCACTTCATTTCTATTCAAGATACTTTCTTGGTTGATGATATGGGAAGACTGTATGTTCGTGAGATCATATGACTACATGTAGTTCCATGTACTATCATTTCAGATAGAGATGCTCGTTTCACGTCACGGTTCTGGCAGGGATTGAAAAAGGCTATGGGGACTTATGTGATTCTAATCATAACCTTTCACCCTCAGACCCATGGAAAATCATAATGGAAAAAAAGGTTCTATAGGATATTCTTTGAGAATGTGTCCTTGATTTTGGTGGTTCATGGGTGAAGAATATCCCTCTCGTTGAGTTCTCCTATAATAAAAACTTTCAGGTGAAAATTCAGATGACTCATTTTGTGTCCTTATATAGTAGGTCATGATGTTCTCCCCTATGCTGGCTAGAGGCAAGTGAGGTAGTCCTACAAGGTCTTCGTCTCGTTCAGGAGACTTCAGAGTAAGTTCAGCTGATCAGAAAGTATATGAAAACGGCTCAGCCTAGATAGAAATCTTATGAAGATCTTTTTCGAAGACCTCTTGAGTTTGAGGTCGGGGATTGGGTTTTCCATTAGGTATCACCCAAGCTAGAGAATAGGTGGTTATGATGGTAGGGGAGTATTTCACCTCATTATGTAGGGAATTTTGAAATTCTAGAGATATTTGGGCCGGTAGCATATCATTTCCTAATACCTCAGAGGTATTGTTATATGCACAACATCTTTCATGTTTCATAGCTTCCCTAGTATCATGATGATCTGTCTCATACTTTTGATCCCAAATAATTTGAGTTAGATGCCAATTCTACCTTTGAGTAGTATCAAGTAAGCATCGTCAACTAGAGCACGAAGGCTCTATGAAGATATTATGTTCCTCTAGTATGAGTGTTGTGGTAGCATGGCCACATGTAGGATGAGTCTTGGGAGAGGGAAGCTAACATACATCCTCAGTGGTCGAAGTTGTTCTCAGATTGTGTTACTCCACCCTTGGAAGGTGAACTCGGAGATGAGTTCTTTTAAGGGGGGAAGATTGTAAGAACCTGGTTTTCACTCAGGTATGGATCCTCTATATTTCAGTATAAATCTTTAATTTTGACTTAATATAGATTCTAAGTGAAGTAGAAAAGGTATCGTGGGTGTCCAGGGAAATTTCGAAGCCCAGAACCCATATTTTTTTAAAACTAGACAGGTCGGATCGTTAGCACATGGTTGGAACACAGTTTGGCTAACTGTGCAGATTGAAATTTCTAGATAGAACCAATTTTTATGATCCACGCACAGTCGTGCGACCTAACCATGAAATTTTCCCTTATACCCAAAAAACCTCACATAGTTTGGGCATGGTTTTTCAAACTGTTCACAGGACCTTTTTTAGGTAAATTTACAAAATTTTCATTAATGGTCTAGTAACCTCTATCCATTTTTCCTAATCTGAGATTATGTGGGATTAACTTTTTTCTCTCTCAATTTGGGTACTTTTTAATATCAAAGTTAGGGATTCAAAGATCTCCTTTTTCTGGGATCCATTTGATATTTTGTTCATCACGTTGGATGTGCAATGGTGATTACTCAAGTCCTCTTGAGTTTTTCTCCTTCACTCTTTCTCTCAACTGAGTTATCGGAGAATGAGAATTTTCATCTTTTTTGTAGATCTACTCCAATATGAGACAAATCAAGGGAAAATATCGAAGGATAAGTATCATACAACCCTAAAGTGGGTGATCTATAACTCATCCCTAAAGTCCGTCGATTTTAGAGTTGTCATGTGGGGCCCGCCGATTTCATCGGGTGCCGTTTATAGAATTAATATAGTATGCTTATACTTATTAGAACTATATGGATATGCTATTTCCATGTATGTGATTAATTTTTTTCCATTATGACCACAACTTCATTCCTTCCATGTTGAAGGTCATTCCATAATTCTTGTTTAGTTTTTTGACACGTTTTCACCACCATTCAGGTGTGCCTTGAATTGACCACTCTAAGGGTAAACTTTTCAATATTAATTGGCCTAATTTATATTGTGAATTGCATAATGAAAAGTACTATGTATGCATACCACTTGTCCCGCCTAAGTTATATGCTTCAAATTGATAATTAAATTCGAATGATTAATTGGTGGAATATCTGTAGCACCCCTTACCACCTTAATGGAAGGTTGCAGAATGAACCTTGAATATGGAATATGCCTTAAATGTATTAAATGTTTGAAAACTACTTATACATGTCACACTAATGAATGTTAAGTCTTGAACCCATGGTTGCATACTACATGAACTTATCACACTGATGAATGACAAGGCTTGAACCCAAAAAAAATATTACATGACTTTATACTTAAATAGGAATGGCTTGACTCGAGTTCGCCTAGGATTCTGAATGGAGAATTCCATGAGCACTCAAGAACCCCATTATGATTCAAGGATTTAGCTTTCTTAAGTTGAGACCCACCTAGATCCCGATTCTTTTCTGTTCTTGGTTTCCTAGTATGACACGATAGGATCCCTTCATATTGTTAAAGGCTACCTTAGATACACTCCTTGGATCCAACATTGAAAATTAGGTGCCATGGTTACAGCCCATAGGGCCTTGTCTCTACATAGCCCCATTTTAACATGGTTGATCACCTTAGACTCGGTAGGTGACTTTTTGTGGAATTCATTGTATTACTCTCCTTGGATTATAATCTTACCCCATGCTAGGATACAGTTAAAACCGAGTTGGTGAACCTTGAGGTCTATGTTGCCTTGGTTATCACATTGGGACTTCATTATTAAATATCATAAATCACGGTTGCCTTATTACGTCTTTTAACCATTACTAATTATACTATCTCAAGGTGATTTTAGTGTTGGTTATGACTCACGTGACCTATAAACATGAATTGGTAATTACATAATTAAATGAATTGGTTACATGTTTAGACACTAGCCGAGGGATGAAGCAGGTACTTGGGTATTTAGTTACATTGTATTTATTTACTTTATATATCCATTCTAGAACACTATTACATTACCATTACATTAGTTGGATGTTATATCCACTATTTGGGGTGTCCCATTGAGATTTATCTCACACCCAATCTGGGCGTTGTTTGGTACCCGAGGAAGATTACATGGTTGCATGTGTTGACAAAGGGAATCATGCAACTTAAAACACTTGATTGATGATGTTTAAAATGGATCTTGATAGAAGATTACCGAGTCAGAGCTCAAGATGGTTGGGATAGTATTTTATTTCCTTTACACTATTTTGGAACATGTTTTACCTATTGTCTTGTATCTGTGATTTCCAATTTTCAAGTGACATGACATATCATCATTTTTTTAATGTTATTCAATTTTTGTAGGTATTGTTATTATTGTCTATATTTTCTGATGTTCCTTCTATTTACTTAAATTTCTTCTACTATTTACCTATGTTTACTTTCACCAATTGTGATACACATGTGTAATGAGGGAATAGTATCCCCTTTAACACACCCTAGGCCCTCACTGCTAGTCGACAGCTTCTGGAATTTAGGGAGATGCACTTGAATCAATGTGGTCCACCAAGATCAGGGAACCCGTTCAGTGCCATCCAGGTCCGGGACGTCACAAAAATTATCTAGAATGTTCCTTTGATAGAAAAATTAATACCTTTACCCCAAAATCTTAGAGTCGGTGCATTATTTTTTTAAATTGGCAGGATTACAAGGAGTCAAATACTGAAGGAATGATCAGTTTTGCAGTATTGTAATACCATATTATAAACATGATGCCCAAAATACATTGGGAAAATAAAATAAAACATGATACAATATAAAATGATATAAAATGCATCCTTGCAAGCTTATAAAATATTTTCTTCTTCATAACATGGGGAAATGAAACTTATGAAATGGGTGATCTCAGATGCTCAGTAAGTGTATGTAATATAGAGTAATCATAAATAATAAGGCATGGTGAATTAATAAAAGTACGCATGCCATTAAAACATAATATTGAGCATAATATGGAAAGAATAAAGTTTGAATGAATATTTTCATAATAAAACATAACCATCAATATTATACTAGTCGAATAATCACATGAAAAATAAAGTACTAGAATATTAATGAGGGAATTCATAAGGCAGAATATCATATCTATACTATCAAGGCCTCATGACAAGACATACATAAATGGTTAAAAACCAAAACTATTTTGTCTCATGACACCTATTGGTGCATCGGTGGGCTATAGCGTTCCCCACCCATCACTTACTAAGATTAATACATTCCTCAAGGGAATGCATAATGTGAGAAATCATTAATCATACTGTCAAGGCCTCATGCCAAGACACTAGTTTTCCTCATGAGACCTATCGATGCATCGAGGGACTATATCGGCCCCACCTATCACTTACTAAGTCCAATTTATTCCTCATACGAATAAAGATAAACATAAAAAATATATACTAATGCAATGTGAATAAAATTCCCAAATTTTTAAACATAATCACTAACCATTCTGATTAATTAATTGAATGGTATCAAAATATCCCATCAAACTAATCATAAATTGTTCATTGAAATATCATAAATGGTTAATCCCATACTTGAAAGAACTGTCTTTATTTGTAATGAAAAAATAAAATAGGATAATAAAATAAATGAACACATTCTCTCTAAAATGCATGGAATTTCATTTATAAATTAGATGATGGTCATTTTTATTTATTCATGATATGTATGGATGAGAATAAACCCTTCTTCACATGAAATGATAATATTATCACATAAAATGTTACCATTTAGAGATTCACATAAAATGGTAATCTTAACCTGAGCCCATTAATGGAACCTTTTTGAAAATTAAGTGTTTAAACATAAAACATTATATTATATACATGAAATAATCTATAATATAAAAATAATATCTCTTTTAAAATTTTAAGGCACAAAATAACAAAATAGGGTTTTGTTATTGTTTTCCATTTTACATCAGGAATTATAATCACGCAGAAAAACTAGATTTTTAATTTAAAACATTATTTTTTAAGTTTTATCATGTATACATATATATATATATATATATAATTAAATCCTATATATATGTACATCATTGAATAATAAAATCATTTGACAAGACTTAAACCTTGATAAATCTATATATATATATCTGTGTGTGTGTGTGTACATATATTCATAAAATGGATAAAAATAATTACATATACTTACATGTGTTTAAATATTAATATATATATATATATATTCATATGAATAAAATTATTGTAAATTGAAAATAATAAACCCTTTCATGCAATGGATTTTAGAACTAATCATTTAAATCAAAACCATTTCCCAAATATACTTAAAATAGATATTTATAAATGTTTACATATGTAAATATATATATATATATACCTTACACATAAAATGATTTTTTTGAAAACACAAGCAAATCCTTTGATAAATGATTTATTTTTCAAGATATTAGCTTAGAGATAAAATTTAAAACAAATTTTATAATTAATAAAAACTGAAAGATAGTAATTTACATAAATATATATATATATATATGAACACACACATATATATATATATATACATATACATCATTATAATCAATAAAAATTGACCAATAATAAGACTAAATTCATGTTAGTCATAGACTTAGAATTAAAATTTGAAACAATAATCTGGTTTTATACCATTTGAAAATATTAAGTTATATAGTATGATATAGAAATCATTTATACATATATACATATGTATATCTTGTATAATAAAGATAATTTTATGGAATTAAATAAGTCTTTCAATCCATACACTTAGAATTTTTTTTATTATGTCCATTACCCAATGAATTATGAAAATAAAGATACATATATATATACATATGTTTATATGTATATATGTAAATATATATATAAATTTAGTAAATCAAAAATAATTAATGAAAATAAAATAATCCCTTATAACCATAGGTTTTATGAATTAAGTTTTTAAAACAAAACCTTAATCTCATATATTCTGAAAACTGAAGGTTACATTTGTAGACACACACACACACACACAAACACACACACACACACAAACACACACACACACATATATATATGTGTGTGTGTGTGTGTGTGTGTGTGTTTAAAACAATATAGCTTGATCAAAAATAATTAAAACCTTCTGTATATTAGTTTTAGAAATAAAGTTTAAGAAAAATACACTTAACTCATATATATATATATACTAAAAATAATAAGTTATATATGCTTTTATATTCATATATATACACATAAATATATATAACTCTTTTTATAACAATCATAATTTGACAAACTAAAATACACCATTACTTGATTTAGATTAAAATAGGAGTTGTGGGCTTCTAGAAATTCAAGCAGGAAGAAGATGGGGGAACATTGGTGGTAAGGTTTAAGAGATATTTTGGTGTAAATATAGTTTATATAAATATAATATAACCCATTTTTCAATTAGAAATGTTCCTAATTGAAAATTGAATTAACTAAAGAAGTGATAAAAAACCTTAATAATTGATGAAAAATCATAAGAAAATAATATTGAAAGAAAAATAAACATATAAAATAGAAACTTGTAGGGGAATCTAATAGGGTTCAGTTTAAAATAAAACCAACCATGTCAGACTTGTGAAAAAATGGAAACTAGCTGAGGCCTAGGATGGATATGGTAGGTTCATCACGGGAAAGTGAAGGAGGAAGGAGTCGATAGTCGGCCTGTTGAATGTGGTAGACTGATGCAGCGTGGACTATTTGAGGCACAACTCGTCGAGGGGGAAAGGTAAAAATGGATGGACAGCTGAGATGGTCTGAGTTTTATTGTGGGGTTAGGATTAAACTCGTTGGAAGCCTGTTGTGCAGTGAAAAAGGGTTTCAGTAAGAGAGAAAATGGGGATGGCCCAGAACAAATGGGGACAGATCGGACGACTACAAAAAAACATAGCATTTTTTAGGATGGGGTCCGATCAGACAAGGGACGGGGATTTTCCAGATGGTCCATGACTGGAATGAGTGGCCATTGATTAGATCCAGTATTTTCTTAAAGGAGTATGGGTCCTGAATCGAAATGAACTGGTGTTGAGGGCTACCTTATAGGGTTGGACGCAGATGACATACCCCGAAATCACAAACACACACACAGTCCTATGGCCTTATAGATGGGTTCTACAGGCTTTTATTAACCTATGCCCTGTCTAATTTTTGTTTAGATCATGCTCGGGCTGATTCATCCCACCCTATACATGGGCTGACACATGTTGTTGCTCCAGCTTTTCTTGTATGGGTACTTGAAAAAAAAATTGTAAAATTGGTTAAACATGAAAAAATAATATATATATATATATATATATATATATATATATATATATTCATATACACATTATTAAACCATTATTAACCTATTTAATTTTTTAAAACACAAATAAAATTTGATAAAACTTTCAAAGAGTAATAATTTTATAAAAATTAATTTAATCAAAACTAATAATTTGAAAATCTCATATATCTAATTATATATATATATACATATATTTTAAAAAAATTCTCCTTTAAAATTAGTTTTTCACTCTTATAAAATTATTTTTATTAAATTTTAGGGTTATAATAACATATTAATAATTTAAAACGTTGCATGTCATTAATTTCATTATTTGGAAATATTATTTAAAATTAATTATAAATAATTAAAACACCCAATAGTTATAAACTTCAAGGGTAAGTAAAATTAAATTCCAAGGGCTATTTTTTACAACATCCATATAAGCCATATAAATACTCGTCTAAAGTATTTGCGAATGATCAGAAATTATTAATTTACAAATGGTGCTCTATATTCCTTTAACAATTAGTATTTTCACTATACTAATTTTCATAATATTTTTAATTATGACATTTTCCAGGGATGTCCAATACACCTTTGATATACTTGTTTTACTTGGTATTATTTCAGTTCTCATAATGGATCTTGTAATAGGTTTTTCGTGTAGTTGTGGTCTTCCATCATTATAGTAATGTAATGTATAAGTGTTTTATTAAATAAAATTTTTCTCATATTTTTATTCTTATTCCATTAGTTCATCTAAATTATAATAATTTATTTACATAAAATAATAATAATAGGTTCAAAAATAACATTAATTTTAATTACACCATTATAGCATGGGATGGCATATAGTAAACATACTCCACATCTACATCAATGACATGTATAAGTCAATATAAACCCTCTAATAGTAAAAAAATATTAAATTTAATACATATTTTGAAGTAAAAATATATATAATTATTTAGTTGACATACCCACTGGTGATATCCAAAACCATCGTTTTTAGTTTACAAGATAGTGTGATTACTTTAAAAAATGCATACTCCCCAAGATATGATACTTGGAGTCTTACTATTGGATTTGAATGCCCAAAGATAATATAATAACCACACAAGTCCCATGAATCAATTTCCTTTGTAGAGTATAATGACCAATCATCCACATACCTATCAATTATTAGAATTCTTTGTATTCTGGAAATCTATCAGATGGGTACACCTGAACAATCGCATTAAATGATTTACATGGTATAAATCAATAATGTAAAAATGAATTAGTAGTACCACTTCTTCATACAATCAAATAATAGTTTTCTAGTATTGTTGAAATTATGTGAATATAATCATAATATATGGGATCCATGGAACCTAAAATGAAAAATCATAATGTTTTGTATATATTTGGACAGTATAACAAATTTATCTTTGAATTATCATAGAAGATTAATTAAAATCTCTATTTTATTCTTCCACTATATAACATTAATATTACTCAATGTAAAACTATTTGATCACTATCTTTATAGCTTTATTTCGATCAGACTATGTCCCAATTTACCAATTTACTTTATCCAACCCTATATTCATGCCACTACTAATTCCTAAGAACTATATGATGGTATTAATTTTTAACTAATAAAATTATTATGATTGTCCCATACCTTCTATCGACTACACTTCAAATAGTGTAATTTTATTCAATGGTCGATGTAAAGAATCATGGATCAAATCAAAATTTTCTTCAGAATGCTCTTCTTCATTTTCATCCCCAACATCTTCATTTTGTTTGGACTATCAATCATCCTAAGAATTTTCCACCATAAAATCCACCATTATTGATGGATTTTTTTATTAAAACATCAATTACGCTATGATATGTCGAATATTAAAGAAATTATCACATATCATGAGGATTCAATGAACCAACTTCTATAGCCAATAAATTTCCTTCGACAATTGATATAGTGAATGAAAACTACATCATTTTATCTTCATGTTAGTCATTAACTAATGATAATACATATTCTAAGTCCTAAATATTAATAATTTTATAAGAAATATTCTATAACATAACTTTAAATTATATATTTTTGTATATGAGGCACCATAAAAATGTTGTATTACCCATGATAATTACAAATCAATAAGGTTTTTTACTATAAATGACTTATTTTTTAATATAAATTTATTGAATATTGTAACAATGATATGAAATAACATTTTCATCTATAATAATACATAATTATTTAAAAAATATAATAAAAAACAAAATAAGATTTTAAAATTTTATAAATTTTCTTTAAATTGTTTGTCTACTGACTAAATTTATCTAGTGCTATTTCTTAGTGTTATTTTGGTGGATTAAAGAGAATGTTAATGATCCAATAATAATTTCACTAGAGTGTAAAAATAAGTATGAATTTATGCCTCATTTTCATGTGCTGATTGATAATTATTTTAACACCAAATAAAACCCTTTTAAGGTTATTACCCCTGCTTGAATCCATCCAAAATCCCATATCACATTGTAATATATATATATATATATATATATATATATTGATGTTATTAAATATAAAAACACACAATCATTGTTTAAAAAAATAGAATGATTTCTTATGTTCAGACATATCACTATGGTTTTCATAATTTTTTTGTAGTACTAATTTTAATATTCATAATAATATTTTAATATATTATATCTTTTTTATTAAGTAGTGTAACAAATTTATCTAATTATATTAATTTTTGTGAGTTTAGAGAAGTAAATAAAAAATTGAATATTCCAAATAAAACCCCCAATGAATGTCAAACCAACATTGTAGTTAGGACTTTGTGTCATGAATCGAGTGACGATTTGTAAATAACAAATACACCCCTTTTAGGGTCATTACCCCTAGGATCCTTTATGCCAGAGCCTGGATCTACATGTTTTTATTAAGACATGGATTTAATTTCTCATTAAACCACATTATCTATAGTATACCATGTTTTTGAAATATTTTTATATATTTTGACTTATCCCAATGCATGTTAATAATTTTTCCTAGTCCTAATTTTAAAATTGAAATTTGATACTATTTATAATAAATAAATAATTAAAAATAAATAAAACATTATAATAAAAACATTATAATAATTACAAAATTGTATATTAGTTAAACCTAAATATTCCTTTATTAAAAAAATTAAAATTTCTAAACATGAACTTATAAATATTTCGAAGCATTAACAAATATTAAAAACATTGTAGTAACAATTAAACATCCTATTTTATTAAAAATATAATTTATTATTACTAACTAATATTTAACATGAAATTCAATAATATCACCACTAATTAATTATTCTAATAATTAAATCATTATTCTAATAATTTATTACTCTATACAGTTATTAAAAATTAAATTTAATAATATTTAAAATAATTCAAAAATATACAAAAATACCATTTAATATTATAATTTAAAACATTAAGAACGAAATCAAAATTTATAAAATTTAATAGTAATAGATTTATACTAACATATTATACTAATCATTAACTGAAATTATATAAAATTTAACACATTAATTAAATAATAACTAATATGAAATAGAAATAACACAAAAATTGGTTGATGAGAAAAACAAATGCATCAAAGGATAGTGGAAAGGAATTTTGACTATTCATGAGAGGGGAAGAGAGTGAATGAGTGAGTTTCAGATAAAAATTTAGGGGGTGAAATATTATATGGTATTTCCACTATCAAGAATCAATTTAAATGATACTTAATGTTCAACGACAGAACAAATAATAATAATTCAATTGATCCCCTTTGATTTTTAGACAGAGAAAATGAATTCTATTGACGCTTTGTATTATTAGGGACAAGTTTCAATTCAATTGGTTCTCAGTAAACCCATATTCTAGAAAACCCATAACCGATTAAATTTTAAAAAAATTTAACACAAAATTAATTTCATGTAATTAGACTTATTGAGTGATGCCATTTTATTTTTGATAGTTAAAAGTGATTAAAAAGTTACCCTTTTTTATCATTTTTTGGCACTACTAAAAATGAGCCATTATAAATGCATTATGTATTGTTGATAAAATTATATATTACTAAAAATAATATTTTAAAGAAAAATATATTTTCACTAATATATATATTTATAGTAATTTTTTAATATGATTTATCTAATACTAAAAAAAATTCATACATAGTATATAATGTATATATTAAATAATGGTTAATAAACTGATTATTAATTGATATTATTTAATAATTTTTTTATTAGTATTAAGTAACATACATTTAATAATTATTCATGAATGAGAAAATTAATAAATTAATTAATATCTAATGAAAATATAAATAATGTGATTGAACATTAAATGAATATAACTGTGGAGATGTGTATTTATTTGATCATAAAAAGATTTAAAATTAGAGCATGAAATTATATATATGATATTTGGATCTAGTGGTACCCCATTTACTATATTTCCTCACCCAAAAGTTCAAAAATTCATGAAAATTTTGTTTTTAATTAGGATATTTTCCATAATATTTTAATATTCAATATAATTTCAACATCTTTTAATGGGGAATAAATTTTTTTAGGAGACTAAATATTTCCCCTCGATTATATCCATATAGATATTATGGTGTTTATATTTTATCATTTTTTTATTATATTTGGAATTGTAGTATGAACATGTATTTACTACATTCTAAGTTAAAGGAAAAATCCAATGTTGTGGTTGTTTCATTGAGTATTTTTTAGAATTCATTTTATCATACCAGAGGTTACCTTGGAAATGTGGACCATAATTTCATTATGTATAAACTCCAATATATGTATATAGTAAGATCATTTATATTAATGTACTAGTGGTAGATCTAGTTCACTTTAGTTTTGTTCCTTCAAGTAAAGGTGTGACTACTTTTATGCCTATATTAGTAAATGATAAAGTTTTGTATATGATACATGTAGCGGGTAAATCTTCTAAAGTTAAAATCATAATTTATTTTGAGTGATCTCGAGGCATGATTTATGCTTCTAATACTTTTTTAAATGATACAACAAAGGTAATGTATATGATACCTCTAGTTTTTATAGGGAATAATTATATTTTTAAAAAGGATATGGTAGTATCAATGATTGATGATGTGTCTTGCATCACTCATCCTAGGGGCGTTTTATTATAGGTTTTATAACATAGGGTCTATTGGTTACTAGTGATTCCTTCAAGAGGAAAAACTATAATTTGATAGCCTGGGTAGTAGTCCATGAATCTTCTGCACATTTTCTTATGTGGATTTGTCCTATTGTAGTAAGAGATGTAGTCATTAGTGACAAATGTAGTGCATAGTGTTGATTTTAGAGCATAGTGTTTCATTTTTTTTCAATAAGATGTCAATATGTGGATGGAAAGTTAGTGACTATTGCGGTGGTGATTATTGAAGAGGTAATGTTATTCCAAAGATTATTTTACTTGGATAATTAGTATGAAATGATATTGGATTTTATGATTGATAATTATCCATATTGTCTAAAATTAGACGATTGTTGAACAGATCCTAAGTTCTAAGACATGTGTCAATGAATTCCACTTTGTTATAGAATTTGAAGAAGATATCTATCCATGCTTAGATGAAGGGAGATGAGTGATGTTCTTTGGAATCCATATTCTAAAAAGAGTAGAAGAAATAATAATCAAGCTTAAAGATTAAGAGGATTTGTGCACAGGGCTTAGTATTCAATGGTGTGTTTGAATTGTAAGGTGTCCATGCATTTTATTATAAGTTTTTGTGTGGAACACTTAAAAAAAATGGGTGACCCCCCTCAAGATAGTCGATCCAGCTCAACCCCCGAACATGTGGGAGTCAAGGTCAACCATTCTGAGAGAACCATCCCTCACCAGCCCAAAGGTGGAATCGGTTGGGAATAGGCTATGAGAAACCTATGTATAAGCTACTGGAGCGCATGGAGAAAAGTATGTGCATAGCTTGCGCAGAGAGCGTGCCTACAAGGGAGTAAATATTGGGTATAGAGCGCACCTGGAGGTTGAACACAGTAAGTGGTAGTACCGTGGAAGGAGGAGTAATCTGGAATTAGTGAGGTGAGACTTGATTGATATACTGCACAACCTCCACGTCTCCATTTCAATGTGGGATACAATTTAAAAAACATGAATGCAATAACATCCATTCATCTAATCTCATTGATATCTCATCTGCACATGGAATCCCACATCCCGCAAGCAAATCCACACCATCTGATGCATCCCGAGCCTCACAATTTTAAACTGGGATCGTCCGATGATCTTGAACCACGTCATCTTCAACCTTCAAGACTCCCAACACAGCTGTTTTCTCGAGTCACGCCTCCTTAATCGAACTTCGTCCACCATTTTTCATCAAACATCATGCACTATGATCACCTGGAATTCACGAACATATGAATGTAATTATGAACGCATGCATGAAACAAAACACGAAGATCCTGTGTGGCCAAATAAACCGAATGTAACACCCCAAGCTTCTACGGTACGTTTCCCTTTGAATAATGTAATAGTGTGTGTTATACGCAACATCGAGTTCTAACACACACCACAACCGATCAAACTAGCCGTTATGAATAGTAATACCTACTTTTTGAAATTATATATATTTTATATTTAAAAATGGACTTTATTTTTGGATTCAGAATATCGAAATTATCCTAAGTTGAATTTTTCGTATTTTTCTGAGAACGTCCAATTTTTATGAATAGTGAAAAATACTTAAAAATAACTTTTTTAATAAAAATAATTTATAGTGATAAATTATATTATTTAGTGGTTTTAAATTATAATTAGAATATATTTTTACCATTTTATCCAATGGTTTTCATTATAATTAATTTCACTTTGAAATTGGACATAAACAATTGTCAATCTTTTGATATATATTGTTTCTTAAAAACACGCTATTTGTTGTAACAACGGGAATTAATTATAAAATTAATTAATGTGACTTATGATTTTGGAATTTTGTAAAATAGACATCATTTTTGAATTCAAAATATCCATTATAGCTTAGGGTGAAATTTTGGCATTGTTCTGAAAAACTTCAATTTTTGATGAATAGTGAAACTACTAAGTGGTCGT
This sequence comes from Viscum album, assembly GCA_963277665.1. Taxonomy (NCBI): domain Eukaryota; kingdom Viridiplantae; phylum Streptophyta; class Magnoliopsida; order Santalales; family Viscaceae; genus Viscum; species Viscum album. The sequence goes on along the minus strand of OY728151.1, from coordinate 998,689,382 downwards.
TAAAAAAAACTGAATTTTTCATAAAACTTAATTTTACTGCTTCTGTGATTGGAATTTCAAAACTCCAAGAGACACGGTTAATATCAATGAGTAAAATGTGGTTCAATGAGATGAAAATAATTTTTGGTGAATAGTAACTTTTTACTTTTATTTACCACGGTTAAAAGTAAATAGGGTAATTAAGGGTAAAAATGATATTAATATTACCCTAACACATGTCCTAATTCTATTGGACAAGTGTATCTCGACCAAAAACAACCTTATGAATAAAATATTATCATTTAGGTCCACTTGGATTAGATTAGGACATTTATTATTATTTAATTCAAAGAAGAGTTAAAAGAGGTAAAATCAATGTTTATTTACTAAAACATTTTTAATATAGGGTTATAAATAAGATAAATTCGATTGTAAATATTAATTAGAAATATAAATAGATTTCCTACATAATTATATTTTATTTATAATTTTTAGACATTAAATAATTTAATTTATTTATGACACAATGATGATACAGTAATTACCATAATAGTGAAAAATTAAAATAATTGATATTATAAATACCCAAATAAATATAATTTTAGACTTTTAATTAATTAAACTACTTTTCTTGGATAATATGACATATTAGAATTGATTTAATTTACTTTTTTCGAAGTAATAATTCTATTATGATTTTTGCAAAAAACAATTATTGAATAGTGTCAAAATTGACATAAAAGAGTTTTTAAAGAAAATATTATATTATTAATTGATATTAAATTCCTAAAAATATAAGGTTCGGCCAAGAGACTTATATCATGATAGGTGTATCATTAATGGACCAATTGGGGGTCTCTTGGAGGTATATAGTAAGTTTATTAACTATATAATATAAAAATACAAAGTGACATGGTAAGTGTCAAACTAATTAACTAAGAGTTAAAACTAAAAGATAAGGTTAATATAATGACCCAAACATGTCTAAATCCTATTTTTTGAGTGGTTTTAGACCCATACCCACCTTTACCTTTAAATAATCCACTTTGGATCCATTAGAAAACGAATATGAATTTATTATAAAATAATATTTCTAGTTTTTTCAAAGGTGCCCCTCACCCCTCTTATAAAAGGGCACTCCCCCTTCTCATTAACTCACACCTTCAAAGCCTTTTTGTTCGGCCAACCTCTTCCCAAATACTCTCTCAAATTCCCTCAATTCATCCTAGAGTCCTTCTTTTAGTCAGAAAGCCAACTTAAGGAGCCCTTTTGATCAAATCAAAAGGAAGAACCCGAAGAAGAGGTAATGATTTCACCACCCTTTTCCAAGTTCCTTTCTTCTTCCACTTCTTCCTTATTTGTTATTACCATTCTAAAATAATAACTCCAGTACCTTATATATACTGTGATGTTATTATAAATATGGTACAACCATATTAAGTATTCTATCCATCCTTTGAATAACATGTCACCATACGTGCGTACGTACGGCTTACCGTCTCCACGTCGTGGTGTAATTGTTATTCAATAAATTATTATTTGGATGGGTATAATAATGATGTGTAACTCATGTAAATAATAAATATAACATGATAATGATTCTGTATATATGTTATACCATCCAATTATATATTATTTTAATATTAAAAGAATGATATTGTCGCTGGTGCGTACGTACGGACTACCGTCTCCACGAACGCGATAAGATTCATTCTCCATTGTATCCATTCAAGTATAATTATAATTTGATGATTAATAATATTATCTAAGGACTTGATATCATTCTGGATATGATTAATATACAACCTATCCATGAAAAACACAACTTACGTAACAAAACATATAAAATAAAACGAGTAAGTTAACACCCGAAACAACGATAATACTAAGATATTATTAACAAATCAATGTAAAAAGATCATATATGATATCATATTAATGTATATGATTCTTGTATAATTTAATAATAATTATTTCACCATTATACAGGAGTTTAACCTACCCCCAACCAAGGAAAATTACAAGGTAATGGGTTTTCATCTCACTCCTTATTGCCGTGAGATTCATGCCATATTGCCACTATTACCTTTTGTGTGGTGTATGTACTACCCATAATTGTATTATTTGTGTAATACACTTTTATTTATGTGTATTTACATATTCATTGTATGATACACCTTTCATGGGTTGTATGTTTCATAATTTTCCAAATTGGTAAGGGTTAGTTCACAATCTCTTCATTATCCGAGGTTGTTTATACGTAATAATCTACTGGGATCTCTTTATCATCCACATTCATGTTTCTTAAAAATGTATTTCAAAACATTTTTACTATTTTAAAGGAATATGGTTTAAAGTCATTTATACCCTTTTTTGACTTTTTATAATATTTTTATAAAGGAATCATTCTGTCATTTTCTAAAAAAGGTGCTTTTTAACCTTTTCGACAGAATTAAGGTAAGAATGTTTTTTAACTTATACAGAGGGTACGGATATTTTCCGCCGTTATAAAATCGTCAAAGCTTCCCTTACAAGCTTATAATAATATTTTCAAAGAAAATGTTTTATTTTATAAATATATGACTCTTAAATGATTTCAAAATAGAAAGAGATATTTCTCTAAAAAGAGTTTTGATTTCATCTATGTCAACATCCTTTGATGGATTCTAGGCTTATTTGAAGTTGATTTATTATGATACAAAACTTCTATATTGTATTGAAGGTTTTGTGATATGTTTGACTGTGGATGTGTTATTTTTATACCATTCATATTTTATGGATGAAGTATTTACATTTCATATGCTAGTTTTAATACGAATGTTTATGTTATGTTTAAACCTTTTCATATGGGAATGCATTAGACTTAATATATGACGGGTGGAGCCCACTATAGCTCCTCGATGCATCGGTAGATCTCATGAGACAAACTATTGTCTTGGCACAAGGCCTTGGCAAAATCTTATTTTTAGTCTTGGCATGAGGCCATGGCTATGTGTTTATGATAGTCTGGCATTATGCATTCCATCATTATGAAAGTGATTATTGATATTGCATGTGATTATTCGATTAGTATAATATCCATGTGAATAAGTAAATGGAATTATTTCATTTTATTTTTTCCATACTATGTTGAAGTTAAAGTTTAAAAGGCTTTTGTTTTAGTTATACATTGCCTTAAATGTTTATTATTATTTATGAATGTTTCCGCTATATTGTTATCCTTACTGGGAATTTGAGCTCACCCCTTTTCTATGTTTTATTTTTTCCAGGATATGAAGAAGTAAATTATGAATGACCTGCAGGGATATTATGAGGGGATAATAGTTTGGACTATGGATACAATATGTTGTTGTAGTAGTTTTTCACTTTATGATGTAATGTAAAACTTTATTAATATATCTAGTGTTTCCAAGTCTACTAAACCAATCGGTCTTTCGAGATTTTATCTTTCTTGTGATCATGCCAATGTTATGTAATAATGCACCGACTCTGGGTAACTGGGGTCGGGGCATTACAGTTGGTATTAGAGGAAGTTTAGTACAAAACTTGGAAGCTAGATTTAGATAAACTCTTATTAGAGCACGTAGACCTAAGATGAACTTTGAGTATTAGTATAGAAGAACTTCCTAGAATTTTTGTATTGTAGAGATTTTGTGAATTTTCCGAGTAATACATCTCTTTATAGATATGAGCAGGTAGAGGCGGCTCTGGTATAGATGTACCTTGGGGTAAAACCCAAAAACACTGCTTTGAGCTAGACTCGAACGGGAACTGGTGCACGACAACGGGCCTTGCTGCACTCTTGGTTACGACACTCCTGGAGGATATGCTTAGGATAACTCTCATTTTCTTTATAAATCATTATGAAGGGTTTTTGAGTATATACTTCCTCAAAGAAAACATTTTTTAATGATTATGGATTATATCCATAAATAGTTCAATTTATGTTAAGTGTTTTATAAGTATGGGATTATGTATTTTGATTCATAAACTGATCTAGTTTATGCCATTGTTTAGAAATGGCGCCTAGTGGAAGAAATGGAAACCGTATCAATGCACGCACTCCATGTAGCGATTTCCCTCCTGCTCAAGATAATTATAGTGGAGCTGGTGATGCAACTAGTGCCGATCAGCTAATCACCATACTGGGACAACTCACTCAGGTTATGAATAATAACCTTACACGTATGGAGCACATTAATCCACAGCATGGAGGATCAATGTTAGATCGATTCATGAGGAAAAAACCACCAACATTCAATGGGAGTACAAATCCCTTAGTAGCTGAGCAATGGATAAATTCCCTAGAGAAAATATTTCAGGCTTTGGGGAGTAGTGAAAGGGAAAAAGTTATCATGGCAGTTTACCACCTCACTGGAGATGCTGATCAATAGTGGTCATTAATTCAAAACACGAAGGAAGATGATGAAGTATCAAATATGGAATAGAGGGAGTTCAAAGATCTATTTTTAGAAAAATACTTTCCTCGTGACCAACGAGCAGATATGGAAAGGCAATTTCTGAGTCTGAGACAAAAGGAGGATGAGAATATCGCAAAGTATGAGGCTAACTTTACAAGGTTAGAAAGGTATGTTGGAGATTATATACGTAACCCAAGAAGTAATATTGATCATTTCTTTGATGGGTTAAAACCATTTCTTCGTTGAGCATTATTCTCACAATCCTTCTCGTCATACGAATACATTGTCTCATGTGCTATCAAGACAGAAAAGGACTTCTCTAAGTCTTATGACTTTAAAGAAAATCAAGAGAAGAAGAGATCTGCTGATCAATCTGGGAATGGAAATAATTGGAATAAGGGAAAGGTTGAATATCCATCCTATGGTAAATGTGGGAAGAAACACCCTGGTAATTTCTTGAAGGGAATGGGCGTATCTTACAAATGTGGTGAAAAAGGCCACCAAGCTCTTGATTGCAAAGGGAAGAAGGAATCTACCAATGTTCAGTGCTACAATTGCAGGGAGATGGGACATTATGCAAATTAATTTCCTAATCATCAGGGGAACTTACCTCAGAAAAGGCCAAGGGATCAAGGCCAAGCTTTTTCTATCACTACTGCTAAGGTAGAAGCTCCAAAAGACGTGGTGGCAGGTAATTTAATGGTTTTCTCAAGTTTAGAAAATGCATTATTTGATTATGGATCATCGCATTGTTTCATATCTTCCCAGTTTTCTAAGAAAATTAGATATTTCCAATTTGATTTAACAAGGGAGTTGTCAGTTAAAACTCCTAAGGGAAGTATCATTGCAACAAAGTTTTGTGAATCAGTCCCCATTAGAGCACATAAATGTTCTTTATCCGCTGATCTCATCATCATACCTATGATTTAATTTGATATAATCCTCGGTATGGATTGGATTTCAGATTATGATGCGAAGATTTATTGTAAGAAGAAGGAGGTTACGATTTTTGATGATGTTGATAAGGAACACCTTATCTTTAGAGCAGAATCGTCACCAACTAATTCTTATCTAGATCCTCCCCCAATAGCTCAACTAAATTCAATTATTGGGGAGTAAGAGAATGAAATTATTGTGGGTGAGGAAAGGAATGTTCAAATAGAGGATTTACCTGTTGTGAAAGAATATGTAGATGTATTTCTGAAAGATTTACCTGGACATCCTCCAGAACGAGAAGTTGAGTTTTCCATTGATTTAATTCCTAGATCAAGTCCTATATCGAAGACCCCTTATAGAATTTACATTTTAGAATTAGTTGAACTAAAGAAACAACTAGTGGAATTGATTAATAAGGGATTTATTTGCCCTAGTGTTTATCCATGGGGAGCCCCTGTTCTTTTTGTTAAAAATAAAGATGGATCTATGAGGTTATGTATCAACTATAGGGAGATCAGTGATATAACAATAAAGAACAAGTATCCCCTACCTCGCATTGATGATTTATTTGACCAACTGCATGGAGCTAAATACTTTTCAAAGATTTACCTTCGATCTGGATACCATCAGTTGTGTGTAAAGAAAGAAGACATTCCGAAGACAGCATTTCGAACCAGATACGGGCATTAAAAGTTTACTGTAATCCCTGTTGGATTGACTAATACACCCTCTGTATTCATGGATCTGATGAATAGAGTATTCAAGGAATATCTTGATGAATTTTTGGTGGTATTTATTGATGATATATTGGTATACTCTAAAATCTACGAGGATCATGAAAGTCACTTGCGCATTATCTTTAAGACTCTGAGAAGACATGAATTATATGGGAAGTTTAGCAAGTGTGAATTATGGATTCATGAGATTTCTTTTCTTGGCCATATTGTCTCTAAAGATGGAATCTTTTTTGATCCTTCTAAGACCAAGGCAATCCAAGAATTCCTAGCACCTACGAGTATAACTGAGGTACGCAGTTTTATTGGTTTGGAAGGTTATTATCGACGTTTTGTCCATAATTTTACCCTATTGGCAAACCCATTAACAAAGCTCACACGTAAAGGGGTTAAATTTTTTTGGGCAAAAGAGTGTGAAGAATGTTTTGAAGAACTGAAGAGAAAATTATTCAATGCTCCTATATTGACTCTACCATCAGGGAATGATGGGTTCGTTATTTATAGTGATGCATCAAAGAAAGGACTTGGTTGTGTCCTTATGCAGAATGATAGGGTTATTGCCTATGCATCACGACTGTTGAAAATTCATGAGAAAAACTATCCTACTCATGATCTTGAGTTAGCAGCTGTGATCTTTTCTTTGAAGATATGGAGGCACTACCTCTATGGTGAAAAATGTGAGATTTATACTGATCACAAGAGTTTGAAGTATATTTTCTCACAAAAAGAACTCAACATGAGGAAAAGGAGATGGCTTGAATTACTCAAGGATTATGATTGTACGATACACTACCACCCGGGGAAAGCAAACAAGGTGGCAGATGCTTTGAGCAAAAAAGATCATGGAGTTTTGAAAAATATGAGAATTGAAAGGGATCCAATTTTCATGGATCTAGTGAAGATGGACATGGGAATAACCAGGGAAGGCGAAACATCAATTCTTTTTCAAATGGTTGCCAAACCATCTTTAGTAGAAAGGATTAAAAGTTCTCAGACCGATGATGAAGAATTTCAAAAGAAGATTAAAGATGTGAATGATGGGAGATTGAGATACTTTGTGTATGAATATGGAATTTTGAAATTCGGGAAGAGACTTTGTGTTCCCGATATACCTGATCTAAAAAGGGAATTGTTGGATGATGCTCATAGTTCCAATTTCTCTAAACACCCTGGGAGCACCAAAATGTATAGAGATTTGAAGGAACATTTTTGGTGGGACAACATGAAGAGGGATATTGCTAATTTTGTGTCAAGATGTATGGTTTGTCAACAAGTGAAAGCTGGAAGGCAATAGCCTGGAGGAGTCATGCAACCTCTTCCCATACCGGAGTGGAAATGGGACAATATTACGATGGACTTTGTCATGGGGATACCAAAGACTCCTAGAAGGAACGATGCAATATGGGTCATTGTTGATCGTCTTACCAAGTCAGCACATTTTCTTGCTATAAGAGAAGATCTACCACTGGAACGTCTAGAAAGACTATATATTAATGAAGTTGTGAGACTTCATGGAGTACCCCTATCGATTGTTTCTGATCGTGATCCTCGTTTTACTTCAAGATTATAGAAAAGTCTTCAGAAATCCCTGGTACTGAACTTAATTTGAGCACTTCCTACCACCCTCAGATAGACGGAAAATCAGAACGGACTATTCAAACCTTAGAAGACATTTTGAGATCTTGCTCACTTGACTTTCAGGGTATGTGGGATCAATATTTACCTATGGTAGAATTTTCCTATAACAATAGCTTCCATTCAAGTATTCATATGGCACCATATGAAGCGTTATATGGAAAGAGATGTCGCACACCAACCTGTTGGGATGACGTTGGTGAAAGAAAACTTGTAGGCCCAGAACTGGTGGAGGAAACGATGGAAAAGGTGAAGGTAATCCAAAATCACATCAAAGCAGCTCAAAGTAGGCAGAAGAGAAATGCCAATAATCGAAGGAAGGATTTGGAATTTCAAGTCAGTGATCATGTTTTCTTGAAGGTATCTCCATGGAAGGGAGTCATACATTTTGGTAAGAAAGGTAAATTGAGTCTCAGGTACATCGGACCTTTCGAAATTCTAGAACGAATTGGGGTTGTAGCTTACCGATTGGCAATGCCGCCAAGTCTCTCCAAAGTTCACAATGTGTTCCACATATCTCTTTTGAGGAAATACATGCCTGACCCAACGCATGTACTCACCTATGAGGAATTAGAACTGGAACCCGATCTGTCTTATTGCGAAGAGCCCATCAGGATTCTTGATACGAGAGAACAAGTACTGAGAAACCGGATGACTCGCCTGGTAAAAGTCTTGTGGAGAAACCATAAGATGGAAGAGGCAACGTGGGAACCCGATGAACTTATGATGAAGAACCACCCGAGTCTTTTCATGCGGTAGTATTCTAGAAATTTCGAGGACGAAATTATTTGAAGGAGGGGAGAATATAACACCCCAAGCTTCTATGGTATGTTTCCCTTTGAATAATGTAATAGCGTGTGTTGTACGCAACATCGAGTTCTAACACACACCACCACCGATCAAACTAGCCGTTATGAATAGTAATGCCTACTTTTTGAAATTATATATATTTTATATTTCAAAATGGACTTCATTTTTGGATTCAGAATATCGAAATTATCCTAAGTTGAATTTTTGGTATTTTTCTAAGAACGTCCAATTTTTATGAATAGTGAAAAATACTTAAAAACAACTTTTTTAATCAAAATAATTTATAGTGATAAATTATATTATTTAGTGGTTTTAAAGAATAATTAGAATATATTTTTACCATTTTATCCAATGGTTTTCATTAAAATTAATTTCACTTTGAAATTTGACATAAACAATTGTCAATCTTTTGATATATATTTTTTCTTAAAAACACGCTATTTGTTGTAACAGCGGGAAGTAATTATAAAATTAATTAATGAAAATTATATGTTTGGAATTTTTCAAAATAGACATCATTTTTTAATTCGGAATATCAATTATATCTTAGGGTGAAATTTTGGCATTGTTCTGAAAAACTTCAATTTTGATGAACAGTGAAACTACTAAGTGGTAGTTAAAAAAAACTGAATTTTTCATAAAACTTAATTTTACCACTTCTGTGATTGGAATTTTGAAAATCCAAGAGAAACGGTTAATATCAAGGAGTAAAATGTGGTTCATTGAGATGAAAATAATTTTTGGTGAATAATAACTTTTTACTTTTATTTACCACGGTTAAAAGTAGATAGGGTAATTAAGGGTAAAAATGATATTAATATTACCCTAACACATGTCCTAATTCTATTGGACAAGTTTATCTCGACCAAAAACAATATTAGGAATAAAATATTATCATTTAGGTCCACTTGGATTAGATTAGGACATTTATTATTATTTAATTCAAAGAAGAGTTAAAAGAGTTAAAATCAATGTTTATTTACTAAAACATTTTTAATATAGGGTTATATATAAGATAAATTCGATTTTAAATATTCATTATAAATCTAAACATATTTCCTACATAATGATATTTTATTTATAATTTTTAGAAATTAAATAATTTAATTTATTTATGACACAATGATGATGCAATAATTACCATAATAGTGAAAAATTAAAATAATTGATAATATAAATACCCAAATAAATATAATTTGATACTTTTAATGAATTAAACTAATTTTCTAGGATAATATGACATATTAGGATTGATTTAATGGAATTTTTTAGAAGTAATCATTCTGTTATAATTTTTAAAAAAATCAATTATTGAATAGTGTCAAAATTGACATAAAAGAGTTTTTAAATAAAATATTATATTATTAATTGATATTAAATTCCTAAAAATCTAATGTTCGGCCAAGAGACTTATATCATGATAGGTGTATCATTAATGGACCACTTGGGGGTCTCTTGTAGGTATATAGTAAGTTTATTAACTATATAATATAAAAATACAAAGTGACATGGTAAGTGTCAAACTAATTAACTAAGATTTAAAACTAAAAGATAAGGTTAATATAATGACCCAAACCTGTCTAAATACTATTGGTTGAGTGGTTTTCGACCCATCCCCACCTTAACATTTAAATAATACACTTTGGAGCCATTAGAAACCGAATATGAATTTATTATAAAATAATATTTCTAGCTTTTCCAAAGGTGCCCCTCACCCCTCTTATAAAAGGACACTCCCCCTTCTCATTAACTCACACCTTCAAAGCCTTTTGGTTCGGCCAAACTCTGCCCAAATACTATCTCAACTTCCCTAACTTCATCCTAGAGGCCTTACTTTAGTCATAAAGCCAACTTAAGGAGCCCTTTTGATCAAATCAAAAGGAAGAACCCGAAGAAGAGGTAATGATTTCACCACCCTTTTCCAAGTTCCTTTCTTCTTCCACTTCTTCCTTCTTTGTTATTACCATTATAAAATAATAACTCCAGTATCTTATATATACTGTGATGTTATTATAAATATGGTACAACCATATTTATTATTTTATCCATCCTTTGAATAACATGTCACCATATGTGCGTACGTACGACTTACCGTCTCCACGTCGTGGTGTAATTGTTATTCAATAAATTATTATTTGGATGGGTATTATAATGATGTGTAACTCATGTAAATAATAAATATAACATGATAATTATTCTGTATATATTTTATAGCATCCAATTATATATTATTTTAATAATAAAAGAATGATATTGTCGCTCGTGCGTACGTGCGGACTACCGTCTCCACAAACGCGATAAGATTCATTCTCCATTGTATCCATTCAAGTATAATTCTCATTTGATGATTAATAATAGTATATAATGACTTGATATCATTCTGGATATTATTAAGATACAACCTATCCATGACAAACACGACTTACGTAACAAAACATATAAAAGAAAACGAGTAAGTTAACACCCGAAACAACGATAATACTAAGATATTATTAACAAATCAATGTTAAAAGATCATATATGATATCATATTAATGTATATGATTCTTGTATAATTTAATAACAATTATTTCACCATTATACAGGAGGTTAACCTACCCCCAACCAAGGAAAAGTACAAGGTAAGGGGTTTTTATCTCACTCCTTATTCCCGTGAGATTCATGCCATATTGCCACTATTACCTTTTGTGTGATGCATGTACTACCCATAATTGTATTCTTTGTGTAATACACTTTTATTTATGTGTATTTACATATTTATTGTATGATACCCCTTTCATGGGTTGTATGTTTCGTAAGTTACCAAATTGGTAAGGGTTATTTCACAATCTCTTCATTATCCGAGGTTGTTTATACGTAATAATCTACTGGGATCTCTTTATCATCCACATCCATGTTTCTTAAAAATGTATTTCAAAACATTTTTAATATTTTAAAGGAATATGGGTTAAATTCATTTATACCCTTGTTTGACTTTTTATAATAGTTTTATAAAGGAATCTTTCTACCGTTTTCCAAACAAGGTGCTTTTTAACCTTTTCGACAGAATTAAGGTAAGAATGTTTTTTAACTTATACGGCGGGTACGGCTATTTTCTGCCGTTATAAAATCGTAGAAGCTTCCCTTACAATCTTATAAGAATATTTTCAAATAAAATGTTTTATTTTATAAATATATGACTCTTAAATGATTTCAAAATAGAAAGAGATATTTCTCTAAAAAGAGTTTTGATTTCATCTATGTCAACATCCTTTGATTGATTTTAGGCTTATTTGAAGTTGATTTATTATGATACAAAACTTCTATATTGTATTGAAGGTTTTGTGATATGTTTGACTGTGGATGTGTTATTTTTATACAATTCATATTTTATGGATTAAGTATTTACATTTCATATTCTAGTTTTAATACGAATGTTTATGTTATGTTTAAACCTTTTCATATGGGAATGCATTGGACGTAATATGTGACGGGTGGAGCCCACTATAGCTCCTCGATGCATCGGTAGGTCTCATGAGACAAACTAGTGTCTTGGAATAAGGCCTTGGAAAAATCTTATTTGTAGTCTTGGAACGAGGCCTTGGCTATGTGGTTATGATAGTCTGGCATTATGCATTCCATCATTATGAAAGTGGTTATTGATATTGCATGTGATTATTCAATTAGTAGAATATCCATGAGAATAAGTAAATGGAATTATTTCATTTTATTTTTTCCATACTATATTTAAGTTCTAGTTTAAAAGGCTTTTGTTTTAGTTATACATTACCTTAAATGTTTATTCTTGTTTATGAAAGTTTCCTCTATATTTTTATCCTTACTGGGCATCTGAGCTCACCCCTTTTCTATGTTTTATTTTTCCCAGGATGTGAAGAAGTAAATTATGAATGACCTATAGGGATATTATGAGGGGATAATAGTGTGGACTATGGAGAAAATATGTTGTTGTAGTAGTTTTTCACTTTATGATGTAATGTAAAACTTTATGAATGTATCTAGTGTTTCCAAGGCTACTAAACCAATTGGTATTTCGAGATTTGATCTTTCTTGTGATCATGCCAATGTTATGTAATAATGCACAGACTCTGGGTAACTGGGGTCAGGGCGTTACACTGAAGCTGCAAGGCTGTGTCATGGAGTTCGAGAGAGAATGAAGAAGAACCTCATGTGACTCCCAGTGCATGCAGGTGAAGAGTCCAGGAGAATTAAGGATCCTGAGTTGAATAGAAACAAACTGAGATATTCTATATCTGCGTTTGAATATTTCAAAGCTAAATATCTCTTATATTAAAAGAAACTATCTCCAAGACATATCACATGGGATTTGACATCAAAGAAACGCGTTGATACGCACCTATAAAAGGAGGATCACCTCGACCAATTGTGGTATTGAATATATTGGGAAAACTTTCGTTTCTCCATAGAAACAGAGTACTGACCAGAGGTTCCATGTAGCCTTGCTACGTGAAGGAGAAAAAGACATGTATGTATTCAACGATTTCAATGCACTATTGAACCGTACTTTTTAAGGAGAGGAACACCACACCCTTCGTGCAAAGGAAACCCACAAACATGCAATAGGTTTCTCAAACCCACACCTCTATTTTGTGAAGAAAATCCCGCAGACACACAATCAGTGCCTACACACCCTTTTTGTGCTCTTTCAAAGACAGAACCATGAACCTATTTTGGTCCTATGAATGAGATCCTTGCACATCCCTTCGTGAAGAAGGAGAATTGTGATCACCTTCGGTTTCACAGACAAAAGAAGAACACCCTTCTTTCCATATATATATATATATATATATATTGTTTCTATTTTCAATGGTTCTAACTTCAGTGAATAAGGAACTACAAGATAAGGGTAGTACGTGTTGTGATGAAATCATGTGATTTATTTGAGGAAACCCGAGGCCTTGTGTGAAGAAGTAGACTAAATAAGGGAGGATTTTTTCATATGCACATGCAGTCACTTGTGAAAAGGTCATAGGCAGTGTGTGGGAATAAAGGAATCCATCCCACCCATCTGTTTGTGTGCACATGTAAAGAATAAGGAGGAAGAAAGATGAAGAATGTATCCATAGCCTTACACCCATTAAGGATTTCACACAAATTTGAAAGTGTGTGTTTGGTTCGGTTGAGAATACATTATTTATGCACTCATTTGATTGAACTAATTACACTTGAACCAAGTACAAAGTGAATAAGATAAAGGGAATAAGATGAAGACAAAGAATTGTGTGTGCACTCATAGAGAAGAAATGAAAAGTGAATATTTGGTGTGTGCAAGAGAAAGTGGACATTGAATACACATGAATTCATATACAATTGCATGAAATGAAAATAAACATATATAAAAAGTTTAGGTGTGTGAAAATATCCAAATAAGGAATAATAATGAATGACACACATCCATGCATGTCCATAGACACGTAAAGAAGGAATTGTTTTTGCATATTGAGCAAAAAGAATACAAGTGAATAGTGTGTGTTCGATTGTACAATCAATACATTATACATGCATGCATCTATGAATAAACATGCACTATTGAAAAGTACTTGAGATACCCAAACCAAGTGGATTTTGATTCCATGTAATTCAAGCATGATGTAGATTTGTATTGGGACTGAAGATGAGCAAAGTTAAAGAATATTTTATAATCAAGTTGACAGTGATTGAGGATTCAAGACCGATAGCGCTAATATTGTGCAAGATCATTCTTTCCTATAAATATTCTTGATGAAGTTGTGTGAATTATTTGTACACACATAAGTGATTTCGGGTCTTTATCATAAGAAGAAATAATTACCCAAGAATTGTTTCATTGAGGAAAATGATCACAAAAGTGATCAGAATTATTGTGCAAGGCCAACAGACCTTACCAAAGGTTGTTGAAGATTCTTAAAGAGATATTCCAAAAACTATGACTTAGAAAGTCCCTGTGGGAATAGAATAATATCAATGTAAAGTGAATCAAGTGGATTCAAAGAAGAAATTTGCTTGTGTGACTTGAGAGCTAGAACAACCCTGTGTGATTTAGGGAGGAGAATAAGTCTTCAGTGGGACACTGATGCAGGCCAGTGGGACTCCAGTAACACTTTGGAAAACAATATAAATAACCTTTTATGGGATTCAAGAGAGATACAGTGGGACTTTGTATCAACCATTTTAATTGATAATAATATTATAGTCGATAATCTGTGCTAGAGAGAAATACCAACATAGTAAGTAGTAGTTCTTTGGACCAAACCTTGTAAATCCTTGTGTTCGGTGCCTTTACATTTATAGAGTCATTAAAGGTAAGGCTGGGAGACACAAGATGAGTGGATCTACACATTAACCAGACATAGAGGTTTAATTGAATAGAATCAATTTTTTAGAAATTTAGTGGGATCACTAATTCACCCCCTCCCCCTCTCAATGATTCACACTAATCTAGGAACTTCAATTGTTATCAAAGGAAGGTTACCTATAAAAGATCCAAGGGATTCTTTATGAAGTGAAGATTTAATAAAATGAGTGAGAAACCCCAAATGGATATTTTTGCCAATACTCAAAAGAATAGAAAGAATAAACAGGCAAGGAAGATGAAGAAGAAGCTTACTGCTAATGGGGAGACACCTTCTACTAAAGGTAATCTAAATGGTACAACATTTGTTAATTATTTTTATTATTACCACTCTTCTGATGAAGCATGTTCAATTTGTGATGATGATAGATCAATTAGTGATCTTCATTCTGTATTGAAATAACATCTAAATAAAATCCCTGGAGAGTTTCAAGACATATTGTTTCAAGCATTAGAGCTCTTCAAGATAAAAAATTACAACTGGAAGAAGAAGATTATTCCATGGAAGAGGCATTGGCTAAAAGGGTTGGCATATCCAACACTCCCACAAAACTTTTGAAGACAAATGAAGAAACAATTTCTCTTTACAATGAAATACATGCTCAAGTTATTGATGAACTTTATGTTGGGACCAAGTTGGACGGATAAGGAAGTAATAAAATTTTGTTGTTACAGAGTGTTGTATTTTGTTGTCAAAGAAGCTAAATCAATTCACTTTGTAAAGGACTTGTAAACTATGACGATGCTTTGCTGATTTGTTTTTCAAAAATATCATAAGTTTGTAGAACTTGTGATTCAAGCCTTATGAAGGGTAGATAGAGTAAAGAAGTGATTTTGGCAAAGGAAAGAAAGTGGCATGCAAGTCAAGAGTGGTGCACAAGTATTGGTGCTCAAGTATTGGTGCACAAGTGTAAGGGGTGTGCAAGTCATATTTCAAAGACCATCACATAAAAATATGACAAATAAAATAAAGTGGCGTGCAAGTCAAAAAATGGCGTGCAAGTATAAGTGGTGCGCAAGTGTATGGGGTGCACAAGTTTATGTTGTGCGTAAGTTATATTTCAACATCATCATATAAAAATATGACAAAGGAAATAAAGTGTCGCACAATTTCTGGAGCGGCGTGCAAGTGACGGAGTGGCGCGCAAGTGATGGGGTGGCGCGCAAGTAGGAACGGCATGCAAGTGTATGTGGTACGCAAGTCACCAAAATGCCTATAAATAAATGACTAGCCTCCTGAATTTTTAAAAGTTAAATAGTTAAGAGAAAATTTGAGCTCTGATCATGCAAGTAGTAGAAGGTGCTCTGATCTTACAAGTAGTAGAGGGAGGCGCGCAAGCTGAAGTGGCACGCAAGCTGAGGGTTATTTATAATGCACGCAAGTAGGCTGTCGCGCAAGTTTTTTCGCGCAATTTTTGTCATGCAAGTTGACATAGACGCGCAAGAAGGGAGGTGATTTCGAGAATTGGGTTGTGTATAAGCCAAAGGTGGCGTGTAATTTGTGATTTGGGATCAATGGTGGTGTGCAAGTAGTGAGTTGGCGTGCAAGCAAGTGGTGCGCAAGCAGTGAGGTGCGCAAGTAGGTGGCGCGCAAGCAGGGAAGCGTGCAAGTAGGGAGTGGCGTGCAAGCTGTCTGCACCAGGAGGTTCTTACCAGCTTTTGGGTAGAAAAGTGAAGAATTTTTTTGAAAGATTTGATTTTTGAAAGTTCATTAAGAATCATAGAATCATTACATTACCCTATTTGTGCTAAGAGGGAGCACACGCACTATTGAATTGTTTTCAAAGTGCTATACGAGTGTAAGGGTATATCCTAATCATTGTATTCCACATTAAAGTATTGTTTTCTAGTGGATTGTGTGGTACTAGATTGTTTTTGTACCATACCAAGGACGTAGCTACTCTTGTTGAGTAGTGAACCTTTTAAATCTTGTGTTCATGTGGTTGTGTGTGTTCAGTAGGGAAGAAACTCTTTAACAGTATGCGAAGGTTGTTTTAAAAAGCAGTAAACATAAAAAGAAAAAGATATCATTGATTCGCCCCCTCCCCCTCTTAGTGATACTTGGATCCTGAATGGGAACTTCAATTGGTATCAGAGGCAGGTTCCCTTCATTTATTCTTTGCTGAAGTGGTTGAAGAGAAGTTGTGATGGAGAATCTTAATTGCGTGAATATTAAGTGGATTCCAATTTTTTATGGAAAGAACTATCACATCTGGAAAGATAGAATGATGCCTTATCTTTTGTCTCTTGGATATGAAGTTCTTGAAACTACAACAGATGGATTTCCTGCTATTGATGACAAGGTTCCTCTTACTCCTATCGATAAGAAGAACCTTGATAATGATGGAAGAGCTAAAAATACATTACTCTCATCTCTTTCTGAGAGTGAATTTTTAAGAGTGAAATGTGTTGCTACATCCAAAGGAATCTGGGACAAACTGAAGAACATCTATGAAGGAAATACAAAAGTTAAGAAGGCTAAACTAAAAATATGGTGACTGAAGTATAAAGACTTTAAAATGGGAGAATCTAAATCTGTTGGGGATTTCTTTACTAGGATAAATGATATTGTCAGTACAATTAGATGTCTTGGTGAAACATTGGAGGATTCTACAGTTGTCGAAAAGATCTGGAGAATTCTGCATGACAAGTTTGATGCTAAAGTGTCTTCATTAGAATATAGAGACCCCGAAACATTATCTTTGGATGATTTTCATAGCACTCTCATTAATTATGAGATGATAAGGGAGAAGACTATGAAGGGAAAAACAAAAGCTGATATATAAATATCATTCAAGGCTACAAATAGAGAGAAGTAAAAGAAGACTCTTATTGAAGATGATGTTGGTGAATCTGATTCTGAAGATGAGGTATGTAAAAGTTTTGATGAAATTTTATCCTTGTTTTATAAGAATTTGAAAAGAGGTACAGGTAAATACAAGGTTAAAGTTCCCTTGAAATGTTTTGAGTGTGGATCTGTTGGTCACTTTGTGGCTAACTGTCCTCAAAAGAATAAAGAAGAAGATAGTGATGATGATATAACAGAAGGACAAGAAGGTTGTGGAAGAAACAAGCTGAAAAAGATAAATATTTTTCAAAGGGGAAGGATAAAAATTTCTTCAAATCAAAAAGAAGAATCTTTTTATCTAAAGATGAAGATGAAGAAGACAGCGAAGATGAATCCGAGGAATTATTTGCTGAAAAAACTAGAGAGAATACCTTTATTGCTGAAGTGAATAATGAAGAGTACGAGAGAAACAGTTCAGAAGAAGAAGAAACTCAACTTGAATATCATCTGAAAAAAGAGTTGAAAGAATGATTAAGGAATATCAGAAGGCTTGAGAAGGAAAAAACAAGCTGATGAATAAAAATTATGCATTAAACAATCAAGAATTTTTTACTGATGATAAAATCAAGATAGAAAAGGATATTGATGATCTAAAAAATTCTTTTGGGAATAAAAAGAATCATAATTATCATCTTGAAGTAAAGCTAAAGGTAAAAGAAGAAGAGTTTGAACTTATCCAAAAGAAACTTTATAAAGCTAAAGAAATTAATATCAGTTTCAAAAATTATATCTCAGAAGTTGGTGAATGTTCCAGTAATAATGAACCAAACAAGGATCCACAAAATTTACCTTCAAAGGTTGAAATTAAAGATATAAATGGTTCTGATAAGAACAAGGATGGAAAGACCATGTATGTGGTCAAAGTCAACAATGATGAAAAATCAGAAGTTCATAAAAATCATGAGTCAAGAAAGACTTCTAATACTTCTGGTGCTGTTAAATCTGAAATGAGAAAAGGAGTTACAAATGAAAACATGATTGTTTATAGTTAGCATAGTTCTATTAAAAAGTTTGTTGAGAAGCGTGTTTACAAATCTGGTCAGTATAGAAGTTTCAGAGGAAAATATTATTTCTATGTTTATTGCTAGTATTGTGGTGGATTCGGACACATGGAAAATATGTGTTGGTTCGACCAACAACATTACAACTAATCCACAAGTTTTGAAAGACAAGGATTGAGGGGGAGTCAATCCTTTCAAAATATAAAGTCTCCAAATAAATTTTAGAAGGTATCTGAGAAGACCGGTGTGAAAGTTGAGAATAGGTTCCAACCACTAGAAACTATTTGTGAAAGATGTGATCGACCTGGACATCTTTCCAAGGGCTGCCTCAGTGTGTTACCAGAGCAACAAAATATTCTTAATAATTCTCAAAAGATAGAGTATTTAAAAGATAAAAGGGACAGTTCTGATAAGTCCAAAAAGAGAGAGTTCATGGTTTTCTGGCCAGAACACATTGACCTGGTTAGGAAATTGGAGGAAGCACAACAGGAAGTGAAGGAAATAGAAGGAAAAAAGCCTCTTGTTGTAAAAACTGCTTTGAAAGCTACAAAAGGAGAACGTCCATGGATTCTTGATAGTGGATGTTCCTATCATATGACAAGATACTTAAAGCTACTGAAGAATGTGAAAGACTTCAAAAAAGGAACAGTGACATTTGGAAATGATGAATCTCTAAGGATCAAAGGTGTTGGATCAGCCATCATTAGAAAAGAAACGATGAAATCCAGGAAAACACTATATGTTGATGGGCTAAAACATAACCTTCTTAGTGTGTCACAACTCTGTGATAAGGGAAACAAAGTTATCTTCATAAAATATGGATTTGTTGTGAAAAGTTAAAATGATGGAAATATAGTTACAAGGGGCCAACGTACAAGAGAGAATTTGTTCCAAGTTGGTGAAGTGCAGAACTCTTGTTACATGGGTGTAGTGGATGAATATAAGTTATGGTATAAAAGGCTGTGACATATGTGTCAGAGAAATATGTACAAGTTATCAATGCGAGATAGTGTCCGAGATATGCCTGGTTTATCAAGAAGAAGAAATTGGTGTTGCACTATTTGTGAAAAAGGGAAGATTACAAAAATATTTTCATAAGAGAGTTGAAATTCATTCAAAACAACCCTTGGAACTTATACATTCTGATATATGTGAACCAATGAGCAAGAAATCAAAAAATGGAGATAAGTACTTCATTACTTTCATTGATAACTTTACTCGCATTACTTGTGTTATGTACATGAGACATAAGTCAGATGCTCTGAAAATGTTTAAGAGTTTCAGGAGGAAATCAGAAAAAGAATGTGAGTATTCAGTGAAGAATTTGAGAACTGATAATGGTGATGAGTATAAAAATGAAGAGTTTTAATGTTATCTTGAGAAGCATGGAATTCGGCATGAGTTCAGTTCACCATACACACCTCAACAAAATGGGGTTGCTGAAAGAAAGAATCAAAGTTTGGTGGAAATGGGGAGAACTATGTTTCTTGAGCATGGTCTTTCTCATTATTATTGGAGGCAAGCCATGAGAACTGCTGTGTATATTCAGAACTGATGTTTCTTTAGACCAAACTCAGATATGAATCCCTATGAAATATTCTATGGAAAAACTCCAAGTCTGAAACACTTAAGAGTTTTTGGGAGTCCATGCATTATAAAGAAGAAAGGTGGAAACCTTGGAAAGTTTGAGCAAAGAGGAGATGATGGAATTTTTCTTGGCTATGCTCTAGAAGGAAGAGGATATAGATGTATCAACAAAGAAATAGGAAGAATTATTAATTCTTCAGATATTAAAGTTGTTGAAAATATTGATAAAGAAAAGCAATCATATGTTGATGTGGAAGTTGAGCAAGATAGAGAAGATTTTGTTAACAATTCTGATAATGTTACAGACTGTGTTAATCCTACTCAAGAAGACTAATCCAACTCAGAAATATCAAGTGATGAAGATGGAGTTCAAACAACTCATCCTAGGTTGAGGAAGCAAGTGGAGGCTCATAACATTATTGTAGATAAAAATCATAGGGTTCAAACAAGAAGAACAATGGATGGTATATCACATACATCTCTTTATTTGAAATTTGAACCGAACAATGTAAATAAAGAATTTGAGAATCTAGAATGGGTTCATTCAATGAATGAAGAGATTGATCAGATAGAGAAGAATAATACTTGGGAACTTCTACCTAATCCGGACAACAAGAACAGCATTGGTACAAAGTGGGTTTTCCGGAACAAGCTGAATGAAGAAGGTAAAGTAATAAGAAACAAAGCAAGATTTGTTTGTAAAGGGTATTCACAAATTGAAGGCATTGATTTTGATGAAACCTTTTCTCCAGTGGAAAGATTAGAAACAATCAGAATCTTTCTTGCTATTGTTGCACAACGAGGTTACAAAATCTTTCAAATGGATGTAAAATACGCATTTTTGAATGGTGACCTTGACGAGGAAGTCTACATTGATCAACCTTGTGGATTTGTTATTGGAAAGGATGAAATTTATGTGTGAAGGTTGAAGAAGGCTTTTTATGGGATAAAACAAGCTTCGAGACCATGGTATTCTAAATTAGATACTTGCTTAAAGAAGATGAACTTTAATAAAGGGAGAGTTGACAGCAATCTCTACATCAAGGAATGTCAGGAGTTTTCACTGATTGTTATTGTTTATGTAGATGATATTATATTTTCTAGAAATGATTAAAGATCATGTGAAAAATTTGTTGAGGGGATGAAGAAGTTATTTGAGATGTCCATGCTGGGAGAAACTAAGTAATTTCTTGGGCTACAAATTTCACAGAAGAAGAATCGCGTTTTTCTATCTCAAGAAAAGTATGCTAAGGAACTTCTAAAGAAGTTTGGCATGGGAAATTCAAAATCAGTTTCCACGCCAATTTCCATGGGAACCAAGTTTTCTAAATATGGATAAGGTAAAGAAGTTGATCAGAAAGAGTTTTAAAAGCTGATTGGAAGTCTGTTGTATCTGACTACCTCAAGACCTGACATTGTCTATGTTGTTACTTTATGTGCAATATTTCAGAGTGCTTCTAAATAAGAACATCTGATTGCTGGAAAAAGAATTCTTAGATATATCAAAGGCACAAAAAATTTTGGAATCATGTATGATGGCTCAAGAAATATTGATCTATTCAGGTATTCTGATGCTGATTGGGTAGGAAATGTTGATGATCGAAGATCCACATCTTGTGGAGTTTTCTTTCTGGGGAAAAGTTGTGTTAGTTGGAATACCAAGAAATAGAATTCAATAACTATTAGCACAGCTGAAGCTGAGTATTTTGCTTCTACTCAAGCTGCAACTCAACTAATGTGGATGAAGACTCAGCTGGAAGATCTACTTATTGAAGTAAAGCTACCTTTGCTCTTGGGTTGTGATAATCAGAGTGCAATAAATCTTACAAGAAATACAGGAAAACATTATCATTCAAAATACATTGATATAAAGTACCAATTCATCAAATAGCAGGTGGAGAAGAATGAATTGAGGCTGGAGTATGTTCCTACATCTTAACAAGTTACTGATGTATTCACAAAACCGTTAGTGAAGGAACCATTTTCAAAATTGAGGTTGAACATGGGTGTCCAACCTCCTTATCATCAAGGTTAAGTTACATGTTTATGTCCCCACTATCATCTTGCCTTTAGATAGTGTTGTCAAGGGAGAGAATTGTTTCACAAATCTATCCTTATGGAAGCATACATAAAGGGGGAGTTGTGGGTAAGCTGTGAATCTATCATTTATGTGTGTGAACTATTCTAATTGTTCATTAGACTGGTTGTAGGAAACAATTTTGTTTTCCAGGAAAGTTTACGAAGTGAAGAATGCTGAGGTAGAAGCATGAAAGATGATCTGAAGAAGGCTGAGGAGGTACACTCATGAGATTTCATAGTTACTACTTATGGACAGCATGGTTTTAGTTGTCAATAATTCTTGTTTCCTACAATCAGTTAGCTCATGTAGGCTTAGAATTGTTGATAAGTAATACATTTCTTAATGTTACAAAGTTTAGTGATTTATGAATCATGTTTGACAACAAAATCCAAAGGGGGAGATTGTTGGGACCAAGTTGAACGGATAAGGAAGTAAGAAAGGTTTGTTGTTACAGAGTGTTGTCTTTTGTTGTCAAAGAAGCTAAATCAATTCACTTTGTAAAGGACTTGTAAACTATGAAGATGCTTTGCTGATTTGTATTTTAAAAATATCATAAGTTTTGAGAACTTGTGATGCAAGCCTTATGAATAGTAGAGAGAGTAAAGAAGTTATTTTTTCAAAGGAAAGAAAGTGGCGCGCAAGTCAAGAGTGGTGTGCAAGTATTGCGCACAAGTGTAAGGGGCATGCAAGTCATATTTCAAAGACCATCACATCAAAATATTACAAAGTAAATAAAGTGGTGCACAAGTTAAATATTGGTGTGCAAGTTAAAAAATGGCATGCAAGTGTATGGGGAGCGCAAGTGTATGTTGTGCACAAGTCATATTTCAACATCATCATATCAAAATATGACAAAGGAAAGAAAGTGTCACGCAAGTGCTGGAGTAGCGTACAAGTGATGGAGAGACGCGCAAGTAATGAATAGGTGCACAAGTAGGAATGACACGCAAGTGTATGTGTCATGCAAATCACCAAAATGCCTATAAATAGACGACTATCCTTTTCACTTTTTAGGAGTTCAACACTTAAGAGAAAATTTGAGCTCTGATCACGCAAGTAGTAGAGGGTGCTCTGACCACACAAGTAGTAGAGGGAGGCACGCAAGATGAAGTGGCGTGCAAGCTGAGGGTTATTTATAAGGCATGAAAGTTGGGTGTCATGCAAGTTTTATTGTGAAAGTTTTATCGCACAAGTTGACAGAGGCGCGCAAGCAGGGAGGTTCTTTCAAGAAGTGGGTTGTGTATAAGCCAAATGTGGCACGCAAGTTGTGAGCTGGGCTCAATGGTGGCGAGAAAGTAGTGAGTTGGCGTGCAATCAGGTGGCGCACAAGCAGTGAGTATTGCAAGCAGGTGGCACGCAAAAAAGGGAAGTGCGCAAGCAGGGAGTGGTGTGCAAGCTGTCTACACCAGGAGGTTCTTATCAGCTTTTGGGTAGAAAAGTGAAGAATTGTATTGAAAGATTTGATTTTTGAAAGTTCATTAAGAAGCACAGAATCATTATATTACCCTATTTGTGCTAAGAGGGAACACATTCACTATTGGATTGTTTTCAAAGTTATACAAGAGTGTAAGGGTATATCCTACTCGTTGTATTCCACATCAAAGGATTGTTTTCTAGTAGATTGTGTAGTACTGGATTGTTTCCATACCATACCAAGGACGTAGCTACTCTTTTTGAGTAGTGAACCTTGTAAATCTTGTGTTCCTATGGTTTTGTGTGTTCAGCAGGGAAGAAACTCTTTAACAGGAGGCGAAAGTTGTTTCAAAAAGCAGGAAATATAAAAAGAAAAAGATATCCCTGATTCACCCCTCCCCCTCTCAATGATACTTGGATCCTGACTGGGAACTTCACTTTAGGGAAGTATTTGTATGAAATAATTCATTGAGATTGTATTTTTAGAAGCATTCCATACATTTGAAAAGATAAAAAAACTCTATGTTTTTCAAAGTTGTTCAACTATAAAGAAAATCCAGCAAGGTAAAGGAGCCTGAAATCTATTTGCAATAATTAATAAATGTTCATGAAGAACAAATGAAAAATTTGAAGGAGAATTGGGAAAGCAAGCTGAGATCAGTTGAGGATGGTAAAAACTCACTCAACATTAAGTGTTTAGAGCTAGAGATGAAATTGAAGAATCAATATTCACTCGAAGATGAAACTTCCCAAACCTAAAAGAAGATATGCTTTCACTCAAGCATGCATTAAGGAATATGATTAGAAGAGGAATATAAAATCATCATATAATCCAATGGAAAAATCTTACAAGAAGAAGGTATCCCAAAACACAGTTATTTCTATTTACACTAATACAGTTGCATCTGCAAGTACAGGTTCAAAGCTAAAATCTAGGAAGATGTGCATTGATAAATATGTTAATACATCCATAAAAATTTCATGGATGGATTTTGGGATGATTAAGAAGAAAAACTCCCAAATATATGCTCCAATGAAATAAACACAATTCCAAAAACAACAAAGCACTGGATTTAGCCATACTAATACTATAATAAAAATAACGAGATTTATTGGTTTCTGTTGATATTGTTTGATGTTTGGGAATTGGGATAATGATTTTTGAAATAATATTTCATCATATAAAAATTATGGAAGGACTAAATTTTTGTAAAGTATATGTGAAAAAATTAAGAATCTTGTAAAGCAAAGGCAGAAAACACATATGAAGAAGAATATTTCTATCAAGAAAAGATTTGAATATCTTGAAGAATTCTATGATAATTGCAGCAGAAGTGGTCAAAGTTATGATGAGTGATGGCTTAGTCCTACCATGCCTGATGCATATGTCGATAAGAATCATAGACCACAACAAAGGAAGGAGAAAGGGAAAATAGTTTAAATTTCTTCCATTTGGAATATGAAAAATAATGAAGTTAACAAAATAGTGAAAGAAACTAGTCTCAAGAAGGAGTTCAAGATAGATTCTTAGAATCTCATCTCAACCAAGAAATGATGCTTATATTTTGAAATGAAAGGTCATGCCATGGATCACTGAAAACAAGCTATAGAAATGAATGGAATCAAGATAAATCTAAAAGATAATCAAACCAGAAGAAGATGGGATTGACTAAAGACATTCCTAAATATAATCTTAATAAGTTACCTAAAAAAGTTAACTTGAAGAAAATAAATAATCCATGTGAAATATCCAAATCAAAAATTGTTAATAAAGAGTTTTTAGTTATCTATCATAATCAATTTCAAATTCCAAGAGAACTGAAAATATCTAAAGATGAAGTTCTAGTTAATAAAAAGGAAAATGGGAATTCGGTCATTCCACATGAAGAAAAATTCAAATTTCATAAGGGGTTTTTAGCACATGAAAACCCAAGTGTCTCACAACTAGTATATGGAGGGTGTAATAAGGTTGTACAACATGAAAATAAATGTATAGCTTGTTTACTAGGACAAATGGAGATGTTGAAAATTTAAAAACATGCACTAATGGAAGTTACTTCACTATTGGTAGAAGTAAAGACAAATAATACACACAAGTTGAAGGTGAATGGAAATGAAGGGTCCATGATGACTTCAAAAGATCAAAATAATAAATGGAAAGAAGACATATGTATGAAGAGAACTAGAAACATTAGAACTAAAAGGAAAATAGTTCTTTGATTGAGATAAAATTCTCATCCCTATTGCTCCTATTAAGAATCTCACATGTGTTCCATCTTATTTCGTTATATTTTTTTTGTATATGTGTGCTTAAATTGTAGGGAATTTAATGTGAAGTTCATTATCAATATGAGAATTTGAAGGTCAAAGTGGAGGAAAAAAATTGGACTAATTATTCATGATTTTATAATTAATTGAAGTGTTCCATAGTGGAAGATTATCAACATGAAGATATGGAATATTATCTGATGATATTTTCCACCATGATGAATAGTAAGGGATTTCACCCCTTGAGGGGGAGAAAATATGAAGGATATGATATCAAAAATTATGTCATGAGAAATCTTGAAATTCATATCATCTCAAGAACTTGAAACTTGATGTATTCTAATCACACTTTCATCCCTTGTTCTTAATTGTATTTATCATGTCAATTTAGGGGGACTACTTGATTAATGAAATGATGGAATGAAAGGGGTAGATTTATCTTTTCACATGAAATTTTAAATATGGTTGGTGAATTATGTGTAGTATTTAGCAATTCATTAAAAAATATGATTATTCTTAACCCCTTGGATAGGAGTTTATACATTCTGAGCATTATTTCACATGTGTGGTTGTTTATGGACAGCATTGAAAACCTTGGTCATTTCTCTCTTGTTTTCTACACTAAATTTTCCCAAGTAAACATATAGTTGATTAACAAAAGGATATTTTCTAAGTGTACCATGTGACATCATCCTTTACTCAGAAATATTCAAGAAGATATTCTTTAAAGGGAGGAGAACATGTTTTTGAACAACTTCCACTAAACCTTTGCATTTGTTTTTCAATAAGGGGGAGATAATATTTGCACACATATTGACCCATACAAAGTTTTCTTAGGTGATATTGAAAAAAAATACAAAGGGTGAGATTGTAGAGTATAATATTGATTGTAGAGCATAGTGTTTAATTTGTTGTCAATAATATGTCAATATGTTAATGGCAGGGTAGTTACAGTGGCGGTGGTTATGATTGAAGAGGGAAAGTTGTTCCAAAGCATATTTAAATTGGAGAATCAGTAAGAAATGACATTGGATTTCATGCTTGATAATTCTCTATATTTTCTAAAATCAAGAGATTATTGAACTAATCCTAAGTTAGAAGACATGTGTCATTTAATGAAACTTTGTTACAATATTTGAAGAAGAGCTCTATCCATGATTGGATGAATGAAGATGAGTGAATTTATTTGGAATCCTTATTTCAAAAAGAATAGAAGAAATAATAATCAAGGTTAAAGATGAAGAGGAGTTGTGAATGGGGATTATTATTCAATTATGTGTTTGAATTTTAAGGTGTCCACGCATTTTATTTTATGTTTTTTTGTGGATCACTTCAAAAAATGGGCCACCATCAAGATAGTCAATCCAGATCGACCCTAGAACATGTGGGACTCTAGGACAACCATGTTGAGGGAACCATCCCTGGCCAGCCTAAAGGTGGCATCGGTTGGGCATAGTCCATGAGCATGTCCTGTATAAGCTGCTGGAGCACACGGGGAAAATCCCACACATAGATTGCGCACAGAGCGTGCCCTCAAGGGAGCAGATATTGTCCTCAAAGTGTAATTAGAGGGTGAACATGGTATGGGTTGGTACCATGGAGGGAGGAGTAGTAATGTGGGGTTAGTGCGGCGAGACATGGTTGATATACCACACAACCTTCGCATCTCCATTTCGATGTGGGGTGGATTTTAAAAAACACGGACACAATCATAGACATTCATATGATCTCACTGATATCTTGGCCGGACATCACATCCCGAGTCGCGTGACAAAATACACACCATCCAATGCATCCTGCATCTAACCATTTTAAAATGGGATCTTCTGATGATATCGAATCGCGTCATCATCAACCTTTAAACCTCTCAACACCACATTTCTCCAGAGATGATGTCGCAACTCCTTGATCAAACTTCAGCCACCATTTTTTATAAAACCTCATGCACTATGATCATCTGGAATTCAAAAACACATTCATGCAATTATGAACACATGCATCCAATGAAACATGAAGATCCCGCGTGGTTTAAGTAACTGAAGGTTCGAGGCCATGTCATGGAGCTCGAGAGCTTAAGAAGCACTACATGTGACACATATTACAAGCATGTGTGGTGTTCATGAGAATTAAGGAGACCGAGTTTAAGAGAAACCAACCAAGATATGAGGCATCTGTGTTTGAATATTTCAAATATAAATATCTTTTGTATTCAAAGAAATGATCTTCACAAAATATTACAAGGGATTTGAACTCGAAGAAACGCGTTGATCAGTGCCTATAAATGGAGAATCACCTCAATGAATTGTGGTGTTGAATATATTGATAAAACTCTCTTTTCATCATAGAAACATATTACGGACTAGAGGTTCTACACAGCCTTGATACATGAAGGAGAAGAAGACCCACAAATTTTCAACAAGTGCAAAACACTCTTGAATTGTCCTTGCAAAGGAGATGAACACTGCACCCTCTGTGTGAAGGAAAACCATGAACTTGCTATAGGTTTCTCAAACCCTAGAATCTATTTTGTGAAGAATATCCCACAGACACACAATTGGTTCCTACGAACCCTTGTTGTTCTCTTGTGAATACAGAACCAAGAACCACTTCTGGTTCTATGAACTACATTCTCACGCATCCCTGTGTGAAGAAGGAGAACCATGATCACCATCAGTTTTATGAACAAAATAAGAACACCTTTCTTACCATCAATATATATATACTATTTTTTTTTAGGGGTTCGAGGTTCAGTTAAGAAGTGGATTTTTAGATAAGGGGACTACGTGTTGGGATGCACTCATGTGCTTGTTTTAAGGAAACTCTTGGCCTTGTGTGAAGAAGTAAACTGATGAAGGGAGGAGTAGTGCATATTCACATGCACTCACCTGTGAGAAGGTCATAGGTAGTGTGTGGGCATGATGGAATTCATCCCTCCTATCCAGTTGTGCACACATGTAAATAATAAGGAGGAAGAAAGAGGAATAACACATCCAAAGCCTTACACTCATTAAATATTTCATAGAAAGTGAACAGTGTGTTTGGTTCGGTTGAGAATTCATTATGTATTCACTCATGTGCATGAACTAATTACACCCAAACCAAGTACAAAGTGATGAAGCGAAAAGGAAGAAGAGAAATAAAAGAAAGTGTGTCTACACTCATGAAGAAGAAAAGAGAAGTGAATAGTGGGTGTGTGCAAGAGAAAGTGGAGATTACATACACATTCATTCATATAAAAATTCACGAAACACAAATAAATAACTTATAAAAAGTGTAGGTTTTTTAAAACAAACAAAGAAGGAATGAGATTGAATTTCATGAATACATGCATGTCCATGCACACATAAAGAAAGAATTGTGTGCGTATATTGAGAAAAAAAAGAATACAAGTGAATATTTTGTTTTCAGGTGTACAAGCAATACATTATACATGAATGCATTTATTGAATAAACATTCACTATTTATAAGTAATTGAGATACCCAAACTAAGTGGATTTGGATGCAATGAAATACATGCATGAAGTGGATTTGTATTGAGACTGGAGATGGTCATAGTTAAAGAAGGTCTTATAACCGAGTTGACAGTGATTTGGGATTCAAGACATATAGTGCAGATATTGTGCAAGATCATTCTTGCCTATAAATATTCTTGAAGAAGTTGTGTGCATTAGTTGTACACACATAAGTGAGGTCAAGACTTAATTATAAGAAGAAATAATTTTCTGATCATTGTTGCATTGAGGCAACTAATCACAAAGGTGATTAGAATTGTTGATCAAGGCCAACAAAAATTACCAAAGGATGTTGAAGATTCTTGAAGAGATACACGGGCAAGTATGATTCTAAAAGCCCATGTGGGAAGATCATAAGATCAATCTATAGTGAATAAAGTGGATCCAAAGAAAGAAGTTGCTTGTGTTACTCGAGATCTAGAAGAACCCTATCTGATTTGGGGAGGAGAAGAAGTCTTTAGTGGGACTCTGAAACAGGTCGGTGGGACTCCGGTAAGACTGTGGGAAGTAGTATAAAGAACCTCATTGGGGATTCAGGAGAGTTACGGTGAGAATATTTATCGACCACTGTAATTGATAATAAGATTATATTGTAGAATCTGTGTTGGGTATAATAACCAATATAGCAAGGAGTAGATCTTTTAACCAAACCTTTTAAATACTTGTGTTTAGTTCCTTTACAGTTGCAGAATCATTAGAGGTAAGACTAAAAGACACAAGAAGAGTGGATAGAAGCTTTAACCAGTCATAGATGTTTAGTTGAAAATATTCAATTTTTAAAAAGTTTAAAGGGATCTCTGATTCACCCCCTCCACCTCTCAATGATTCACACAGATCTAGGCACTTCAATAATAAATGAATGTGTTAATCTTTAATAGGGAGAAGTAAGGTTCTCAGAAAATTCTTTTCAATTTATTGCTTTTGAAGGTTAGTAGGATGGGAAAATAAGTATTGGTGCATCTAAAGTAAATTATGTAATGAATGGTTTTGATTATGAATTTTTGGATGATAGGGGTGAGCTATGGTACTGGTCTAGGGTATAGATATTAGGATGACATCCTCATTATTGTGGTGTAAGTGTCCCTTATTATAACATGAATACCTACCCTCAATCTATCTGAATATTTTATCAACTAATCACTACTTTCATATAATATTAGGGCATAAATTCTTTATCAAGCCCCACACTCTCTTTGTTATTATATATTCTACAATATTTATATAGGATCATTTCCCCAAACCTATTATAATTAAATATATACATGTATGTAAATATGTACATATATAATTTTATTTTATAAATAAATATTTAATCATATTCACATATAAAATATCCTTATAACTAAATAAACCTAATGTAAATTAAAAATAATTATCCACTTTAATTATATAAAAATTCAACCATTTATTTAGATTATAAAACTTATGAATATATATACCTATAAAATTATATATATCTAATTTTTATATAAATATGTGTGTGTATCTATATTAAAAAACATATAAATATATATATATATATATTATAAGATATGTAAACTATTTTTAATATATAATATATTTATATATATATATATATTGGAACACATAAAAATGTGTAAATAAATAAATATTTACATATATATATATATGTATACATATGTATTAACACACACACACACATACATGAATACAAAAACACAAAAACATTTGATATTTTTTTTTACAAATTACTATATTACTATATGATAAATATACGAATGATTTTTTTTATAAATATATATAAAAATGAATATATATATTTTATAATATATAAGAAAACAATATATTGTAGTGATAAGGGTGTTTAATGTAAATATTGAGGTCCAAGGATTGAATCCAGGCACCTGTGGCTAAGAAGGTAGCGGTGTATCTCTTATATTTGGGGGGTGTAACACATAAGATGCTGGGATAGGTGGTGAGAACTGATCATGGGGGTGGGAGTGTGAATAATGTATAATTTCATAATAAAATTATTCTAGTTTTATCAACTCTTGTTTATGTGGGTAAACATAACATTTATTAGGGATAATAAAGTGTTAATAAAACTTGTACTGATAAAGTGTGCTTTTATCAGCAGTCCCTTTAGTGCTGAAAAAACCTATCCACTTTTTTATCACATTTCACATAAAATTCATTTTAGTGAAGAAATTTTCCATTTTTTGTTCTAATAAATAATTTTTTTTTTGTAGTGATGAATGAAAGTGCGATACATTCAAGTGGTATCCAGGATTTAATAACTTTATCAAATATTCTAGAATAAAAATGGAGATATCTAAATATTATGGGAGTTTTTTTGTTTTATATTGATTGAAAAATACCCTGTAGGTAGAAATTTTGTATAATGAAGACAGATACATAAGGATAAAATAAAACATTACTCAAATATCCAAATACGTTGACAGTTGTTGCTTTATTTATGATTCATTAACTTTATAAAGAAACATTTCCATATAAAAAAAATTGACAAACACTGTTATGATCATTGAAGAGTAACCTCGTCAAAAATGAATGAAATAAAAAATATTATGATGAAAAATCCTTATATCTTTTTAATATTTTTAATTTAATTAAAATTTTATAAAAATAAAAAATTATAACTATGAAATGTTATATTTCATGCAAATTTTATGTAGTTACATTTTATGATAGATAATCAATTTCTTTCACATATTTTGAAGAATGTATAAATAAATTTTGAATATCAGAAATAGTGTCAATTAAAATTTTCGACAAAATGTTTATTTCATTCTTGTTAAAATATTTATGAGCCTTTAATATTAATCTTATTGATTCTCATCAACCATACATACTGTTATTTAATTTTTTTTTTATAATTGTTACATCAACCCATTTATAATTTTTTGTTTGAGTTTAGATACCCTTATGGTTTTATTAGTGTTTTTAAACATATATAAAAATATAGACACTTTCTTAGTGGAAAAAATCCTTTATCACCATGGTAATTAGTGTGGAGGGTTTGATTGATAAATAACATGTTGAAAATTTTATATGACTATATTCATTAAAAAATTAGAATTCTTCATAGGTTTGGTGATGTGTGTCATTATGAAATGAAATATTTTGAATTACATCAAAAGAAACGCAAGAATGATATTGAAAAAAAATTAAATCAATTGGATATATATTCAAAA
The DNA here is from genome assembly GCA_963277665.1 of Viscum album. Taxonomy (NCBI): domain Eukaryota; kingdom Viridiplantae; phylum Streptophyta; class Magnoliopsida; order Santalales; family Viscaceae; genus Viscum; species Viscum album. The sequence goes on along the minus strand of OY728151.1, from coordinate 998,656,635 downwards.
CTCACTTATTGAAAATTATTTAAAAACAACATCAAAATATTTTTAAATATGTATAACATTTAAAAATAATTTCACTATTTTTTTCCATATATTTTTTTTCGGTTTATTAATTTTTATTCAAATTATTTAAATTAATTAAAAAAATTTGTGAGTGTTTATCTATTCTTATAAGTGTGTTTGTATTTTTTTAATCACTTAATGAAACTAGAACATATTTTTTTACTGCTTGATATTTATGTGAGTAATTTTTTTAGGGAATTTAAAATTATTTATGATTGATGCACACTATGAGGATACATAGTTTTTTAATGTTTATTATTCCTAATATTTAATAAAATTTTATTACACTTAGTATAGAAAAAAGTGGGATATATATATATATATATAATTTTAGAGATATAACTACTTGAAATAATGAAAAAATAGTAAGCCAAGTTTTTTGGAATTAAAACATTGATAGAACATGGGTTATGAAATAAAAACTACCTATAACTTCATATGTTGTATAAATTAAGTTAAAATTTAATCCTGATAATGGGACGAGACAACATATTTTTATAGTCAACATGTTCACTATATTGAAATGTTTTTATATCTAATTTCAATGTGAAATTTATTCCAATGTCCTACATTGGATCAATATATGTATATTTGATCACATTATACAATAAAAAATGAAAATATAATTTTACTATATAAATAGTTGAAAAAAAGATGTTTTTAATTTAACTTTAGTATTTTTCAATATTTATCAAAAAATAAAGGTTTCTATAAAAATAAATTAAATACATCCTAATATAATTTTGAAATTACTCTTAAAAAAATAATGTTTATTTTTTTATAGAAAATTTTTAAAATTTTTAAAATTTAGTTTTCAAATAAGTGAACCATTAAAAATAGGTAAACTGACTTTTATAAAACAAAATTTCTTATGCCTAAAATAGGATTTATTATTATCATTTTTCTAGAAACCACATAATATGAATGTTAAATACAAGAATTAATATATAATATTTTCATTACATTAAAATAATTCCTAAAAATTTGTTTATTTAATTTATTAAGATAAAACATGTTTCTACATAGAAACATTCTTTTTTAGAAAAGGAAATGATTTATTTTCAAATATTTATTACTTTCAAATATAATTAATTAGTTTCCAAATAATTCATTTTATAAAAATTATTAAACTATATTTTCAAAAAAAAATTAATCAATTTTATACCCACCATTCCTGTGGTTAGGTGATAACTGTAATATTTTAATAATAATAATAATATTTTTTGGTAAATTTTGTAAAACTAGGTCTTGTGTGTAATGAAATCTATTTAAGGAGCTGGATGTTGCATATACCGCAAGAAAAACATTATTTTGTGTGTACCACAAGCTTAAATTATTACATCATATGATGAAATGCATCTAATTATTTTACTTTATTATAAAATAGTAATTCATAAAATCCTCATTGTGTTACATTATACCCCCTTAAAATTAATTTCAACCTAGAAATTCTTCTGGTTCATCAATGTTTTAATACCTGAAATTTCTATTCATAGAAACCCACATTGAAAAAATTAATAATAAATCTTACTTAAATAAAGGAAATTTCAAAACATATATGTTACCCAAATTTACTCATAACTGGGTTTCTGCATAGTAGGACGTTTGTGTCAAGTGAAGATGTGTACATGGAGGGAAAGTGTAAATAATTATAGAGAGTGGTATAGATCACTGATCACAAATATTGGGTGATCTAGAAAAATTTAACTATCACAAAATCATATATATTTGATGATATAAGGAACCATTTGATTCATAAGTAATCAAGGTACCATGATAAAATTATTTATCCAATATCTCTTTTTCTAAATATGATGAATTTTCACAAGGAGATATACTTACTCGTTTTTATTCCATTTTATAAGAACAATCTCATCAACCAGATTTTACTTTATCAATTTTCACATCATCATGTACTCCAAGAAATAAAGGTATTTTTTGTGTTTGAATCAATAATGGATCATAAGATCTATAAATAGAATGATAGTTCATTCTATCAATCTACAGTTATCATCAATACAAAATGGTTAGAACTGGTTATCCAATATGCCTAAAATTTTATGTGGTGAAGTAATACATAAATCTCTAAAACGTCAACTAAGTATTAACATAAACCATTCCATAAATGGTTAACCTTATAACCTTTTTTATGATAAAAATACAAAACATTATAAAGAATGTGACTAAATTTTTCAAAATCAACATAATATTTATCCCCCATATATCATAATGTATCTCTTGGTTGTCATATACCAATCATACAAAAAAATTTATCACGTATTCTCTTGAAACAAGTTAATAACCAGTGTTTCCATAAATCCTTATTGAATATATTTATGTTTTTTTTTATTCTAATGATTATTAGATATATTCCTTAAATCCATAAATTTTGTAAACTCCATCCATGATAGCACATACCGCTTTGTCAATAAATCATTAACCTATTCCCAAGGTAATTAGTATTATTCAATTTAATTTATTCATGTATAATATAACTTTATCCAATCTAAACACCATTTTCTCAACATCGGGAATATGTTATGGGTTAACTTCCATTAATCATTTATTTTCCATAAAATATAGACTTTCCATTAAATCACATTTCTAATTCATCTACATCATTCAACATATCCTTTAAAATCCATTATTAAAAACTTATACTGAACTATACTTATATATTTCATGATTCATATAACATAATCATTGAATTTCAACACATAAATATTTAATTTATACCACTTCATTCTCAAACAATTACTAATATTCATTTTTTTATTCCTTAAAACTTCTTTCCTTTCAAATTTGAATTGAATTCTCTTCATCAGCAGCAATATTCCCATCCATTGCATTTACTAAACTATTAATTTTTTTCCTTCATAGTTATATTCTTTGTGTAATTTTTTAAAAAATTAAAAACATATTATCATCCCTTTGAGACATCACCTAGAGTGATTCATCCCAAATTATTGACATATATGAAATTGAATAATCTTTCCCTCGTGGTCTTAGTTACCCAAACTCTCATTGAAATATTTCTTTGTTTTATTCCTTGATTTTGAGAGTTGGTTGAGGTAAATACTATTAATCATGCTCTTTAAAAACGTATTAGTAATTATCACATCCTTTTTGTCAGTAATAAACTCAGTTATCTATTCATCAATAAATCATCTAGCACATTAAATGTTAACCCAATTCTTTCTAGTTCCCACCATTGAGTAAAACCAGAAATCATAGTGTGAGAAATGTTAATCATAGTGGAAAAAATCATATTCATGAAATCAATTATATGATGTCTAAATCATAAAACCTTATTTTTAATTTATGACACCATAAATTTATCCTAGTTTATTCATAGTTATATTCTATTTAAATCCTTAAGGATGTTTCATAAATAGTTTGGTAATTTCCAAAGCATATCACAAGGAAGTGTCAAACCAGATCTGTAGCAATGAATATTGTTGTGCAGTAGTTACTTATAAAGTCTATATGAATATTTTTTTTAGGGTTGATACCCCTTTGAATATTTTTTTTAGATCCACATTAACTTGTAGTATATAGTTATGGATGTATTTCTAGGAAACCACACATTCAATCCTTTACAAAATTTTATGAAATTTTAAAATATGTTGACTCATCCATAGAATTATCCTTAGAGAAATCACTGTAAAAATTCTTATAAATATCCCTAGGTATATCAAAAAAGTTTTCTCATCCTAGAAACCAAAGGTTCACTAAAAAAAATTTATAACAATTATAGTGACTCAATATTAACATATAAGAATATTATATATTTTTAGATGAATATTTCTTACATTACACAAAAACATGATTGATGACCATTAAATTTTTGTGAATTTGGAAATGTGGAACATAATATTCAATTTTGGTGATACATATTCATTGTTTTAAAAAAATATATCCCCCTTTGGTACTCCTACTTGAAACCATTCTTCATAACCTAGGGAAAAGAAACATAAGAAAGGGTGAGCTCAGATACTCAGTATGGGTAAAAAAATAATACATGTAATAATAAAAAGAATATAAGGGTTTTGAAAACATGTGTATTCATTTTATATTCATAACATTCATATAAAAGAGTATACTCATGAGTTATGGCATAAATATTGGAAGATTTAAATACATTAATCAAAAGGGAATCAAGGGAATAAGATATGATAACATAACATAGGAATAAGACATGAAATTGTGTCACGCACATTAGAATAGAAAATATTATTTCAAGTATACCTAGTAAGAGATTCATAACATGATTATATTGGGATAATCACCTGTGTAACTACTTTAGGATTAAGATTTCCTCCCATTTATCCTCTTGTTACATGCTTCATATTCCCTCCTAAGTAACCTCTTTTTGTAGGATTGTGATGGCCTCATGTGAAACCTCTTATTGTAGGCTTGGGTTTCCATCCCATATAAACTCTTGTAATAGGATTGTTATGACCACCCATACACCTTTGGATCTCATAAAACATTTATCATCACTTAATTCATTGGATAGAGATATAGTCCCCAACCATTACATAATGAAATTATATATATTTGTTCTACAAGATCATAACAATTCATCATATCATAACCCATGAAATGAAATGGTAATAAAAAATTCCATAATATCATAGCATATGAAAAATAGAGAGGTTTCATAATCATTTAATGATATCATATCTTGTGAAAAGAATCATGTTTTATAATAATTTTAACATGGTATAACCCATGGAAGATAAACAAGTTTCATAAGTATCTTTTCATATTAAACAAAAACCATTCAAATAAATAATAAGAATGGTGTCCATGTATATGATCCCCAGTAAGGAATAAAATATATCAAATTATGTTCTCTTAGAAGGAGGAGGATTTTGAAATATCACATGGATCATTTATTAATATAAATAAAATTAATTTAAAAATTAATTTTTAAACTATAGTACATTTTCAAAATCCTTTTCTTTGAAAACCACATTTATTTAATAGAAAAAACCAATCAAAAATAATTTAAAACATTTATTGAGGAAAATATTTTTTCCAATTTTAAAGTTATTTTCAAAAAATAATACTTTTTTGAAAAAAAAAATATTAAACATTGTTTTAAAAGAAAATATATTTCCAACCAAATAGATTGATAAAGTTTAATTTTATTAAAAAAATCATAATTGTCTTAAGTACTCGGGAGTGGATAATTGGAAAAATTGCATGAATATATCCTGAATAAATTAATTAAAAGAAATTTCATGATAATTATTTATATATTTATCATAATATTTAATCAATAGATGTATAATCATAAACAATCACAGTAAACAAAGCAATTGTAGTAATAAACTCTTAGAGGTTGGGTAACATTCAATAATTGTCCCTATGAAAGAAAAAAATTAAATGAAACTTAAAATATCATGAGAATAAGGATATACATTATATAATATGTTAAATGGGAAATAAATCAGCCTTATAAAATAATATAGGTTAATAACATAACATGTGTCTCAAAAAAGGAAAATTGAGACAAAATTCCTTCAATAATTTGGTGAATTTTGAATCATAAACCTCATAATAGTGGGATCCTAAAATGGATATGTATTTTTGGATAATTTTATTTTTAATAATAAAAAATTAAATTCATTTTCATTATATAAACCACATAGAAGAAATATGTGGTGAATATATCATGTGTCTCACAAAAGTAAAAAGTGATACAGTTATCCCTTACTACTTGAGTAACTTTAGAATCATGAGCCCTATGAAAGAATAACATCAATTGAAACATTGAATATCTTGAGATAAATTAAATTCATGATAAGAAATTTCATAGGGATGTATCACTACTACAAATCATTCCTTTTGTAATTCTAGTAAAAGGGATTTATCAACACTATAGAAACACTGCTAATGTAAGTGATTAGCTTTAACGGTGCTCGTAAAAAGCATTGATAAAGTCCCATTTAAACATGATAAAAAATCAATGATAAAGGGGGAATTTATAAATGATTTTTTTACTCTATTAAAGTCCCACTTTAATAGTTCTAAAAAAATACTAATAAAGTCCCCACTAATAAAGGGTATGATTTTTTTTTCACCCTCCACCCTTATCATTCCCCCCCCCCATCAGTGCCTCCCCGACCACTTTATCAGTGCTTTATCATGAACCCCTGCCTCCATAGAGTTTAGAACCTAGAATCTTCGTCTTATACACCAGCACCTTTTCCACTCCCTTAAACTATTTTGTTTTACATTTAATGATATATCTATATATTTATATATATTTCAATATATTTTTTGTCCATATATTTACATATATGTTTGTATATATATATATATGTTTATATATATATAAATACATATTTATTTATATATTTTTTAAAGTGGATATTAACTCTAAAAACTCTTTAATCACATTAAAGTTTTAAAAAACTCTGAAAATCCTAAAACCCCTAAAATCTATAAATGACAATAAATTCATATCTAGGAGTTTGTTTCCACTTCAAAACTAGTCAAATGAAATCTAATAAAATTAGCTTCAATATGATATGTGGTATAGGCCATAAGGACACCCAGACTTTATGTTATAGCCATTTAAATTTTAAGAAACTGTGGTTTGTGAGTAAAACCTATATTTCTAAGGCCTTTTGGGCCTTGGGGGGGTAATGATTAAAATGATCAAATATGTGGTCCCCAATCCATACAGAAAATATATCATTACAATATTTAAATTGATATGTGGTAGGGCCCAAATGGAGACCCGGATAAAAAATTTTGATTGTTTGAATTTTGAGTTTGAATTATGATTTTTTTTAAAACTCAAATATATTCTATTCCTTTAATTGTCACACAATTTAAATCTCATGTGGTGTTATCTTGTTTTATAAGATTTGATTAGATTTGTCGTGGAGCTGAAATAGACTCTTGGATAATAATTTATAGTCATTTCATAGCTTTTAGGCTCTCCTAACATTTTTATGTGTTTTAAGGGTTTCTAGAGTTATTATGGGTTTTTGGATTTTTTGGGGTTTTAGGGATTTTCTCAAGATATAAATCATTTTCAATAAATATCTTGCATATTATGTGTAAATTATTGTTCATCATTATATAGAACATATTTAATATATATATTATTTATATAAATATTAATATATTAATATATTAATATATTTTTTTATTGAAATATATTTTTTTTAAATATACCATTAATTATTGATTGTAAAAAAATCACTTTTAAGGGGGTTCTTTATCAACATTTCTAAAAAATGATGATAAATACCACCCTTTTATTATTTCTTTTTTACAAGAACTGATAAAGCGAAAATTTATTAGTTCTTTTTTAAAATATCTGATAAATTTTCCCCTTTAATAGTGTTTTTTAGCACTATTAATGATCCCCTTTAATAGCACTAAAAAGGCATTGTCAAATACCCCTTATAAATGTGTTTTTTATAGTGTTAAGAAAGGGGGTTTTAAAAGCTCTTTTATTGAGATCTATTAAAACCATAGAGCTTGATAAATGAAATTCTATAGTAGTTTATATTTACCACAAAAAATAAATAAGTGGATAATTTGGAACATGTCTCATAGAAATAAAAGTGGGACTAGAAATCCCCTTACCTTATGTCTTGACTATCATCATAAATATTATGTTATCATGTATAATAAATATAAATTTATTATAAATTTATCACATAACCATATTCATATATATAATACCATTTGTTAACTTCTTATGACTTTATATTACCTGTTCATTAAAAATTCCATGTTAATATTATGTTTCAGGTAATAACCGCATTATTTGTCATATATGTTTTGACTTGTTATTCATGATTATATTAATTAGATCATTATTTAATAATTTAAATAATTTAAAACATGATATAAATTTCATATATATTATGTATATATTTATTTATAATAATCTATAAAATATCAAAATTTGAAATGAAATACATTGTTCATGGAGACAGTATGTCGTACGTACACATGAATGTTGTTTCCATTTTATTGTCATATTAAAAAAATTAAATGAAATATATATATTATCATTCAAGTATAATTTATATTTAATATATATATATATATATAATATTTTTATTAAAATCATCCTTAATACATTCCATGCAAAGAGTTAATGAATCACATCGCTTCATGAGGCAATAGTCTGTCATACACACGAACGATGTTATCGTATTTCCACAAAATGGAAAGCATGAAGGTATTTCTAATATTAAAATTACATAATAATAAAAAAATAATATATATATATATATCATTTATAAACTATAAATTCATCATTATTCCCAACCTTGAATGGTGATAATGGGAAAAAAATGACAACGGTTCGTGAGGTGGTAGTCTTTCGTACACACGAATGATGATTGTGTATCCAATTTAATGGAATTGTGTGAAAGTGTATGTATTAAAAATAACATAAAAATATCATAAAATTTAATATATTTAGGTTATTTTTTTAATCATGACATATGAATAATTGAATTGGGTGGATAAGGAAACAAAACAGAAATGCACATTGATTAATGTTACCTATTTTTGGGTAACTCCTTTCACTTTTCACCATAGGATATCCTTGGATGGATTTATGTATAAATTGATGATTCTAGGTTGAGGTGAAGGAGTTTTGAAATATAAATGGATAGTTTTTTTCTTATCCAATTTTATTGAGATATGTGATTAAGTGAGGAGTGTGAACTCCCTTTTATAATCGAGGAGGAGCGACATTCATGTAAATACCAAAAGGTAAACACTATTGGGAGGTCTCTCTTACATCACATTCCTCCAATAATGAACCATTTTATATAAAATATTTTATATGATAGGAATATTTCATTATAATGGGTTTTGTAGAAGTTTTAGGTTATTTACCTCTTAATTTTGAAGATTTGTTCCTTGGTAAACTTTTTTTCCTCTTAATCGTTGTGTTTAATTTTAATTATTTTCATAGTTAATTTCGGAAAAAAAATTAAGTTGACCATATTATAAATAATAAATAATTCTTAATATAAATATAGAGTAATTTTTTTCAAATTAAAATCACCTAAGTGGCAGAAACTAATTTAATATTTAATCATACAGATGGGACAAGACAATGGGTTTTCAAAGTGAAAATGTTCAAATGTTTGAAATGACTTTATATTAAATTTTAATTTTAAATTGGTTACAATGACATAAATTGGAATAATATATGTTTAATTTATCAAATTATACTTTAAAACCAATTTAAAATAATATTTATCTATATGACTAATTCAAAAAAAGGAAGTTTTCAATTTAAATTCAGTATTTCTCACTATTCATCAAAAAATGAATCTTTCCAAAAAAATATCAAAATTTCATCATAAGATAATTTTGATGTTACTATTTCGAAAATGAAGTATATGTTTACAAATAGAATTCATAAAAGTGTAAAAAATTATTTTTAAAATAATCATTCCATCAAAAGTTGGAATAACAACCTTTTAGAAAAATAAATATTTTTATGCCTAAAATTGGATATATTCATATATCTAATATATAAAAACATTAAAATGAATTTTAAATAGTTTATTTGATATAAATAATATAAATTCCCTTAAAATTATTCATAAAAATTAGTTTTTTTAAATTTATTTAGATAAAATGTGTTTGTGCATAGAAAAATAGTCTTTCAAAAAATGAATGTGTGTATATTCATATAGTTCTTACATTCATTTCTAATTAATTTTTTAAAAAAAATTATAAAAGTGAATAAATAATATTTTTATAATTTAGTTAAGATTTTTCTCACCTTCCATTTCAATGGCTTGGTGATAACTAAAATATTAATTTAATAATAATAATATTAAAATTATTTTATAGTTTTGTAAATCTCTGTCTTGTGTGTAATTCAAGCTATCAAAGGGACTCAAAATTAAATGTACAATAAGATAGTCTCAACATTTCATGAATCTCAAACATAACATAGTGTAGCATACAATGAAATCCATCAATGTATTTTAATTTATATAAAAAATAACAATTCATAAAAACTCATGGCGTTACACGTTGCATGATATGGGTCTCTATCAGTGTGAGGTCATCATCTTTCATAGGGACATGAATCATACTATAAAACAACAATATTTTATTACAAGTGATTTGGGAAAGTATTCTATTTGTTGTGAGGGAAGGTTAAATTTTAATCTTTTCTTCCAATATTTCATCAGACATTGAAATTTCATTTCTGTCCCTCATTGGTTTTAAGGATTTTGTATATTTATGTCAATACCCTATCATACAACCAAAACTGGGTAGATCTATTGGGTATTATCCCTTCTTCTATAATGGATTTCATGATTCTCCTTCTCTAATTTCAGTTGTATATTAGAGGTAAATTCCTTCATTCTTTCTCTTACCTTATCCTTTCCTCTGTTTATATTGGTTTAGTGTTCTATTAAGAACCCTACTAACTATGAATATTGAATCATATGTGTTTTTATTATAACCATGTTTCTTTAGTTATATATTCATTTTATAGTCTTCCAACATGTATGGTTTTTGTTTATACACTATTGGAAAATGGTTTTCTCTTGATTGAGTATGTTTTTTTTAATTGTTTGGTTTGTTGATTTTATCATATGATTGTTTTTTTAATTATTTATATATATATACCCCTATATATGATAATATTAATGAATATATAAAATGTTTCAACATATTTATATATTCTTAACAAATGGATTTCAATGATTTTATATTTATTTATTTCTAAAATACCATTATTATGCATCTTATGAATTTATTTAAATGATATATTAGTGAGTTTGATAATAACATTGTGTTTTACATCATTTTTTACAGTGAAAAAAATAAATGCTTCAAGATAATATTTAAACCAAAATGGATGTTTTAATGGAATTGGTTGTTTCTTTATTATATATAAAGTTATTTATTTATTTTAGAAGTTATATGTTTGTATAAAAATTGTTACATCATCCTCACTCAGTGTGACTTGTTTGGTATAGCTATTTATAATGCTTATAACATGTTTTACATGTTTCATTTTTATTACCTATTTACTTTATATTCATATATGTTCAATTTATTGACACACCATTCATGATTCTTGTTAGTTTCCACTGGTTTATTATTATTTAGTTGTGAAATTCTTCTGAATGTTTGTCTAGTTGGATTCCTCAGCACATGTTTCTAACTCGTGGAGATTAGGAATGTGCATCAGTACATGGAGTGGATATGTATGGGTAACATGGAATATTATCCATGTAAATTTCATTATAAAGTTTCACCAAAGGATGTTCTTATTACTTATGATCATCACGGTAGTATGAAATTAAATTTTTGGTACTCAGGGGGTAGGACCTGAGTAGGTATTGTATCACCCATTTTCCAGATGATACATGCATAACCATAGGTATTTGTCTTTTTAATATTGGAATTGAATTCTAGTTTTGATTATTTTGATATTATTATGATAAATATATAGTTATATCATATACTTTTAGGGTGTGCTATTTTGTTTTAGGGTGGAATGTTTTGGTCTGGAAAACCATGTGAGGCCCATGAACATATTTATCAAAATATCTCATATGATGATACATAATGAGTGTTTGGTCAACCCAACCATTCATAATAACCTTTCACATCTCTAAAAAACTATTTTATCTTTTATACCTAATTAAATGTTTTACTTTCTACTTAAGAAATTTTTGTTTGTTAAAGATGAATCATTAAGGGTTTTATGATGATTTGGGGTTATTTATCATTGTTTTTGAAATATATTATTGTGTAAGGAAAATATTTTAGGAAATTTTTTGATTTCTAAATGAATGTTTTCATGGTTTATTTTTATTTAATTTTTAATTTCATTGGGTTCTATTTTATAAATGATTGATTTAAAAATGAAATTTGGGTAGGTGTGATGATTATAAAAGTATATTTTCAAAAATAAATGAAATAAAAGTGAATTTTAGGAAATATATATATATTTATGATCAAAATAATTAATAATTTTAGTAATAATGGTGAAATTTATGAGGATATAGGGGGATTCTAATATTAATAAATTTGATGGTCTTGAAAGTTAATGTAAATGATAAAAAAAATTTGGTAGAGAATTTTGGAACTTATCCTATAAAATGGGATTCAATTAGACATCCAAATGATTTCATCTATTTTTTCAAATTACTTCTTGAAATTTTTTTATTTGAATATTTTTCAAATATGGTAATTATAATTTAAATTGAATTAATATATTGTTTTTTAATTAGTTACTTTTTTATTTTAGTTTAATCCATTTATGATAATTGGATCGTTTTTCCTAAATTATGAAACATGATTTATTTGGGTTCATGTTTCATATTATGTCGAGTATTCCTATAAGAATTTTTTTGATTAAGTATGGAAGTTATATATCAATGGATGATCCTTAGAGTAATTATCCTCATTATTTAGGTTTAACTCTTCTAGTTATTTTCTCTACCTAGACTCTTAATAGAGTGGTAGACCAAAGATATTCTATATTCTTGTAAATAATAAATAATCTTCTATATACTAGATATTAATATTAGGTTCTCTTTCAATGATAGAGAATTTTGATAAAATTAATGGAAACTCAAATTCCCTAGATACTCTTAAAACATTTGAGGTGGTGGATATTGATTTTTTGAGCCCTTATTAGGGTGAGGGACTGGTAAAGGTGCATGGAGATCATTTTATCAGAGTGATTTTCCATCTCATTTAATTTAGTCACTAATTAAACATTGAAATATTGGTTTTATAAGAGTTCATCGTCATGAAATTAGGTAATTTTCATTGAATTTTCCCTAGTATTATATTAGTAAGTAGTTTAGAAGGAGTTTCAGAAATAGCTGGATCATAGGTGGTCATCTATTTTGGGATTTATTTTAGGTCAGTTTAGATTATTCAGTAATTTTGATGTAATTATTATTTAGTACCTTAATTTGGGTTTTCCACAATCCTTGTTTTGAAGAGGTTTTGATTAAATTTATTATGATCATGACATAGTCTTTCATTCTTCCTCATTAGATTGGTATGTTAGATTATCTATTGGTAGTGATTTTTATTAGAATTTATTTCCTTGCAAAATCCTTGAAAAGTTGTCAGGTTAATGGTATGAATATCATACTAGTCTATATTGAGCTCTGGCTTATACTTGGTTTCATATTATACCATGTTTTGGTTTTTTTTTTCTTGTTCACAATGGATGGGTGTTTTGTGAGTGAGGTACCATGATACCTTAAACTTCATGAAAAATGGTTAGAGTCTATTTTATTCAATGTTATGGTATGTTTATTAACAACCAATTTTTTTAGTTGAAATTCCCTTCTCATAATTATTTCATATAGTGTAAACCAGATAATATCACATTGGGAACACAATAAAAACATTATAAATGATGAATGAATGAAATAAGAGGTATTTCTAGATGTTAAAAAACATTTACCAAATAAATAGTAACTTGACTTTTGGGGTAGTAATGTGACCATTAGGAAGAGTAAATAGGACAATAGAATTGTAACCTTCTATATGAAATTATAAAATAAATTTAGGCATCTTATAATTGATAATAATATATAATTATATCATAATATAAGTAAATAAATTTTTTTAAAATTATTAATTAATTGGTGGTATTTTTATAATACATAAATGTTTATTTACAATGTTATAATTAATATAATTATTTAAAAGAAAAATTATATTCATATAATTTATTCATAAATTAGTATTTTTTTGTATTATAATTATAATATAATTTTATGAGACCTTAAGTAGTTTTTCAATGTGTTATAAAATCACTTTTAGTTTTAAAATCTATATTTTCCAAGTAAATGATGTTTTTAATTTAAAAATAAATTTCTAATATTTGGAAATTTATTTTCATAAAATGGAGTTTATTTATGAATTATATACATTTAATAATGTTTATGGTAAGTTTTTGATATTTTTCTAAAATACATAATTTTTTGTGAATAGTAAAGTACAATAATTTACTATAAAAGCTAAATACCTGCATTATTGAGCCATAGATGATGTATGGATGATGTAATAAAACTATCTAAAACTCTCCATAATTATTTTAATATATTTTTTGATAATTCTAAATTAATTCATATTCTTGAGGGAAAATAATAATCTAATGTATTAAATAATAAGAATACACCACTCTCCTCCCCTATAAATACCACCATTGACCACCTCTTAAACTCACACCTTACTTGCTTTAAACCTTACCCAAATTATGCTCAATACTCTTACTAGTCCCATCCCCCACATCTAGGATCCCTTGGTCTCATTAAAATACCAAACCATTTTTACTAAGGATATTCTCAAGGAGGATAAATTCAAGAGGTAAAACCCTCTTTATTTTTTATTTATTTTCTTTTCAATTTCATTATTTTATTTTAATATCTACACCACCACCTATTTGGGAGGCATGATAACTCTAGTATAACTTATATACTGTAATTTTATTATTATAATGTAATAATAATTCTTCAAGTCTCTTCCCATATATTTTTTATTCAAAACATGAATATATCGTCTGCGGTGTGTCGATTTACCACCATTGTGGATGATGTGTTTTTATTTTTCACTTACACATTAAAGGATAGTCATAAAACAATAATTTTTATTTAATAACATTTTATTATACATATTATAAGTTTTATAACATTCTATAAGAAATATATAAACATTATGTTATATAAAATGATATAAATTCATAATGGTCATAAAACCGGTAAAACAAATTAAATCATTTTTATTAGTGTTCAATCTAATAAGTCGTCCAAATAACATATAAAAATGATATATAAGATAATTTAATATTATAAATCATAATTAACAATATATTATTTAAATTCTTTATAACTATTCAAATTTTACATGAACCTCTATACTCATATAAAAGAGAACTGATCTTGAAAATCAAATAAATGAACACTCATGAACAATGAAATTAAAATCTATAACTCGTCAAAATTACCATGAATGAACTTTAAAATAATGAATAAAATTAATATATAAAAGGATTTTTATTTTTTATTTAATTAATTTAATTTTTTTATTTATAATTTTAAAGTGAAGAAATTATTTGGACATAAGGTAAGTGGATTTTCAAACCCAACTATCATTCCTTTGGTTTCCCTATTTCATTTTATTTTCCAAATGAATATTACATTAATGTTACTTAAATATCAGTTATTTCTACTTCCCTTTTATTTTCATATGTTTATATGTCTTCAATCTATTTTTATAGAAAATTCAATTATTTTTCCAAAATAACACTCCTTTACAAAAATATATCTTTCAATTCTCATGATATTGATTCTTCTTCAGTAAAGATTGATGATTCTTATACAAAGTATTTTATTCACTCTTTAATTTTGGATCCCAAAAAATTATTCATTAATGTATTATTTTTTAAATGAAAAACATTTCTTTCCTTGGGTTATTTTATTTTCAATATTGATATACATTATATGTGTAATTCTTGGTTATGTAAATGTTATGATGTGACAGGTGTGCTAGGAATTATATGGCACATGTAAATGTTATGATGTGTGGGTGATCCTAGAATTATATAGTTATCCAATTAATTGGGTAATTATTAATATATATCATGAGGAAAAAATTGAAATATGAGTAAACATGATGCTAGTATTGTTCACAACTATGTGTGGTATTTGACCACTAAGAAAAGTTGTTTCATTTTTATGCATTTCCACATTCCATTCCTTCATCTAATTCTTCCAATCATGATTATGATGATGACTTTATGATGATGAATATTCTCACTCATGTTCCATGTCTCTTATTCATCCTCTTACTATTATTTTAGCTTACCCCTTATTTTGATGTTTATACTAAGGTGAAAACTTGTAAAATAGAGAACATGAGGACCACTAAGAAGCTAGAGAAGAATAAATTAAATAAATGTTTATGTTTTATTATGTAAATGTTATGTATAGTCCTAATTTTCCCCAAACACAAAACCATTGGATCCTAATTTTTGGCACTATTATGTTTTCTATATTTAAAGTGATGTAATGGTTATTTTAGAAAAAATAGGGTCTATATAATTGTTATTAGATCACAATTTAGTTAATTTTAGAATTATGATTATAGAACCTTATTGAAAACCCTTAGTATGAGATAATGTATGTGAAAGAAAACAAGAATCTTTATTTTAGATAATTCTAAATATATATATCCCATAAGATATTCCATTAGATTTAATTTCAAAAATGAATAAATAATTTATTCCTGACTAGTTGACTTATGTTTTTTCAAAACATTTTCTATTTTAGAAAATGGTGGGACCCAAGAGATACCAGGCCAACAACCTAGGTGAGGGACAATGTAGTTATTTTTTGAATGTCATCCCCAATGCTTTGGGAGGTGTAGTTAAAATTTTCATGTAGATGTTTACCCAGCTATATCAGGCTATGAATAATAACCTAAATAATGGGGGATTACCTACTTTACCTAAGAGGGAGAAACTAGCTATCGATTCTTTCATGCAGAAATGAACACTTACATTTAGCGGGACTTCTGATCTAGTAGTCATGGAATAGTGGGTCAAATCAAGGGATAAGATATTTTATCTGCTCTACTGTTATGAGAAAGAGAATCTGAATCTAGCTATTTATCACCTAGATGGGGAGTCCTATAAATGGTGGGTGTTTATTAAAAACACCAAGCCGAATGAAAAAAATTAGGAGATGGAGTGGGGGACTTTAAGATAAATTTTCTTAATAAATATTTCCCTCAAACTCTTATTAAAAATATTGAGAGATAATTCATATATTTGAAGCAAAATGAAGGTGAATCTTTCGTGTCCTATGATGGAAATTTTCACAAGACATCCAAGGTACGCTTTGGTTATCGTTATCAACAATTATATCAAAATAAATATATTAATTATGACTTAAATCCACACCCTCTAAAGGATATAGAAATTCAATATTTTTGGTGTTACAAAGAAGTTTTTAGATGTGATCTCAATGTGGATATGGATTTTGGATAATTGTCCCATGGATATGGATATAAGAAATGATTGATTGAGTTTCAAGATGTTGGGCCTAATGAGAAATATAGAAAGAAAAATCAACCACTCACATGTCAAAAAATTTGGAAGAAGCATCATAAGAACTGCCTAAATGGGATGGGGAAATGTTATAAGCATAGGATAGAAGGACACCAAGATCATGAATGTCTATGATAAATAATGAATAAAGATGATATGATGGAGGAATGGATTCCACCACCCATAGTTCAATGCTTCAAATATAGGGAGATATTTCACTATGCATTCCAATTCACTAAACCTCAATTCTTCAAGGGTAATTCGTGTCATTAACCCCCAAAGTCAAATGAGAAATGGAATTCATATTGCATCACTAAATCTAAGGTGAAGACCAAAAATGATGTGGTGATATAAAATATATTAATTCATTCATTAATATAGAATGCTATATTTGATTCTAGTTTTACAAATTCTTTTATAACTTTATTGTTTAGCAGAACTATTCAAACACAGACTCAATTTATGGAAGTTGATTTATCTCTGAGAACAGAAAATAGATAAATTATTGCATCCAAAGTATATAACTCCTCCCTAATTAATGTTTTTTGATTGAACATCTTATAAATTCTTTTTATACTTACTTTGGTGGAGTTTGATACTATTTTGGACATGGATTGGATATCTTTATACAACTCCAACATAAAATTTTAGGAATGGTAGATCAATCTTCATATCCCATGGAATCCTCCAATTATGAAAAATTGTAAAGAGGGGGATTAATATTAATTAGAGATGTTATCTCAATTGTTGAAATTATTTCCCTATGAAAAATAATATCTCACTAAAATTATTAAGACAAAGAATAGAATAATGATTGAAGACATTACCATTATAAGGGACTACACTTATGTGTTCCCAGAAGAATTTCCTAGTCTTCCACATGATCAATAATTTTATTTCTCAATTTAACTTATTCTTGGATATATGCCTATATTAATGTCACATTACAGTTTTTACACCATTGTGTTTGAGGAATTAAGGAAGTAGTTCTAAGAGAATCCATAGAAGGGTTTTATATGGACGAGTGATACACCATGGGGTGCACTATTCATCTTCATCAAAAAGAAGGGTGTATTAATGTTCCTTTGCATTGATTATAATGATCTAAAAAAAATCATGATAAAGGTAAATTATACCCTTCCAAGGATAGATAACATTTTCAATCAACATCATTAGGACATGTATTTCTCTAAGGTGTAGCTTGGATGGGATATAACTAATTAAATGTGAGGAAGGAAGATATTCCCATGAATACCTTTCAAACAAGTTATGGAATCTATGAGTTCATAGTAATTCCATTTAAATTCACCAATTCTCCATAAATATTCATTTATTTAAGGAATAAAGACTTTTGATATTACCTTGAAAAATTTTTAGTAGTGTTTATTTGTGATATTTTGATATACACAATGATCAAGGGGGATATGATGATAATTTTAATATTATGCTATAGAATTTTCAAAGGGAGAAACACAACTCAAGGTATGGTAAATGTGTGTTCTTCAGGGATGAATTATTATTCTTGGTGCATGTTATCACCAGCAAAGGAATATATGTGGGCCCTTCTAAGACTAAGAAAATTGTATAGTGGACCAAGTCAACATTTGTAACTAGGATCAGTAGATTACTTGGTATAGATGTGTATTACTAGTTATTTGTGAAGAAATTGTCATGATTGTCAAACCCACTAATAAAGATGAATCAGAAGGAAGAAAATATTGCTTGGACTAGTGAATGTGAATATTTCTTCAAATAGTTTAAAGATATGCTTATCACCACACTAGTACTCACACTTCTGATAAGTGGGGAAATATTTTTGATATATAGAAATGATTCAAAGAATGGATTAGGATATTTACCGATTAAAATGATAAGGTGATAGCCTACACCTCAATGTAGTTAAAATTTCATTTGAAAACTATCTTATACAAGATATGGAGATGGTAGCTCTGATATTTGCATTAAAAATATGGAAACATTATCTCTAGTGGGATAAGTGTGAAATATAAACTGATCATTAGATCCTAAAATATATATTCTCATAGAAGGTTCTTAATACGTTCTAGTAAAAATGGTTAGATATAATCAAGGATTATGACTACCCAATACACTACTATCATGGAAAAGTAAATTAAGTGGTGGACGCTATAAGTATAAAGGATCATGTAACACTATCAATGATGATAATTAGGAAGGATCCAATATTCTTATATTTGAAAATTATGGATATGAAAATAATTAAGGAATGAAAATCAGAAATAATTTCTCAAATTATTTCTAAACCATCCCTCGTTGAGAAAATAATGGATGCTCGAATAAATGATGTGGAAATTCAGAAGAAGGTGAAAACGGTTATAAAGCAGAAATCCTCAGAGTTCAAGATTTATGAGTAAGGAGTTATATAATTTGTTTCATTACTATGTGTACCTACCTATCCAAAGATAAATAATTATATTATAAATAATTCACATATCTCAACCTTCTACATTCACCCAGGGATCAAAACGATGTATCTATATCTATGAGAGATATATTGGTGGAATAATATGAAAAAGGATATCACTGAATATACATCAAAGTGTATAGTATGTTGGTAAGTGAAGGATGAAAGAAAAAATTCTAGAAGGATGATGCAAACATTATCCATACCAATATGGAAATAGAAAAACATCACCATGTACTTTTTTCCCAAACTTCTAAAGACATCCTGAGGAAAAAATTCTATATAGGTTTTTGTGGATCATCTTACAAAGACAGCTCACATTATCACAATTTGAGAGGAAATCTCACTGAGTCAACTTTCTTGGATATAAATTTTATAAGTGGCAAGGCTAAATGGATTACCAATGTCAATTGTAACTGATTAATATCTAAGATTCACCTCCTTGTTCTGGAAAAGTCTCTAACATCCTCTAAACACTGAGCTGAACATCATTATGGCTTATCACCCTCAAACTAATGTCCAATTAGAGCAGACTATTTAGAAACTATATGATGTTGAGATAATGTTCTATATACTTCAAAGGAGGATGATACCAACATCTACCTTTGTTTTAGTTATCATACAACAATAGTTTCCACTCGAGTATCCAAATGGCTCCATATGAAACACTTTATCAAAAAAATGTTGAACACAAATGTTATTGGTTGATGTTAGTGAACATAATCAACTAAGACTTGAAATGGTCCAATAAATGGTGTAAAATTAGAAAACCATTCCACATCACATAAATTCAGCCCAAATTTGACAAGAGATCTATGTAGATCATCATCAATGGGGCCTAGAGTTTATGTATAGAGACATGGTATTCCACCGCATATCTTAATGGAAGAGGATCCTGAGATTTGGGAAGAAAGAAAAGTTGAGTCCCTCTTACAATGGTCCCTTTGAGATAATTGGTCATGTTAGATCTATGGAATATCGACTAGAACTTAAAACTACCATTTCTCGTGTACAAGAGGTATTAAATGTATCCCTCTTGAAGAAGTATATACCATATCCCTCAAATTTATTGAATCTAGAGGTGGTACTATTGGAAAATTTTCTCTCTTATGAGGATAATCCAGTGTAGATCATGGACCATAGTGTTAAATTTCTATGCATCAAGACTAATAACCTAGTCAATGTACTGTGGTGGAACCATAAGTGTGAAGAGGAAACCTGGGAACTATAGGAATTGATGAAGGATAAGTACTCTCACTTTTTTCACCATAGTAAGTAAAATTATATTTTGAGGAATAAATTTCATATAGTGGGAATAATGTAACGGCCCAAAATTTTTATTATTTGGAATTCTTTTCTTATAATTATATAATATAGTATAAACAAAATCAAAATCACTTTTATAACACAATAAAAACATTATAAATGATGAATTAATGAAATTATAGGTATTTTTAGAAGTTAAGAAACCATTACCAAGGAGATAGTAACTTGACCTTTAAAATATTAATGTGATAATTAGGAATAGTAAATTGTCCAATAGAATAGTAACCTCATCTATGAAAGTGAAAATAAAATTTACGCAACTTATAAATGATAATATGATATAATTATATCAAAGTATAAGAAAATAAATGTTTTAATAATTATTAATTAATTGTTGGTATTTTTATAAAACAGAAGGGTTTGTTTATAATATTATAATTAATATAATTATTTAATAGAAAATTTAATTTCATAATGTATTTATAAATTATTATTTGGTTTTCTTATGAATATAAGATAATTTAATGATACCTTAAGTATTTTTTCAAAGTATTATAAAATTAGTTATAATTTTAAAATCGATATTTCCCTTGTAAATTATGATTTTAATTAAAAATTAAATTTATCATATTTAGAAAATTATTTTCATAAAATTAAGTTCAATTTTTAGGTCTGTATGCGGAAAAATGGTTATGGTGAATTTTTAAGATTTTTCAAAAATACATGAATTTTTTATGAATATTAAAATACAATAGTATATGATAAAAATCTAAATACATTCATTATTGAGTCATAGATGATGTATGTATGATGTATGCCAAAATTCTAGAACTATAATTCATTATATTAATGTATTTTGTGATAATTATATAACTATTCACACTCTTGAGTAAAAATAATAAACTAATATACATAATAATGATAAAACACCCATACCCTTCCCTGTAAATACCAACCCTCAACACCTCTTCTCACCACACATTCCGAGATTTGATAATTTTCTAAATTATACCAAATCCTCTTCTCAAGTCCCTCCACCATATCCAAGAGTCCTTGGAATCATCAAAATATGAATCCCTTTTCTTTAAGGAGGTTCTCAATAAGGAAACTTTTAAGTGGTAAAATCATCTTTCTTTTTCTTTTATTATTTTTTTAATTTCATTATCATATTATAATATTATCACCTCCACCTATCCAAAAGGAATGAAAAAATCATTATATTTTATATACTATAATGTTATTATGTTAATTATATATTTCATCTCCAATCATCTTCTAATATTTTTTCATATAATGAAATTATCGTATGTGGTGTGTCGATTTACCACCACTGTGGATGATGGATTTTAATTTTTGACTAACACCTTAAATGGTGATCATACAACCGTGATTATGGTTAAATAATATTTTATTATACATATTATAAGTTATATATTGTTCTGTATGCAATATAAAAACATGATCTTAAATAAATGATAAATGCTCATAATGGTCATAAAATCACCAGAACTAATTAAATCAATTTCATTATCATTCGATATAATAAATAATCCACATACCATATAAAAATGATATATATAATAATTAAATCTTCTAAAAGTTAATTAATAAAATATAATTTCAATTCCTGATTACTATTCCAGTTTAACATGAACATCATTACTCGTATACATGCGAAATGATCATATAAACCAAAAAAACAAACACACCTAAATGATGAAATTAAACTCAATAACTCATCCAAATTCCCATAAATGAACTTAATAAAACAAAATTGAATAAAATTATTTTATATAAGTTTATTTATTTGTTAATTAATGAATTTAATTTTATTATAGAGGATATTAAAGTGAAGAAATAATTCATACATAAGGTAAGGGTGTACTCTAACTCAACTCTCTTCTCTAGTATTTTCCCTATTTCACTCTATTTTAAGTATGGTTATTCCATTAATGTTCCTTAAATATACGTTATTTTTTCCTTCCCTATTCATTTCTAGGATATACATATTTCCAATCTGTTCTTGTGATATTTTCCCAAGGTTTTCAAAATGACCACTACTTTCCAAAAATACATGTTTCACTTCTAATGAGATTGTTTCTTCCTCACCCAAGATTTATGTTTCTTATAACAATAATGTTTCTACGTCTTTTATTTGGTAACAAAAAAATTTATTCATGAATTTATTATTTTTTAAACGAAACCAATTTCATTACAGGTGTTATTTTATGTCTATTATTGATATATGTTCTATGTGGCATGCATTGTTATGTAAATGTTATGATGTGATGGGTGCACTTGGAATTATATAGTGCATGTTAATGTTATGATGTGGTGGGTGATCCTAGAACTATATAACTATCTAATTCATTGGGTAATGTGATGTGTCTCATGATAAAAAAGATAAATACGTGTAAATACAATGCTAGCTTTATTGAAAACTATGTGTGGTATTTGACTACTAAGACATGATGTTTCCTTATTATGAAT
Organism: Viscum album; assembly: GCA_963277665.1. Classification (NCBI taxonomy): domain Eukaryota; kingdom Viridiplantae; phylum Streptophyta; class Magnoliopsida; order Santalales; family Viscaceae; genus Viscum; species Viscum album. The sequence continues at coordinate 998,633,266 of OY728151.1, read as the reverse complement.
TCCCACATTACATATGTTTATATAATGCTTCAAATCATGATTTTTTTAATGATTTTTTTATTATGATTATGCTCACTCATGTTTCAAGTCACTTATTCATCCTCTTTTTGGAATTTTAGCTCACTCATTATTTTGATGTATATCCTCAGGTGAATACTTGTACTAAGGAGAACAAGAGGGCCACCAAGAATCTAGAGAAGATGGAATTAAATAAATGTTTATGTTTTATTATATAGAATTTATGTATGTTATTAATTTTCCCAAGAAATTAAACACAAGGATTTTAGTTTTTTGAAACTATTATGTTGTTAATTTTTAAAATGATATAATAGTTATGTTAGAAAATATCGGGTTGTTATATGATTTTTATTATTTTATCTTTTTTTCCAATTTTTATTAATGTTGGGGGATTCATTTACATTGATTAGGTTCTTGGGGGATTTAACTAGGGTTGAATTTCCTTTTTTTAATATTGAACTTGTTTTTGTAATAATTTTTTATGGATAATAGATAAATATAATTTCCCTTAGTGATGTAAGGAAATGTGTTTACTATGAAGATATCATTATTGATGAAATTTATATCCTTTTGTCTTTCCAATTTAGATGAATTATAAATGGTGGGAGACTATAATAGTTCTCCATGATTCTTGAGCATCATATTCCATGATTGTGGTTTAGATTAGTCTTAGATATGTCTGAGTATTTTTGTGGATTAGTATTATTGATCATTAGTATTTGTGTGTACATATGGTTGAATTTTATCATTATACCCTTCATAGAATTCCATATCTCACACACCTATAATATTGGGAAAATAGGGTTGGTGGGTATAAATTTTCCCCTATATTAACTAGAAAGTTTGAAACTAATTGAGAATGGTTTTAATAGAATATTAATTTGTATCCACTTACTGGGTTTATTTTAAAACATGTTGATTTATAATATTTTCTAATGGATATATAGGGGTAGAGAGTGGTCTAATGGGGATAATTATGGAACCCACATGTTACTATTGTACATTATATTTTAATATTATTAGTTATTTTCAAATTAATGTGGTAAATGGATGATGGATTAGTTTTACATATTTTTTACACTTATAGAGATCTATATATATATATTGTATATATTCATGTCATAAAAGGTAGGTCAAAATATGAAGGGTGGGTTTTATATTTTTTAAAGGTTAAGGAAGTGGGTGAGTCATACTGTGATGGGGGGAGGTTTCATCATGGATAATGTTTAACATAAAACATAACTCAATTATTAACCCTCATATTGTAATGGGGTTGTTTGGTTACATTTGGTAAGTATTTCAACTTAATTATGTACCATTATGGTCTATCCACACAATGTTGACAAGTCATGAATTTAAGGGGTTCATACCCTAATGTGATATTAACCAGATTCTTAAGCTTAGGGGATATACAATGTTCTATGGATAGGAAGAACTTTCCATGATATTCCCTTCATATATTTTATTAAGAGGTCAAATTTATTTTTCCATTGGTTTATTTTAGGGGTTTTTTTCCTCTATTCCTTCCCCTCTCACATAACAGATTCTAGAGAGACCTCTAGGGGATTCTCCCTTCTTTATTCACGAATTTCATGATTCTTCTCCTCTATTTTTTAGTTCTAATTCAAAAAAAATCCATCATTCATCATATCCCCTTAATTTTTCCTTCATTCCCCATGGTTTTACATTTTTTCCTAATGATTACTAATTGTTCTATAGTTTGAATATGACATTTAGGATTAGTTTAATCATAAAAATTTGTTTTCCTGCCTTCATTATATGCCATCTTATTAATTATTTTTCCTTTCACTATTAAAAAAATTTTCTTGATTGTGGTAGGATCCTGTAGTAAATTTCATATTTTGGAAATTTCAAGAAATTATTGATTCTCTAAATTATTTTCATTTCTTGATAAAATAATGTTTGATTCCCTTGGTGTGTTATCAAAATATATCCTTAGATTTATTTACATGAAATAATGGTATTTTATTGGTTTTATAAATCAAATTTTATAAAATATCAATGTTATGCATTCCAAGTGTCTGTTTAATTGCCTTAGATGCTCTTTTGAAATTAAATTAATAGTAAATTAGTGTTTGAGCTCATTTTTTCCATGTGGAAAATCATGTTTTCAATGAGTTCTTTGACTAAAAGGGATTATTTTATTTTCAATTATATTTTATGTAATGAAATTACATATTTAAAATAATTTTTTGAGATTTATATTGAGGAAAATGTTATAAAAAATGATTTGTAAAGGGTGTTATTTAGGAGTTTCATTTAATGGTTAGTAAAATGACTTCTCATTATAAGATGGACCCAATGACCCATTTAGAACGTTATTATAATTATTATATTGATTTTATGACTAAATCATTATGAGATGATTTTTATTCTATTTTTTTCAGGTATAAGTTTTCTTTCTTTATGGGATATGGAATGATATTTATTATTTGATGTATGAATGATGTGAAATGGGTTGTTTCATAACTGGGTGTTGGTGGTGATATGTGATATTTTTTTATCATTTTATTTATCATATGAGTCACTTATTTTCTTAACCATGGTAAAGGATATAATGGGAACCCTGTGAACATATTTTTAAGAACATAATTTGTAAAATCCTGGCCTGGTAGCCACTAATCCAGTGCTCTGAGCCTGTTATCCACAAGACCTCAAGTGCCCCTCCTTATATGACAGTAGCTTCTAACTTGTGGTGAGGGTCTACAGTATATCTGTGAGGAGAATATATCCCTATATTAGAGTGCACAAATATAATTAAATAACCAATAATCATATAGATTAGGGAAATTATAATAATAAATAAAAAAAATTAATCATACTATAAAAAAACTAAAACTATAGTAAATGCCAGAACATAAATGTCATACATATAACAACTATCACCTACTAGGCTAATCACACATAAAAAAATAAATGATTGAAAATTAAATAAAACAGGCCCTACTGCCAACTCCAGGCTATAACACTTACCCTATCTTCAGTACCCTATCATGCTACTCTAGCCAGACCAATAGAATCTAGATAAGAATCCCATATAAACATGAAATCTAGGGCCTCCTTCTTATCCATCATGCATCCATGCTCAATATGAAAGAAGACAGAAGGTCTATATACACACCAAGGTGCACGTACATGGGATAATAAATAAATCTTAGTAGGCCACCTCCAACGGTGAACCTATAAACTGCTTCCACAAGTGAATTCTCTTGAAATATGCCCATCCTAGTCAAAATATAACTAAAAAATAAATATAGATAAAACAAAAAATGTCCCTTATATTTTAAACCATGATCAACCATACCTTCATCATCAAATGTTATAGTGTCTCTAAGCCCAACTCATTGATTGTGCCTCTCAAATAGCTTGTGGGATCCAAACCCATGGTAGCCATAACCTGTCACGAACCAGCCCGGGTCGACCTGAACCGGTCACCCGAGCCGGTCCGCGGCAAGTCCCGAGGGGCGTTCCCGATCCCCCCGGGATGGCAACCAGTGCCGGGCATTAAGACTTGATCGTTGGGAACGATTTCAGCCCAAAACAAAAGTAAATAGAACAGAATAAATAAACACTAACAGCGGAAAAGAAAAAGAAACCACACAACCACGTACCTCCATGTGACCTCTCAGGTCACCACCCAACTAGAGAGCAACCTCGCTCCAACACTGAGCGACTCAAGACAGAAGACCTGCGACTGAAATGGTAAAAGATAGGCGTGAGCACAAAATTACTCAGTAGGTGAGCCCAACAACAAGTCCCAAAGCACTGCCAAAAAATATAGAATCTACATAATCCAGGTTTGAACTATAATGTATAAAAGTAATTTTTTTCATAATGTTTAACTTGAAAATCAAACACTAGACATTTCCCTTATTCTCTTTCAAAAGTTAGTTCCATATCTTTAGTTTTATACTCGTTCTAAAAATCAAGGTGTTACATTTCCAAATCTAACCCAAAGCGAATAAAGCATTTTCATTTAAAAACCATTTTTCTCAAAGTCTAACAGTATAGGCTGTGAAATATGACTGAAAGAAAACAAGCAGGGAAAACAAGTGCAAGTAAAGGTAAACAGGTAAGGAAAACCAAGTGCAAGTACAAATAAACCAGAAGTTATCAGTAATAACCATGGGTGATCCTGAACATCCCTAGAAAACCCCTGGACGTACTCGGGTTCAGACTACCTGCCGGCATGGTACTCCATAGTCAATAACCAACTGGCCGCCCTAACAGCCAACCAGTGGCACATCCCTCCTGGCCTGTCTGTAACTCCAGGGGGTACTAACCCGTCTAATCAGGGTTAGCAAGCAACCGTCACTCGATAATCTACAAGACGCCCAGGAACCCGTGGTAGTTTAGTAACACTGTGTAAGTGGGAGACCCTCGCACGCGTGACTCATCTCACCGCACTTGCCAACCCCTTACACGGACATCACTACACGACAACCCTCGAAGGGAAGTCCCCCTATAGAAATTCCCTCACAAGTAAGTATATATATATATAATCACTTCACATTTGATAAAGTGCCAACCGGGCCGTCATGTCACTTACATTTTGATCATTTGAGACTAAAGCGTTTTTAAAGAGGGATGACACACGCCATTTCATTAAAAACCAGAAACGCACTTAGAAATTTATTTAAGAAACTCAGATCAGCATCTTAAACCTGGAACACATTTGTTTCACAAGTAGAGTCACTTTCCAATCACCAAACGCACCCCACTTTTATCAAGATCCAAACGGGCCTTTAATCATTTTTTTTGAAGAAACACCATTTCCCAAATGATATCCAAACTTTTGTTCGCGTGACAAAGGAAAACATCTTTCATCAACCAAGAGCCACACATAAAGTTTCCAAAACAAGTTCAAAGGTCACACGACATTTTCTCTAATCAAGGTTCTAAGAAAACACCATTTTCCATAAACAATACATCTACAAATTTACACACGCCAAAAACATTTCAAAACGCAATTTAACATGACTTTCATTATTCAGGAAGAACCAAGCACAAAACTAAATCCAAGAAGAACACTTTTAATGAAATGCTAGAATTAAAAACGGCTTTTATCATCAGCAGATCACCACACTATAAAAACTACTAAATTTTTCCTTTAAATTTACTGAAATTCAAAAAAAAAGGCAAGGAATAAATAAATTCTAAATTTAAAGGTGAGTGCAAAGGGAGACCTACCTCAAGATCCAAACGTGGCGGTAAAATGACCTTGGAACCAAGGCGCGATGACACGACGTGTGTCCGAAGCCACGTGATAAAGTCCAACACTCTCGAAACTGAGGCGTGGAGACGGCAGAACCTCGGAAACAAGGCGCAGCGATGGCGCTTCCTCGGAAACGCCCTGCGCGGGTCCTAAAACAGTAGACCGTTAAACGGTCTCAACGATATTAATAACAGAATAATATTAATAATAATAACAATAATAATATAATTAGCATAATTATAATATATCAATATTAACAATAATAATAATATCATAACATTAACACAATAATAATAATAGGAACAATGCCAATTTAACAAAATCATAATATATTAATAATATAATAATGATAATAATATAAAATAATGTTAACATAATAATATTAATGATAATAATATAATGACAATAGCATAATAATAATAATAATTTAATAATAATAACAAGAATATCATAACATAATAATAATAATAAAAATAATACGATAAAAATTAAAATAATAATAATTATATTAGTATTAATAATAATAGTAATAATAACATTAATAATATGTTAATAATCATCATAATAATAATAATGATAATATGAAATGTTAATATCAATAATAATAATCATAAAAATAATAATAATAATATAATAATAATAATAATAAAGTAATATTAACATAATAATAATAATAATAACAAAATAACATTAACATAATAATAATAATAAAGCAATAATAATAATATAAATATTAACATAATAATAATATAATTATTTACATAATAATAATAGTAATAATAATAATAAAATAATAATAATGATAATCATGACATAAAAATAATAATGTAATTATATTACTATTAATATAATAAAAATGATAAACATTATATAAGATTAACCAAAAAAAGAAATAAGAAATAAAAATAAAAATAAAAGCAACTTACAGGAGGGGGAGGGAGTGCGCGCGGGAGGTGGCGGAGCCGGGAGGCCGGGACGGCGGCGAGAGGGTCACCGGGGTGCTGCGCCTGGGCCGAGCGGGACGACAGGGAGCAGGAGGGGTCGCGACGGGGCTCCGGCTTGGGCGAGGCGGGCGAAGGCCGAGGTACGTGGGAGGCCGGAGCGGGGAAACGAGGCGAGGCCTGGGGCAGGTCGGCGTCGCTGCGCAGGGGGGGTGCTGGGCTGGCCGAGGGCGAGCAGGGGTTCGGGCTAGCCGAGGGCGGAAGTGGAGGGCCGGCGGAGGCCGGGACAGGGGGGAGCGAGCAGGGAGGGCGGCGTCGGAGGAGGTGGTGCGGGTCGGCCGAACCAGTAGGAGGCCGGAGGTGCGGAGCAAGGCCGGGACGAGGCGAGGCGGAGGTCCGGAGGGGGAGCGGAACGGTGGGCTGTTCGCCGGCGGTCGGGTGAGGCGGGACGGCGACGAGGGTGCAGGGGAGAGGGCGCGCAGGGGATTCGGGAGCCGGACGGAGGTGCGGGAGAGCAGGGGGGCGGCGCGGCCGCTGGGCGTGGCGAAGGCGGGAGTGAAGGAACCGGCGCGGTCGGCCGAACCAGTAGGGGAGAAAGAAGGAGAAAGAGAAAAGAAAAAAAAAGAAAGAAAGAAAGAAACGGGGAGAGGGAGAAGGAGAGAAGAGGGATGGGGTGGCGGCTGGGTAGAGGGGTCCGCTTAGGGTTAAGTATATATATATATATGATAAAATAATAATAATAATTATTATAATCATAATAATAATAAAACTATAATAATAATAATAAAACTCATAATATTAATAATAAATAATAACTTAGTTAATTCCAATAATAATTATTTTGATCACATATTTAAAATAATAATTATAAAATAATTTAAAGATGTTACAAAAGTATATATATTTATACATATATAAAACTATATATATATACACATACATTATTATACATATATATATATAAAAACATATATAAACATATACACAATAATAATAACACAAATAAAAAGTTACTAATAATAAAATACCAACATAAAAATTATAAAATTTAAAACACCGGGTGAACACACTGTCACCCGGGCTGAACGCACGGTCACCGCTGACAATGCGGTGACCGCGCACCGGCGCGAAACCGCCAATGCAATTAATCTCCGAAAAATTTAAATCGGGACCAAGAAGGAGAACAATTACGGACATCCGCGGTCGGGGTGTGACATTTATATCTCTAGAAAGGTATTTTTGGCGTGCGTGAGTTTTGAAATCTTGTTTGGGTGTGGAAATGGTGACTTTTGGGTGCAACATCTTGTTTGGTCTGCGATATGAGGAAGAAAATTACTATATGAATGTGAAACTTGTTTGAGCACACAGGGAAACCCTGGGTATCTAGGTGGGCGGACTAGAACTAGTGCGCTAGTGAGCCGGATGGGTGTCGTCCCTGTTTCACTTAGCTGGATTGACGATTGCAACACTAACTAAACATGATATCTGAGGGTCGTGGCCTTCTAAGCCACGTTTTCTGAGGGTCGTGGCCTTCTAAGCCACGTTTTCTGAGGGTCGTGCCCTTCTAAGCCATGTTTCACCGAGACACGAGGTTCTAGGGTCCCACGCGAGCTAGATGAACCTTAGGGGTTTTACCCATAGTGCTCTACCATCTCTGGCGTGGTGCCTTCCGTCGGCATACGGGGGACCACTTGGGTGTGAGTGTGTGTGCGTGTGTGAGTATGTGTGTGTGTGTGTGAGTGTGTGTGAGTGTGCGTGTGTGCCCATGGTTATTGCTGATAACTTCTGGTTTATTTTTACTTACACTTGGTTTTTCCTTGCCTGTTTACCTCTACTTGCACTTGCTTTCTTTCCTGCTTGATTATTTTCAGTTCTTCTTTACCGCTTGTACTGGTTGCTTTGCGAAAATGGTTTTCAAATAAAAATGCGTTTTTCTCTTGTGTAGTAAAACTGAAAGTGTAACACTTCTTTATCGTTCAGAACGAATTTAGAATCAATGAAAAGAAATTCAACTTTTAAAAAGGAATAAGGGTGATGGCATGTGTTTAGTTTTTCAAGTGAAACATTGTAAAAGCATACTTTTATACATTGTAGTTCAAACCTGGAATAGGTAGATTTTTTATTTACTGGCAGTGCATTGGGATTTGTTGTGGGGCTCACCTACTGAGTACTTTTGTGCTCACGCCTATCTTTTACCTTTTCAGTTGCAGGTTCCTTTTGTTCAGGTTCTCCTGCTTGAGTCGCTCAGTGTGGGAGCGACGTTGGTTGTAGTTGGGTGGTGACCCGCGAGGTCACATGGAGGTATGTCGTGGTATAGTTTTGTTTGTGTCTTTAGTGTTTGTCTGTTTGTTTAGTTTATATTCGTTCTTTCGATCCTGTTTTTAGCTTGGGCTGAAATCGTTCCCAACGATTAAAGTTTCAATGCCCGGCACTTGTTGCCATCCCGGGGGGATCGGGAACGCCCCTCGGGACTTGCCGCGGACCGGCTCGGGTGACCGGTTCAGGGTCGATCCGGGCTGGTTCGTGACAAAATGGTATCAGAGGTGGTTCTTGTTATTTGGGTTGTCCGGTAGAAGGAGATTAGGACTGTCGGAACTCGAGGGATCCATAATACAATGGTCCCATAATCTTGGATCCTAATATAATCCATCTCACACCATTTCCTCATAACCAAACATTGTCACATACTTGGAACCTTGAAACATCTATCCCCATTACCACAAAATAGTACTAAAAAGCCTAGACATTTGGACTAATATCTATGTCATGTATCATAACCACATTCTATAGAGAATGAGTCTAGTAAATAAACCATATATAAAAATTCAACCATTTTTAGAGAATAAGTTCGGCATCTTAACCATGGATATAGAGTTTCATTCCACCATCCATTCATACTGGTATACCATTATTTCCTAGAGCATCAGTCTAGAATTTAGACCGTATATAAAATAAACCATACATAGAGTATCATTATGAAATCTTAACCATGGATATAGAGTAGCATTCTGCCATCTATTTTAGCTAGTATACCATCATTTCCTAGAACACGAGTCTATAAATTAATCCATATATGTGGATCATGAGTTAAAAATCCTAATTACTCATGGCATTCCATCATTTCCCAAAGCCTCAGTCTGGAGAACTATCCATGAAGTATATTATTTGTGTCTAGATCCTGATTCTAACACCATCTCAGTAGTATACTTCATATGTATGGAACCTTAGTCTATCACCAAAACATATACTTGTGAAGTCATATTATATATACTCAATAGTTTAATATAGTGTTCCTAGAACCTGAGTCTATCACTCCAACCATAAACAAACTTTCAGTGATGATAAAAAACCTCAGTCTAACAATCTCAATCATGGATATCCAGAACCATACATGTGGATCATCTACCTAGATCTCATATCCAACACATACATTACCAATAAACTGTGTCCCAGAACACATAAACCCCTCTATAATCTCTAATTCCTCATAAAAATAAACTAAAACTCATTATGATCAACCCAGTTAAACCATAACAAGGGATTCTTACACATCAACAATGGTCTAAAACATCTCAGACCATTGGCTCATACATCAACTAGGGTCCCGATGAATACCCATAAACTACATAATAAAATGCACCTACTTAGATTCATTCTATCAATCGGGGCCACACTCGGCCATCTGGATCCATACATATAAAAAAAACATCCCTCCTTATATCCTCATAAAAAATACTCAATAAAAGGAATCCTTTAAAAACCTTTATAACTACCAAACTCATGGTCCAATCCTTGTCACAAGAAAAATCCCCAAGTGGCCCTCAAGGGCCTCCAACTATTCCATGATAAAAAAACATGCCACTAAGGAACCCAAAATCAATCCAATTCCATGTGGTCATTCTCAACCACCAAATGTGGAATACAAGGATCACTTAACTAAAAACATGCACACCATGGGAATCAGCAAGATTCCATTAGAATCAACTGAACACTAATAGAATACTTAGCCATAACCACAATCATATTGTGTCAACCAAGCCAAATAGGATCTATTGAAGCAAATCCCCAAACATAGGATCTACTCCTCAATTTCCCTAACCTCGAGTCACTAGTCCGGATATGTGGGGATAACCAAGATATTCCCATAGATATAACTCAAATACCATATTTTGGTATTCATACAAGAATCCTCAAGCAAAACAACATGATACACTTAGTCTTGATCAAACACTGGGCCAACAACCCTCACCCAGGTCTCCAAGCTTAAAACCCATCCCATAAAAGGAGTATAAAAACCCACATGGAAATACTCCTTCTAAACTAATTTTTTCCAAAAACACAATCTAGATTACATATATATTTAAAAAAATTCCCACCATTGTAATCTACGTGGAAAACGCTCATAATGAACTACACACAAGCCTAATTTTGACTTCTGGGGCACAAAACACCCAAAAACACAAAGTTAGAAAAATTACATGGGGTGTAAATTCAATTATGTGGTGTGTATTATCATATATCTTCCTATACATGAAATTTTACATTGTTATATAAACATGGGGTCTTCATGTTTTCTATTAAATGAAATATACCCAAAGTAGATAGTGTTTACTTTCCAAAAACCATCCTCATGTGTAATTTTTCTATTGTCCAGACACACAACCATGTACTATTACACGACATGTACTTAATGTACATGGTGTGTACTTATATAAATTATTTCTTCCCATGTGGTAATAACACATGGTGTGTGTTCTTAGAACCACACTCTCTGTAGATGGGATTTTTGACAGAAACCCCCCCCCCCCCCGAAAGTCCCATTTTCCACAAATATGCATAGATTGACCCCCATGGGGTCTTTAGAAACCATTACTAGCAAATGAAACTTAAAAAAGTGATATATGGTGATTGGGGTATAAAACTCAAAAACTTTCCTACCTTGTGGAATAAACGCCAATGATTTCAGATCAAATTCTCTTTTAGAAGTTGGTGTACCTCGATCGTGGACCAATCTACACCAAGGATAATGTCTGTTGGAATCTCCTCCAACTTAACCTTAAATCTAGATATCGTGCATGAGGGAGAAGACCTTACCCTCAACATCCATGCATGGTAACCCCAAATGTGGGGGAGAATTTTTTAATTAATTAATTAATTAATTAATTTCTCATTTTAACATCGGACCCAAGTCCTGGTACTCAACATGGGTTTATACCTTTTATGTAAAAACCCCCATTCCAGACTCTACTGTAGAGACATAATCCCAATTTGGAACTCCATTAAAAATATGCATCCACCCTTAACCACATGAATAATTTAATATTTAATTAATTAAATATTAAATATTCAACCAAAAATCCAACTACTCAGAACTCCTCCAAACATCTATCCTAGGGTAATAACCCTATTCTGAGACCAACAAAGTGGCAAAAAAATCATCTCATACAATCGTTTTGGGTAAAATGACTATTTAACACCACATGAGAACTTGAGAACAAAAATTAAAATTTCTACTAAAATTTCAATATCTAGAAAACTCAGGTCTCTACCACCTCCACATCATACACATTTATATCCTCAAGAAGCCTTAGTGGTCTTTATACCACACATCCTAACCCACATTGGTCATCAAATCAAGCTCAACTTGTGGTCGTCTACCCAAATAATCCATCTAAGTTTCTCTTCGTAACTTCTAGGATAGGTCATACAAGCCACCGCTTGCTGCCATTAGGAAACCACCAGGACATTTCCCAACTACACCCATACATCCTGAAATGCTACATAATAATTTAATACACTTCATCAAATTCATGTTTCATCCCACCATATAACTCAACCCACATTTTCCTATTATGATATGTAGCGCTTCTCATCACGTAAGTCTCCTTTCAAACACATCCTTAGTAGTAAACCAACCTGCTCGACATGGTCCTCACTGTATCCTCGACCCTACTCACACAAGGGTCACACCACCAAACCCAATTTGGTACTCCCCGTTATTGGAGTATTCTTACCTTCGCCTAATAACTAAACATATTTTTCCTCGATCCTTTCCCCAATCATGACCAAACCCTGGAGTTGGAAATGGTTATCTCACTCCCACTAGAGAAAAAAACCAAACAACCAGTAATTTCTATTCTTGACATATGGTAATAGAAATGATGGTATTCATCGATATCTAATATATCACAGGGACCTCACCCATAGGAAACCAATGTTTTTATCCCCACCATACATCTTCACATATACCGCTCAATGAGAAAAACCTCCCAGTAGGCCCCTCATCAATTAAAGAGAATATCTATATTGCTTAAAATAAAGTTGGTGCTCACTTAGCATACTCATAATGATGTCAATAAATTTGGAATGATTATATCTAAAATTAGAGTATACTAGGATTTCATCAAATAATTCCATCACAACCTCATCCATCCTAGAACATCACAATTCTATCTCTTGGCCTCAGGTCACCGTACACACAAGCCTCTCTCCATAACTACGATGATTCTCATCCAACTCATGTCTACCTACATAACTCTATCACTACATATGTACCCTCCCATAACGTTTTATCCACACAAAACAATGATACAAAACATCACCAGCGCTTGAATCCCCAAGGTTCCACTATCAAAAAAACCATTACGTGCACTTTTATAGCCATATAAAAAACCTTCTCTAGCTCCGGTGAGTCACATATCAAGAAAACTTAGATCAGAGTCCTAAAGTGGATATTTTAAGAGACTATACCCCCATATCAGAGTGCACAACTAGATGTATATAACCCAACATCATACACATTATATAAATAAAAAGAATAAATAAACTGAAAATAAACATGATTTTGAAAACTGAAACAGTAGAAAAGGTTTGAACAGCCATGTCGTACATACAACAATGATATCCCACTAGGCCAATCACACATACAAAAATAAACGACTGAAAAGTAAATACAGTAGGGCCTACTACCAACTCTGGGTAGTAACACATACCTAGTCTCCAAAACACTATCAAGCTACACTATCCCAAACTGTAGGCTCTAGATGAGCATCCCCCCTCAAACCTAAAATCTAGGGCCTCCTCCATATCCATCATAAATCTATGATCAACTTGTAAGAAGACAGATGTTTGGTACCCACACCAAGGTGTTCGTACAAGGGGTGATAAATAAATCTTAGTAGGCCACCCCCAATGGTGAACTTATAGACTACTGTAATAATTTCATTATCATGAAATATACTCATCCTAGTCAAAACATAACTAAAAAATAATAATAGATAAAACAAATAATGATCCTTATGTCTAAGTCCACGATCGGCCATACCTACTTCGGCCAATTCTGGAGTGTCTCTAAGACCGACTCATTGATAACACATCACAACTAACATGTCAGATCCATACCCATGGTTGCCACAACCAAACATGAAAAATAGGGGACCTATCCTACAATGGTCCAATCATCTGGGATCCTAATATAAAATATCCCATACCATGTACTTGTAACTAAACTTTATTTCATTCTTGTAACCTTGAAACATCTTTCCCCATTACCACACAAGTGTACTACCAAGCCTATAACTTCAACCTATCATCTATTTCATGTATCATAACCATAGTTTATAGAACATCATTATAGTATAAAAACCATACATATCAATTAAACCATGTTTGGAGGATCAATATGACAACGTAACCCTAGATTTAAAGAATCAGTCCACCATCCATTATATTTAGAATATCATAATTTCATATAGCATCAGTATGAAAATTAAATCATATATAAAATCAACCATGAAAGGAGTATCGTTCAGTCATATTAACCATGGATTTAGAGAATCATTCGACCATCTATTTTATCTAGTATACCATCATTTCCTAGAGAATCTGTCTGACAATTAAACCATGGATGTGGAGAATCACTACAACATCCTAATTCCACCTAGAATATAATCATTTCCAAGATCCTCAGTCTGGTGCACTATCCATGAATTATAATATCAGTTTCTAGAGACATAGTTTAACACCATTTTATTAGTATACTTCATGTTCTCGGTACCTCAAACAAGCAATAAAACCATAAAAAAATGATCAGTATCGATATGGAACCTCAGTCCAACAATCTCAATCATGGATATCTGGAACCATACATGTGGATCATCTATCTATATATCATAACCATCATAACCCTTAATAATAAATTAGGTTCCAAAAATGGAAACCCTACTAGAATCCCAACTGGCTCATAGGCATAAACCAAAACATAGCATCCTCAATCCAGTGAAAATATAACAACGTCAGCCTACACGTCCATAACAGCCTACAACATCCCATACCATTGGCCTATACATTAACTCGGGTCTCAAGTAACACCCATAACAAAGTTGCGTAATCACAGACACCTACTTAGATTCATCCTATCAATTAGGACCACATTTGGACCTCTGGATCCACACATATACAAAAGCATCACTCCTTGGATCCTCAAAAATTACACTAAAGAAAAGGAATCCTCTCCAAAACTTGGTAAACACAAACCTCTCAAGACACGGCCTATTACAAGAATAATTCTCAAGAGTTCCTCAATGGACTCCAACAGATCGTTGATAAAAAAACATGCAACCAAGGCATCCCAAATCAGTCCCATGCCACGCCGTCATTCTCAACCATCAAACACAGAATACAATGATCACATAACCAAAGAGGTACTCACCATGGGCATCATTAAAACCCCATTAGACTCAACTCAACACCATAATTTTAATCATCCACAACTGAAATTTTATGGTTCAAAAAATCCTAAAAGGCTCCATTCACCTGAATCATTAAATGTTTGATCTAAATATCATCTGCTCTAACCTCGAGTCACTAGTATCGATACACCAGGACAATCAAGATCATCCTAGAGATACTGATAAAATCCCATTTTTTGTGATTCTTACAATAAACATAAATAAAAACACCATGGTACCCTCATGATAAATCAATCACTGGGCTCACAACCCTTACTAGGGTCTCACAGCTCAAAACACAACCCACTTAAAGAGTCTGAATCCAAACCTCAAGTAAATCCTTATTAAGAACTAAATTTTTCAAAAAAAACTTCCTAGAAGACATATATATGTCAAAAGGGTATCACCATTGAGATATCTATGGAAAAATTCTCAAAATGGACTATTCAGATGCCCAATTTTGACTTTCAGGGCCCAAAACATGTAAAACCTCCATACTGGAAAAAAGAATATGGAATGTACTTTAAAGTACATGAAATTTAATATCATCTATCTTCTTGACCATGAACCTTTACATGTATATAGAAACAAGGGGTATTCATGTGTACTACTACTTGGTGAGTACCTAAAGTACATAACATGTACTTTCTAAGAACTATCGTCCCTTGTACTTTTTCACATGTTTATACACACAGCCATGTACTATTACATAATGTGTAATTAATATAAAGAGAGTGTACTTTTGGAAATTAAATATTTGAAAAATAGTAAGAATACATGGAATTTTTTCATAGAACCACATGCATTGTAAACAAGATTTCAAATGGAAAAAATCTCCACCCCCCCCCCCCCCCGAACCCTCATTTTTTCCCATATAATCACAGATCAATACCATGGTGTATTTAGAAACCATTATAAGGAAATAACATTTAAAAACATATGATCAATGGGGATAGGGGAATAAACCTAAAAAACTAACCACCTCGTGGTGTAATCGTCGATTCTTTGGGTTCAAATCCACTCCCATAATCTGATGTAGCTCAATCCGAACCCGATATATGCCAAGGATGAAGTATGGTGGTATCTCCTCCCCCTTCCCCTTAGATCTATCAATATCTCATGAGGTCGAATCCCCTCCCATCAATATTGATTCATGGGAACTCCAAATGGTAGGGATAATGTTTTAATTAATTAATTTTATTGATTGATTGATTAATTAATTAATTAATTGCGCATTTTAACAAACAACCACAGTCTCGGAACCCGATGTGGGTTTATACCACACCTAAGAAAAAATCCTCATTCTGGACTCAACCACAGAGTCAAAATATCAATCTGATTCACTATTGGAAGTATACATCCACTCAAAACTTCTTGAATATTTTAATATTAATTAATTAAATATTAAATATTCATTAAAAACTTCAACTACTCAGAACTCCTCCAAACTCATGTCCTAGTGTAAACACCCTATTCCGAGATGAACATAGTATCCAGAAAAATTATCTGAGACATTATTATAGGGTTAAATGACTATTTTGTCCCTCATGACTACCCTAGAACAAAAAAATAAATTTTTACTCAAATTTCAAAATCCTAAAAACCAAGGTGTCTATATTATGAGTGTTACATTATCATAAAATACAAACTATCTAGTGACCTAATCCGTATTTTTATCATAGTAGGGAAGAAAATCTTCCAAGGGAGGATAGGTGGGGAAATTTAGGTTTATTTTATTATTTTAATTCACCTTAGGTTGGAAATTCCTATATTATGTTTTTTAAAAGTGATTTATACTAAAAAATTAAAACTATATCATATTATGTTTCCCTTAAGGCATCGTCCATGATGGATTATTTTAGGGAATTATATATTAATTTATTAACATTATCCCTATATACACTTTTTTTATTTATGGAACATGTATTTATGGTTATTTACTTATATAATGATTCTTTGATATTATCATTCCGTGATTATTTTTTAAATTAATTAATTTATCATTGGTTATTTTTTTCAATGCGGTGCCCTAAAAGTCTGTTGAAATAATGATTTTAAATGAAAAGGGGAATTTTTTGTCAGTACTATAATTTTTTGGAAGGTTATAGAAATAATAAATAAGGCTTTATTTTTTAAAAAAATTATTCATTTTAGTGTTCAAATTTATTTCATGAACTAAGAGTTTTTCCAATCGTATTATCAAAATATAAGAAAATATTAATTTATGGATAATGGAATGACATTTAAATTTCATTATTTTTTCTCTTATGAAAAAAATATTCAAATTATAAATTAAACAAGAATTTATGAAATATTGTATGAGATAAAATGGGTGGAATATTTCATGAAATCATTATGGGAATTTTTATTACACACATTACATACACATCGACATGTGAGTATATGCCTCTAATTTTTTATTTTGGGTTCCCAGGATTTTAACATTGTTGGAATTTTTTCACTGAGCCTACTAATGGAAGTTGGGATATTGTGAATAATCATAGATCACGTGGTTATGATTGAGGAGGTTCTTCGGTTATATATTTATTTCTGATATGCTGATATGTCAACCTAGTTTACTAGCACATTATTTTTATTCTTAGTTTCCATTGTAATGGAACATGTTGGGTGTTTATTATGGATTGGTTTATGTATTTATTTTGTAGGTTGTAAATTTATATTAAATATTTTGTATTATTCCCAATGAATATGGATCATTTTAAAGGGTTATTTTTATGTTTATGAAATAATTTAATTTTTTCATTATTTTTATATGTTTATTTGATATAAATTGAATTCTGACATTTGGGAACACTATTATAGATTCTATGTAATTTCCATTACATTAATATTATTTAAGTTCAAAACTATTCTAACTTGTTATCTCATTCTATACATCAAAACTAGTTTCCATCTCATCACAACAAGAAATGCACTTAGATCCTTGTGGATTATCGGTCTAAGAGACATGTATGGTTTACATATGATGGTTAATTTTAATATAAAATTTTAAATAGATTCCAAACTCCATTATGATTCATTTATATGACATTAAATTTGGCTGGAATAATGTTTTATTTGTTAATTTTGATCATTTTTATATTTAAAATTAGTACAACTAGACTCATAGAAATTTTTCTATTTATAATATCATGATATGATACAAAAACTTCATTGTGTTAAAATATAACACTTATTTTCTTTTTGTGGGAATATTTAATGAATAAGAAGTAGAATCCACATCATATATAGTATTCTATAAGTTAGGAATATTTTCTGAAAAAAATATCATATTTCATTAAAATATTACACTGATGATGGTGGAATCTAAATTCTTCATATTTTAACAAAAATCTCAGCTAATTTACTTTATAAATTCTAAAAAAAATATCCTTATCATAGTCTCAAAACCTATTTATTGAATTTTATGCATCAAAAACCTTATAAATTGATTCGATTATCCCATTTTTATCATTATAACTCTTTGTTAACAAACATCCTATCTTATAATATATTATAAATAAGAAGAATAAATATTTCATTACATAGATTCAAATGATATTTATATATTCCTTTTTATTTAAATTTATGATGCAACAACCCACTAATTCACCACATGAATGAATGCTAAAAAATATATAAATTCTTCCATGGATTTTAAATCCATGAATGAAAAAAAAATATGTACACATTTGATAACATGTATCCTTAAATAATTTATTTCTATAATACTAATACTTGACTTGGATATTCCATGAATTTTCACATACTACTTTAGGAATCTAAAAAATACCATAATAAGGAAACATAATAACTCTTCCCAAATAACCAGATTGGTTTCACTGAATAGTACTAGATAATTTAAGAAACATTTTTATAATTTCTAATTATATTATCTTTTATTGTGTGGAATTTTACACACTTATACAATCAATGAAACAATAGATTATGAAAATAGTATTTATTAGTAAAACTATCCCTAAAACATCCAAAATACTATGTAATTTTTTTTAACTCATTCATATTGTCAAAAAAAATTAAAATGATGAAAAATCAATTAAATTGAATGACTAGAAAAATCCTAAAGAAATAATTTATTCTCTCTATGTCATCAACCTACCTTTTCATTTTAAGTGTTTGAGTAGACACTAAAACTTCATTGGTAATTTCACATATAATGAATTTGAAACATTATGTGAGTCATTCTATGTTCCCGTAAGCATTTACATTCAATTGTTAAATAAAAAATATATTTTGTTACTCATGAAGGTGTTACTGTAACACATTGAATTTATCTTATGAACATTTATTATGTTATCATTCATTGATGTTTCACACGTTATGCTTCAAATTTTTAAGAAATGATCCCAATTTTATGTTTTTTGATGATGAAACAATTTATCTATAATAGAATCATTCATTAGTTGAGTTTCATGTTTTACATTCATTTAATAAGGACTTCTATTAAATTTTATCCCACTAAAATGATTATTCCTTTTAAAGAGAATCGTACCAATTAGGGGGTCAAGATCCATATTTCATTATGTCTTACACTATTTTTCATGTAAATAATCCATGATTATGTCTAGTATAAAACTATTATCATTCATAAAATATATTATTCTTGGGTAGATTATTGTACAAATATTTACCTCCATTCATCATGACCATTCACTCAATATGATTCTTCTATAATCCTAATGTTTTGGTTTACTATTTAATTATAACCCAATAAAAACATGATAAATAGGGGAATTAATTATTATGGACACCTCCTTACTAACTTTTGTTACATATGATAATCCATGGAAATCTAGATATGACATGAAACTACCTAGTTGGAAACTTGATGTCTTGAAAAGTGATGCTTTGGAAGGAATAAAAAACAAAATATTTTAAAGGGGATTTAATCTCACTATCATATCTTTTGATATTCTATTTTACATGTATTGATGCTTCTTATGATTTAGATTAGAATCTAATTACCTATACCAAATAAATATGTCCAAACTATATCGAAGTATAACTCTATAAAAAACTAATATAAATGTATAAATAATCCAAATTAAATTCCCAATATATTTATTTATATCCAATTTCATCCAAGGAATAACGTACATGAAACATTACCATTTCAAGGTCTTTAATTTTATGAAATCAATAATATCTACATGAGAAATCCCTGATATACTGATATAGTAAACCACTTTCTAGACCAAGGAATTTTCAAGTAGGATAATGAGTAGTACAACCCATAATCTCTTATCCTAGTGATAAATTACTTAATATAGATTTTATATAAATTAAAAATATAACACCTAATATTCCCAATTCATTATCAACTACTTAATTGTAGATCACAGCTTAATATAGGCCGAAGTACATGTAGAAGAAAACTAAATAATTGATCATATCTAGCATAAAACATTATAGATATATGTATGATTGATTAAAAAAATTGTGTACTTTAAAATAATTAATATAAAAAAATTTAAATAATTATAATTATAAATAAATTTCTAAGTAAAATTGAATTTAAACATGAGGAAATCATTTATGAATAGTTCATAAATAAGGTTAATTATAAACACACATATAATTTCAATATTAAATTTTCTTATCCAAATTATAAAAAAAAATCCATTTAATTTCAAAAAAATGTATTTAAATATTAACATTTAATATTATTTAATATTAATTAATAATTTTTTTGTAAAAAAATAATTAATTATTTTTAAGCACTTAAAAATTAATTAATTTGTAAAAACATTTATAAATTAATAAATATATTAAAGTACATTTTTTAATATATAAAATTAATTTTAATATTATAATTAAATATATAAATGAATGTTATGAAATAAATTACATTCAAAATTTATTTAATGATATAGTATAAATCATAAGTTATGATTAATAGGGCTGAAATTATGAATAATTTTAATCTATTGTAGTCATATTTTTCAACAAATAACCACATTTCCACTTATAGTATGCAGGTGAAATAATTTAACTCTTATATATGATATTTTCTCTTCTATTAAATTTTATAGACCCTTATGTATTCTGGGATAAATGTGGTAATCCTTATGTATCTAGAACCTTATATATCATCTTGGGTGACCCTTATATATTGTGAAACTCTACCATATCATTATATGTTCAGTTATGTGGGAAAATGAAGTCTATTATGTGTGGGAAAAACATCATTTAGAAATGTAGAAATCATTATCGGTGATATAAGTAATTTTCCAATTTTGATTTGATGTTCACTTTTCATATAACCAATATTTCAGTATAACCTATTTTATCACCCATATCCTAGCTTATGGATTAGAAACAACCATTATATTTTTATTTATTTTACCTTATTGTACACATTAACCATACCATACACCAAAGATAAAATGGTAATGAATATTATAATATCTAATATTATAAATCCACATTGATAGATTCAACAGCTAACACATATCCATATCATATATCACATTATGAAATGGAATATTATAGATTATTATATGTATGTTAATCATTTGGAACATTTTATTTTTGGAATAAAATCTATCAATGATATTTTAAACCACTATGGGGTTTTATAGGACTATATGACACTTAAATTTTAAAAACATTAAATAAGAAACCAAAATCCAAAAAATAATATTCAATCTACTAAAAAATGATACTATAAAATAATTAGGCATATGCCATTCACAAAATATGGATATTGTATCTGTATTCATACCATGATCTTTATAATGGTCACATGAGAGAGTTCCAAAGGATATCCCTCCAACAATGGTATGCATGTGTTTTCCTTTGTCACTTGATAATAAACTAACATTATCTCCCCACAGTCCACATATGTGTTCCTCGTGGAGGCTATGGTTGAAGATGAACAGAGATACAACATATTGTTGTTTTTGATATGTTCATAAAAAATTCACAAACACCAATCAAATAGGTATTATATTGTTATATACATTCTCCAAGTATGCTCCTCAAGTGAACTTTTATTAACTTGTATGTTATGTGTGAATTCATGTAGTTACATCTAATGTAAATTATTACCATGAAAACCCAAATGTTTAATTTTCTTAATTATGTAAAATTTAATGATATCAAGTGAGAGAAAATTAGAATTTTAACATTTAAAATTTAGTAAAAATTTTATGGAAATTAGATACCATGCTATGAAATTCTAGTACTCTGATATATTAATATCTTATTAAATGATATTCCTAAAACCATGCAATTAAAAATTCATAATTGCTTATATATAATACAATATGAAATTTCAATATCATACACTATGAAAAAAAATTTATAATTAATTTTTATATACATATGTATTTAATTAGGTAATAACCCCTATAGTGTGTGGTTTATAGTTACAACATGATGTTTCTTTAATTATTGAGGTTCCTTGTCAAATGAAACCCATTGATTTAAATGATTTAAGGATTCAAAAAAAATATTATTAAAGGGTTTCATATAACCTAGTGTGTCACCATTATGTGATCTATTTTTATTTTTGATGATAATAAATTATATTATTGTGTAATGTATAGGAAACAAGTTATTGTACAAGGTACTGATAATTAACCATTGATCTATTTCCATGAAATGTTGTTATTTTTCTTTATAGTTGAACAAATTCAACTTGTTTTTAATGATATATCTAAATTATATATATTATTAGATGATGATGAAGGATGAGGATATCCTAAATACTTCCTTTATATGTTTTTATAGGATATTTATGTTCATGGTAATGTTATTTAGTGTAATAAACCCACATGTTTTCTTCCTAATACTTATAATATATATATTTCGTTATTTTATGGATTATTTCATTATAGTGTACAATTATAGTATCCTCTTGGAATCAATTTCATAATAGAATCCCTTTTTTCCCAAGAGGATTTTTTTGTAAGGCCTTTGACAACAACATATCTCTGTAAAAATTCCCATGTTTAATTGATGGAAACATCATATGAATTATCTATTGTATTTATTGTTATAGTATGTATTTTAATGAATCCATTGATTTTAGTTTCTATCAATTATTTATTCCCTCAAAAAAATTACTAGTGTTTCAATGGTTCTTTATCTTATAAGATTATTTTAATAGGTTCACAAATGATTTCTATTGAATTTTAGACCCCTTGGGATTCTAGATTAACAAGACTATGGTCATCATGGGGAATTATTATTACCTGGTGGATTTTGGATAGCTAAAGGGGATGAAAATTAGTTATAAAATACTCTAATTTGTAGAGTAGTCATGTTAAATGTTTTCTATGATTATTCTTGTCTAATCCCATGGTGTATTTTAATATATCACTGGGAGGTGATCTCATATGTTCCTAAAAAGTTATATTCCCATGACTATAACATCTGGATATTTTATGAAATATATTATTTAAAAATAATTTTTAATTTTTTGATATCTTTAATTACACAAGATTCATATTTTATCTTGTGTTTCATGTAACATCATGTTTCTTCAATAACTTGTGTTACACATAAGGTCGAGTCTTACCAGAAAACAATATACAATTAATATTATTATTTAAAATTATATTTATCACCTAGCCATGGGAATGGGGGGAATGAATAATAGAAAAAAATTATGAAAATATGGTTTAAAGTTTTTTATTAAATGAATTCTTTTGCTTCAAATTAATTATAAATGAAAAGAAATCCAATTGAATATAATAGTTGTGTTTTTATAAAAAAAACTATTTTTATTCCTAGAGTGGTGTTTAATATTAATAAATTAAATTTAGTACTATTATTTATAGATAAAAATAAAATAAAATTTTTTAAAATTCAACCAATTTTTTTTTAAATTCATCCAATAAGTTTTATAGGATTAAGATTATAAAAATCCAATTTTATATTTAAAAATATATTTTCCTAAACAGTATTTTTTCTGAATTTTAATGGTATACTAGTTTTAAAACTGAATTTTTATTTTTATTAAATATTATATGAAATAATAAACCAAATTATTTTATGTTTAATTTAAAATGTTAATTTGGTGTGATATTTGATATTTTCCTAGAAGTTTCATTTTTTGTAAAATATTGAAAAATACTGAATTTTACTTGAAATCTGCGTTTTTCATCTAAAACGTTTATAGTGGTAAATTATATTTTTAAATGGTTTTAAAGTATATTTAGATCAAATTAATATCATTTAATATAATTTAGTTCATTTAAATAATTTTTATAGTAATTTTATATATAAAAACTCCATAAACCTTTGCGTATTTTCACTTCAAAAACATGTTTTCCCATCACATCTGCAAGATTATTTTTTAATTAAATTCTGAAAAATCTATGATTTAAATTTATAAAAATGGAATACATATTATAAATATGGATAATTTATAATTTATATTAATTTTATCTAATTTCTTTTATCAAAATGTGATAAAAATTAAAATCAATTTAAGTTGTTAGGATAAAAATGAGTTTACATAGTGATCAAACATTAATATTAAGGTAAAAATGGATTATAAACATATCAAAACCAGTTTCATAGCCATATTTTTATGATTGAACATATAGTAACCATTTTTTAGTTTTATTGGATCCTATTTCTAGGTAATAACTGGGGTACACTAAGCGTTCTTTTCAAAAATACCATGTGTGTCCTCTCCCCCACTCATAAAAATCCACCACCTATAACCCTCTATTAACAAATCTCAATCCTTTTAACTCATATAAAACATGAAAAAATCAACTCCCAACTTCCCTAATATCAATATTTAATACATAATTTTTGGATGAAATCAAACCAAAAAGTCCTTTGGTGCAAGCCACAAAAAGATACCCAAAGAAGAGGTAACATTTTTTAATGAGGACTTCTATTTTATTTCTTTATACGCCAATAAAATTCTTCATATTACATTATTATATAATATCCTCAGTATCTTAAATATATTTATATTTTTTATGATATGTGTTAGACCTAAAAATAGACACACAACCATCAAATGGATAACGAAATCACCGTTCGTGTGTATAGTGGACTACCGCCTTACGAAATGATGTCATTCATTTTTACTTTACTTCCTATAATAGGTGGTAATTATGATTTAAATATTTTATTATATGAAATATAATATATTTATGAATCATTTATTTTTCTTTAATTATTATATATCACATGCATTCATGATTTATATTTTTTGGGAATAGGATAACATCGTTTGTGGACATGTTGACTACTAAATCTACAAAATGATGCGATTCATTCACGCTTTACATGGAATGTATTAAGGATGGGTTTAATAAAAATATATTATATAAATTAAATATTTATGATATAAGTGACATAATTATATATATTTACATATAAAATATCATTTTTTCTTTCTATTTCACACAATGAAAAAGTGATAACGTCATTTATGGATGTGTTGACTACTGCCTCCATGAGGTGATTCGATTCTTCCATTTTCATCAACATGCCAAAAGAATGATATATATAAGTATATAAATAATTAAATATTATTATTTTTTTATATATTAATAATTCATTAAAAATTAAATATCACTTACCATCTTTCCAAAATGATCATTGCAAATTGGGAACGATACTCATGTGTTCTTTCGACCTACCGTCTCCATGATTGTAACATTGATTCATTTTTCATAACCATATTCGATGATTGGCTCTAAAATAATAATTTATGTAAAAATATAATTATTATTACCTGATTATTATTCTACATATTTTTAAATATTATCTATTTTGACCATAGTTAACTCACCTAAGTTGTTATAGACACAGAAGCCGAATATGGTCAAAATATTTGATGTAAACTTAATCAATTAAGTAATTATATATAACTTGTATATAAGTTAAATTAAATAAATAATAATCCTTAAATTTTTCTTAAAAATTTTAATAATTATCATAAGTTTGTTTTTTAGGTATATAGAGGATAAGCGTGGCGAATCAGACTCAAGGTAATAGATTTTCATCTCGCTTTTTACATCTTTGAGATAAATGTCATATTCACCACTTACTTGTTTTCAATGATGTATACAATAAAAAAATTATATTATATCATGAATTATTTTATATAAATGATATTTAAATGTTTTGTTTTATGATTATTATTTTTGGGGATTCTGATTCAGATGTTACAATAGTTGTAAGAAGATTTTGAGTCAAACTTTTATTTTTTTGAGACTTATGTCATATTCATCACTCATTTCGTTTGTGTGGCGTACATACTTCCCTATAAAATTTTACATCATGAATTTTTTTTATTATTATATTAAATTTTTAAATTGATTCTATTATTTCATGGATTACATGATTCAAAATTTACTCACGTTGTAAGGGATTTTCATGTCACTCTTTACATTAGTGAAATAATTATCATATTAACTACTTTCTTATTTTATATGGTGTATCTAAAAATATATTTTTATATTATATATTGAATTATTTTATCATCATGTTGCTTAAATTTTTCATTTGATTATTATTACATTTTGTTTTTCTAATTTATATGTTACCACATTTGTAAGGGGATTTCTTGTCTTGCTTTTATTTCTACAGGACTTATACTATATTCACTGCTCATTTATTTTGGGTGTGTATATACTTCACAATGAATTTTTATATCATGAGTTAAATTAATTTAATGATATTAGAAGTATCAATTTATGTTATTGTTTCATGTATCTAATTATTCAAATGTTACTGAAGTAGTAATGGGTTTTCTGGGAAAAATTTTATTTCTGTAAAATATCTTCCATATTCACCACTAATTTTGGTTGTGTGGTGTATATAATTTTCATAAATTTATTTAATTATTATTATCCTTAAATTTATTGGGTTTAAAATTTCCATTTTAGGATATATATTTCATGGGGTTTATAGTTTAAATGTTACTAAAGCGGTAATGGATTTTTGTCATAATTTTCCTTCTTTAAGGAATTTGTTATGTTATAAACTTATCTTTTATTATGAGGTATCTATACTTATACATTAACACATCATATCTTGAATTTATTTAATAAAATTTTATTTAATGTTTTTAAATTTTATTCCTTTATGGGGATTATGATTCAAATGTTTTAATGTTGTATGGGATACTTTGAATGTTTAAAGATTATTTTCATAAAAAATGTTTTCAGTGATATTTCCATGGAATTTAAATCCATTAATGTCAAAAACCATTGTTCTTACTTATCCTCCATGGGGTATATTTTTTATTGATATCATCCTCATTATTTTGTTGGGTAAATTTTATTTTATTTTTATGATATTTTTATGGAACCCATTTCTTTTACATGGGTCTATCTTGTTTCAATGGTATTATTATGAAACCCATTTATTTTCCACAAAATAACCATGTTTCAATGAGATTATTATTTTAATAACCCAAACTATTATGAATAAAATTCCCCTTTTTACTTAACTAAATGTCTTATGGTTATATAAAACACAATCACTAATTTTTGTTTTATCATATCCAATTGGATTTTAATGATCGTTAAGTATCTTTATCATTAATAATATAGTCATTTAACATTGATCAGAATAATAGTAAAAATAGAGTTTTAAAAAAACTAATTTCCATAGAAAAAGTTAGTGATGTCCTCATATAGTAGGATCATACCCTATAAAGCCCATTTATTAGAGATTATATGGGAGATAGAATTTATGGTATTTTCCCTTGACCAATCCCAAGCTGAGATCCAACAACTTAAGCATGATAGAAGCTATTTATGGGATAAGTTCAATCTTATCAAGATCATGACTCAAACCATGTTTGCCGAATGGCCCCATCAAATCCCCACCATCGCGAAACTTACTCTAAGGAAGTATGTTTCTCTCCTAAAGGGTTATATATCATGACCATAAAAATAGGTATATTTAAATTATTTTTTATAAAATAATGAATATACTTAAATACTATTATTGTAACTTTTTAAATGATTTTTAAAGCCCAAGTTTCATTTTTGGTTAATATACAAATTCAATTATTGTATTTATGAATTAATGGATTTTTGAAATAAATAATATTTTAATAAAACATTATTAAATAATTTTTAACAAATATAAATGATCATATAATTTTTATGAAGTCAAATGTAATTTTTATAAGGGTTCAAAAAAATATTATTTTCAAAAACCCATCATTTTCGATAAATGTCGGTTTTCATTTTAAATGTGAAAATTCACATAATCAGAAAAATATTTAAAGATAATGAGTATTATTTTTTGAATCAATACCTCAAATGTACCCAATGGTTAATTTTTCATAGTTTTCTAAGATAGTCAAATTTCCGTGTAAAAATTAAAGACCATATAAATATACCTTGTGTTATATGACATTTCAATGACCCAAAATGTTGTAATATTTTATATAAATAGGATCTACAAAAAAATATATTTTTCAATTTAAAATATTTTTATTTTAAGTTTATTTTATTTATTTTCTAAAGACATAATGATTCCTCTAAGAGATATAATATATTTTATGATTTTTAAAATCCTTTCTTTAAGAGTGTGACTCACCTCCACATCACCAAGGATAATATTTTAAAATGTTTGTAACTTAGAATTGTAAAATAATTTAAGTCACTCCACTTATGTAGAAACCATGTTAAAACCCATGGGATGGTTTTTGGTTTTGTATATTTTATTATGTAGACTCAAAAACCTAAATAATAATGAAATCCTTGTCATTTTCTATATAAACCCACCCATTATCCCATTTATCTTTATTCAAACTCCTTGGAGAAATTACACACTCTTCACTCTACTCACAAGTGTCCTGTAAATGTTCCCTAAGGATTTATAGAATCCCCTCCCAAGACTTTTTAGTTACACATTCAAGTAATGGTTCTTTCCTTTCTCCTCATTCTTTAAGTTTCTTTATTATGTTATGATATTTTTTAACAATTAATTATATTGGGACATGTATTTATATATCTATATTACTATAAATTTCATATCAAAATTATTATAGACCCCTTTCACTCCCATTAACCATTTTTATGAATTTTTTTGTGACGATGTTATGTTGTCGAAATTGCACTGCGATTTTTCATTCCAAAACAATTGTGTAGTGAATACCATGCAAATTTTTTATCATGGGTATTCAACATTATTCACATTTACATAATTTATCAGGGACTTAAATATATATATTTAACACTCCTTGATAGTGGAATAAAATATGATGATGAATGAATCTATGTTGATTTATCTTTGTGTCACACTTAATCAAAAGAATGAAATGAATGTGACGGGTGTGCCTAAAATTATATAGTTCTCCAATGCATTGGGTGATGGTTAGTATCATGATACATCACATTGGGTTAGAGGGTTTACCTGATTACTTTATGGTATATTTCCCACCATAATGTCTTGGAGGTTTAGCCTTGACCTATATTTATGATGTAGTGTTTTCAGTTATTTCCAAGTTTCCCATGTTATTATTACTATTGGAAAAAATACATCAAGGAATCCTCTCAATGTTTTTGGGTTTTATTGTGTTCATTGAAAAATACATATGACTAAAAATGATTTTGGTTGATGTTTCCAAATTGGTTTTTTAAGGTGGCGTAGTTTCCCAGGGTTTTCCTAGTATTTGGGCCTCAAAATCAAGAGTTTGTTTTTTAAAAAAAAGAATAATTTTCGCATAGTATATAATAGTATGTGGATCATGAATCATAGTTCACATACCTCATAAGAGGTATGTGGAATAGTGATTAATTCTAATAAAGGGAATATCTCTTCATAATATTGTTATGTGGACCATGAAGCACAGTACGTGGACCACGTAGGGAAAATGGTTTGTGGGAAGGCTTGCGGTTCGCAAGAGGTAAGCAGTTCACAGAAAGTTTGCAGTATGTAGGATGGCTCATCATTCATGAAAATGATCTGGTGTATTGTCTATAGAATACATAGGCTACCAAAGAGGATGAAGACGCTACGTGGACCACATAGGGAAAAACAGTTCGTAGTGAAGCACAGTACACGATGAAGGCTCTATACCACATCGATGATTTAAGTAACATGGATTAGGTAATTTTGAGGATATTTTTTATTATATAAGGACTTATAATACCATAATTAAGGAAGGGAAAATTTCATTGGCATATATCATTACTTAGAGAATAATTCAGTTAAGTATGAAATAGTTCTTAAGGGAGAATTCCACGAAGGGTGAAGCAGTTCAGGAAAGAAATTATGTGAAAGGGATTTTTGGGTCACTATAGCCTGAAATGGGTGAAAAATTCATGGAAGGAGAATATTATATGGAAGTAAGATTGTATATGTAATAATTAGAGTTCCACAGAGGAGAGACAATCTATATAAGTGTAGGAATTATGTGGAGGGAAGAGGCTCATGGAAGAAGTGGTTAACATAAGGAGGATAGTCTACATAATCAAAGGAAGTCTGTGGAGAAGAGGTGTTCCATGAATCATATGTGTTATGTGGTTCAGTACAATTCACAGAGGAGTCTAGTTATCTATGAAGGTACTTAAATAGTTCTCAAAAGAAATTTCCACTAACTAACAGTACGTAGAAAAGTGGATTTCATCTGCATGTGAAAATAGGACTTCAATAGAACATATATTGACAGTTGAGGATGTGTGCTTTTATGAATATTAAGGGACCTTAAAGTCAATAAATTGTCATTGTATCCATTCCAATATAAGTTAGAAAAGGAATAGGAAGACGATGATCATTTCCACTAGCATTTATCTAAATAAAAAGACATAGGGAGTGACCCTTCGGAATGCAGTGAGCAGACCCCAAATCTTGTAAAGGTAGTGAGCCTAGGCATAGAAGTGATTCAGCTCGAACCTTATAATTTGGAAGTGATCCTTAGCATATTTGGTACATTGGTGAGTTTTCATTTTATTCTCCTTGTACATATAATATTTATGGTGAACCAAGTAAAAATAATTGTGTCTCATGCATGATTTATTTTTGGTTTATATATATCTATAGGAAGAAGAGAGAAGAGTGTTTTGTTTAAGGATTAAATAAGATATGAAGGGTTGTTTTTTTAATCTATCATACTCAGATTACTTTATGGGAAATTTCCCACCATGATGTCTTTGAGGGTTTAACCTTGACCTATGTTTATGATGCAGTGTTTTAAGTTATGCCAACATTTACCATGTTATGATTATCATGATATATCAGGTCTTATTATTTTTGTTCCTTTTATGATCCATTGATATTTATATTGTCTAACATGTATTGTCTTCTTCAAGTTATTCCATATTTATTCCCTTAATGGGATTTATATCTCCCCCTTTCTTATGTATGTCCTTAGTTTATCCCATTTATTATTAATTTAGAAGGAACAATTTGATCAAGATAATAAAGTTTTCAATAAAGATGTACTTTTTTATGTTTTAAGTTGTTATGTAATGTACCTAATTTCCAAAAGAAACTATATATCTCATTCTTCTGGGTTTTATTAAGTGTAATTTTATGTAATAAATCATGTTTAAAAGTGAAATAAAAATAATGGTTGTTATAGTTAGTATAAGAGGATATGTTTATTTATTCTTGGGATTAGGATTAGAGAACTTTGGAGCAAACCTTAGTCATAAGAATACGTATAAGAAAACATAAAAAAATATTTGTATGAATTGATTAATTGGTTTATCAAGAAAATAAATACCCCAATTGATACTGCAAGTGGACGTGGTTTTGGAATAGTTATACCTAGAAGTATCAACTCTGACAAGGTGTTCTGGGCCTGATTCAGGGTAACCCGGTATCTGACAAGGTGCCTTGTTGTTCTTCTAGTTTGACACTCATGGGGGGTATGATTTGTAAAACTCATAAGCTCATTATGAACCATTATTAAGGGAAAAATAACAGAACATAATAGTACAAGTTAGGAAATAGATCATGGATAATATCGATCAAAGACTAGAAATTCATAAGTTAAGGAAATAAATGTAATTTATAAGTTATCCATTTAATTTCATTGGATTCCACTTTATGTGTTTTATATTTTAAAATAATCATCCCTAATTTTTCCTTTACTCTATCCAATGGTCTGTAATATGAGGAATAATTTTGACAATCCATGCATAGGGCAATGTGGTGACTTCCACAATGAGATGCCCAACCTGATAGGTGGTGGAATTTCAAATATTGTCATGATACTCCCTCAACGAAATCAAGTTATAAATCAAATCCTGGATCAATAGGAGTTCCTAAACCCCCCAAAGAGATGAAAATATGAAATTTAGAACTCTATGAGATAAAGTCCTCTTACTTTAGATCATGTGATCTATTAATCGTAAAATAGTGGATTAACTCCATTGAGAAAATATTTTCCATCTGTCAATGTTATAACAAGAGAATATTCCAATAGTTGTTTATCATATGAAAGACAAGCTAATAAGTGGTGTACATTGATCAAAAATACAAAGCCTAAGGAAGAGATAAAAGTGATGGAGGGGAATGAATTCCATAAAAAAAATCAATAAATATTTTCCTCGCACTCTTCATCATAAAATGGAAATGGATTTCCTTTCCCTCAACCACAAAATTACTAATATAATGGGGAGTATGAGGAAAACTTCACAATATTTTCAAGATATGCCTCTGGTTTTCTCATTACCCCTGAATGTAAGGTTGGTCGCTTATTTGGTGGTCTAAATCCTAGTCTACAAAAATCTTTGGTGATCTAAGACTTTGATAACTATGAGGAAATTGTTTGATGTTCCCTCAAAGTATAAATAGATTTCAAATAATCTTAAGGGTATCATGGGGATAATAAGCATAAAATGGAGTTTAATTATAGTGTTCTAAGTGATAAATCCAATGGTTCTATGAAATTTCATCATTCCACTTTTTAATGGTGTGGAAAGAAGCACCCTAGAAATTGCCTAAGGAAAAAAAATAAAAAGATTTTGTTATGGAAGAGAAGGTCACCTGAACAATTATTACTAATAAGAGAAACCCACTAATGTGATAGAGGGATGAAATGCTTCAATCAACCCTCAATTAATTTTCTACTCCTTCAACTATAAGGTACTAGGGCACTTTGTAAACCAGTGCACTAAACCAAGTGTTTTTTGAGGAAACCAACAACCTCTAAGGCATCAAGGGATAGATTTTTCTATCCCAATAAATAAAATGGATCACAAAAACGATGTGGTGATAGTTATACAAGTTATTAATTAAATAATAGAGAATATACTTTTTTTATTCTAGTTCTACACATTCCTTCATATCATGAAATTTTAGTATAAATATTCAAACACCACCACAACACATGGAAGTAAATATGTCAGTGAAAATAGTAAATGGGGAAATTACTACATCCCATGTAAATAAATCCTCCCCTATCAATGTTTGTGGGATGCGCATCCTTGTAAACCATTTCATACTCTCTTTTTTCGAGTTTGATGAAATTATGTGCTTGGATTGGATTTACCTATATAGATACAACATAAATTTCCATGATAAAGAAATCACTCTCTGTATTGAGAATTGACCCCCAATTATATACAAGTGCGAGGAGGAGGATGAATATTCTTAAGCACCATAATCTCAATCATAGATATTATTTATAAAAAAGAAAGTTTATCTATCTCAAATTATTGATTCTAAGGAAAGAACCTTCCTCAAATACATTCATATTATGAGGTAATACACTGATGTGTTTCCCATGGAATTTCTTGGTCTTCCTCCTATCCGAGAGGTTGAATTTTCAATCGAGATTATACCTTGGGTGTCATCAATATTCAAGACTCTGTATAGGATGGATGTTGTGGAACATGTGGAACTAAGGAAAGAAATTCAAGAGAATCTAGATAAAGGGTTCATACACCCAAGTGATTCATTATTGGGTGCACCAATCCTCTTCATCAAGAAGGATGGGTCAATTCGCCTTTTAATTGTTTATCGTGGTCTCAACAAGATCATGATAATGAACAAGTATCATTTTACATGGATTGATGAATTGTTTTATCAGTGATTATCCACTGAATGAGGATTATATTTATTGATTATATATTAATATTCACGTGATCAAAAGTCCATAAAATCAGTTTTAGTGCATTATAGAAATTGAACTTCATTTCTCATCATAAGTGCAATTCATGTTTAAAATGCATATTTGGGCCCAATAAATCATATGATTGTAGAATTAATTAGATTAATTATTTTATATTTATATTTATGGATATTATTTATCAGTTTTTTGGAATATTTTATTATGTAGAACTTATGGATGAATCCTAATGGAAGATGAATATTTTTGGGCATGACTGCATAATTTTTTTGGAAAAATCATAATGGGCCTAAGGCCCATCAAACAAAAATGGGACCCAAAATCAAAGCCTATTAAAGCTCAAATTTTAACTATAGAAATATAAAAATTTGTGGATCATTTCATTTACCTATGTTAAGAGATAATTCTAAAGTTTTCGTGGATATAAAGGGTGCCTAAGTTGACATTTAAATGGTGGGTCGGATTTGAACGCCCATAAAGTCATCCCACTAGATCGAGAATAAAATCCAAACAGCTGGTCCAATTCTCCTAAAAATGTATAGATCTTATAGGAAACATGGAAGAAGATATTTTACTTATACAACTACTTTTTATTCTTTTATATTCAATTAAAAATCCATATTTAAAAAAGGGGATGAATCTGGTCATATTTTGTGGTCAATGTTGTAACATCCAATTTATTTTATTCTAACCCACCTTTTGAATCTACTAATTAATGAGTAGAGGAATTAATTATTTGGGGTCTTCTTAAGTATCAAAATATTACTTTATAGGGAGTTTTTAGAGATGGTATTTGGGTGTGCATGTTTTTCTTTCAATTTTAATTTACTGCTTTTATTTTGTAATTGATTATTCAATTTCTCTAATGTGTGTTTTTTATATCACATTAGTTTATTAATAAAAGTTATTCTTTTTTATTATTCTTTATATAACTTTGATAACTTTTCCTTAGGGAGTTATTTTATTCACAAAATCTTCTGGTAAAATCATCACACAATGGTGGAGTGTTGTTTATGTCAATGTTTTTTTCATCAATCTTTCTTCTTTAAGTTGACTTCCAGCGTCCATTGATAAAATAGAATCAGTGGAGGTATAACCATTTGTGGGTTAATCCTATATAGTTTCATGGGGTTTTATTTAATGTTATTTAATTTTATTTAATATAATTTCATTATTTTAAGACTTCCATTTGATGATTTATTTTTATCTTCATCTTTACCAACTTTAATGATGACACATTCTGAGTGCTAATACAATCCAATTCCTTGAAGTGGTCATAAAAGTGATCCTAAAAGTGAATTGGTGATTAGACTTGGAATTGTGTAGGGATTAAATTTTTGAATTTGGTTGTGTAATTATCTTGTTTTTTGGATACATCTTGAATTAGTGGTCTCTAAGTTTCTAAGAAAATAGATACATCCAATCCACCCCAAATGACAACCTAGGATCAACTCATCTTAAGTAACTATTATAATTCAAGTAATTGGTTGTTTTTTGTTTGTTCATTAAATTAAATAATTATTTATTCAAATCAATCAACACCGTAGTTTTCCACTTCATATCCAATCCATCAAAAAATCTATGTGTCTCAAGGTTTCTTCTTTGGTCCCTATAGATTGATCCTTTCCTTTACTACAACAATCACATATACATGTAGGGTAAATTTGGGAAAAACCAAATTATTGTATTGTTACCAGGGACCCAATTAAGTTGTCTTAGATACAAACTTTCTTTTCTCACCCAAAATTCTCTTTTATCACCTCTATCTCTCTTTTCTTTTCTAATTTCTATTTCCTTGTGTCTAAAAAATATCAAATCCAAACATCAGTCTTATCCAATGGAATATCTAAAATAGTACCCAAACATAAACTCATGATTAAAAAAAATTGGAAATCAATATTGGAAAGAACCTCACATAGAGAGTTTCATTGATCAACCTTTGAAATATTACACAGCACTGGATCAGATGTACAATCACATGGATGATGATTGTTTTAAAGATCAATTTACAAACCTCTATAGAATGATTAATGAAATCATTCTCAAGGATGTACATGATGTACAAAACACTATATAGAATAATCTCTAATAATTACTTGAATAATTATATAAACAAATGAATAAATTGAATTTGGAAGTTTCATCCTTGAGAGTTGAACAACAATTCTTTAAAACTATTACACAAGCTAATCCCACCCAAGTTTTCCCCCACCTCTACATTGATAGAAGAATATTGTTACCTAAAAAACTATATTAAATGTATTAATGAACCATTATTTGAATCTAGGGTACATGAATAACATGAAGGAATTGTTGATGATTTTTTAAATCAATAGGAAAATGATTTTCTTGTATTCATAAGAGGGAAATTAAAAATCATGGATTCAATGTCTAGAATATTACTTGAATGATAATTTATTAGAAGCACCAATCATTGAAACATTAGGAGAGATAAAAATATTGAGTCTATACACACTCTATAAATTCAAATGGAAAATTTTGTGGATGAATCGTATTTTCAAAAGGAAACAATTCTTTCAAATCATTTTGGAGAATAAATGGGTTTTGATTCAAATTTCCATTCTTATTTTGAAAATTTCAATGAAACTAAACTCAAAGTTATGATCCTTCTTTTTCCACTCAAGAATACCTCCATTTATGATAACCAATACCATTAAATTATCATCCATTTTCATCAAGAATCCAACACAAGAAGAATGACCCATGAAATCTTAGGAAATACTCCAGATGAAACTCAATCAACCATTACTGAAATTCTTTGGACTTTCACAATCAATGTTGAACATGGGTCTTCACATGAAAAAAATTCTTAAAAAAGAATCAATATCAATCATGTTAAGGTGGAAAAAATGGTGTCCTTAAAATTTTAAAAGTTGGTATTGGATAATTTTTGGGATCCAAGTATAGATAAATAATTTAAATTAAGCACTTTCTGAGAGGCAACCCGGATTTTGAATTCATTTTTTATTTCATTTTGTGTTTTTGTGTTTTTTTCAAGGGAACCACTTGGGGTTTACAATGTGATATAATGTTTTTTTGCAAGATTTAGATGATTATTCATTGTATTATTTCAAAATAAAACCCTTTCCTTCTAAATTTTAAACCCAACAATTAATCATCCATGAGAAGTCAACATGTGACGTCAAGCCAAGGAAATAAATTTCTTATTTATGGGTCATCAACTTCAAACCCGGTGGTTTTATTCCATGATTTAATTTTGAATAAAATCTCTCCCTATTTATTCCCAAATCTATTATCTATATTTATTTTCCCTTTCAACATTATGGGAAGTTTCATTCTATGTTGGGTGGAGTGAAAATCTAGGATTTTGAAAAAAAATGGGCTTTTAGGATAAAATTTCAATTCAAAGAAAAATAATTCAATTAATTATCCTTTCATGAATTAATGTACATTGTGAAATATAAAAACATAAGTTCAATTTATTTCTAATTCATTGATTATGATTTTAATGCATGTATATGTTCATGATAATAGTTTTTAGAAAGTGGGGTTGTACATTTTGATTCTTCAAGGATTACATTTTCATACTCTTAATAGAAATTATACAATTAATTCCATTGGATATTGGGTGTAAATTTGAGTTCTTGGGTCCCTTTCATCATAGAATGGGTTTTGGGGTCACTTTTAGTTTAATTTTAGTATCCAAAAAAATTTAAATAATGACCACATAGGGAAATGTTTTTTCTAAATGTGTGGCATCCAGAACTTGGGGATCATGATCATAGAACTGACAATATGTGTGGCATATGACACTTGGGGATCGTGAAACCATAGTTTTCGTTCCTATAGTTAGCCTTATTCATATATATTTTGGTTCAAAAAAATAAAAAAATAACAAAAAATTAAAAAAATAAAAGAATTGGATACTCATCTTAAGGATTAATGGTATTCCCACCTAGAGCTTCCATTAACCTCTCGAATAAGAAAATGGGCCCCATGGCTTTTGCGATGCACAACACATCCTCATGCTTAATTGAAATTGGATGAAATGTGGAAATTAATTTTAAAAATTAATGAAAATGGGATAGGGATATTCTTGTGAAAATATATTTTGTGAAATTTTTTTATAGGTTTCATGATTTTTTTTGAATTATTTTTTTGGTGAGTTATTTATGTTAAATTTTTTTTGAAAAATGGAATTCAATTTCAGATTTTTGAGATACTTTTTTCTTGGGACTATAAAAACTCAAGTTGTGGTGTTATTAGACACTTAAAGAGGCTAATATTAATTTATTATATAATAATTTTCATGTGTTCCAAAGTACATAAACAAAAATTTTAGTTCATTATATAAATTTAACTTCATTTCTCATCACAAGTGAAATTCATGTTTAAAATACATATTTTGATCCAATCAATAATCTACCTATAAAATAATTATATTCATTATTTGAATTTGATATTTTGGGATATTATTGATCACTTTTTTTGAATATTTTATCTTTTGGGATTGATGGATGAATCCTAAGGAAATATGAAGATCTTTAGGCATGAATACAGAACTTTTCTAAAAAAATAATAATGGGCCTAAGGCCCATCAAACAGAAGTGGGGCCCACAATAAAATCCTAATGAAGCTCAAATTTTAACTTTAAAAAGTAAAAAATATGGGTATTGTTACATTTGACTATGTATGGAGCTAATTATTATGTTTTCATGTAGATAAAGGGATCCCAACTTGACATTTAAATGGTAGGCAAAATTTGAATGCCCATAAAGGCATCCCACTAGATCGATCATACCATCCAAAGAGATGGTCCAATTGTTCTGAAATTTTTACAGGTATTATATGAAACATTTAATAATATATTTTCCTTATACAACTCCTCAGGGTTCAGCCATATTAAATTAAAAATTCAAACATAAAAAAGGGGGTGAATCTGGTCCTATTATTGTGGTCAACATTGTAATGTACAATTTCTATTATTTTCACCCACATTTTGACTCTCCTAGTTAATAGGATGGGGAATTGGTTTTTGGGGGTCAACCTAAGGCTCTTAATATTCCTATATAAGTATTCTGTGGTTAATTTATTTTGGTTTGAAAGTTTTTCTTTCAATTGTAATTTACTACTTTAATTTTTTAATTGCTTCCTCAATTTCTCTAATTTAAGTTTTTCATATCTCATTAGTTTCTTATGAAAATTTATTCTTTTTTTTATTCTTCATATCATTTTTATAACTTTTCCCTATCCAGTGATTCTATTCAAAATATCTTTTGTGAAAATATTCACACAACGGTGGAGTGATGTTTATGTAAATGTTTTTTTTCTTCAATCCATCTTCTTTAAGTCGACTTCCTGCTTCCATTGATAGAATAACATAAATGGAGGGATAAACTTTTATGGGTTAATCCTTGGGAGTTTTATGGGGATTAATTGAATGTTATATCATGTTATTTAATATAAATTCATTATTTTTAGACTTACATTTTATGATTTATTCTCATCTTCATCATACCAACTTTAACGATGGAATATTCTGAGTGCTAGTATGATCCAATTCCTTAAAGTGGTCATGAAAGTGATCCTAAATGTGAATTGGGGATTAGACTTGGAATTATGTAGGTATTAAATTTGTGAAAGAGGTTGTGGAATTATCTCATTTTTTAGATACATCTTGAATTAGTGATCTCCAAGTTTCTAAGAAAAAAATACATCCAATCAACCCCAAATGACAACCTATGATCAAATCGTCTTAATCAATTGTTCTAGTTCAAGTAATTGTGTGTTTCTTTGTTAATTAAATTAAATAATTAGTTATTTAAATCAATAAAAACCATAGTTTTCCACTTAATATACAATCCATCAACAAATATGAGTGTCTCAAGGTTTCTTCTTCAGTCCCTGTGGATTCGATCCCTACCTATACTACAATAGCTGTAAATACCTATAGGGTAAATTTGGGTACAACCAATCAGCTAGTGGAGTAAAATACTTATAAAAGGTGGATCTTTGGTTATGATATTATCATTTAAGGGTGAAGAAGGAAGGTATACCCAATACTGATTTTCGTACAATTTATGGGCATTTTGATATTATAATGATGCATTATGGGCTAATTAATGCACTAATAATATTAACGGACTTGATGAATAGAGTATTTAGAGATTACCATGAAAATTTTATGTAAGTATTTATATAAGATATTCTAATGTACTCCAAAAGCAAGTATAATCATGAGGAGATTTTGAACACTGTGATAAAGACTTTATTAAAGGATAATATTTTTTCCAAGTACAACAAGTGTGAGTTATGGTTGAAGGAAGTACCATTATTGGGGAATATTATCACAAGCAATGAGATATATGTAGATCCATAAGAGACTAATGTAATTAAATGATGGTCAAGTAAAACATCAGTGATAGATATTTGTATCTTCCTTGGGTTATATTGATATTACCTCCAATTTGTATGAAATTTATCATGATTTTTAAACCCTCTTACCAAGATTAATCGGAGGGGAGTCAATTTTTCTTAGAATGATGTCAAAACCCATCCTCGGGGCCCATTATGTTACTACCCCAAGCCCACCTTCCATAGGCCAGGGGCTGGAGACAAACACCAAAGGTGTAAATCCCAATAAAAGGGAAAGAATTGCCTTTATATAATTAAACAAACACAACAGAGTACGCAAGCTGAAGTAAACATTAAGTAAACTGAGTACAAAAGTAAGTGCTGGAAAGTAAATGGGCCAGTATACAAACCCAACTGAAAGTATAGTACAACTGAGAAATAAAGTACAATAGCTGTAAAGTAAAGCAGCAACCACCGAGTTGTCTTCCGAAAATCCCACCTGAAGGGTGGGTACAGATAGTCTTGTCGGTACCTCGGGTCTGTCCGTCCACTTCGTGTATGTCCCTCCAGGTGGTCCACCTCCGGATACCATCCAACTCCACAAGCCTCAACCACGATCAGTGATGTCTGTCGTCTGCAACCAACACAACATGGTGCGGGTGATGCCCGTGCAGGGGTGAGTATATGATACTCAGTAAGGACCCTGAGACCCCCGAAGGTCTCCCAAAATTCACAAAGGATAACCCACAAAGGAAAGATACAAACACGAAGTATCAACCAACTCTACTTAGGTATATTCCCATACATATACCTAAGTCATCAATATCAGTACGGCTCCAACATCTGAGCCCAAGCACAACCAGTCCACATAGGAAAGAAGTCAATCATACCAATGTTAATGATTAAAAGACAAGACTCATCTCACACAGGTATAATACTCACGAAGAGGGGTGGAGATGATAGATGTAGCCTATGAATCATCTCCTCTTCTGAACCCATGTAGGATCCAAGTACAGAAGTCATCACTGTCGAACCCACGTAGGATCCAAGTACAGTAATCATCGCTACTGAACCCACGTAGGATCCAAGTACAGTCGTCATCGCTGTCGAACCCACGGAGGATCTAAGTATAGTCATCCTCGCTGCCGAACCCACATAGTATTTAATTACAGTCGTCCTCACTGCCAAACCCACATAGGATCCAAGTACAGTCGTCATCGTCGTTACAGTCACGGCCAGCTCTAGGGTTCCCGCACACAGCACGCTCGATTCCAGGAGGGTCTGCTCCATGAGCCAAGGGTTCGATACATAAATTGTCACGAAGTCCAGATTTTAT
Organism: Viscum album; assembly: GCA_963277665.1. Classification (NCBI taxonomy): domain Eukaryota; kingdom Viridiplantae; phylum Streptophyta; class Magnoliopsida; order Santalales; family Viscaceae; genus Viscum; species Viscum album. Next base: position 998,591,631 of record OY728151.1, on the reverse strand, counting down.
GTACCCCAAAGTTCCATTTTTTTCAAAAGGAACTCAATGCGACAGACGGTGCGTTAAACTGATGCCCGGTCTAAGAGATATTGGCGTTTTTGTTCTAGGGGCCTGGTTGGAAATATGCTCATTAATCTGTCCAAAACTCACTTAGAGTATCGAAAAAGGACTGTATCGTCAAAAGAGTCACAGTGCCATAGACAGCGCATCTATTGGACGCGATGTCTTTAAGTTACTCACGTTTAAGTGGATAACAGGCCCGGCCCGTTTAGCCCAGTGGGCCGACGGTTCGGGTTAACCCAGTTTGATTGGTCTGACCCGGCAGGGGTGTCAAACTAGTCTGAAGGAAAATGTAACACGGCCGAAAAGGGTGCGGCTGGGCCCAAAGGGGAACATCCCGGTCTGAAGTGGCACGGCCCGGCTGGGCGCACTGCCTGGCTGGCTCGGCCAGCCGGCCGAGCGGTCCGAGGCGGGGGCGCGGCCCCCGACTTAGCGAATCGGAGACACCTTATGGCACCGCCCTACCAAATAAGCCAACCTTCTGGAACACGTGGCCCTCACAGGTGGGCCACCGGTCTTCCAGCGCGGTTCCCTCCTGGCGCCGCAGTCCAACTTTGCCCAGTCGGCCGATGGGTCGGCCGGTTTCTCAACGCAGCGCCCTCCTGGCGTCGCGGTTTGCCTCCGCCTGGCCCATCGATGGACCGGCCGGTTCTTCCACTGAAGTGGTCCGTGTAGCAGGTCGCGGTTCCTCCCGCACAACCGCCATAATGGCGCCGGTTTCCTTTTCCATGTTTCCATCACGGCGCGACGGCGCCGTTCATTTCCTACCTCCGGTTGCCAATTTCAAAAAGATCAAGAAACGACGGAGGTTCATCGGGCCGTGTTTTTTCGACCCGCGCCCTCCACGTTAGGTGGTAAAAATCAGCCGAAGATGATCAAGTTTTAACAAAGCACAACAAACAATTTTTATTCAAACAAAAATTGGAACAATTCACCCTACCTTGTATAAGGTTCGCGGTTGACAAGCGTCGGATGACGGTGTCATTTCCGTCGTCATTGGTGTGCACCTGAGGAAGTGTCGTCTCCTCTTATGTCATGGAGAGAAGAATAGAAGACGCACCGTCTCTAGAGAGTTCCTGCATCGGTGTCTCCCCCCTTGTTATGGAGGAAGAAGAGGATGAAGAACCGAGGTCTCCGAGTTGATGTTCTTCATCGGAGAGTTGGGGATCTTCAACAAAGTAGAAATCCTCCTCTTCTTCACAAGATTTCTCTCCCAAAAAAATCCCCCACACAACAAGCCAGAAACCATTAAAATAAGGTCACCCCTTATTTTAATTTTACTTTCCATGCATTTCAAAATTCAAAATCCATTACACTTAATTAATTAAATCAAGAGTTGTTTAATTAATTAAATATTAGGTTGGCAAGTTTAAATGAAGTGAGAGGGAGAGAGGAAGGGTCCTCATTAATTTAGGGGGGTTGTCAAGTTTAAAGGGGGAGTTTATGAGAGTTATGGGAATGTGAAAGGTTGGGTCTCGTGTGGGCCCCACCTCACAAATATCCTTACATGGGTAGTTAGAAGCTTGTGGGTCCCATACCAACTCCCCCATGTGGGATATAACCACTTTATATATAAAAATAAAATTGTTTCACAATTGTATTCACTTATCATTAAATCCAAAAAAAATTAACTTCTCCTCCCGAACAAATGCATCTACGGTAAAGGTCCTCTTAAGAAATTACCAGCACTACGATTTCATCGGTTCCCTCGTATTTCAATTCCGAGAACCGGTTCAAAAGATAGAAAAAAGCCACTCGTTCATTCACTAAACGTACCTGAGCTAAACTTCGGCAATTGATTCCAGGCACACCGGGCCTCGGAATCAAGTGTCGTCAGAAGCCACAGACTCATAAAATTCCAAAGTATTTAAGAAAAAAAATTCCTTGAAATTTCTGGGTCTTTACATTACTCCCACCTCAGGGATTTACGTCCCCGTAAAGCTATATCATAAACTAGGGAAAAAATGATGGTACTGAGCACGCATCTGAGCCTCCCACTCCCATGTGCTCTCCTGGAGGTTCCCATGATTCCAAAAAATGTGCACCAGAGGAATCGACCACCCACGTAGGACCTGCTCTTGTCGATCCTCGATCTCCACCAGAACCTCCATGAATGTCTCCCCATCATTAATGTCCAACTCTTCATGGTCGATGATATGTGTTGAGTCGTGCACATATTTCCTCAGCTGAGATACGTGGAAGACGTCGTGCACCTGGTGCAACTAAGGTGGAAGGTCCAGGCGGTAAGCCACCTCTCCTACCCTGATGAGGACCTGGAGTGGTCCAATAAAGAGTGGAGATAACTTGTCACCCTGGCCAAATCTCTATAATCCACGTCAAGGTGAGACTCGTAAGAAAACATGGTCACCATCCTCGAACTCCAGTGGTCTCCACCTCCTATCAGCATAGGACTTCTGTCTTCTTTGTGCAGTCCTCATCCTCTCCTGGATGATATGCACCTTCTCTGTTGTATCCTGAACCATCTCCGGTCCTACGAGTGCTGACTCCCCAAGGTTAGTCCAGCACAGAGGTGATCTGCATGGTCGGCCTTACAGTGCCTTGTATGGTGCCATCCCGATGGTGGAGTGGTAGCTATTGTTGTACGCAAACTCCACCAAAGGTAGGTGATCCTCCCAGCTGCGACCAAAGTCGAGGACATATGCACGAAGCATGTCCTCGAGATTCTGAATGGTCCTCTTCGTATAGCCATCCGTATGAGGATGAAAGGCAGTGCTCAGGCGTTGCTGCGTCCCAAAAGCCTCCTGCAACCCCTTCCAAAGATGGGAAGTAAAGCGAGCATCTCGATCAGAGATGATAGTAGATGGAACACCATGAAGCCGTATGATCTCCTGAACGTAGAGGCATCCCAAACTCTCCACTAAGCCCTGCTCTCTAATAGGTAGGAAGTGGGCCGACATGGTGAGTCGGTCGACGATCACCCAGATGGAGTCATGCCCTCTGGAAGTACGTGGAAGCTTCATCATGAAATCCATGGATATCTCATCCCACTTCCACTCCGAGACCTCTAAGGGTTGAACCAAGCATGCCGGTACCTAGTGCTCCGCTTTCACCTGCTAGCAGGTGAGGCATCGTGAAATGAACTCTGCCACAGCCTTCTTCATAACCGGCCACCAGTGTTGTTGTCTGAGATCCTGGTAAATCTTCTTTACTCCTGGATGTACCGCCAAAGGGGAAGTGTGAAACTCCCTCAACACCTCTTCCTGTAATGCAACTGGTACCATGGTACTTCCCCTGAAGAGGATGACGTGCTCTCCTCCTACAGAAAATCCATCAGGTGCTTGTCCTGTGGATATTTGTGCACATCGCGTCTCATAGTCAACATCCCCACGTTGTACCTCTCTGTCCCACTGAAGTAGTGGAGGAGTGACTATGAGTGACTATAGAAAGGCTGCTCCATCTCTATCAACAAAGGATATTTTCAACGTGGCTAGCTGCTCCGTTGCCTCTCCAAGTAGCTGAATACCTGATCTCCTGCTGAGAGAATCAGCTACTAAGTTCCCCTTCCTAGGATTATAGACTATCTCAAAGTCATAGTCCTGGAGGAACACAAGCCATCGCCGCTGTCTCAGGTTCAGGTCCTTCTGCGAGAAGATGTACCTGAGACTCTAGTGGTCAGAGTAGACTATAAAGCGCTCTCCCATCAAATAGTGTCGCCACATCTTCAAGGCAAATACCACTGCTGCTAACTTCAGGTCATGGGTAGCGTAATTCTGCTCGTTCTGCCTCAACTATCGTGAACCATAGGCGATCACTACCCGCTCCTTCATCAGGACACACCCGAGTCTGGTCCCTGATGCATTGCATTAAACTACGTACCCTACGCCCTCCTCTGGAAGCCACAAGATGGGCGCACTGGTCAATCTCTGTCTCAGCTCCTGGAAGATCTACTAAAATCTATCTAACCACATGAAGGGTTTCCCCTTCTTCGTCAAAGCTAAAAGTGGTGTTGCAACTCTGGAGAAGTCTGACACAAATCTCCGATATAACCTAGCCAGACTTAGGAAACTCCGCACCTCAGTCACACTCCTGGGTGGCTCCCAAGCAAGTACCACCTCGATCTTCGCTGGTTCCACTGCAACCCCATCCTCTGAGATGATGTGCCCCAAGAAGTGGACCTCTTGAATACAGAACTGACACTTCAAGAGCTTACCATAAATATGGTTCTCTTGAAGTGTGTCCAGTACAACCCGTAAGTGGTATGCGTACTTCTCCTCAGTGGTCGAGTAAATCAGTATGTCATCGATAAAGACTATAACAAACCGATCAAGGTAAGGCTGGAATATCCTATTCATAAGACTCAAGAACACTGCTGGAGAGTTGATTACGCCGAAAGGAATAACCAAGAACTCATAGTGGCCATATCGACACCTGAAGGTCGTCTTCTGCACATCCTCATCTCGAACTCTGAGCTGATGATAGCCGGACCTGAGGTCTATCTTCGAGAACCATAATGCTCCCTTGAGCAGATCAAAGAGGTCGTCAATCCTCAAGAGTGGATACTTGTTCTTTACAGTCACCTGATTCAGGTGATGGTAGTCAACACATAGTTGTAATCTCCCATCCACCTTTTTGACAAATAAAATCGGAGAAGCCCATGGTGAAACACTGGGTCGGATGAATCCCTTTCCCTGCAAATCCTCCAACTGTACCCGCAGCTCACGAAGCTCGGCGGGATCCATCCGATATGCTGGAGTAGATATCAGGGTTGTCCCGAGGTATAGTTCAATGTAGAAGTCTACCTCTCTGCGAGGAGTTAGTCCTGGAATGTCGTCAGGAAAAACGTCTGCATACCGATCCACCACAACAGGAAAACTCGGACTCTGCACATAAACTGCTCCTAGGATGAGACTAGCCAACTTATGGGTGATCGGATTCCCTCTCCTCTGTGTAGGTCCATCCTGTGCTACAAAGGCTCCCTTCTCGCCGGTGAAGGTGAAACTTCTCCCATCTGTGTGGACACACTACACTTTGCGCCTAATACAGTCGATCTGAGCATGAACTGTAGTTATCCAATCCATTCCCAAGATGACGTCGTAAGGCATCGATTCCGCTACAAGAAGATCCCAGCCGAATCTCTCGCCTCCTAGAGTAATCTCACACTGCCAGCACCAGTGTGTAATCGTCGAATCTGCTCCAGTAGGAGTCTCTAACCGTAAGGATCGAGCCAACGACTCTATCAGAATCTCCGAGCTCTGAACAAGGGTAGCGGAAATTAAATAATGACTCGCTCATGTATCTATAAGAACTACAGAAAGGGTGGAGTAGACACAGATAGTACCTCGAATCATCTCATGTGTGCCGTAGTCATAAGCCTCCACTGCCTGAAGATGATCCTTCCTCTGTCCGCCAACTCCCTATAGTCGGGGTGGACCTCCTGGTGGTGGTGGTGGTAGAGCCTCGAAGCGTCTTCCACCACCTACTGCTCGGCCAGCTCCTCTGCCTCATCCGCCTGCTCCCTGTGGACCGCCACGGTCGAACCTCTGCCTCTGCCTGGGTGGTCCCTCAACCGTCTGTTGCTCCTCTGCATGGCAGGTTGGGCAGTCACGAGCCATTTAGCTCTGCCTGACGCATGCATAGCACTGCCTGCCTCTCGTATGACTGGCCCTACTGCGTGTGCCCCGTACATCCGAACCAGTATCCTGAGGTCTCCCACCTGATGGCCTGGTCCACTTGGACCTCTATGACATTTGTCTACTGTCGGCTGCAGAAGACTCTGCTATGTGTCGCCCTGCGGTAGGTCTCGCTGCTGGCGTAGGCTCAGCAAGAAATCTCTCCACAAGAAGGGCTCGCTCCAGTACTCATGCCTACGTCGGAATGCTGAGGGAGATCATCAAAACCCTGATCTCATGCCTCAGTCCAAAATCGAAGGTCCAGGCCTGGAAGAATGGGTCCCGTACTATGTCCGTGGAGTAGCGCGAGAGGTCGGTAAATCTCGCCGAGTACTGGGCTACTGTCATGCTGCCCTGGCGCACCTGTAGTAACTCCTGGATGCGCACTGCACGGAGGGTAGCCGGAAAAAACTCCGAGCGGAATAGGATCTCGAAGTCCGTCCAAAGTAGTGATGCCTCGTTGTGCACCTGGAGCATCAGGCTCCACCATCTACCTGTTTTTGCATGCAGGAGACTCGCCACAAGGATCATCATAAGGTCAGCTGGTGTCCCTACTAATCTAAAGACTCGGACAATATCCTCCATCCAATCCTAGGCTTCCTGAGGGTATGTCTATCCGCGGAACCTGGGCGGCCTCTGTCACTGAAACTCATACTGCACACTCAGGTGATGTGCACTCTCCGCTGTTGGGGCTGGTGGTATCGGTGGCCCGGCGAGTAGAGGTACCGCTGGTACCTCTGCTGTAATGGGGCCCTACACCAAGGTCTCGTCGCTCGGTGGGCTGCCATCTCGCACGTAACTAGGAACCCTGGATGGCTGCATTCGTGGGGCCATCCTGAAGAGAAATAGGTGTTCCTCGGTCAAACAGTATACCTGGTGAGATGACACAAAGTAATCACAAAGAAAACTTTTGAAACACACATGCAATCAGTGTTTTCGAGCACTGAGTTGGAAATCATAAGTCAAGGTCCTGTTGTATGGATACGTCTGACGCTGCACCAACACTGGACTCCCTGGACTGAAAACTACACTCAATATTCTTAACACTATTGCTTCATAGAGAAGAAATTATCAGAGTCCTGAGTTCTGCGGTAGAATCGTCTCCTTTGATACCAATTTGTCACAACCTGTCCTCGGGGTCCATGTCGTAACTACCCCAAGCCCGCCTTCTATAGGCCAGGGGATGGCGACTAGCACCAAAGGCATAAATCCCGATAAAATAGAAGGCATTTCCTTTATATAAGTAATCAAACACAACAGAGTACGCAAGCTGAAGTAAACACTAAGTAAACTGAGTACAAAAGTAGTTGTTGGAAAGTAAATGGGCTAGTATAAAAACCCAACTGAAAGTACAGTACAACTGAGAAAGAAAGTACAATAGCTGTAAAGTAAAGCAGAAACCACCGAGTCATCCTCCGGAAATCTCACCTAAAGGGTGTGTACAGATAGTCTCATCGGTACCTCGGGTCTGTCCATCCGCTCCGTGTATGTCCCTTCAGGTGGTCCACCTCCGGATACCGTCCAACTCCACAAATCTCTACCACGATCAGTGTTGTCCGTCATCTAAAATCAACACAATGTAGTGCAGGTGATTCCTGTGCAGGGGTGAGTATACGATACTCAGTAAGGACCCCGAGACCCCTGAAGGTCTCCAAAAATCCACAAAGGATAACCCACAAAGGAAAGATACAAAAATTAAGTATCAAACAACTCTACTTAGTTATATGCCCATACATATACCTAAGTCATCAATCTCAGTACGGCTCCAACTTCCGAGCCCAAGCACAACCATTCCACATAGGAAAGAAGTAAATCATACTAATATTAATGATTGAAAGAAAAGACTCAGATCACACGGGTATACTACTCATGAAGAGGGGTGGAGATGATAGATGTAGCCTCTGAATCATCTCCTCTACCGAACCCATGTAGGATCCAAGTACAAAAGTTGTCGTTGTCGAACCCACGTAGGATCCAAGTACAGTAACCATCGTTGTCGAACACATATAGGATCCAAGTACAGTCTTCATCGCTGCCAAACCCACGAAGGATCCAAGTATAGTCATCCTCACTGCCGAACCCATGTAGTATCCAAGTACAGTCGTCCTCGCTGCCGAACCCACGTAGGATCCAAGTACAGTCATCATCGTTGTCACAGTCGCAGCCAGCTCTAGGGTTCCCACACACAGCACGCTCGATTCTGGGAGGGTCCGCTCCACGATCCAAGGGTTTGATACATAAAATTTCATGAAGTCTAGAGTTGATGTATCCAAAAGTTATATTTCTTCAAAAGGAACTCAACACGATAGACGGTGCGTCAAACGGATGCCCGGTCTGAGAGATATTGGCTTTTTTGTTCGAGGGGCCTGGTTGGAAATATGCTTGCTCCAAACCCGGCCATTTACCAAAGATATAAAAAACTCACTTAGATTATCGCAAAAGGACCATCTCATCGAAAGAGTCCTAGTGTCGCAGATGGCGCGTCGATCGGACGCGCGGTCTTTAAGTTACTCACGTTTAAGTGGATAACAGGCCCGACCCGTTTAGCCCAGTGGGTCGACGGTTCGGGTTAACCCAGTTTGACGGGTCCGACCCGGTAGAGGTGTCGAACCGGTATAAAGGAAAACTCAACATGGCCCGAAAGGGCATGGCCTGGACCGAAGGGGCATAGCCCGGCCCGAAGTGGCGCGGCCTGGCCCGAAGGGGCTCGGCTCGGCCCGGCGGGGCGTGGCCCGGCTGGGCGCGCGGCCTGGCTGGCTCGGCCAGTTAGCCGAGCGGTCCGAGGCGGGGGTGTGGCCCCTAGATGCCCGAACCGGCGGTGCCTTATGGTGCCTCCCTCCCAAACCGGCCGGCTAGGCCAGCCGGCCTTCTGGCGCATGCGGCCCGCACAGGCGGGCGGCCGGTCTTCTAGCGCGGCGCCATCCTGGCACTGCGGTTTGCCTCCGCCCGGCCGGCCGGTTCTTCCGCCGAAGCGGCCCGTGTAGCAAGCCATGGTGCCTCCCGCACAACTGGCGTGACGGTGCTGGTTTCCTTTTCCACGTTTCTGGCATGGTGCGACGGCGCCGTTCTTTTCCCGCCTCCGGTTGCAAATTTCAAAAAGATCAAGAAACGAAGGAGGGTCGTCGGGCCGTGTTTGTTCGACCCGTGCCCTCTACGTTAGGCGGTAACAATCGACCGAAGATGATCAAGTTTTCACAAAGCACAAAAAAACAATTTTTATTCAAACAAAAAATGGAACAATTCACCCTACCTTGTATAAGGTTCACAGTTAACAAGCGTTGGATGATGGTGTTATTTCCGTCGTCGTCGGTGTGCACCCGAGGAAGTGTCGTCTCCTCTTTTTTCATGGAGAGAAGAATATAAGATGCACCGTCGCTAGCGAGTTCCCATGTCGGTGTCTCCTCCCTTGTCGTGGAGGAAGAAGAGGATGAAGAACCGAGGTCGCCGAGTTGATGTCCTTCATCGGAGAGTTGGAGATCTTCAACAAAGGAGAAATCCTCTTCTTCTTCACAAGAGTTCTCTCCCAAAAAAATTCCCCCACACAACAATCCAAAAACCATTAAAATAAGGTCACCCCTTATTTTAATTTAACATTCCATGCATTTCAAAATTCAAAATCCATTTCACTTAATTAATTAAATCAATAGTTGTTTAATTAATTAAATGTTAGGTTGGAAAGTTTAAATGAAGTGAGAGGGAGAGAGGAAGGGTCCTTATTAATTTAGGGGAGTTGTCAAGTTTAAAGGGGGAGTTTATGAGAGTTATGGGAATGTGAAATGTTGGGGATCGTCTGGGCCCCACCTCACAAATATCCTTACATGGGTAGTTAGAATCTTTTTGGTCCCATACCAACTCCCCCATGTAGGATATAACCACTTTAGATATAAAAATAAAATTGTTTCACAATTTTATTCACTTCTCATTTAATCCACAAATTTTTAACTTCTCCTCCTGAGAAAACACACATAAGGTAAAGGTCCTCTTAAGAAATTACTGGCACTGCGAGTTTATCAGTACCCTCGGATTTCAATTCTGATCACCGGTTCAAAAGATATAAATACTCACTCGTTTGTTCACTGAACGTACCCAAGATAAACGTCAGAAATTGATTCCGGGAACACCGGGCCTCGGAATCAAGTGCCGTCAGAAGCCACAGACTCATAAAATTCCAAAGTATTTAAGAAAAAAAATTCCTTGAAATTTCCAGGTCTTTACAAATGATATATTTGAAGAAATTTTCATGGAGTTTTAAAGGATGATTATAACTGCCCATGTGATCACACTACCCATAAGTGTGGAACTTTTTATAATTTTTTATGATGCTTCGAAGAAGGTATTGGGCCGTGTGTTGATGAAAATGAAAAATTCATTACCTACTCCTCAATGAAGTTTAAAATTCATTATAAAAACAATCCCATGCATGATCTAGAGTTTCTAGTTGAGATCATTGCATTGAAATTATGGTAGAATTATCTCTAGGGGAGAAGTGTGATATATATACTAATCATAAGATCCTAAAATATTTATTCACATATAAAGACCTTAATATGTGAAAGTGAAGATGGTTAGAACTCATTAAAGATTACAACTACTCAATATGCTACTATCCTAGTAAAAAAAAGCTTGTGGATTATCTAAGTAGAAAGGACCCATCAATTCAATCATTGATTAAAATTAATAAGGATCTAATATTCTTGAATTTAAAGAGGATGGAAATGAGAATCATAAATAAGGGACATCATCAAACCTTTTACAAATTATTTATCAATAATCTCTTTTGGAATGTTTAAATGATGATCAAATAGATTTCATGTAAATTTAAATATAGTGGGAACTATAAGGAAAGAGAAATACTTGGGGTTCAATTTTAATGAAGAAATAATCATGAGATTTGGTTTAAGACAATGTGTTCCATAAAATCCTTAGTTAAATAATGGATTATTGGATGATGCACATATTTTGACTTTATCCATTCACTTAGGAAACAGATATATATATATCGAGATCTCCAAGAGAACCATTGGTGGGATAACATGAAGAAAGAGATCACTGAATATATATCAAATTTCATGGTATGTCAGCAAGTGAAGGTTGAAAGGCATGCGTCTAAAAGGATGATGCAACCATTACCCATACCATAATTAAAATGGGAAAACCTCACCTTGCAATTTGTCACCAAAATCCAAATACATCCATAGGAAACAATGTTATCTGGTTTTTGTGTGGACTATCTTACAAAGACATCAATCTTCATTGTGATTCAAGAGGACTTCTCACTAGATCAATTGGCATGGATATACATCAAAGAATTGGTAAGGATGCATGAATTAGAACTATCGAGTGTGTCTGATTGAGATCTGAGAATCACCTCTATGTTTTGGAATAGTCTCCAACATGCTCTAAACACTAAGTACAACTTTACTATATATTACTGCCCTAAAATTGATTTTCAGTCTAATTAGACTATCCATACACTTGATTACTTGTTGATATCTTATTCAATTGATTCCAAAGGAGGATGGGATCAACATTTTCCTCTAAACGAGTTCTCTTACAATAATAATTTCCACTCGAGAATAAAAATGGATCCCTATTAATACCTTTATGGGAATAGGTGAAAAACACCAGAATATTGAGATGGTGTTGGGGAACAAAAACTTATGGGTCATGAAATGGTTGAGGAATTGGTGGATAAGTTTAATAGAATTCAACATCACATCAAGGCTGCTCAGAGTCAAAAAAAAGATCAATGATGAAAATAATCAATGAAACCTAGAGTATGATGTTGGAGACACGGTATTCCTCTACATATTTACATGTATGAAAGTAAATAGATTTGGGATGAATGGAAAATTTATTTCAAGGTACATCATCCCTTTTGATATCCTTTATCACATCGGATTAGTGAAATCTTGACTAGCACTCCCACCGAACCAATCTCAAATACATGATATATTTCATGTATCCTTATTGAGAAAGTATATACAAGACCTCTCACATGTACTCAATACATAGGTGGTACCATTGGAGAAATACCTTTCCTATGAGGAGAAGCTGATAAATACCATAGATCATATAGAAAAGGTCCTACGATATAAGATGATGCCCTTAATCAAAGTGTTGTCGATAAACCACAATTTTGAAGGAGAAAAGTGGGAACCAGAGGATGTGAGAAATTAGACTTACCCTCATCTATATTAGTCTGGGGAAATAAAATTTTGAGGGAAAATTTTCTAAAAGGGGGAATATTGTAACGACCCAAACTATTATGAATAAAATTACACTTTTTGATTTTATTAAATGTATTATGGTTATAGAAAACACATGAACTTATTCTGTTCTTTTTATATTCAGTTAGATTTTAAGGACCATTATGTATCTTTACCATTGAAAATATATTCATTGAACAATGATAACAAGATTAGTATAAATATAGATTTTTAATGAATCCAATTGTCACAAACAAAGAAAGTGATAGCCTCAACTAGGAGGACCGTACTTTATAAAGCCTATTTATTAGATCTTTTAAGAAAGATAAATTTTATAGGATTTTACCTTGACCAAACCCAATATGAGATCCAACAACTTAAGCATGAGTAAAACTATTTATGTGAGAAGTTCAAGCTCATCGAGATCACGTCCCAAACCATGTTTGTCGAATGTCCCCATAAAATACCTGTCATCATGCACCTTACTCTTAGGCAGTATGTTGGTGTATTAAAGGGATATGTATCAAGACCCTAGAAATAGTAATATTTACATTATTTTTTATATAATAATAAATATATTTTAATCTTTTTTTTGTTATTTTTTAAATTATTTATAAATCCCAACTTGTATTTTTTGGTTAATATCAATTTAAATTAATGAATTTATAAATTTATGATTAATTTATTTTTTAAATAAATAATATTTTAGTAAAATATTATAAAATAATTTTATCAAATATAAATTTTCATATAATTTTTATGATGTCAAATTTGATTTTCATAAGCGATCAAAAAAATGTTATTGTCAAAAACCTATCATTTTCAATAAATATTGATTTTTATTTTAAAAGTTAAAATTCACATAATTAGAAAATTATTTATATAAAATGTATATTTTTATTTGAATAATTTCATTGAAATTATTTAATGGTTATTTTTTCATAATTTTCTAAGATTATCGAATTTTTGGGTAAAAATTAAATAACATATAAATATACCTTATGTTTTACGACATCATAATGACCCAAAAGTGATTTAATAAGTAATATAAAACCAATACATTACTAAAATTATGTTTTACCTTTAAAATAATGTGATTTTATGTTTATTTTATTTATTTTCTAATGACATTTAGAATCCTCCGAGAGTTATAATATATTGTATGTTTATAGAAACCTTTCTTTAAGTGTGTGACTAACCTCCACATCACCAAGGGTGATATTTTAATAATTTATGCCCATTACCTTATAAAATAATTAAAACCACTCTTGTTTGGTAGAAACCATTGGTGAAAACCATGGTATGGTTTTTGTTTTTGTATATTTTTTTATGTAGAGTCCAAAACATATATAATAAATAAATCCCCCTTATTTCTTATATAATCTCACCCAAGATCCCATTTATCTTTACTAAAACTGTTAGGACCAATAGGGGCCTATATACCCTGAGAGGGGGGGTGAATCAGGGTATGGATATTCTTTTTCAAAGTTCTTCCTGCCCCACCGGATCTTGACCTCTTTGTTACAAGGGTCACTTTGTTTTCACTTGTGTGTATGTTATGATCACTTACTTTCTCCTTTATCTGATGATGATGCTTTAAATGCAATGCAAGAAAATTAGCAGCCAGATGCAGAGATTTTTACTTGGTTCACCCTCACTGGGCTACGTCCAAGGAGCATACGCCGACAGGTTGCCGGTCGTACCAAATTCCACTAATCTTCACTAGATGTGGATTACAAAGTTCGGGCTAGATCACTTCTATGCCCAGGCTCACTGCCTTTACAAAGTTTAGGGTCAGCTCACTGCTTTCCCAAGGGTCACTCCCTGTTTCTCTTTCTCTAGCTCACTGCCGGTGGAGAGGATCACCTACTTACTCTTCCTAAGCTCACTACTCTAGAAGGGAATCCACTCACAGTTTATAGACCTATAGGTCTCTTCATTTTCATTATGGAATGCATCTTTCTCTGTATGTAGATACTCTGTTGAAGTTCAACTTTCACCCGTAGATGAATACCCCTTTGCCACTATCCACTGGGCAAACCACTTCGGAAACACCTTCGCGAAGCACCCTACTTCACTAGGCTCCCAATTTCGCGAAGCACAAACAAGCCTTCGCGAAGCTCCTTCCTTTTCGGGAAGCTCTATCGCGAAGCACTCTCACGATGCACAGACCTTCGCAATGCTTAGGTCGTCGCGGAGCTCCTGCCTCTCCGCGAAGCTCACTGAGCCAACGCAGGGCACACACCTTTCGCGGAGCTAAAATAGCCGCCGCGAAGCTCCCCTTTCGCGAAGCACACTGCCTTCGCGAACCACCTCTGCGAACCGAGAGCAATGGATTTTCTCTGAAAATTCTCTCTCCTTATCTCGAGGGGGTCGGCCTCTATTTATAGGCGATTCCAGCGACCCTCGTCCCTTCCGCGCGAAGTCAACGCCACGTCATCTCAAATTGCGAAGCTCCAATGATTCCGTCGGAATTCTGTCCAAATCACGAAGCACCACGGAAATTTTCTGTTCGCAGAGCTTGACATAATCGCGAAGAATCACCGTCAACATACCTTCACGACTTCGCCGCAAAGCTCCCTCGCGAAGCCCTTCTCCGCCGCGATGTTCTTCAGCCTCTGGTGTTCGCAAAGCTTGACGTAATCGTGAATACTCGCCGCCTCCATTCTTCTGGTCTTCGTGATTTCCAATCCATACATCTCATCTTCGCGAAACTCATGCCTTTGCCATATTAAATTATGATCTTCATGGAAATCCTATTTTCGCGATGCTCACCAAATTCCAAATTTTGGACCCCAAAAATTTGGCAAACACTGGGAAATGGCGCCACCTTGTACTGCTCTTTTGTACCGCCTCCAGATCATCCTTTCCTTTGTCATAGTTCTTTATCAACATGGAATGTCAACAACTTCTCGGAAACTCGACAATTCTCCATGGAAACCTGCTTTGTCAACAAACACAATCAACCCAAAAATACTGCAATGTTACCTTGAGGGATTTTTTCCCAACAATCTCCCCCTTTGGTTTTGTTGACAACTCTTCACAACTCTGCTCAGGATGATTTTCTGCACTTTGATACCTCACTGAGTCTTCTTCCAGTTGCTACCACCATTCGCCTCTTGCGATTCTGATAGCATTCAAGGATTCACTTAACACGTACTCTAAGTCCACATGAGCAATGCTCGGCGTGAGAAACAAGAGTAGTATGAGAAGTTCATCAATGAATCACTTCATGTCAAACACCAATTGTCGATTCCAACATGAGACCAATTCATAAATTGATACCAATTTTTGAACCACACTGATCCCAATTGATGATAGCTGGAAACCTTCGCTCACCATTCCAACACCATCGTTCTGCTTTCATCACGATCTTCAGCTATCGTGATTTCTATGCTTTGATCGATCACTTCTAGCATCGTCAGATTTGTTAATCTCCCCCTTTCTCATTGCTCCCCCTTTCTGGCTGCTCCACCTGTCAGCTTCTCCCCGAATCAATTATGATTTATGAAATCTCCGTACTGTCTCCCCCTTGAACAATCACTATTTTCTCCCCCTTTAACAAACACTTTTCTCACCCTTTGGAAACGAACCCAAAGGTCATTCCTTTGCAGTCTGTAACAGAGGAGAGAACACATTAGCACAGTAGGGAAAACACATCATACCTCGGGGAGAGGGGGGGTCCCACATCCACACTATTTCAAGTGCGGGGAGTCGACTGAACTCTCAGATCCAGTCGATGCCTCTCACAAGATTCCTTGGGTAAGGCCTTTGTCAGAATGTATGCAACCTGTAGCTATGTAGGAACATACTCCAACTTCATGATCCCCAGTTCAACTTTCTCCTTTATAAAATGATATTTGATCTCAATGTGATTTTTCCTTGAGTGATGACCTAGATTTTTGCTCAGATTGATAGCACTTGAGTTATCACACTGGATTCAGATCAGAGACTTCACATCAACTCCCATATCTACAAGCTACTTCTTCATCCACAATAACTGTGTGCACGCTTGAGTGGCCGAAATATACTCAGCTTCTACGGTGCTCAATGAAATGCAATCTTTCTTCTTTCTTAGCCAAGAAATACACAGTCCACCAAGATATAATGCACCTCCTAACATTGATTTTCTGTCATCTTTTGATGATTTCATCCGGGTAGAAACCGAAGTCTTCATCTCCTTGTAATTTTCCATTCCAAACCTTCTCAGGACCTCCTTGGCATATTTAGATTTAGAAATGAATGTTTCATTCCTTCCTTGTGTCACATGTAGACCAGGAAAAACGTTAGCTCTCCAATCATTGACATTTCAAACTCATTTTTCATGAATTCGGAAAACTGTCTGCACTGAGCTTCATCTGATCCACCAAATATTATGTCATCGACATAAACCAACACCATAATCCTTTGATTACTGTCATTACTGAAATAGAGATTGTAATCAACTCCTCCACGCTGAAAACCAAGCTTCTTCAAGTACCGATCAAGCCTTGAGTACCATGCTCTTGGTGCTTGTTTCAGCCCATACAATGCCTTCTTCAGCCTGCAAACTTTGTTCTCATCCTCATGAATGAGAAAACCATCTGACTGCTCAATGTACACCTCCTCTACCAAAACCCCATTCAAGAATGAGGATTTTACATCCATCTGGAACTCTTTGAACTTTCTTTGCACTACAATGGCTAGGAATAATCTGATTGTCTCCAGCCTTGCAACCGGTGCAAATGTCTCATCAATATCTAAACACTCAATCTGGGAGTATCTCTTGCACACTAGCCGTGCTTTGTTCCGAATCACTGTTACATCTTCATTCATCTTGTTTTGATGGACCCATTTAGTCCTGATGACATTCTTGTATGATGGCCTCGAAACAATCTCCCATGTCTGGTTCTTCTCAATCTGATCAAGCTCTTCATTCATAGCCTGAACCGAGTTTTCATCTTCAGCTGCATCAGCAACGCATTTCGGCTCAACCTGTGATAGTAATGATGTCTGCTGCAGTGATTTCATTCTTCTTGTCTGAACTGGAGCTCACTGATCACTAATGATATTCTATCTATCAGTTCCAGCTCAGCTCTTTGGGTTCCTTGTAGGCACAAACTAGACACTTTCATGTTCATCATGGGTGTCTTCTTCTGAATCAGCATAACCCACTTTTGCTCTCCATGTGTTGCTTTCTTCCTCAACACTTTCATCAGGAATATGTTCACTGACTCATTTTTCAGTGGCTTCATTTCTTTCAGCTACTTTTCTCAGATTTTTGTTGAGACGCCTTTGATTTTCTCTTGCAGCTTCTTGGTATCCTGAAAACAGTCAGCTGATACCATATTGTTAGAGGAAATAGATAAGCATGAAATGCATTGTTATTTCTGCTTCTCCCTGTGTTTATTTCTTCCCTCAATAGGAAACACCTGAGCTGAGTCATCCAATTATTGAATTGATGGCTCTTGAATCTGATTTGGATAGAGAATGCTCCCCCTGTGTTACACAACACTTTTATCTGTTAGGCCCAACGGTAGAGACCCATAACCATTCTTCTCTACATGAACCATTTATTCTAATCTGGCACTCAGCATCAAGCCATTAACCAAATCTCTAAGCCTACTGATTTGGAACTCAGTGTAGGAAACAAGAGATAAAGATAATAACACAGTCACTTCTAATTGTGCTCAGTTTCTCCCTTTCATTTTCAATTCTGCTACCTGATTTGAATCAATTGAAACTGTAGATCATATCACATCGATACTTCGCATCCTTAGATGCCACTTCCCCTTGGATCGTATCTCCCTAGAACCTGAAACACATGAATCATCAGTTAATAGCATTTATATACATAGGGAGAGGGGTAATTCTTCTGGACTCCTCAAGATGAGGATTGTTGTTGATCCTGATGGGTCAACCCTTTGATTCTTTTATTTAGAGCATCACACTCCTTCCTGGCTTCTTCTAGCTGCCTAGCCAACTTCAACTACTCTGGCCATATGATTAAGCATTCATTACCCGCATACTGATCCTTTCTCTGATATTTGGATTCTGCAGGCTTGGCCTTTCTCACCATTTGGGTTTTAAACCCACGAGTTCACATCTCCATCTTTGATGTTCCACAAAAATTCCACTTCCCCTGATTCTTTCTCTGAGTAGTAATCTCTTTTCTTTCTATCTTACCTTGCCTCTTTCTCCATTGCAAGGATTGTTCACTTTCCTCCACTTCTCGCTGAGGAACACGACATGTAGATTTTTCAATGTAATATTTGTTTATCTTTCTTTTATCAAATGTTTGAGTCACCGCACTCTCTTTCACTGGTGGTGAGTCCTCTACTGAATGTGCATTCTTTTTACTCATAGCTGAAGTAGATCTCCCCTTAATCTTCTGGGTTTGTTCATATTCTCTCCATGAGAGTTGTTCACTTTTTCTTCCAATGCATAATTCCTTATCATGCACACCTGGAGTTGAGAATCTCTTTTCGAGTTCCTTTTCCTTTCCTGCTTTCTTCTTGCTACATTGTCTTTCCAAATTACCATAATCAGGACATATTAAACATTTTACATCAAAGACATACCTCATTTCATCATTTCTCTGTAGATATGTTGATGCATCTTGAGTTCTTCTTCTAACATTGTGCTCCTGAGCTTCCTGACACATACTCATGGTATGTCCCATTCTTCCACAGTAATAGCATCTAATAAGTGATTTCCTCTGAGAGACTCCTCTCTCGGATTTCTCATGACGCTTCTTCTTATTCTTAGATTTTTTACAGATTCTGTTTTCACAGCTTGAAATGTATTCCAGAGCCTCTGAACAAAAGCTTGATGTGTGGCCATGAATCCCACAGAAATAGAACATGTCATCACTTCTTCTTGTAGCTATCCTCTTAGGCCTATCTCCAGTACCTACATGATTTTCTCCATTTCTGGAGTTACTCACGGCTCTCTTCTTATCATGCATGGGAGGTGATTTATCAAATCCAATACCAGCTTTTCCGAAACTTGCTGGTCTTTGAGCTGAGAAAATATTCTGTTGTTTCTCTTCAGAAATAGCATATCTGTTCTTCATTTTATCATCACTTTTAGAAGGATGATCAAATAGAAAGTGTAAGGAATCCTTCATTTTTTGGCATTCCTTTAGTATTGGATTTCTCCAATTTTGTCTTTACTGATTCTAGCGCTTCTTGCAACTTTTTAATCTTCATATCCCTTGATTCAAGTTGGACATCAAGTTCTCCCTTGAGAAGATTCCCTCTACTCATCTCATCTTCCAACTCACGTGTCAGCTTATCCACCATGTCACTCTTCTCCTTTACTTTCAATTTTTCTTGAGCAACAGAATCAGAACAACATGCATTGTCTTTTTGTAGTCTTTGATTCTTATGAACTAGCTCAGATAGCTGTGCAGCAAGATCAACATTTTTGGCTTTCAGATTCTGAACTTCATCTGACTTTTGACTCTCTTCATAATCACCATCCTTTTGTTTTCCTTTTATTTTAGCCAGCTTTTGTAGTTCCTCACCCTGAGAATCATTCTTCTCCTTTAGGTCAGTTGCCACATCAATGAGCCTTTGATTTAAGCTTCTTAGCTTGTTGACCTCAATTTCCAGTGCTTGGATCCGAATGTATTTAGACTTAATTTCATCAGTGTTTCTAACATAACTTGGAATATCAGGTTCTTCGATGCACTTGACTTGATCTTTCACTTTTCTATTCAAGCCATCTATCTCCATTTTCTGTTCTTCAATCTTATGCTTATACTCACTAACTGATTTTGAGTTCTCTTGTGTTGATAACTTGAGTTTCTCAATTTCTTCCATCAACTCAGACTTCTCTTCTTCCTGTTGCTGCATATAGAGTTTGGAATCATGAATAACTTTATTAGATTTCTTTGTTTTATCTCTCCAAACATCTATCTCTTCAAGAGCAGCCTCTAACTCAGCTCGCATATCTATTCTTCCTTCAATTTCTTCTTCTGTTTCAGTATCACTATGATGCTCATGTACTTCACTCATTCCAACATCATGATTGAGTGAATCAATCTTTTCCCTATCAGATTCATCCATACCTTCCTTCAGTAAACTGTTTGATTATTTTAATTGAATCACACTTTTTCCATACACACTTCCACACTGAGGAATACCACCTGACTTCTGCTTCTTCTTGGATGTTTTTCCCTTTTTCATGGCTCGCCGAGATAAGAGCAGACTGATTCTATAAACACACAGATCGACTACACCAATTCGGAGCAAACTAATCCGATAAAAGAAACCTTCCCTCTGATACCAATTGTTAGGACCAATAGGGGCCTATATACCCTGAGAGGGGGGTGAATTAGGGTATGGATATTCTTTTTCAAAGTTCTTCCTGCCCTGCTGGATCTTGACCTCTTTGTTACAAGGGTCACTTTGTTTGCACTTGTGTGTATGTTATGATCACTTACTTTCTCCTTTATCTGATGATGATGCTTTAAATGCAATGCAAGCAAATTAGCAGGCAGACGTAGAGATTTTTACTTGGTTGACCCTCACTGGGTTACGTCTAAGGAGAATATGCTGACAGGTTTCCGGTCGTACCAAATTCCACTAATCTTCACTAGATGTGGATTACAAAGTTCGGGCTAGATCACTTCTATGCCCAGGCTCACTGCCTTTACAAAGTTTAAGGTCAGCTCACTACTTTCCCAAGGGTCACTCCCTGTTTCTCTCTCTCTGGCTCACTGCCGGTGGAGAGGATCACCTACTTCCTCTTCCTAAGCTCGCTGCTCTAGAAGGGAATCCACTCACAGTTTATAGACCTGTAGGTCTTTTCATTTTCATTATGGAATTCATCTTTCTCTATATGTAGATGCCCTGTTGAAGTTCAACTTTCACCCGTAGATGAATACCCCTTTGCCACTATCCACTGGGCAAACCACTTCGGAAACACCTTCGTGAAGCACCCTACTTCGCTAGGCTCCCAATTTCGCGAAGCTCAAACAAGCCTTCGCGAAGCTTCTGCCTTTTCACGAAGCTCTATCACGAAGCACTCTCACGATGCACAGACCTTCGTAATGCTTAGTCCATCGCGGTGCTCCTGCCTCTCCGCGAAGCTCACTGAGCCAACGCGGGGCACACACCTTTCGCGGAGCTAAAATAGCCACCGCGAAGCTCCCCTTTCGTGAATCACACTGCCTTCGCGAACCACCTCTGCGAACCGAGATCAATGGATTTTCTCTGAAAATTATCTCTCCTTCTCTCGAGGGGGTCGGCCTCTATTTATAGGTGATTCCACCGACCCTCGTCCCTTCCGCGCGAAGTCAACGCCACCTCATCTCAAATCGTGAAGCTCCAAAGATTCCGCCGGAATTCTGTCCAAATCGCGAAGCACCATGGAAATTTTCCGTTCGCAGAGCTTGACGTAATCGCAAAGAATCACCGTCAACATACCTTCGCGACTTCGCCGCGAAGCTCCCTCACGAAGCCCTTCTCCGCCGCGATGTGCTTCAGCCTCTGCTGTTCGCGAAGCTTGACGTAATCACGAAGACTCACCGCCTCCATTCTTCTGGTCTTCGCGATTTCCAATCCATACATCCCATCTTTGCGAAACTCATTCCTTTGCCATATTAAATTATGATCTTCATGGAAATCCTATTTTCACAATGCTCACCAAATTCCAAATTTTGGACCCCAAAAATTTGGCGAACACTGGGAAATGGCGCCACCTTGTACTGCTCTTTTGTACCGCCTCCAGATCGTCCTTTCCTTTTTCATAGTTCTTTATCAACATGTAATGTCAACAACTTCTTGGGAACTCGACAATTCTCCATAGAAACCTGCTTTGTCAACAAACACAATCAACCCAAAAATACTGCAATGTTACCTTGAGGGATTTTTGCCCAACAAAAACTCCTTGTATAATGTAAGCAATCTTCCCCCACTCCATATATTCCTCCAAATTCACCCCCAATATTTCAGTAATCCCCTCTCAATCCTTTCGAGTCACACATTCAAGTAAGGGTTCTTTCTTTTCTCCTCTTTCTTCAAGATTCTAGATTATGTTATGTCTTTTTTCCAATTACTCATGTTGGGATAGATCTTTCCATGTCCATATTACTTTCCATTTAATATATAAATTATGATACACCCATTTTTCTCTCATTAAACCATTTTATGAATTATTATGTGACACAGTTATGTTGTTGAAATTGCACTGCAATTTTCCATTCCAAAACAATTGTGTAGTGAATACCAGGCCCATTTTCTATTATGGGTATTCAGATTTATACAAATATAATTATTTGATCGTGTACTTACAATATATATTAAACACTTCATGATCGTGGAATAATATATGATGATGAATGAATTTGTGTTTATTGATCTGTGTGGAAGACTTAAGCATGAGAATGCAATGAAAGTGACGGGTGATCCAAAATTATATAGCACTCAAATGCATTAGTTTTTGGTTAGTATCATGATATGTTACATTTTTATTTGGGTTTTACCTTATTAATTTATGTGTAATTTTCTACCATGATTTCTTGGTGGGTTTATCCTTTACCTATGTTTTTTACGCCGTGTTTTATTTTGTTTCCACATTTCCCATGTTATGATTATAATTCTATATAAAAGTTTATTATTAATGTTCCTTTTATGATCCATTTATATTTCTATTGTCTAATATGTATTTTATTCTCTATATTATTATTTTTTATTTTAAAGGGTTTTATAGATCACCACTTTATTCTGTATGTTCTCAGGTTATCCCATGCAGTTTTTAGAATGAAGGAACATTTTGATCATTTTAAAAAATATTTCAATAAAGATTTTGTTTTAATTTATTATATAATGTACCTAATTTCCCAAATACACTATAAAACTCAGTATTTTGGGTTTTATTAAGTTTAATTTTATGTAATAAATCATTATTAAATGTAAAATAATGAGAAGTGTTGTTATATTTATGGAACTCATTTCTTTTCCATAGGATGACCATGTTTCATTGTGATTGTTATGGAACCTATTTCCTTTAAAAGGATAACCATGATTCAAATATATTTTTATAAAACACATTTCATTTGTATGGTTTAATTTTTTTTCAAAGAGATTGACATGATATACATTTCTCTCCCATGTTTTATTCAAGATATAAAAGTTAAATTGATTTTTTCTACTAGTTTTATTTATGTTTTTATTTTTTCACATCTTATATGATGGGGAGGCCAAGATAGTGCCAAGTGATACCATTAAAACTTATATGATGGGGTCTCCTAAATTGTGTCAAGTGATCCCGTTACAACTTATATGATGGGGGACCCAGATAGAGTCAGGTGAGCCCGTTATATCTCTCTAGTGTATTAGGTAATGATAATATTAGAAATTTTCCATATTATTATTCCAATAAAATGGATTTATAATGGTTTTTAAGGGTTTTATGAAAGTGATTATCCAAGTAAAAAAATATATTTTTAATTTATTTTTATGAGTTTATAATATTTATGATGATCAATATTTATATCACATTGATTTTGATTATTTATTCTAATGACTCGTACCTTTTCCTTGTTTTCATAATTGATGTTCCAGGTATTGATGGGTATGAGTTCTTTTATGATTCTCTCTTTCACTTTGATTATTTCATATACCCTTATATACTCTTATGATCATCGATTACATTGAATTGTTCAATCTTATGTGTACCATTATAGAGAATCTGAGCTCAACATTCTTATGTTTCCTTTTCCCCGATTTTTAAAAAATAATTTTAAATGATTTATGTCTATAAAGGATTTCACAAGGATGATGTTGACGACCTATATTGAAATAAAAAAATCTAGTTTAAGTGGGATAAATATTCTTTTGATGAAAAGGGTATTTTTTATATAAGATTTTTTATAATTTTTTAAAAATATATACCTATAATTTACTCTATAATGTAAGTTATCTATGTTTTCCTTTTGATTTTGTAAGGTTTTGATGTAAAAAAATTGGGTCACAGTTATCAGCATTATAGACAGGAGTGTAAATTTATGTGTTTTATCATAGGATCTGCATGTTTGGGTATTCAGATATTATAGTTGGTATTGTAGGAAGTTTTAGATTACATTTAAGATTATGATTTTTTTCATATTAGGTTATTTTAAGAGATATTGATACCATCATTGATCTATAAGCTTGTGGATGATATTTAGTTCAAATTATTAGACACCCCATTGAGGTTTTAAGAGATGATATATTAAAGTGATTAATGAAATTTTGTGAGATGTTTTTTTTGGATGAGTTATTTGTAAACACTAGGATAAAATTTGTGTTTTTTAGGGAGGATTTACATTTCAATATTAAATAAAAATGGGGAACAACTTGTATTCTCTATGGAAATCTGTCGCATACAGCTAGAGGATGGGGCTTAAACCCATTTCCAAAGGAAATTAAGGGTTTCATTCCTATAACTGGACAATGTGGTGTCCTATTTAGTATAAAATATTTTCTATGAGTAATTATTAATTTTATTTGGAGAACATATGGTATATTATTCAACGAATAATGGTTTTTTTAAGAATATGTGATAAAATCATTCTAATATTTATAGATTTAACTTAGTATGGAAATGTTTGATGAATTTTTAATATAGTTATTTACGGAATGGTTTGGTTTGAACATTAGGTATTAATTTGGATGATTAATTTATCAATTGGAGGTTTACTGATTTTTGGGAATAATCTTACCAAGTTCTAACCATTTTCATTTTATTTTACGTTTAATAATATGGGGAATAACTTTTTATCCCTTTTATGTATATGTGGTCATTAAATTCATTTTAAACACTCATGTTTTTGTGAAAAAGATGATATTATAGTGTAAACTAGATAAATAATGAAATTATACTGGAAAATTAAGTATATTTCCATTTCCTCTTGGTTTATATGGTAAGATATTTCCTCAACATTATGAGAATCAAACTAAAACAAAATGTTATCATATTACCATCATCTATGATGATATCAATTACCTTTTTATGAAACTTTTTTATGGTTTTGTTTTTGTTAAAATTATCTTGATCTTTCACTTTATATGTGATCTATAATCTCTATTAGTCTATATCCTTATTTGGAATTTTTTTTCTCTTCCGTGCCCATATCTTCACTTGACATAAATTCTCTCAGACATGGAGACCTAGTTATGTGTAACTTTAGGTGACATTTATGTTTTCCAATTTTTATTTTCAATTCATGTTTTATTTATTGTATTTTTATTATTTAGGATTAAAAAATTAACTTTAAAATTTTTAATCCTTTAATAACCTAGATGAATTTGAAGGGAATACTTCATTTTATGGGTATTATGATGGAACCACCTAAATTTTATGAAGTATATTATTTAAAATTAATTTAAATTATTTTATATATTTTATTAATTTTAATACATATTTCAGATTTCATTATACACAAAAACACATTTTTACTTCATTTCACATAACATGAGTTTTCTTTGATAACTTGTGTTACATGAAAGGTCGAGGCTTACCAAACAACAATATACTATTAATATAATTATTTAACATGATAGTAATAACCTAGTTATTGCACTGATGGGAATTAATAAGATTAAATAAATTATGATAATATGGTTTATAGATGTTTATGAAATTAATTCGTTTTTTACAAATTAATTATATATGTAAAAAAATTATTGAATATAAAGGATGTGTTTTTCTGAGAAAATAGTTTTATACAAATAATGGATCTTTTAGTTAATAAATTAAATTTATAAAAATTATTTAGAGATATTAATGAAACATTTATATTATATATTCAAAAAAATTACATTCATACAATAATTTTATAGGCTTATGATAAGAATAAATCCAGTTTTATGCTTAAAAACTGTATTTTTCAAAAACAGAAAAATATTTTTTCTGTCACTTAATAAAAGAAGTGTTTTAAAACTAAAATTTGAAAAATTTATATATTTTATGTGAGAAAATAAAATTTATTTTTTTATTCAAATTATAAAAAATTTACTTTGGGTGAATTTTTTGGTATTTTTCTGATAAGAATCATTTTTTGATGAATAGTAAAAAATACTGTCACGACCTGACCCTACCCGGGCTCGAGTCGCAACTACCCCAGGCCCGCCTCCATAGGCCAGGGGATGGCGACCAGCGCTGAAGGCACAACAACTCGGGGAGGCCTTTGCCTAAGAACCTGAACACACCCACACGCAGCACACTCAATGCAAAATGCAGAGTAAAAGAAAAGACAAGTAAAGAAAAGGGCAATTGCTATAAATAACCACAAGAGTGCATCGACCTCTAACAGTACAAGGTACAAGCTGAAAGTAAACTATAAAGGGAAAAAGGTAAAAACACGCGCCCAACTAGAAAAGGTGCCACAACCCGGCAACAGGTAAACAAAAAGAAACAGCTGGCGAGTCTCCCACCTGGAACCCAGCCACGACCACCGCACGCGGTTCAAGCTCCCAAGCTCCTACGCTCCACTGAAGTCACGCTCCACCTGTCCGTCGTCTGCAAGGGCACACCAAGTGTGGGCAAAGCCCAAGCAGGGGTGAGTATAAAAATACTCAGTAGGATACCCCGAAGGCTCGAGGGAGCAACAAAGGAGGTACCGAAGGGTGAGCGGTAGAGCGAACAGAAAAGTAGAGGAGTACAACTGAAAGTGCAGTAAGAGTCCAGCTCAACCCAACAAGAAAAAGGAGATAGACTCGTCCAGACACAAGGAGCTGGAAATGGTGAGAAGTCAAACTTCCCATCGAGTCTTCGCTACCTATAGCAGGAGAGTAGACTCGTCCAACCACGAGAATCTAGACACGGAAAGCACGTGGCATACCCCGCGCGTCTTCGCCTCTCCGGGGAGGAGAGCAGCCAAAACCCAAGGAGTGGGTACTCGTACGAGGTAAATACATATATATTCTCTGCCAAGAAGCCCGAACAAGCTCGTAAGGGGATCTCCGTCCCGTAGCTCAGCCCAAGAAAACAAGTAGCCAACAGTCTCATACATAACCCCATCATCGATGCCCAGCATCCCGCACGTCTGCCCTGAACCGCAAGCCAAGGGGCTCAATCACCGCACCTTAACATTATCCGCTTTGGGCGACACTGACTCGCCTGCACGGTTTTAGATCGTGTCACAAGAACGCATCTCGGTGGGGAAAGTGCCCCTCGTACTTGAGAGTTCTATGGAAAGTCAAACCACACCTTGTCACTGCCCTGCAGTCGAGAGGTCTCCTCAAAGCCATAGTCGTTCCATCACCGACCCGTACAACCAAGGGTCCTACTTCGGTAATCACGGAGGAAAGCCACAGGCTAGCCTAGTAGAGAGGACTGAGCCTGGAATGCCAACAGGTGTCCCACTGCCTAGCCCTGCTGGAGGGTAATTCATAACCAGATATCAGGTGACCCACTGCCCAGCCCTGCTGGAGGGTAAACCATAATAAGATACTGGGT
The DNA here is from genome assembly GCA_963277665.1 of Viscum album. Classification (NCBI taxonomy): domain Eukaryota; kingdom Viridiplantae; phylum Streptophyta; class Magnoliopsida; order Santalales; family Viscaceae; genus Viscum; species Viscum album. The sequence continues at coordinate 998,564,312 of OY728151.1, read as the reverse complement.
GACCCACTTCCCAGCCCTGCTGGAGGGTAATTCATAACACATCATCCGGTGACCCACTGCCCAGCCCCGCTGGAGGGTAGACCTGGAATAAGTCGACAGGCGACCCACTGCACAGCCTTGCTGGAGGGTATACCTGGAGCTAGACGACGGGTGACCCACTACCCAGCCCTGCTAGAGGGTAGACCCTAAGAGGTCGTCGGGTGACCCACTGCCCAGTCTCTGCTGGAGGGTAGACCCTAATAGCGTCGGGTGACCCACTGCCCAGTCTCTGCTGGAGGGTAAACCCTAGAAGTCAGTGAGCAACCCACTGCCCAGCCCTGCTGGAGGGTAAGCCCGAAGAAGTCTATGAGTAACCCACTGCCCAGCCCCGCTGGAGGGTAGAACTCAGAATTGCCCCATCCATCTCCACTGGAGGGTACAACACTAGCCAACCGAACATGGAGTGGGTGTCGCGCAACCACCCAACTCCAGAACAGCTCTCCCAAAAGAGGTGCAGCGTCTGCCCCAGCACTGGGTGTCACTAGCACCGCTACCGGTCAATCCATCGAGAACAAAACCAGGGGGAGACCACTCAACCCTGCTGGTCAAACAAACGAGCACAAAGCCAGGGGAAATAAACTCCACCCTGCTAGACAAACAAACGAGCACAAAAGGGATCCTCTACACCACGAGAGGTCCAAGTACGCAAAGTAGAACACGGAACACACATGGGTCCCACACGACGTGTGGCCCCAAGTCAACACCAACCAAGCGCACGAACATCTCAGGTACGAACCACATGTACCTCCAAGAACTCTCGTATACTCCCAGAGTATACCACGTCTCCAGCCCAAGGGCTATCGTGCACACGGCACCCAACGTCAACGCGAAGGCGTGACGTAACAACTCCACCTCAAAGGCCCAGGCACGGCCAACCACATCACTTCAATCATTTACATCACTCACACGGGAGTGCACGCGATCACTCGCCAAAGGTCCGCTACAAGCAAAGTAGGGCGAACCACCACTAGAGCACCTTTCATGCTTCCACATTTAGCAAGATCACACAAGAGGCTCCGTATAGCCAAACGGGTCACACCGTTGTAATCGTCGCGGAAAAACATGCGAGATCGACTACTTACTCGCCTCAAACGGATATCCGACGAAAAAGTCACCAACACCGCCTCACGCCCGAACGGCGTCCCGTGATCCCGAGCCTCGGCCCCGAAAATAGTCGGGCGCATCGCACCATCGCGATCCCCATGGGAAAACACGTCAAAAGCACTACTCACTTGAGTGCAACGGATATCCGGAGAAAAAGGTGCATCCCGGCACACCGCACACGAGCGGTGCCACGTGGGACCCACATCCCGGTCCCGAAACTCAACGAACGGATCGCACCGTTGCGATCCTCTCGAAAAAGTACACGAAATGGACTATTCACTTGTCCAAAACGATTGCCCGGTGATAAAGCTGGAAATCACCGTCAACCCCCGATACGGCCCTCGCGGGGCCCACACCATCGTTCGGAATTACAGTGGGCAGACTGCGCCAATGCGATGCCCTTGGAAAAACACCCAACATCGACTGCTCGCACGCCCCGAACGGACGTCCGAGGAAAAAGTCGCTAAAAGCTGCACGCAGCTCAAAAGACGGGTCGTGGGGCCCGCGCCTCAACTCCAGCCTCAACACCTGGAACCGCACTGGAAACCTCCGCCTCAGTGATAGGGTCACAACACCGCTAACGGTGCTAAAAACGGATGTCGGACGCATCTGCGCCGTCCAAAACAAGAATCCCGGGAAAAACGCTCGTCCACTTAAGGACGCGTCGCGCCTCAGCGGCCCCTCGTTTCGGGAATTAAAAATTCACAAAAAAAAAATCAAAACGTTCCCCTCAACGCAAGGTCCGCGCTGCCGCTGACGGCGTGCAAAACGGACGCCCGTAGCCCGAAATACGGGCGTCCGAAGACTGAGGGGCAAAGCCCCTTGGGCCGGACCGGCCCGGTCCGGCCGGTCCGCCCTGCTTGGGCCGGCCCGCGCCGGCCGGCCCGGTCCAGCCGAGCCGCGGGCTGCCGCTCCGCGGCCCGCTCCCCTTCACACCCGCGCGCCCGCCACGTGGGATTTTCCACCGACCGGCCACGAGGTCCGGCCGCACATTCCACGCAACGACCCGCAAAGTGCGGGTCGTTGCTGCGCCGCCTCGCGGTCCCTCTCCCTCTCGCCGGCGCCCTGGAGCCGGCCCGCCGTCGCTCTCGCACGCCCGGCCGCCTCAGCCAGGGAGCCCCACCGCGCCGATCCGAGCCACCGCCTGCCGAGGAGAAGTCGTCGCCGCCGCCTCCTTGGACCGAAGCCGCGCCGCCGCGGGAGCTCACCGGACCGCCGGAAACCGCCGGGACAACCCCGAAATTCCCGCAATCTTCACCGGGTCACTGCAGCCTCCTCGCAACTCATATTTATGAACCGAAACAAGCGATGGAAAGAGGAAAAACTATACTACGCAAATATGTGGTTCGTTCGAAGATCCAACAACAATTCGATGCTAAAATTGGGGTTCAAAGGGAGGTTCGGGAATTAAAACTCAAACATAACCCTACCTCGTGGGCGTTGCCCGGAGCTTCGCCGCCGAACCATCACCTTGACAAGGCTGCCTCGCCGGAGGAGGAGGAGAAGAGGGAGAGGTGCTCCTCCTTGCTGCTGTCCAGGTGAGGGAGAGGAAGAGGGATGGGGTGACTTAAGCGTTTAAATAGAAACGCTTAAGCACCCGCCCGTCGGCCTGAACCCGAACTCCTGACGGGGTCGGGATTTAGCCTCCCCTGGGCTAAGAACCATGCTCTGAGCGCAACGGCGGTCTCGGAATTTTATTCCGAGACCCCGTTCAAAAGTTATTAAACTTAGCGCCTGAGGCCGCCAAATTACGAAAATGCCCCTGGAGCCATTTTTCACAAACGGCCCGCGCCCGCGAAACTTATATCCCTCCTAGGGTAAATGGCACATTCCGAACACAACGGTGCCCTCGGTTTCCCAATCCAAGCCACCGTTTAAGAGATACCTGCGTTTTAACATTAAACGAATTAATTTAATTTATTTAATCCATTTAACGTTCCAGAAGCGAGCGAGGGGTCCAAAAAAATCTCGCGCCGACAAGTTTTTTGTCGTTCCTAGGGTAAAAACCCCATTCCGCACCCATCTGTACACTCGGATCCCTGATCCGGAACTCCGTTTAGGATTTATCTCATTTATTTAGCATTTCCAGTGTGAACGCACTGAAAATTTAATTCCGGCCACTTTGGGGCTCGGAATCGCATGTCGTCTGAAGGCGCTGCTCTGGAATATCATCAAGAATATTCCAAAGTCTTTCTCCGAAAAAACCGGGTTCTTACATCATTCCCTCCTTCAAGCTTTTCGTCCCCAAAAATCAAAACTAGGGAGCAACACAGGGTACTAAGCCTGCACCTGGCTTTCCGTACCCAAAAGAACCCACGTATAGCTCTGCGTCACCGCACACAGACCAAAGGATTGATCTGTCTACGCGAGGTTGGCCCTTTCCGGCATCGTGCACCCACTCCAGACTTTGGGGTTAGGGCAAGGTGGTAGGGTACATCGCCATCCCTTTACACGGTCTCAAACGGCCCGAAGGCCCTCGGGGGTAGCTCACCTCCCCGGTCAAACCTCTACGCCGCACGCCACGACTGGAATCACCGCCCGCACCTAAAACAAGGCCCGGTGATTCCCTCCTTCAGAATATCCATATGGTGAAACACCCAAGGATATCTGGTCACGCTAGAGGCTCCACAGTCGATGCTCTCTTACACACTCAAAAGGCGAAGGAGTCAACACCATCGACTAAAGGAAAAAGGTATCGCGCCTTTCTCCTTACCAACACAGGGTTACACCCAACGCCCTGCGTCACCCAGGTAACACCTCAAAAAAGGAGCTGGGAGAGAAGCATTTCAAACGCAGAGCCTAACAATTCTACTGCAAGCAGTAGAAGGGTCTCAAGGGGTACCTCTCACCATCCTGTGCTCTGCAGGATCGTAGACATCCAAAGCTCGCGGCTACCCGCGGTACCAACCGTCAGCTCCCGGAGCCTGACGTGGACCGCCTAGTGGTGATGGGGAGATCTCGTAACATCGTCCCACACTACCAGCTCCTCCCGTTCCTCTGCTAGCACCACCTCTCTGGGTACTACTCCAATTACAGCGCTGCCTCCGTCGTGGTGGTGCGCCTGCTGCCTGCCCGAAACTCTCAGCAACTCAGGTCGGGCAGTCTCGTGCCAAGTGACCTCGCCCGTCACAAGCATAGCACCGGCGCTCTCTGGGCTGCCCTGGTGCCCTCCGGCGCCACTGTGGTGTACGACCACGGCCCGGGATCCACTCACGGAAGGGCATCCTCGGCTGAGGCCCTGCGCCCTTTTCTCCACAGTGGTATATGACCACATCTTTGAAACCGGCAGTGGGAAGGCCACCTGCATCGAGGTCCTGTCCTCCGGCGCCTGCTAGCTACGGCAAACGTCCCGGCTCCATCGCGCCCACTGCCACTACCAACCACAAAACATGACAGGAATCCCTCTGTCACCAGCGCTTGCTCTAACACCCCGGCATATGTGGAAATGCCCAAGGGTACTCTGACAGCACGAATCTCTCAGCGGAGACCCTGCTCAAACTTCCGCGCTCGGAATTTGTCGTCATGGACCAAGTCCGGGTAAAAGCGTGCACGGTCTGCAAAACTAGCCGCGTACTCGGTCACCGTCATCCCTCCCTTATGAAACTACAGGAGCTCCTGAATTCGAATGGAGTGCAAGAAGGAGGGGCAAAACTCCTCATTAAACAACAACCGAAAGTCGCCCCACAAAAGCAACGACTCATCAAGAAACTGAGTCACCAGACTCCACCAACGCCAAGCTGATCCACAAAAAGGGCTGGCTTCCAAAGTCTCTCTCTGATCTTTCGGTGTCTGCACAAGCCTGAAAAGGCGAACCACTACCTCGAGCCAAACCTCTACTGCCTGAGGGTCTGGCTCACCACTGAACCTCAGCGGTCTCTGCCGCTGGAACTCACGGAGCGCGCTCAACCTGTGCTCAAACTCATCCTGATCTGCTGAAACTGTCTGCTGCTCAACAAGTGGGGGTGCTGCTACTGGCCCACCCGGATAAAGGGCTCGCATGATGGGTTCTGGACTGAGGCCTTGTAGCTCACAGGGTTGTCGTCACGTACCCAAAGCTGGTATCCTGGCTGGCTGTCCTCGCGGAGACATCCTGAATATTATCAAGGAGTGTCGCGGTCAGATGAGCATATATGTATATACCAACAACAACAACGATGGGGATATGACTCAAGAGGGACAGTCAAAGAATCAATCCTATGTGATGCACAAACCAATTTTTTCCCTACAACAAGTGTCTCAGCATGTCGAGTCGAAAAGTGGGTTATCAAGGTCCTGGTGAATGGATACGTCGGCCGCCGCACCATCACTGGACTCCCTGGCCTGAGAGCCTCTCTCGAGACACGTTAACACTATTTCCCTATATCCCAACCAATTCCTCTTTTAGGGACGTCCGCACAATTCCCCAAGGAACGAACCAGCTCTGATACCACTTTGTCATGACCTGACCCTACCCGGGCTCGAGCCGCAACTACCCCAGGCCCGCCTCCATAGGCCAGGGGCTGGCGACCAGCACCGAAGGCACAACAACTCGGGGAGGCCTTTTCCTAAGCACCTGAACACACCCACACGCAGCACACTCAATGAAAAATGCAAAGTAAAATAAAAGACAAGTAAAGAAAAGCGCAACTGCTATAAATAACTACAAGAGTGCATCAACCTCTAACAGTACAAGGTACTAGCTGAAAGTAAACTGGAAAGGGAAAAAGGGAAAAACACGCGCCCAACCAGAAAAGGTGCCACAACCCGGCAACAGGTAAACAAAAAGAAACAGCTGGTGGGTCTCCCACCTGGAACCCAGCCATGACCACCGCACACGGTTCAAGCTCCTACGCTCCACTGAAGTCACGCTCTACCTGTCTGTCGTCTGCAAGGGCACACCAAGTGCGGGCAAAACCCAAGCAGGGTTGAGTATAAAAATACTCAGTAGGATACCCCAAAGGCTCGAGGGAGAAACAAAGGAGGTACCGAAGGGTGAGCAATAGAGTGAACAGAAAAGTAGAGGAGTAAAACTGAAAGTGCAGTAAGAGTCCAGCTCAACCCAACAAGAGAAAGGAGATAGACTCGTCCAGACACAAGGAGCTGGAAATGGTGAGAAGTCGAACTTACCGTCGAGTCTTCACTACCTATAGCAGGAGAGTAGACTCGTCTAACCACGAGAAGCTAGACACGGAAAGTACGTGGCATACCCCACGCATCTTCGCCTCTCCTGGAAGGAGAGCAGCCAAAACCCAAGGAGTGGGTACTCGTACGAGGTATATACATATATATGCTCTGACAAGAAGCCCGAACAAGCTCGTAATGGGATCTTCATCCCATAGCTCAGCCCAAGAAAACAAGTAGCCAACAGTCCCAAACATAACCCCATCATCGATGCCCAGCATCCCGCACGTCTGCCCTGAACCGCAAGCCAAGGGGCTCAATCACCGCACCTTGACACTATCCGCTTTGGGCGGCACTGACTCGCATGCACGGTTTTAGATCGTGTCACAAGAACGCGTCTCGGTGGGGAAAGTGCCCCTCGTACTTGAGAGTTCTATGGAAAGTCAAACCACACCTCGTCACTGCCCTGCAGTCGAGAGGTCTCCTCAAAGCCATAGTCGTTTTGTCACCGACCCGTACAACCAAGGGTCCCGCTCTGGTAATCACGGAGGAAAGACACATGCTAGCCTAGTAGAAAGGACTGAGCCTGGAATGCCAACAGGTGTCCCACTGCCCAGCCCTGCTGGAGGGTAATTCATAACTAGATATCGGGTGACCCACTGCCCAGCCCTACTGGAGGGTAAACCATAATAAGATACTGGATGACCCACTGCCCAGCCCTGCTGGAGGGTAATTCATAACACATCATCCGGTGACCCACTGCCCAGCCCCGCTAGAGGGTAGACCTTATGACATCATCAGGCGACCCACTGCCCAGCCCCGCTGGAGGGTAGACCTGGAATAAGTCGACAGGCGACCCACTGCCCAGCCTTGCTGGAGGGTAGACCTGGAGCTAGACGATGGGTGACCCACTGCCCAGCCCTGCTGGAGGGTAGACCCTAAGAGGTCGTCGGGTGACCCACTGCCCAGTCTCTGCTGGAGGGTAGACCCTAATAGCGTCGGGTGACCCACTGCCCAGTCTCTGCTGGAGAGTAAACCCTAGAAGTCAGTGAGCAACCCACTGCCCAGCCCTGCTGGAGAGTAAGCCCGAGGAAGTCGATGAGTAACCCACTGCTCAGCCCCACTGGAGGGTAGAACTCAGAATTTCCCCGGCCATCTCCACTGGAGGGTACAACACTGGCCAACCAAACACGGAGTGGGTGTCGCGCAACCACCCAACTCCAGAACAGCTCTCCCAAAAGAGGTGCAGCGTCTTCCCCAGCACTGGGTGTCACTAGCACCGCTACCGGCCAATCCATCGAGAACAAAACCAGGGGGAGACCACTCAACCCTGCTGGTCAAACAAACGAGCACAAAGCCAGGGGAAATAAACTCCACCCGGCTAGCCAAACAAATGAGCACAAAAGGGATCCTCTATGCCGCGAGAGGTCCAAGTACGCAAATCAGAACACGGCACGCACGTGGGGCCCACACGACGTGTGGCCCCAAGTCAACCCCAACCAAGCATACGAACATCTCAGGTACGAACCACATGTACCTCCAATCACTCTCGTATACTCCCAGAGTATACCACGTCTCCAGCCCAAGGGCTATCGTGCACACGGCACCCAACATCAACGCGAAGGCGTGACGTAACAACTCCACCTCAAAGGCCCAGGTACGGCTAACCACATCACTTCAAGCATTTACATCAATCACACGGGAGTGCACACGATCACTCGCCAAATGTCCGCTACAAGCAAAGTAGGGCGAACCACCACTGGAGCACCTTTCATGCTTCTACATTTAACAAGATCGCACAAGAGGCTCTGTACAGCCAAACGGGTCACACCGTTGTAATCCGCGCAGAAAAACATGCGAGATCGACTACTTACTCGCCTCAAACGGATATCCGACGAAAAAGTCACCAACACCGCCTCACGCCCGAACGGCATCCCGTGATCCCGAGCCTCGGCCCCGAAAACAGTCGGGCGCATCGCACCATCGCGATCCCCATGTGAAAACACGTCAAAAGCACTACTCACTTGAGTGCAACGGATATCCGGAGAAAAAGGTGCATCCCGGCGCACCGCACACGAGCAGTGCCATGTGGGACCCGCATCCCGGTCCCGAAACTCAACGAACGGATTGCACCATTGCGATCCTCTCGAAAAAGTACACGAAATGGACTATTCACTTGTCCAAAACGGTCGCCTGGTGATAAAGCTGGAAATCACCGTCAACCCCCGATACGGCCCTCGCGGGGCCCGCACCATCGTGCGAAATTACAGCAGGCAGACTGCGCCAACGCGATGCCCTTGGAGAAACACCCAACATCGATTGCTCGCACGCCCCGAACGGACGTCTGAGGAAAAAGTCGCTAAAAGCTGCACGCAGCTCAAAAGACGGGTCGTGGGGACCGCGTCTCAACTCCAGCCTCAACACCTAGAACTGCACTGGAAACCTCCACCTCAGTGCCAGGGTCACAATGCCGCTAACGGCGCTCAAAACGGATGTCGGACGCGTCCGCGCCGTCCAAAACAAGAATCCCGGGAAAAACGCTCGTCCACTTAAGTACGCGTCGCGCCTCAGCGGCCCCTCGTTTCGGGAATTAAAAATTACCGAAAAAAACTCAAAACGTTCCCCTCGACGCATGGTCCGCGCTGCCACTGACGGCGCGCAAAACAGACGCTCGTAGCCCGAAATACGGGCGTCCGAAGACTGAGGGGCAAAGCCCCTTGGGCCGGACCGGCCCGCGCCGGCCGGCCCGGTCCAGCCGAGCCGCGAGCCGCCGCTCCGCGGCCCGCTCCCCTTCACACCCGCGCGCCCGCCGCGTGGGATTTTCCACCGACCGGCCACGAGGGTCGGTCGCACATTCCACGTAACGACCCGCAAAGTGAGGGTCGTTGCTGCGCCGCACGGGGCCGCCGCCTCGCGGTCCCTCTCCCTCTCACCGGCGCCCTTGAGCCGGCCCGTCGTCGCCCTCGCACGCCCGGCCGCCTCAGCCAGGGAGCCTCGCCGCGCCGATCCGCGCCACCGCCTGCTGAGGAGAAGCCGCCGCCGCCACCTCCTTGGACCGAAGCCGCGCCACCGCAGGAGCTCACCGGACCGCCGGAAACAGCCGGGACAACCCCGAAATTCCCGCAATCTTCGCTGGGTCGCTGCAGCCTCCTCGCAACTCCGATTTATGAACCGAAACAAGCGATGGAAAGAGGAAAAACTATACTACACAAATATGTGGTTCTTTCGATGATCCAACAACAATTCGACACTAAAATTGGGGTAAAAATGGAGGTTCGGGAATTAAAACGCAAACATAACCCTACCTCGTGGGCGTTGCCCGGAGCTTCGCCGCCGAACCGTCGCCTTGCCGGGGCTGCCTCGCCAGAGGAGGAGGAGAAGAGGGAGAGTTTCTCCTCCTTGCTGTTGTCTAGGTGAGGGAGAGGAAGAGGGAGGGGGGTGACTTAAGCGTTTAAATAGAAACGCTTAAGCTATAGCATCCCGCCTTTTTATCACATAAACTTTCATTACATTATACAAAACTGAGGATCTTTAAGGTTTAGTGTCTTGGAAACCAGGAACTTAAAACATGAAAACATAAAACATTATTCTAAAAGACTTGAAAGGATTCTCCTCGTTTTCATCCTAGGTTCATTACGGCATCACATAACCTGGGAGCATACATCAAAAGAAAGGGTGAGCAGAAGGCCTAGTAAGGGAAACAAGGGAAACATTTAACATGTGAACTTGAGATACATCAACTATGTCATGAACAAGAACTTTAAGGCATGATAAAAAAAAATCATGTGGCATATCATAATAAAAATAACATTTTCATAACTTGAAGATGTGGCTACATAATTTAACATAGACAATCATGAACATATCACCAAGGTCTATCCCCAAGGTGTCATTTGAAAATTACCAAGGTTATTCACCAAGGTATCGTGAAAATTGTAATCTCTAGTGGTTACATCATTACCCAATGCATTGGAGCGCTATCAGGGCGCACCCTTAAATTTTACTTTATTATCATGTGATCCACATATATCATCATAAAATATTTCATAAATAACCCATATAGCATAAAATAAATGTGTTTCATTTCATAATTATAACGTTTTAAAAACTGCTTTAAAGACATGATCTTTAAGTCACATTAAACCCACAGAAAGGGAAAGCGGGTCTCATGTATGTAAATCCCAGAATTTAAAATAGAAAATTTTGATATATATGTGAATACCATTGTGTAAATAAGAGCTTTGAGTATTCACTTTATAACATAAAATAATTTTGAGAAAAGAGAGAGTCATTTTGAGACGAAAATTCTGCAGCATAACGGCTATGTTTCGGGGTTTTAGAAACATTGAAAAGAGAGGGGACATGGGTCACCCACTCACAATTGATCCATAAAACAGTAGGGGGACATAATAAGAAGGATATATGTACATGGTTATGAAGTTTTAAGGACATACCATTTGAAATTAATAACATGGAAGGAAGACAAAAATTAGATTTCTCTTATGAAAATTCGGCAGCCTAACGGCGTCTCTTAAACTTCAATAAAAATGAATTGAAAATATCAAATAGGGTCTCTCATCGTGTGAACATAAGAGTTCAGTATGATAGATATAGAGATAATTCCCCAACATAACAATAATGAACTTAAAAGAATTGACATGAAAGTAGAACTTCAAAATGAGAAGGGTGAAGAACCACTTAAAAATTCGGCAGCCTAACGGCGCCACTTAAAACTTCAAAATACTGAATTGAAGAGATAAAATGGGGTCTCTAATCATATGAACATAAGAGTATAGTATGATAGATATAGAGATCATACCCCAAAAAAAGGAACTTGAAAGAATTGACATAAAAGTAGAACTTCAAAACGAGAAGGGTGAAGAACCACTTAAAAATTCGGCAGCCTAACGGTGCCACTTAAAACTTCAAAATACTAAATTGAAGAGATCAAATGGGGTCTCTCATAATATTAACATAAGAGTATAGTATTATATATATAGAGATCATACCCCAAAAAAAAGTAACTTGAAAGAATTGACATTAAAGTAGAACTTCAAAACGAGAAGGGTGAAGAACCACTTAAAAATTTGGTAGCCTAACGGCGCCACTTAAAACTTCAAAATACTAAATTGAAGAGATCAAATGGGGTATCTCATCATATGATCATAAAAGATCAGTATGATAAATTTAGAGATCATACCCCAACATAATAAAAAGGAACTTGAAATACTTTACATGAAAATAGATATTGAAAAATGAGAAGGGAGAAAGAATCCGTTACAAAAATTTCGGCAGCCTAACGGCGCCACTTAAAACATCACAAAATGAAATAATGAGAGTAAGAGGGGATCTCTCATTATATTAACATGAAAAGGGAAGTAAGAGGAGTATAAAAGAACATCCTTCAACATAAGAACATGGAGCATAAAAGGAATGACATCAAAGAGATTACTTGAAATGAAAGAGAGAGGTCGGATCCCTTACCTTAAAACGTGACTCTTGAAACTCAAAGGTTTGGACCTTGAGGGATTGGGGGAACCTTGGGAGGACTCCTTGGGAGGTAATGAGACCAGAAATTCGTTGGGGGAGAGTGGGGAGTCGAATGGATGAGATGAGGGCTTTGTATTTATAGGGAAAGTGAGGGGACAAGGCATTAATGGCCAAGGGACACCTCACATGTGCTTTTCTCAAACCCATGTGCTATCCCTTGGCATTTACCATGGAGTTAGGCCACATGGGCCCCCAAAAACAATAATTCATCACCCTTGGCCGGCCAACCCTTAAAATATCTCATGACATCATCATGACACAGCTATGATGTCATTAAACATACCGAAACCCTAAAACTGCATTTTTACTATTCACTGAAAATTCAACTTTCTCAGAAAAATCCCAAAATTTCACACTAACCAAATATCAAAAAATGAACTCCATTTTATAAAAATAATTTTTTAAATATTTTTAAATTTATTTTTAAATAAATACACTATTCACCGAAAATTCATTTTTTCAGAAAAAACCCCAAAAATTACCATAACATAATATCGGTGCTCTGAGTTCAAAAATGAAATCCATTTTATAAAAATAATTTTCTAAATATTTTTAATTTAATTTTTAATTAAAAAACACTATTCACCTTAAAAAACTAATACTTGAATAATAATTTATGAAACCATTATTTAACATTTTATTGAATCACATTACTTAATCAAGGTGCCTAGATTATATTAATACTTTCTTTAAGTGAGATTACTAATCCATTTGGACACATTACTAATCCTAATCATAAAATCACTATTCATAATTTACTATTCATCAAAAATTAAGTTGATCTTATTAGTCTCTAAATTTCGTACTGAACATAATTGTAGAAGACCATTTTTCGAAAATCATTACACATTTTTAATTATTTAAGGTTTACACAACCATTTTTAAAATATCCTTTTTCTAAAATTCATCAAAAATATGCATATTATATTTATCCGGTCATTTGAAAATTCATAAACTTCATCATAAGAATAAATCCCAATTTTTATTTAAAACAAAGGATTACACAAGGCAGTTACGGTCTCCTTACATAGCCCCTTATCACACCAGCATAGGACCTAAGTGTAAGGTGTGCTAAGGTGAGAGATTCCGAGGGAGGCTCGGCCAACATCGCACGAGTAGTAATTTCTATCAGTTTGAACTTCTCGTGAAGGCGATCCCGTTCTAGCTTCACACGATGAAGTTCAGCTTGGGTTTGGTCCAGAGCAAAGCCCAGTGGTGCTACCTCCTTCCCAAGTTCTGTTAGATGGGCTTCGATCGGTCCAAGACTACTAGGTGAGGCCATTGAATCTTCTTTCTATATTAATTAACCAAGATTTCTTGTATTTAGAGACAATAGTCAAAACGTTTAGTTTCCAGTGGTCATATTGACCAATGGTCAAATAACAATCAAAACCCAACAGTCTCATTTTAATTATACTCATGTTATCAAATGAAACATTTTTGTTTAGTATAAAAATAAAATAAAATAACACATAAAATTAGGAAACAAGATTTATTTAAAATTTCGGGTCGTTACAATCTTCCCCCCTTAAGAAATTGCGTCCTCGCAATTTTTTTTTTTTTTAAATTAGGTTTTTAAATTTCATTGAAAGTCCCACATCAAAAAAGGAGTCAGTAAAACTATTACTTTAAAAGAAAGAAAGGGAAGTACTAAGGTCACCCGAGTTAGCCCACACTAGGATTCCATGTAGGAAAATATGGACATGGAGGAGAAAACAAAGGGTCATGTTCTGAGGGAGAGTGACAGAGAACATGATTAGGAGAAATTTAACCATAAGAAAATCCCAAACTTATGATGTGTGTAAACGATCTTTGATTACCTAGTAGGAAACGTAAACCAACAACATTTTTGTTTTACGTTCCTTTTCATAATTTTGAGGAATTCATTTACAACATAGAACAAGAACATAAGGAAATATATCTACCTTCATGTAGAGTTTCACCTTTTAATAAGTTTCTACCAAAACTAATCTTTTCTCCCAAACGATGAGCACTCAAAACTACTTGGTCTCATCAAAACACAAGAATCATCTTCTAGAGAATCACATAATCCCCAAAAGATTAACTATCTATTTCTTCTATCTTTAAACATTATCAAAAACAGAAAGGGTAAGGTTAAACAACTCTTCAAAAAGGAAGAATCCCATAGGAATGGAAACTACTTTTAAATCTTCAAAGTTCCATGGTACTACCCAAAGTTCATCATAGACCATCCCATAAATAACGGTCCTTAAAATTCCTCAAAATAAAACAAACTAAGATTGAAACCCAAATACAAGAAGGATTTGATAACATAGTCTTCCAAAATAAACTTCATTGTTCATCTCCAAACAACATCAACCACTCCTAACATCTAAACTAAACATATTTTACCCAAGATAGGTTAATCATTCCCATAAGTAGCCTAAATTACTATAAGTCCACCATAAATTTATCTATTCTTCAAAATATAAGTCAACCTTACTCCTCAATGAAAATACCATAGTAATCTATTTACCTCGATCATATAGGGTCCCTAAAATAGTGAACGTATTCCAAAATAATAATCATCTTTTAATCCCCTAATCACCTATGTCATATTAATACGACAATCATCGCATTTCCTATCACATTGGTTTTTGGGACATGTTCTTCCATTTCCCGCCATTAACTAAGAAAAGAAACTATAATTAGGGGCTTATTTACTTAGCTAATAATCATGAAAAGGAAACTTTAATCATAAAAGGATAAACATGTAGAATAAAAGTATATCCTAACTTGTGATCCCCTAGGTTCCAATCTAGGTTATCCATGATCATATATTCTTATGTGAATCCTTATTTTGTTTTATCCTTGTTCCTTTAATAATGGTTCATACTAAGCTTATGAATTTACCAAAGCATATCCCCCGGGAGTGTCGTAACCAAGAGTGCAGTAAGGCCCGTTATCGTGTACCAGTTCCCGTTCGAGTCTAGCTCAAAGAGGTGTTTTCGGGTTTTACCCCTATGTACATCTGTGCCAGAGCCACCTCTACTTGCTCGTATCCAGACAGGGATGTATTTTCTTGGAAACCCCTTACTCAATACTCACCAAAATACCAGGAAGATTTCCTATATTTAAACTTTTCTATAGGGTTCTTTCTAGATTTTTCATATCCTAATTTCCACAAATAACTAAACCATCCTTTGATACCAACTATAGCATCCCGCCTTTTTATCACATAAACTTTCATTACATTATACAAAACTGAGGATCTTTAAGGTTTAGTGTCTTGGAAACCAGGAACTTAAAACATGAAAACATAAAACATTCTTCTAAAAGACTTGAAAGGCTTCTCCTCATGTTCATCATAGGTTCATTACGGCATCACATAACCTGGGAGAATACATCAAAAGAAAGGGTGAGCAGAAGGCCTAGTAAGGGAAACAAGGGAAACATTTAACATGTGAACTTGAGATACATCAACTATGTCAGGAACAAGAACTTTAAGGCATGATAAAAAAAATAATGTGGCATATCATAATAAAAATAACATTTTCATAACTTGAATATGTGGCTACATAATTTAACATAGACAATCATGAACATATCACCAAGGTCTATCCCCAAGGTGTCATTTGAAAATTACCAAGGTTATTCACCAAGGTATCGTGAAAATTGTAATCTCTAGTGGTTACATCATTACCCAATGCATTGGAGTGCTATCAGGGCGCACCCTTAAATTTGCCTTTATTATCATGTGATCCACATATATCATCATAAAATATTTCATAAATAACCCATATAGCGTAAAATAAATGGGTTTCATTTCATAATTATAACTTTTTAAAAACTGCTTTAAAGACATGATCTTTACGTCACATTAAACCCACGGAAAGGGAAAGCGGGTCTCATGTATGTAAATCCAAGAATTTAAAATAGAACATTTTGATATATATGTGAATACCATTGTATAAATAAGAGCTTTGAGTATTCACTTTATAACATAAAATAATTTTGAGAAAAGAGAGAGGCATTTTGAGACGAAAATTCTGCAGCATAACGGCTATGTTTCGGGGTTTTAGAAACATTGAAAAGAGAGGGGACATGAGTCACCCACTCACAATTGATCCATAAAACAGTAGGGGGACATAATAATAAGGATATATGTACATGGTTATGAAGTTTGAAGTACATACCATTTGAAATTAATAACATGGAAGGAAGACAAAAATTAGATTTCTCTTATGAAAATTCGGCAGCCTAACGGCGTCTCTTAAACTTCAATAAAAATGAATTGACAAGATCAAATAGGGTCTCTCATCGTGTGAACATAAGATTTCAGTATTATAGATATAGAGATAATTCCCCAACATAACAAGAATGAACTTAAAATAATTGACATGAAAGTAGAACTTCAAAACGAGAAGGGTGAAGAACCACTTAAAAATTCGGCAGCCTAACGGCGCCACTTAAAACTTCAAAATAATGAATTGAAGAGATCAAATGGGGTCTCTCATCATATGAACATAATAGTCTAGTATGATAGATATAGAGATCATACCCCAAAAAAAGGAACTTGAAAGAATTGACATGAAAGTAGAACTTCAAAACGAGAAGGGTGAAGAACCACTTAAAAATTCGGCAGCCTAACGGCGCCACTTAAAACATCAAAATACTAAATTGAAGAGATAAAATGGGGTCTCTCATAATATGAACATAAGAGTCTAGTATGATAGATATAGAGATCATACCCCAAAAAAAAGTAACTTGAAAGAATTTACATGAAAGTAGAACTTCAAAACGAGAAGGGTGAAGAACCACTTAAAAATTCGGCAGCCTAACGGCGCCACTTAAAACTTCAAAACACTAAATTGAAGAGATAAAATGGGGTCTCTCATCATATGATCATAAAAGATCAGTATGATAAATTTAGAGATCATACCCCAACATAATAAAAAGGAACTTGAAATACTTTACATGAAAATAGATATTGAAAAATGAGAAGGGAGAAAGAATCCGTTACAAAAATTTCGGCAGCCTAACGGCGCCACTTAAAACATCACAAAATGAAATAATGAGAGTAAGAGGGGATCTCTCATTATATTAACATGAAAAGGGAAGTAAGAGGAGTATAAAAGAACATCCTTCAACATAAGAACATGGAGCATAAAAGGAATGAAATCAAAGAGATTACTTGAAATGAAAGAGAGAGGTCGGATCCCTTACCTTAAAACGTGACTCTTGAAACTCAAAGGTTTGGACCTTGAGGGCTTGGGGGCACCTTGGTAGGACTCCTTGGGAGGTAATGAGACCATAAATTCGTTGGGGAAGAGTGGGGAGTCGAATGGATGAGATGAGGGCTTGGTATTTATAGGGAAAGTGAGGGAACAAGGCATTAATGGCCAAGGGACACCTCACATGTGCTTTTCTCAAACCCATGTGCTCTCCCTTGGCATTTACCATGGAGTTAGGCCACATGGGCCCCCAAAAACAATAATTCATCACCCTTGGCCGGCCAACCCTTAAAATATCTCATGACATCATCATGACACAGCTATGATGTCATTAAACATACTGAAACCCTAAAACTGCATTTTTACTATTCACTGAAAATTCAACTTTCTCAGAAAAATCCCAAAATTTCACACTAACCAAATATCAAAAAATGAACTCCATTTTATAAAAATAATTTTTTAAATATTTTTAAATTTATTTTTAAATAAATACACTATTCACCGAAAATTCATTTTTTCAGAAAAAACCCCAAAAATTACCATAACATAATATCGGTGCTCTGAGTTCAAAAATGAAATCCATTTTATAAAAATAATTTTCTAAATATTTTTAATTTAATTTTTAATTAAAAAACACTATTCACCCGAAAAAACTAATACTTGAATAATAATTTATGAAACCATTATTTAACTATTTTATTGAATCACATTACTTAATCAAGGTGCCTAGATTATATTAATAATTTCTTTAAGTGAGATTACTAATCCATTTGGACACATTACTAATCCTAATCATAAAATCACTATTCATAATTTACTATTCATAAAAAATTAAGTTGATCTTATTAGTCTCTAAATTTCGTACTGAACATAATTGTAGAAGACCATTTTTCGAAAATCATTACACATTTTTAATTATTTAAGGTTTACACAACCATTTTTAAAATATCATTTTTCTAAAATTCATCAAAAATATGCATATTATATTTATCCGGTCATTTGAAAATTCATAAACTTCACCATAAGAATAAATCCCAATTTTTATTTAAAACAAAGGATTACACAAGACAGTTACGGTCTCCTTACATAGCCCCTTATCACACCAGCATAGGACCTAAGTGTAAGGTGTGCTAAGGTGAGAGATTTCGAGGGAGGCTCGTCCAACATCGCACGAGTAGTAATTTCTATCAGTTTGAACTTCTCGTGAAGGCGATCCCGTTCTAGCTTCACACGATGAAGTTCAGCTTGGGTTTGGTCCAGAGCAAAGCCCAGTGGTGCTACCTCCTTCCCAAGTTCTGTTAGATGGGCTTCGATCGGTCCAAGACTACTGGGTGAGGCCATCGAATCTTCTTTCTATATTAATTAACCAAGATTGCTTGTATTTAGAGACAATAGTCAAAACGTTTAGTTTCCAGTGGTCATATTGACCAATGGTCAAATAACAATCAAAACCCAACAGTCTCATTTTAATTATACTCATGTTATCAAATGAAACATTTTTGTTTAGTATAAAAATAAAATAAAATAACACATAAAATTAGGAAACAAGATTTATTTAAAATTTCGGGTCGTTACATAAGCACCTGCCCGTCGGCCCGAACCCGAACTCCCGACGGGGTCGGGATTTAGCCTCCCCTAGGCTAAGAACCACGCTCTGAGCGCAACGGCGGTCTCGTAATTTTATTCCGAGACCCCGTTCAAAAGTTATTAAACTTAGCGCCTGAGGCCGCCAAATTACGAAAACGCCCCTGGAGCCATTTTTCACAAACGGCCCGCGCCCGCAAAACTTATACCCCTCCTAGGGTAAACAGCACATTCTGAACACAACGGTTCCCTCGTTTTCCCAATCCGAGCCACTGTTTAAGAGATACCTGCGTTTTAACATTAAACGAATTAATTTAATTTATTTAATTTGTTTAACGTTCCAGAAGCGAGCAAGGGGTCCAAAAAAATCTCACGCCGACAAGTTTTATGTCGTTACTAGGGTAAACAACTCATTCTGCACCCATCCGTACACTCGGATCCCTGATCCGGAACTCTGTTTAGGAGTTATCTCGTTTATTTAGCATTTCCAGTGTGAACACACTGAAAATTTAATTTCGGCCACTCTGGGGCTCGGAATCGCATGCCGTCTGAAGGCGCTGCTCTAGAATATCATCAAGAATATTTCAAAGTCTTTCTCAGCAAAAACTGGGTTCTTACAAATACTATATTTTAACTCAAAATTATGTTTTCATCTAAATAATTTATAGTGATAAATTATATTTTTAATTAGTTTTAAAGTATAATTAGATAAATTTTTCAAAATTTAATCTAATTTATGTTATTTTAATCATTTTCATTGTGATTTTTTATATAAAACTTAATAAACTTTTGGACATTTTCACTTTAAATACCCACTTTCCCATCACATATGTGGGATTAATTTTAAATTAATTTCTTCCACTTCTGGGATTGGAATTTGAAAAATTTTATTTTATATTCTTAAAAAATATTTATTTATAATCTATTATAAGTTCAACTTAGTTTTTGACCAAAAATATTATTGAAATCAATTAAAATTAGTTATTGTTATTAAGACAAAAACAAGATTATTTAGTGGTTTATATTTAGTATTAATGGAACAAATGATCAATAAACTTGTTTAAAACCCATTATACGAACATATATTGACCATTAAACAAATTTTATCTAATTATTTGTGTTTTTTAATCCCATTTTTAGGTAAAAATGTGGGCCCACCGAGTTGTCTTTTCAAAATTACCAAGTGTGTTCTCTCCCTCACTTACAAAAGACCACCAGCTCTCCCCATCTCTCAACACATCTCAAGAAATTTGTGTCATAAAAAAACTTCCAAAATAAACCCCCAACATCTATAATTTAGTCTTATATTCCTCACATTTGGAATAAATCAAACCAAGGATGTCCTTTGGTGGAAACTAAAAGGATTTTCCTAAAAAAGTGGTAACATTATTCCATGACCACTTTTTTTATTTATTTCTCAACCTATTAAATTATAATTATTAAATTATTATATAATTACCTCATTATACTAAATATAATGATATGTTTTCATGTTAAGGTTTATTCCTATACCTATGAACACTTACATAAAATGGGTAACAAAATCATCATTCATGTGTTCGGCAGACTACTACCTTAGGAAACGATGTCATTCGTTTTTTATTTTAACACCTATAATGGTTGGGAATTATTATGTACATACTATTTTTATATGATATTTATGATATTTATTATGTATTTAAGTTTTTATAATTATTATATAACTCACTATTTCAATGCTTCCATTTTTTGGCATATGATAACATCTTTGTGGACATGTAGACTAACACCTCCTAAAAGTGATGTGATTCATTCATGATTTAATGTAATGTATTGAGGTTGAGTTTAATAAAAATATATTATATAAATTAAATCTCTAAAAATGGCCAATTAAGTATAAATAAAAAACTACAATGAAAACACACAATCACACACATACAGGAGGCTGAGGAGAATCGAACTCGAGACCTCCCCGACACCCCACATGGCCATTTTCCGCTAGGTTAAGTCCTGGGGAATATATTATATAAATTAAATATTTATTATATTAATGGAATAATTATATATCTTTAAATATAATATATTATTTTCATTTTTCTATTTTAACATGGAAAAAGTGATAACGTCATTCGTCGACCTGAGGACTACCACCTCTTCAAAGCGATTTGATACTTCCTTTTTCATCACTGCATCACATGAATG
The DNA here is from genome assembly GCA_963277665.1 of Viscum album. Lineage (NCBI taxonomy): Eukaryota > Viridiplantae > Streptophyta > Magnoliopsida > Santalales > Viscaceae > Viscum > Viscum album. The sequence goes on along the minus strand of OY728151.1, from coordinate 998,543,559 downwards.
ATATATATATAATTTTATATTATTAAATAATATGTATTTTATTATATAATTATAGTTCTATCAAAATAAAATATCACTTACCATCTTTTCATTTTGATCATTGAAAAATGGTAACATTACTTATGCGTACGTGTGGCATACTGTCTCCAAGATTGTATCATTTGTTTGTTTTTTATAACCATCATACATGATTGGTTTTAAAATATTAATTTGTGTAAAAATATTATTATTATTTTATTATTATTACTCTTTATTTAAATAGTTACCAATTTTACCATAGTAAACCCATCGAAGTTGTTTTTTACACACAGGCTAAATATGGTCAAAACATATGATATAAAATCAATCAATTAATTATTAGTATATATCATGTTTATAAGGGAAATAAAAATAATAATAAACTTTTAAATATTTAAAAGAAAAAAATAATCAACTTAGATTATTTATTTTGTATGATATAGGAAAATCGTGACAAATCAAACTCACGGTAAGGGGTTTTCATCTCACTTTTTACATCTGTGTGATAAATGTATATTCACCACATAATTTTTTTGTGTGATTTTTATATATCCAATTTTGATATATTATATATTTAATTACTTTATATTCATTTTATTTAAATTTTTCATTTGATAATTATTACTTTTTATTCTTTTGATTCAGATGTTACCACTATTTTAAGGGGATTTCTAGTCTCACTTTCATTTATATGCGACGTAATCCATATCCACAACTCTTTTATTTTTTGTGGTGAATATACTTCCCTATGAAATGATATATCATTAATATAATTATTTAATGATATTAAATTTTTCAATTAATGTTATTCTTCCTGGATCTCATGATTTAAAAGTTACTCAAGTTGTAATGGAGTTTCATCTCACTTTTTACATTAGTGAGATAAATGTCATATTCACCAATTACTTATTTTATGTGGTGTATATACTTCCATTTTGGTATATTATATCATGAATTATTTTTACCTTAATGGTATTGAAATTTTTAATTTGATTATTATTACTTTTTGTCTTTCCAATTCAGATGTTACCACATTTGTAAAGTGATTTCTAGTCTCACTATTATTTCTACAACACTTATTCAATATTCACCACATGTTTATTTTATGTGGTGTATATAATATCTTATTACATGTTATATCAATAATTTAATTTATATCAAGAAATTAAAAGTTTCAATTGGTGTTATTATTTCACAGATATCATGATTCAAACATTACTCAAGTATTAATGGTTTTTCCTTTATCACTTTTATTTTTGAGAGGTATATTCCCATTTCAACACTTTTTGTTATTGTGTGGATTATATAATAACAATGAATTTATTTTATGATTATTATCCTTAAATTTATGGGTATTTTTATATTCATTTTAGTATTAATATTTCAAGGGGTTTACGGTTTCAAAGATACCAAAGTGGTAATGGATTTTTGTCACAATTTGCCTTCTTTGTGATGTTTTTTATGTTATAAACCTATCTTCGTTTATAAAGGGTATACACTGATCACATAGAAAATAATATAATTTATTTACTTATTATAATATTATTTAATGTTTTGTTAAATTTTATTCCTTTGTGGGTCTTTTGATTCAATCATTTCAAAGTGGTACAGGACCCTTTGAATGTTTAAATATTATTTTCCTCAATAATGTTTTTAATGATATTTTAATGGAAGTTCAATTCATCGATATAAAAAACACTTTTTGTAACATATCATCCATTGGGAAATTTTTTATTTATATCATCCTAATGTTTTATTCATATGAATAAATATTGCTTCGAATATAGTTTTAGGGATCCCATTTCTTCTGAATAGGTTAATCTTATTTCAATTAGATTATTATAAACCTGTTTATTTTTCATGAGATAACCATGATATAATGATATTGTTATATAAATAATTTATTTTCCATGGGATAACCATGTTTTAATTATATTTTTTTCGAACCTATTTCCCTTCCATAATATAACCATGCTTCAAAGATATTATTATGGAAATCGTTTCTTTTCTATGGGTTAATCATATTTCAAGGATATTGAAATGATACCCAATTATATTACATGACTTAATAATATTGTAAAAGGAATAATGGTGGTTTTTATGGGTTTTATTCATGTTGTGGTTCTTAGACATATTACACATGGGGTGGCCCAAATAACGTTAAGTGAGCCCATTATAGCATATATGATGGGGTGGCCTAGATAGTTCCTAGTGAATCTGGTATAGCTTGTATGATGGGGTGACCCAGAAAGCATTGAGTGAGCCCATTATAGATCTCTGATTAATTTTTAATGATTATATTTTATTTAATCCATATGGTTATTCCAATTAATAGGGTTTTGAATGGTTTTTGAAAAGTTTTCATTAAATTGATGCTCTAAGTTAACAAAAATAATTTTAATTTATTATTATGATTTTCTAATGTTTATAATTACCAAGATTAATATCACATGGTTTTTTATTTTTTATTTTTATGAATCATACATTTTACACATTTTTTGTATTTTATTATCCAGGTATTTATGTGTATGAGTTTCCTTATGATTCACTCAAGCACTTTGATTATCTCATCATTCCCTTGTAAACTCTTATGTTAATTAATGAAATTCAATTGCTAATGATTATGTTTACCCTTAATTGGTATCCGATCTTACTGTTCTAATGTTTAATTTTCCCTAGAATTTAATAAATTATGTTTAATTAATTATGTATATAAATTATTTCACAAGGATGATGTTAATAACTCATTTTAAAATAAGAAAAGATGGGCTAAATGTCAAAAATATTCATTCAATTAAATGGGTATTGTTTAAATAGGATTTTTCCTACATCTATAAAACTCTAAACCTAAATGGTTTGTAGAAGGTATTTAAGACATGTTTTCCTATTGATTTTGTAATCTTTATATGGAAAAAAAATTGGGTCACAATTATCGACATCATATCTAGGAGAGTAAAGTTATGGATTTTTACAAAGGTTCTAAGAGTACATGTCCTTGGTTGTTGTGGCTGGTATCCAAGGGATGTTTAGATAAATTTAGAGAGTAAGATCTTTTAATGTGAGTATATATTAAGAGTTATGGATATCTTAATAGGTTTATAAGATTATGGATGACCATATGTTCAAAGTATTAGACACCCCCATTTACATTTTAAGTGATGAGGTATTAAAGTTATTAATGAAATTATTTTGATAAATTTCTTTGGAGTGATGTATTTGTAACCCCTAGGATAAAAATTAAATGTTTTTATGGTGGGATTATTTTTAGAGATTAATGAAAAAATTGGGAAAACTTGTATTCTCATTGATAACATGTTGCATCCATCTAGGTGGTTGGTCTTGATCCCATGACTGAAGGACGATAAGGGTTTCATTCCTATCACTCACCTACATATTTTTCTAATTAGAATAACATTTTTGTATATGTAAATATTATTTTTATTTGGATAACATATGGTATTTTTTGGAGAATTATGGTTTATTTTTTTGTAATAATATATGATTAAATACTTCTAATCTTTATGGTTTGAACTTTGTTAAGAAATGTTTGGAGAATTTTAATTATAGTTATTTATGGAATGGTTTGGTTTGAAATTTTGGTATTAATTTTTAAGATTAATATATAAATTTATAGTATTATCAGTTTGGTAATTGTCTTAAAATTCTCTAAACATTTTATTTTTGGATAATTTTTAATGATATGAGGAATAACTTGTTATCCTTTTTATGGTTACGTGGTCTTTAAATTCATGATGAAAACACATGATTTTGATAAAAATATGAGATTCTATTATAAGTTTTATAATGAAAGAAATTATACAATACATGTAATTATATTTCCATATCATCTTAATTTATATGGTAATATAATTCCTCAACACTAAGAGAAGGATCCTAAAACAAAATTTTATCCCATTACCATCATCTTTGATGATATCAATGACCTTTTCACACAAAACTGGATTTTGGTTTCTTGATTGTTAAGTTTTACTTAATATTTCACTTTATATGTGATCAATGATCTATGTCACTCTATATCTTTATTTGGGATTTAAATTTTTCTTCCATGCCCATGTCTTCACATTCCACCAATACTCTCCTACCTGGAAACCTAGTTATGCGTAACTTTTGGTAACTTTTATGTTCCCCACATTCCATTTTTAAGGTATATTCTCTTTATTTAATTTGTATGATTTGGGTTTGAATAATGTAATTCTAAAAGTATTAATCCTTTGATATCCATGATGAATTTTTAGGTAGAAAGACATTTTAAGGGGGGTAGGATGTAACATCCTGATATTCAATGAAATACATTCTTTCAAACAAATATAAATTATTTGAAATCTTGAGTTGCACATGATGAAAAGTTTATCTTTCATTATATGCAACACATTTTTCATCTTGTATTGCACATGAAATTGTGTTTCTTCTATAAATTGTGCTACATGGATGGTTGATTCTTACCGCAAAAAAATATACTATTAATATTAATATTTAACATGATAGTTTTCACCTATCCATTAGAATGGATGGAACAAATAAGATTATATAGATTATTAAAACATGGTTTAGTAATTTTTAAAAAATTGATTCAATGCTTTCTAGTTAATATGAAATTAAAATAAAAACCAATTGAACATAAAGGGTGTGTTTTTATGAAAAAACATTTTTAGGCCCAGAATTGTCTTTTATCTTAATTAATTAAATTGATCACCATGAGTGAGAGATATTAATAAAAATTATATATTATATATTCAACAAATTTTTTTCATTCGTCTAATAAGTTTTATAGGAATATGATAAGAATAAATCCAATTTTACACATAAAAATTGTATTTTTCTAAAAAACGTGTTTTCATCCTTTTAATTGGAGACTTGTTTTAAAATTAAATTTTTAAACATTTATAAATTTAATATGAAAAAATTAACTTCAATTTTTTAATATTAATATCAAAATTTACTCTCTGTTTATTTTTTTCAGATAAGTTTCATTTGTTAATAAATAGTGAAAATACTAGATTTTAATTGAAAACTTTTTTTTCATAAAAATAATTTTTAGCCTAGTATTATATTTTTATATTTAATATAATTTAGCTCAATTTAATAATTATAATTTTGATTTTAGTTATAAATACATAGTAATATTTTATACATTTTTTCTTTAAAAACATGATTTCCCGTCACATCTACGGGATTAATTTTAAATTTAATTATTACACTTCAATGATTGGAATTTTGAACAATGGATTCCATGTTTGTAATAATAATAATTTATAATTTTTAGTAATTTAAACTTATTAGTTGGCCAAAAATATAAGTGAAAATAACTTAAATTATTAATGTTGATTAAGATAAAAACAAGTTTAAATAGAGGTTCAACATTAATATTAAGGGAAAAAATGACCTAGAAACTTTAAAAAACCTAATTTTATGGCTATATTTAGACTATTAATCCTATATATTATAATATTTTATTTTATGTAAGCCTATTTTTAGGTAAAAACATGGGTACACCTGACATTATTTTCAAAAAAAAATACCAAGTGTGACCTCTCCCTCACTTATAAAAGGTCACCCCAACTCCACCTCTCTTCACACCTATCAAAACTTTTTTATCATCAACAAAAAAGACAAAATAAACACCCAAAATACCACTCATTATCATATAATCCTCACTTATTCCAAAAATAAAACATAGGAAGACATTTTTTATAAACCAAAAGGACTTTCCAGAAGAATAGGTAATATTATTCAATGAGAACTTTTGTTTTATTTATTTATCCACCCATTAAATTATTTATATTCCATGATTATATAATAACCATATTATTATAAATATACATAAATATTTTAATTTTTATGGTTCAACCTAAACCTACACACACTTTCATCAAATGGGTAATGAAATCACTGTTCGGGTGTATGACGAACTACCGCCTCACGAAACGATGTCGTTTTTTTTACTTTACTCCTCCCATGGTTGGGAATTATGATGGAAATGATTTTTTAAATGATATATGTTTTATTAAATATTTATTTATTTATTTTTAATTATTATATAACTCATACCATCATGATTTCTATTTTGTGGGAATACAATGACATCATTTATGGACATGTGGACTACCGCCTCCTCAAAGCAATGTGATTCATTTATTATTAACATGGAATGTATTAAGGAAGGTTTTAATAAAAATATATGATATAAATTATATATTTATGATATTCACGACATAATTTTAAATCCTTAAATATAAAATATCATTTTCATCTTCCAATTTCACACACTGAAAAAGTGACAACGTCGTTCATGGATGTGTGGAGTACCACCTCCTCGAAGAGATGTGATTCTTCCTTTTTCATCACCACATAATAATAATGATATATATATATTTTTATATGTATATTTATATATAATTAAATAATAATTTATTTAATATTTGATGATCAGTTTGAAAAAATTAAATATCACTTACCTTTTTTCCATAATGATCATTGAAAAATGGGATTGTTACACATGCATTTTTATGAATTATTGTCTCCATGATTGTAACATTGGTTCATATTTCATGAATATTATTAATGATTATTTTTAATAGATTAATTTATGTATAAATATGATTATTATTTCATGATTATTATTCTGTAGATGTTAAATGGTAACAAATTTTGCAATTTTCAACCCACCTAATTTGTTTTCAACACACAACCCGAATATGGTCAAAACATATGATGTAAACTTATTCAATTATGTAATTTTATATAAATTATTTATAAGTGAAATAAAATTAATAATAATAATTTAAAATGTTATCAATAATTTAAATAATTAACATATTATTATTATTCATAAAGACGGTGGACTATCGTGAAGAATCAGTCTTAAGGTAAGGGATTGCCATCACCCTTTTTTACATTTGTGAGATAAAGGTTATATTTACCAATTAATTCTATTTTTTGGTGTATCTAATTCCCATTATGATAAATTATATCATGAATTATTTTATATCCATGTTATATAAATTTTTTATTTTATGATTATTACTTTTGGGGCTTCAGATTTAGATGTTACCATAGTTGTAAGGGGATTTCTAATATCACCTTTATTCTAGTGATCCTTTTCCATATTCATTAATAGTTTATTTATTTTTGTGTATATAAAACCCCATGAAAATATATATAATTAACTCTATTTATTTAATTATATTTAATGTTTTTATTTATGTTTTTATTTCATGTGTCTCCTGATTAAAAAGTTACTTAAGTTTTAATGGATTTTCATTTAAATGATTACATCAGTAAGATAAATATCATATTAACAACTTAATTATTTTTTGTGGGGTATCTAATGTATTTTTAATATATTATATAATTAAACCTTTTATGTTCGTGATTTTTTTATTCTTATTACTTTTTTGGTTTTTGATTCAGATGTTACCACAGTTGTAAGGGATTTCTAGTCTTGTATTTATTTATGTGATACATATTCCATATTCATAGCATGTTTATTTTGTGTGGTGGGTATGATTCTATTTGAGATTTTATTTCATGTATTTAATTAATTTCATGATATTATAAGTTTAAATTAACGTTATTATTTCATGGATCTCATGATTCAAAATTTACTCAAGGAGTAAGGGTTTTTATTGTCTCACTTTTATTTATAGGATATATATTCCATATTCACTACTAATTTTCATTATGAGGTTTATATAAATCTCATGAATGTATTTTATGACTCATATCCTTAAATTTATGGATTTTAACATATCCATTTTAGGATGTATATTTTAGGGGGTTTACGGTTTCAATGTTTTCAAAGTGGTAATTGATTTTTGCCACAATTTTTCTTCTTTTAGATGTATACTATGTTATACACCTAACATATTTTATGAGATATGCATACTTATACTTATATATATAATATTAATAATTTATTTATTCTAATTTTATTTAATGTTTTGTTAAATATTATTATATCATGGGGACTCTGATTCAAACGTTTCAAAGTTGTATGATACACTTTGAATATTTAGAGATTACTTTCCTTAAGAATTTTTTAATTATATTTTAAAATAATTTCCATTAATCAATGTCAAAAAACCCAGGTTGTTACTTATAATTCACTAGGGTTATTTTTTATTGATATAAACCTTATTATTTATTTTTATGTATTATGATTATTTCAAAGATACAATCAAGGATCCCATTTCCTTTCTATGGGTTAATCTTGTTTCAATTAAATTGTTATGGATCCCATTTCCTTTCCACAGGATATCAATGTTTCAATGAGATTGTTATGGAACTCATTTCATTTCTATAGGATAAACATGTTTCAATAATATTTTTTATGGAACCCATTTCCTTTCCATGATATATCCATGTTTCAATGAGATTTTTATGGAACCAGTTTCATTTCCACAGTTTAATCATGTATTAAAGATATTTACATGATACCCATTTCTAATTTAGGGGTTAATTAGGTTTTAAAAGGAATAATTATATTTTATATGTGTTTTATTCATGTTGTGGTTCTTATATATCTTGACCAATTATGTGGCCCAAATAGCTCCATGTGAGCTCGTTAATGCTTTTATGATGTGGTGACCCAGATAGCACTAGAGGATCTCATTACATATTATATGATAAGGTTTTTTAGATACCACTAAGTGATCCCATTATATATCTCAAATTCATTGGGTAATTATTATATTGGAATTATTCCATATGTCTATTCTGATGAAAATGGTATAGAAAGGGTTTTGAAATAGTTTTAAAAGGGTTTTGGAAGGTTTTTGTTAATGTGATGCTCCATGTTACCAAACAGAGTTTTAATATATTATTATGATCTCATAATGTTTTTAATGATCAATATTGATATCATATGGATTTTTATTACTAAATCTAATGAATCATTATTTTTCTAAATTTTTATAATTTATGATCTATGTATTAATGTGTATGAGTTCTTTTATGACTTGCTCATTCACTTTGATTATGTCATCATACACTTTTTCATTATTGTGAAAATTGATTACATTCAATTATTAATGCTTATGTTTAACCTTACTAAGAATATAATCTCACGCTTTCTATGTTTCTTTTTCCCATGTTTTTTAATAATTATGTTAAACGATTTATGTCTACAATTTTTTTCACAAGGATAATGTCAATAAATTATTTAGAAATAAGAAAAGCAGGGTTAAATGGGATAAATATTCAATCAATGAAATGAGTATTGTTTATATAGGAGTTTTCCTAATTATCTATAAATCAAAACCTAAAAGGTCCTCCATAATGTATGTGATCCATGTTTTCTTGTTTATTTTTTAAGGTTTTGATGGAAAAAATTGGGTCACAATTATCAGCATCATTGCATGGAATGTAAAGTTATGTATTTCAACATATGATCTAGGAGTGTGGGTCCTAGGATGTTATAATGACTATTACTATACCTCCCATGATGTTGAGTTGGTAGAATTTATGTTACCAGAGCTTTAATTATAGTAATATTTTCTTTCTAGGGAAATAATAGCATTATTCACATATTTTTATTCATGTATGTGATTAAAACCCAAATTAAAAAAAACTTATAAATCTAGTTTGAGGAAATCAATTTCATTTTTTTTTTGAATCATACTTTTAAATTTACCTAAGGGAATTTTTTTTGATATTTCTAAGAACTAGTTGATTTTTTTATGAATAGTCAAGATTATATATTTTATAAAAAACTACCATTTAATGAACTTTTTATAATATAAGTGTAACGACCCCATATTTTTAAATGATATTTTTTTTCCTGAATAATTTTTTGTTACATATTATATTATTTTATATGTGTACACAATGCATAGGAACTAAAAAAATAGGACATCATTAAAAATGATCATTACAATATTTATCTATTAATAAAATTAAAATTTCAAACATTACATCTTGAAAAAAAATCTAAAATCTAAAATCTAAAATGGGAAAATAAAGATCACCCAAAATTTGAAGAATCATATCTTTCACAAAAAACACTATATAAATAAAAAATATTAGTATACTAATAAAAATATTATGAAAACTAAAATATAACCATAAGTTGAATTGTAGTGAATTTTGAGTGAAATAACAAATTGTTATTTATAGGGTATAAAGTCAAATGTGATCATTGGGATTCGACGGTAATATGGCCATTAGTAAAATATGATTGTTGTTCAATATGACCATTGGCCAATATAACTGTTTTTAAATGTGATTATTGGTCAATATGACATTTTTTCAATATGTATGTTGGAAACTATAACCTTGGTTTATACATTATCATTATAATTGGTGTTTATAAGTGTTAATGACAAAGGATAATTGATACTGAAAGGAGAATCGATGGCCTCAACCTGTAGAGTTGTCATGTTTGAAGCCCATTTGTTAGAATATGGGGGGGGGAGGTAGCATCACTGGTGTTCTCCCTTGACCAAGACCAAGAAAATCATCAACAATTGAAGCATGAATGAAATATCCTATTGTAGAAGTTCATGTTAGTTGAGATTTCAACTCATTTGATGTTATCTAATCTACCCCATGAAACTACCACCATCTTACACCATACCCTTAGGGTGTATGTAGGTGTAATAAAGGGTTATGTGTATGGGACTTAGTTATATAAAGAGAAATTTTATTTTAATAAATAAAATTATTATTCAATCAATTCCTTTTAATAATATTTTTACTTAATAAAATATATTTTCAATTGAGTCGAATTTGATAAATTGATTTCTGGATAAAAATTAACCATAATAGTATTTTTAAAAAAAAGATAAAAAATTTCATAATAAACCATGGTTTTATAGATAACATTTATTTGAATTAAATATTCTTTTAAAACACTTTTATTTAAATAAAAATGATTAAATACTTCAATAATTACCTTGAAATTTTTTTTAAGTGTCAAAAATTTGAATGTGCCTTGAAAAATACTATTTTAAATAAAGAAGGATTTTTTTATTAAAAATTTAAAATTTTCATTTTTAGAATTTTTTTTGATAAAGTAAATTTTATTTTTAAAACCATCTAATTGAAATTTTGTTAGGGTGAATTTATGATAATTTTAAAAATGCATTATTTTTTCATGAATTGGAAAATTATTGTTTTGGGTTTTCGGTATGTTTTATGACATCATATTTATGTCAGAATAATGTAATAATTAATTGAAAATAATACCTAACTAAAAATATACTATTTTATTAATATTAAGTATTCTAATAGATTTTAATTAATTTCTAAACATATAAGTGGATTTCCAATGTCTAAAATAGAATATATTGATTTTAAAAGAATTACTTTGTGAAGTATTGAATTTTCTATGCTAAAAGAAGTATTTAAAAATGGATTTTTGTCCTAGGGTATTAAATTATCATAAATTTTGACTCAAATTTCCCAAACAATGAGCAAAAAACCATTGGTAAGGCAATGGTTTTTCATTTTTCCCAACCTATATTTCTAAAACTACATTTTAAAATTATTAAATAATTCCTCCACATTTTCTATAATACCCACCCATTTCACCATTTCCCTTCACTCCAAATCCAAAATCCCTTATTTTTTTATTATTTTTCCTCCCAAGTAGTCAATGAAGTTGTACTTGAGCCCCCAAGGTTCCATACTTATGTTTTATGAACAACTCTTTAAGGTAAGAAAAATCCATACTTCACTTTTCCATTCAGGTTCCCTTTTTGTGGTTTGTCTTCTATATTGTAAAAAATAGTTTTTTACACTTTATATTATCACATTACTGTAATTATTGTCTTTTATCAATGTGAGACCCTAATCCCCTCAAATTTTACCATTTTTTTAAACCATATTTTATATTCATCCAGAAACCAAATTTATTTATCAAATTTCTCTCATTTATATGAGATATTATCTTTACCTTTTTATTGAAATACCTAAACCAATTTAATGTTAAATGGGTATTCAACTAGTTTTAAACATGAATAATTTATTTGAGGATTTAAATACATTGAACCCACATTCTATTTTTGTGGGTTTAAAATGGCATAATGGTCATGTCTTTATATGTTTTTGTATTCCATGATTTTGATAAGAAACTGGTTCTTTATTCTACATGGGTTTTTAATGAAATGATTTGTTATGATCTATGTGAGTCAAATTAATTAAGACATATAAAGGTTGAACCTTGATAAAGATTCAATTCATTGGGTAAATAATTTAATCTCCAGAGATGACATGTTTTATGAAACATTAGTGAATAAAATTGGGAATTTTCATTTATAACCACATGGTGATAAACCTTGGTGATATTATTATGAATATTTCATTTAATTTTTTATTAAAAATTACATGTTATTATTAATTTTATTATTATTTTATTACTATTTTTCATTCCTTATTTTTATATGTATCATGATCACATGATTTTTTTCTCTCGTTCTTATTCCCATACTGGGCTTCATGCTCACCCTTTTTTTGATGTATCTACCCAGGATATGAGATGCAACAAAAGTAACTATGAGTTAACCCATGAAGATATATTTCAAGTTTATTTATAATTATGTTTTATGTTTTCATTTATTATGTATCATATTTCTATGAAACTAAACATTAAATTATCCTCTATTTTGTCCCATGTGATGAAAATTTTTTGTAATAAAAAGGCATAAAACCATAGTTGGTATCAATGTATGTTCTAGTTATTTATGAAACATATAATATGAACTCTTTAGTATGAAACCTAGGGACAATTATAAATGTATAAAAACATCCTGATATTTTTTTAAGTATTAAGTAAGTTGTTTCCATGAAAATACAACCCTTTATAGAGATTACCAGTGGATGTAGCTTGGGAATAGATATACCTAGGGAAACTTCTAAAAAATCTCATTGATTTATACTAGATTGATAAATGGTGAAAAACAACATTCCTCGTTGCACTCCCAGTTGGACACTCAAGGGGGGAATGTTTGGTTAATCACAATCTTTTCATGAACCATTATGAAGAATATATTGAAAATGTAATTATTATTAGAAGATTTTAATAACATATTTATAAATTATGTTTTAAGACATAAAATACATTTGGAATTATAATATTTTTATAAGTAACATGTTTCTCACTAATTATTTCATATTTTATAAAAAATGCAGGAAATATGAGAAAATGCTTAAATGATGAGTGCAATGAACATTGCACTGATGGAATTCCAATGCAAGTTGGAATTGAATACATCATGTGGATGATGAATCATCTGACTCATTTTATGAAAAACAACATGAATCATGTTGAGATACAATATTCACCTTGAAGGGAAAATTTTTTATTGAGTCCTTTATACGTCAACTAACACCTCATTTCAGTGGATCTACTGACCCATTGATTACTGAACAATGGATTATCTATATAGAAAATACGTTTTATATAAATTTTTTTTAGAGATAGATAAATTCACTCTATTTTTATACCTATTAGAAGTAGATGTTTATCAGTGGTGGAAACTGATGAAAAATAAATCCCAGAATTGAGATTGATTCAATGGATTGGGAAGTGTTCATGGGAATATTTTTCAATAAATTTTTTCCCATTTCAATGCAAATAGAAAATGGATGGTGAATTCATAGAGCTAAATAATAAGGAAAATGAATTGGTGGGAAGCTATTATATAAACATTATAAGACTTTTTGATACACCTCTATCATTGTTATGGATCCAAATGGAATGGTTAGAAGATTATTCAGTGAATTGAGACCCCATTTACTAAGGAATCTAGAAAATCAAGACTATGAAAGCTATAGGGAGATATTGTGGAGTGACGTGAAGTTTGAATTAGGGTTTTGAGAGATACAATGGTCATATAGATCAAATGAAATGAAGAGATACATGTATCCAATGTATGTAAATAACTTTGATCATGGAAGAGTATGAAAGAAAGAGAAAATAACCATGGGCAATAAATATGGGAAGAATCATCTAGGGTACTGATTTATTGGGAATGGAAAGTGATAAAAGTGAGGAAGTTATTTTCATATAGCTCAGAACTATCATGGTGAAGTTAATCCACACCTTCTGAACACTAACAATAAAGGGAATATGGTGCAGGCCCAACTAGAAGTTCAATGATTTAAGTATAGATAGCATGGTCACTTTGATAATCATTTTTCAAATTAAAATCTAATGGAGGTAAATCCCCATCAACATTATCATTGTCCAAGAGAGAATGGATGATCATTTTATATCATTATGGCTGATGTAGAGGCTCCAAATGATGTGATGGAAGGTATAATTTTTGATTTCTCAAAGCTATTATATACTTTGTTTTTTCTGGTTCTCTGTAGTCCTTTATTTCATCCAAGTTTGAGTAGAATATTAAATCAAAACCAAAACTACTAGATGTTTAATTATCAGTCAATAATCCTGGAGGGATTATCATAGCATCAACATTGTATTTAAAATCTAGTATTTACTTTGGCAAGTACAATCTCATCGAAAATATAGTAGTTATTCCCATGGGTGAATTTGACACAATACTAAGGATGGACTACCTCTCAAACTATAATGTTATACTCAACTATAGAATCAAGGAAATTTAAGTAGTCTGGAATGTACAACCTATAGTAGTTTCAAAATGATAGATATCTCAACCTAATATTTTCATAAATAACCTCCCATAACCTTCTTTGTGGATATGATTGGTGAAGAGGAATAATGAAATGAAAGTAAAAAAATAAAGATTGTACCAATAATTCATGAATACACTGATGTGTTCCCTAAAGAATTACCTAGAAATCCCCTAGAAATAGAGGTATATTTATCCATTTAACTCATACTGGGATCCAATCCAATATCGAGGACCCCATATAGAATGGAAAATATCGAGTTAGTGTAATTAATTAAAGAACATAAATATCTTTTGGAGAATAGATTTATTTGAAAAAGTTTGTTTTATTTGGGATAAAATGTTCTATTTATAAATAATAAGGAAGGATCAATGTGGCTATTCATTGATAATATATTATTTAATGGGATCACAATAAATAATTAGTACCCTCTTCAAATGATTGATGATTTATTTGATCAGATTCAAGGGGTACAGTTATTCTACATTATTAAACTTTGATATTGATAACATCAATTTAGATTTAAGAATGAATATATTCCATGGACTACCTTCCTAAAAAGATATGGGCGTTATGAGTTTGTTGTTATGCCCTTTGCCTTGACCAATACTCTCTCTATATTTATGTAATTGTTAAATAGTGTCTTTAAGGACTACCAAGATAAATTAATGGTAGTTTTTATTGATGATATTATGTTATATTTCCAATTTTTCAAGGAGTATGAGGATCATCTAAGGGTTATATTGAAAACTTTGAGGAAGGAGAAGCTATTTGAAAAAATTATCAAATGTGATTTCTCATTACAAAAAAGTTTCATTCTTGGGGTACATTTTAATAAATGAAGGAATCGCAGTTAACCCTTCCAAGAAAAATAATGTCGAGGAGTGGCCTCATCCTAAAAAAGTAACTCAGATTCATAGTTTTCATTGGTTTAGTTGGATATTATAGGAGGATTGTGAAAATAATTTCATGATCTTATAATCCACTAAACAAGTTAACTCGAAAAGGGGATAAATTCATCTGAAAATGGAGTGTGTAGAATATTTCTATGAACTAAAGAAGATATTGGTTAACATACATGTGTTAAAACTAACCTCTTTTAGAAAATTTTTGTTTATTTAAAGTGGTGTATCTATAAAAGGGATTGGGTGAATCCTCATCCTCCAAAATCTTTTAATTTTATTAACAAAAAGGTGACAAAGAAAAACACCAAAGAAACAAAGAAAAAGCAGAAACACTAAGGGGACGAAAATAGTGAATGTCTAGGGAATTCCCTCAAACCATGTCAGCCCCTTCAGTCGGAAGTGAGCCCAAATCAATAAAGCAACAAACCAATGAATTTTGAGGGTCCCTAGAAGCGATAAAGTCTTCCACTTTATTGTGTTCATTGTATATTTGCAGGACTATCATGCCATTGTTGATAAGTCTCTTTAATTTTTAAATATAATAAGTAATGCTTCAGGGAGCTCTACATGTCCCTCTCAAGAAATCGTGGAGAATTTTTAAATTAGTTTCAACTGCTAACAGGACGATATTCATGTTGACACTCAGCTCCAGACCCAACATCATCACCCTACATTTAGCCTGGAGATAGTTCACATTGCCAAAGGAAGTAGTAGAAGTGAGAAGTATTGAACCACTCGCATCTCCACCAACCCCACATCCCCTCATGAGTCCCCTATAGTAAGATTTGTCTGTGTTGAGCTTAAGGCCAAAACTATGGGGAAGCCAGCTGATTCAGCGAGTAAAAGTTTGGTTATCATTGTAGTTTTGTTGTCTCATGGGAGAGATAACCTTGAATCTCGATGCCTCCATCCAGTTGGGAATTAGCCAAGAAATATTCATGAGAAGCCACTGCATCCTATGAACCACAACCAAAGTAGTGCTTGGAACACCCTCATAGAGCGTCTTTTATGCACCTCCTAGAGACTCCAACATGTGACCACAAGAATGAACGCTCTAGCCTTCTTCTCTAGAGAGATGGACTCAGAACCGTGGAACCATCTTAAAAGAAAAGAATCATCAGAGGAATGTTCTGAGTAAAGTGTTGTGCCCTGTCAGAAGTTGATCCAAACTTCCCGAGCCCAATCACATTCGATGAAGAGATGTCTAGTGGATTCCACCTGTGGGCTGGTGTAGTAGGAACACCTGGAGGCAAGATAAATTCCATTGTGCTTCACTCTATCATCAGTCAGTAGCGCCTCATTGTGGATACACCACACCAGAAATTTCAACTTAGTCGGTAATTCCTTGCACCACAATGCTTCCCCCCATACATCCCTCTGAGTTTGTGGAGCCTGAAGTTTGTGATACTCTTTTCCAGAGAAAGCTCCAAACGGTGTCCCTATGAGAATACATTTGTACGGATCTAAGGATAATTCAATGAGATTAAAAAGTGATTGTTGTTCCTCATCCAAAACTGCTTGAGTAAAGATCGGGTAAGCCTTAGCTTCTTTGAATGTCATGGAAAGGGTTGGAAATCCCAGATAACCAATGATTCTCCCTGACCAGTTGTTATTCCTAAAGTCGAGATCACCCCTTCCAACAATCCAAATAGAAAGACGGTGAAGTTGTTGTATGTGAGGGTGAACCATGTTCCACATCGGAGATGCATTTTTCTCCTGGAATTCCATATGGGTTTCATATATCTGGGTCATGAGAAGGCCCAAAAGGGTGCAACCTTCGATCACCTCCCATGCAAGCTTATCTTGCAGCCCGTACATTTCTCCAGCAACGCACCTAACATTAACGCCTTCCTCACTGAACGGTCGAGCCAGCAGAGACCATGATGCTCAGTTCCATTTCCCTACTATGTGAGAGTCCCAAATAAAGGCCTCCAGTGTGTTATCAATACCAATGATGACAAACTTGAGAACCTTAATGGTGGAGATAATGTTCATGGGGATATACAAGAGGATGTTATTGACCAGCGTAAGGTGACCACCAAAGGATAAAAATTGATTCTTCCAATCAGGTCTGGCCCATGGGTGAGCCCCACGAGCCCATGGGCTAGGACAAACACTACCTACGAGGGAAACAAAAAAAAGATCATAACCGTAAAAAAATCTGGATCCCTCCTATTGTTGTAGCGCTCTCTTGTCTGTCCGCCTCACCTCGTCACAGAGCCTCACCTCAGCATCACCGCCTCATCTCAGCTTGCCTCGCCACCTCGGCTATCCTCGCCGCCTTGCCACCCGGGGCTCGCTGCACTGCCCTCCCCTCCTTCCCTCCCCACTCGTGTCGCCCTGTTGTTGCTGCTTTTGGCCAGCGTGGGACGGTGCAAGCCTCCTCCTCACATCCTTGCTTCAGGCGAACGACCCCCCTCCCCTACCCTTCTAGCTGGCTTGGTGGTTCCCAGCCGAAACCCCCTCCTCCAGCTTTCTTCCAACATGTTAGATATTTTTTTAGTTTGATTGATAATTCTGAAATATTTTTTATTTTTCTTTTTATTAACTGTTTTGTTTAATTTTCAGGAATTGTGTGAATGAATTGCGGATTGACTAGTATAGTTTCTCTGTCAATTGCAATATGTCCATCTCAATTTCAATTTGATATTCGATGTTCATAGGTAATTAGGTTTTTTATGATCAATTTTAATTATCTTTTTTATTTTTTTATTTATATTAATTGTTTTGTTTGATTGTTAGAAATTATATGAGTTACTAATTAACTATTGTCTTACCCGTATCAATTCCAATTTGGATATTTCAATTACAATTTGTGTTTTGGATCTAGGTAATAAGTGTTTTTTCTAATCATTTTTAATTATCATTTTTATTTTTATTTTTATTTTTATTAACTATTTTGTTTCATTTTCAGAAATTATCAGAATTGCAGATTCACTGGTGTCTTGTCGGTCTCAACTGTAATTTCTTCATCTCAATTGAAATTTGAGATATATCCATAGGTAATTAATATTTTTTTATAATCATTTTATAATTATCATTTTTATTTTATTTATTTTTATTAATTTTTTGTTTAATTTTTATAATTTATATAAAACTATGAATTCATTGTTGTCTTGCCTATCTCATTTTCATGGTAAATTTTTTACTTTTAAATAACATTATTTAAATTTTCTAATATATTTGATAACAATTTGAGTTTATAGTTGACTAATTTTAGTTTTGAAATGTATTAATAGATTTATATTTGTTTTTTTTTTGTTAGAGAAATATTCATATAAACTGTTGAATATTAAATAAAAAATCAATGAGTTGAAATATATGATTTTATTTTTGAAAGAAGACTATTTACTTTAAATATGTTATAACTATAAATGAATTATAATTATTTGAATTATAATTTATTACTTGTAGGTACTGCGATGAAGAGGATTCAAAATTCTAGATATCAAAACAGAAAAATCGAGCAAAGAAAGAATGAAGTGGAAAAATCACTAGTGGGTTCTATTTCTAAATTATTTGTTGCAAGAAGTGAAAAAGAAAGTTCATCTGTTCAATTTAATGATCAATCTCTGGGTGAGAATGTTTATGAAGTTAATGAACAATCTATAGATGAACTCATGACTCAAAGTGTCGATATGATAAATGAAGGTGTGGATTTGGATTATAAGGAGGATGACAATGAAAATATTATTCATATGATTCATGATCTTGGAGATCAATGCATGCTTGACCTTGAAAAAGATGTGGATGTGAATTATGATCCGGGATTATGGGGAATTATCAATGATGTTAAGAGAATTTTGTTGGTTTGGCATGGCCCAATTAAAATATTAAAAGAAAATGATGTATTTCCTAAGGAAGTTAGTCGTGGGAGACACTTTACTTCTAATCATTATTTTTGTCTACTTCCTAATAGTGAAAAACATAAGAGAAAGTGGCTTGTGTATTCTAATGAGTTGGATAAGGTATTTTGTTTTTGTTGTAAATTATTTATGTCGAAATCGATGAAATGTGTTTTAACCGAAGGAGGATCTAATGATTGGCACAACCTTCCAACAAGGCTTAGGGAGCAAGAAAGAAATTTTGAACACATTGCTAATGTTGTGAAGTGGGTGGACTTGCACAGAGGACTTGAAAATAAACAAACAATTGACAAAAACATTGAATGTCTCATTGAGAAGGAAAGAGTTCGTTGGAAGATGGTACTTACTAGAATCATTAGAGTTGTGAAGGTACTTACACAAAATAACTTACCATTTCGGGGATCAAATGAGAAGATTTATGAGAAGGATAATGGTCTTTTTTGTAAACTTATCGAATTTGTTGCTGAATTTGATCCAGTCATGAAAGATCATGTTCATCGTGTGGTTAATAATGAAATTCAAAAGCATTATCTTAGTCATAAAATTCAGAATGAATTGATAATTTTGTTGGGGAATGTGATTAATGAAAAAATCTTGAAGAAGATCATGAGAACAAAGTATTTTTCGATTATCCTTGATTGCACTCTAGATCTAAGTCATAATTAACAAATGTCAATTATCAGAAGATGTGTGGATGTTGAGGAAGAATTTAAAGTTAAGGTGGAGGAGTTTTTTCTTGGCCTCATAAATGTTGATGACACATCAGGTCGTGGGCTTTTCAAGTCACTTGAAGATGCTTTGGTTGATCTTAAACTAAGCATTGATGACATAAGAGGTCAAAGTTGCGATAATGGATCAAATATGAAAGGTAAACATCAAAGTGTCCAAAAAAGTCTTCTTGATGTAAATCCTAGAGCATTTTACACTCCATGTGAATGTCATGGCCTAAATCTTGCTATATGTGACATGGAAAAATCTAGTGTGAAAGCCAGAATTTTTTTTGCATACGTGCAGAAGATTTATACATTGTTTGCAGGTTCACCGCATCAATGGGGTGTTTTAAGGACTTATGTGAAGGGTTTGACACCAAAACCATTATCAATAACTCATTGGGAAAGTTACATCGAGAGTATTAGAGTTACAAGAAGACAAACACCTGAGTTAAGAAATGCATTGGTTGAAATTGCCAATATTTCTAAACATGATGATGTTGTGATGTTGGATGCTAAAGGATTGTGTTCCAATGCATTAGAGAATTTCAAATTCATCATTAGATTATGCATTTGGTACAAAATTTTAGATAAAGTGAATTATATCAGTAAAATCCTTTAAAGGGAAGAGATGGATATCGAAGATGCAGGTACAAAATTAAAAGAGTTGATTTTGTTCTTTGAAGAACTTCAAGCAAAGGGTTTTGAAGGTTTAATGAATGAAGCGAAAGAACTTGCACTCGAAGTTTGTATTGGTCCGATATTTGAAGAAAAAAGAGTTTTTCGTAGGAAGAAACAATTTGATGAGGATGTTGAAGATGATGTTATTAGAAATTTGTCTATGGAGGAAAAAATTTGAACAAATTATTTCCTTCAAATTATTGATCAAGCTATTATGTCATTGAGGGAACGTTTTATGTAATTTGAACACTTCGATGAAATATTTGGATTTTTGTTGAAGGCAAATTTTAGAAATATTTCTGAAGAAAAATTGAAGGAACATTGCACTAAATTTCAATGTTTTTTGAAACACAATGAACATGATGATATTTGTGGGGATGAATTATTTCAAAAGCTCAAACATTTGAAGTCAATATTGCCAAGTAAACTGACAAAATCAATCGGTATCCTTGATTTTATCAAACCATATTGAAGAGATGGAGGGTTTCAAATGACATGGGTGGCATATCAAATTTTGTTGACTATACCTGTTACAGTTGCATCAACAGAGAGATGTTTTTCTAAGCTAATGTTGATCAAAACTTATCTTCGGATTACCATGTCACAAGAAAGATTATGTGCACTGGCAATGATTTCAATTGAAAATGAATTTTTTGATAGTTTGAATTATGATGAGTTGATTGAAGAATTTGCATCAATAAATGCAAGGAGAAGTGTTTTCCTTTGAATTGGATTATAAAGTACCATAATCGGGTTTGTGAACTGCTGCAACATGCTTTGGTATGTCATGCTCTGTTTCTTTATAATTTTTTATTTTCTTTGAATTGGTTTATTTAATATGTTTGATTAAGAATTTCTATTATAATTGCAGCATATGAATCAAATTTTAGCATTTGAGGATGTGTTAAACAAATATAGGTGTCGCATTCTTCAAAAAAAAAAAGAATTATATCCTTGATTTTTATATGAAGTTGGCTTCATGGTTTTACACCAACCGGAAATGTTTTTAACTATTTAAAAGTGCATTTTTGAATTCATCTATTATGTTATTTTAAATTTGTAGGTTCAAATTTTTATAGATTTAGAAGAAGTGGATGATCAAGATGAAGATGAAGACGAAGATGATTCATTCTTTTTTTCAAAGGATTAACAGGTCGGTTTTTACAAACTTTAATTCCTTTTTTGATTGGTTTTGAAGTGGTTTAAAATGTTAAAAAGTGTACAGTTTTTTTGTTTCACCAAAAAGGGTTGTTTTCCCTTGTTTACATACATATAAGACTGAAGTTTTCATACGATTTAAAGTCTTATTTGACATTCCTTTTTAGTAGTTTTTCAAGCAACAAAGGTGCAGATTTAAACATATATTTTTGTATTGTTTTTTTTTTACTTTTTAATATTATGCGGGCGAACATATGAATTGGCCCGCATGTGGACTGAATTGTTTTTTTTTTTTTTAAGTCCGCATGTAATGTGAGCGTAAATGTATTTATAATTTTAGGTCAGTAATGTGTGAGTTCTGATCTGGTTTGCTTCGACCTAATCCTATAATCATCCATATTTAAAGGGAAACATTTTTATAATTTGTCTCCCGCAACAGGATTGTTCAGGTCCTGCTTCCAATTATTCATACGCCCATTAATCTTGTCAACTACCTTGTTAAAGTGATGGATATGAATTCTTCCTGGGAATAAAGGAGATCTGAGGTGGTCCATTGGGAATTGGCATATGTAAATTCCCAACTTTCTTTCCAGAGTGCAGGCCCGTCTCTCTGAACATCGAGAATAAATGTAGAGGCTGCTCTTGTCCCAATTGATTTGTTGTCCACTCCACTTGCAATATTCTCCCAGGATTATTGATGCCATGGATCGATCTTTTGCTTCCATTCAGAAAAATAATAGTATTGTTTGCATACATAAGATGAGAGGGACCTCGGAACCGGTGACTGCATTTATAAGGAAGAATGCTTCCACCCTTAAGTTCCTGAAAATTTACCAGCTAAGTGAGTTCTGAATGAGTATAAACAGGCTGGGGGAAATATGTTATCTTTGATGAAGACCAAGAACAGGTTTGAGGAAGCCGCAATTCTTTCGCATGAACGACAAAGCAAGCTAGGAAGAGATATAAAACTTGTAAAGCAGATCATAGCTCCAGGTAGAGAACCCCATGTGGGAAAGAACCTTCAAAAATGAAATTCCACTCGAGCCTGTCATAGGATTAATCCATGTCTAATTTGAGAACAATGTTTGAACACATAGTCTTGATGTTTATGCCTCTGATCATCTCCTGCGCGAGGCTAATTGCTCCTTGTATAGACCTCTCTTTGACGAAACCATGTTGCTCTGCTGCAATCCAAATTGGTAAGAACGTCAGCACCCTTCTGTTCATGATGCTGGATAGGATCTTATGAGGAATGTTCACCATGATTGTGGGCTGATAGTGCTTGAGAGATGTGGTATCTTTGAGTTTAGAAATTAGGACATGTTTGGTAGCAGTAGCCACACGAGGAAGATACCCACCCCGAAAGTAGTCCTTCATGGCCAACACCACATCGTCCCAAACCAGCTCCCATGAGGCAACATAGAATGACCCTGGGAACCCATCCGGACTTGGAGAACTGTCAGGATTGAGACCATGCACCGCAGAAAAGATTTCCTGTTCATCTGGAATAGACTCGAGGATCGCATTGTCACATGTCGAGATGACACTGGGAATTGCATCAAGGATCTCACTTATCTCTCCCAGATAGCCTCGTTGCATGAGGTGATTAGGGCTTCTGAGAAAATATTTGAAGAAGTCCTTGGCCATATTTCCCACAGCATCACGATATGAAGTAAAGGATCCATCCTCAAGACGAATATTTGGTTTAACCATCTTTTTCCTTTATTTTATGCACGCTTGGAAGAATTTAGTATTTCTATCTCCTTCTTTCAACCATCTGATTCGGGCTTTCTCACACAACTTCTCTTGATCCAGGAGTATTTCAGCCAGAGAACTCTATTTAACAGCCATGTCATCAAAGATCGTATCATCCCAACTTTGTTCTATTATTCCTTTCATCCTTTCATTCTCTGAGTTGAGCACATTCACAGACTGAAAACGGGAGGGTTGAAAATTTTCCAAGGAGAGCAGGTTTGTTTTGAGACGTTTTGAGTTTTTTTTGTAATCTTGTCCAGCGACAACCCCCACGGACCGGTTGGTTCCAAGAGTCAGACGCCACTTGATGACATCCAGTCGCACTTATCCAAAGATGAGAATAGAAAAAATGGTTCCCACAAGCATCTCTGGAGGCTAAAGTAACAAGAAGAGGGGAATGATCAGAGAAAACCCTTGGGAGATGGGTTACTTGAGCAACTGGATATGCTTCAATAGCATGCATGTTCGCCACACATCGGTCAAGCCTACACCACATGCGACAGTTACCACGCAGATTGTTGCGCCAAGTGAAATGGTCACCAAGAAATCCCATATCTGTCAGGCCCGAATGGTCTATAAATAAATAGAAATCTTTTCTCGCCTTCTGTGATATTAGGTCGCAACCTTTCTTTTCATTACTGTCAACAACCACATTAAAATCGCCACCCACGAGCCATGGAAGATCACCCAGATCGAATCTCGCCAAATCATCCCAAAAAGCTTCTCTGCCCGGAGAGTCACATTTCTCATAAACAAAGGAAAATAAAGTACACTGCAAGCTTGTGGTCACCTTAGTAGTAATAAATTGGTATGAAGCAGCAACTAGATCCACTGTTACATTCGGCTTCCAGAAAAGCCAGATTTGTTGGTTAATAGGGGCAGCATGCATGTGGTCACGAACCTTGATTCTCCTGGAAAACATTGCTATTTTAGAGGAGTGTTGTTTCGGTATCTGCTATAGAAACATTCGAGTTAGACATTTCGCTAGATATAAAGTCTGTTTTGACCCATGCACCCAGGCCAGGGGAATTCCAAATTAGGCAGGAAATCATTTGAATTGGGGGAGGTTGGCTTTAGCGCCCACCGGTGAGGGGGTTTTAGATAAGGTGGACAGTGAGAAAACAGCCTCCATACAGGATCAGGTTACAACTCCGCTGAGGGGAGAAGGAAGATATCCCTTTTGTGATGAAGAAGGGAATACTTGGAGAGGATTAGGGGAGGGATCAATGGAAGCAAAAGAGTTGGATAATGATACGGGGGAAGAAACAACAGGTTCAGGGATAGAGGGGTGAAAAGGGAGGGGAAGAATTGGGGAGGAAGACAGAGGTACCCAGTCCTCTTGGACCGGATCAGGGAGCACTGCTGCTGGGAGCGGGAAATACACCACCAAGGACGAACTAGAAGGAGGTAGAGGTAGACTGGGGGAAGATACAGGAACAACATGAGTTGAAAGAGGAGCGCTGGGCGAGACCTCAATCGAACCTCGGCTGGAAGACTCTCCTGCCAGACGGGTAGGCAATGATGGCGGTTGGGGGAGAGAGGAGCTCGCCTGGGACAAAACAGGCCTCGGTGACTCCAAAGAGGAAGAGATCCCTCCAGAGGGAGCTTGACGAGAGGGATGAGCAAACCTGGATTTCCTGCACATCGCTGAAGAATGGCCTTGGAGAAGGCACACGTCGCAAAAGTGAGCACGCGATGAAGGATAAATCTTCTGCCACCAAGAAAATCAACCACCCACTTCGAGGGGAATTCGGTCTGGAATTGGGGAAGATAAGTACACTTCAACACAGATTCTAGCCAGCGAAGCATCGAGCAGACGAACCATACGATCATCCACACAGAGAAAGGATCCCAACGAGTCTCCAATAGCATAGAGAAACGAAGGATTGCGGAAGGGCAACGGAAGACCTGGGAAGATAAGCCAAACCGCCGCCGAAGGGGAGTCTCGACCTGAGCGAACTTCAATGGACCACCAGAATAAGTTGAAACGCCATTCCCCAATGGATCTAGGGCAGAAAGCCCATGTCGTCATGAAGACATCCAGGGAAGACAAAACGATGCAGAACGCCTTGCGGTTGAGCAACGAAATCCGAGCCGGGGACTTCAAGACCAAATAATCAAACAGCCTTTGCACCAGTGGGAGAGGTGGAGGATCCTGATCAAATCTGGCCACCAAATTGCCCACGGAACCCAGGGGGACAGACCCGACCGCCGAAGCCAAAGGAGGCGCATCCAACTGGGAAGGAACTGGATCTGGAGCCGGCCGAAAGGGACAAAGCGGGACCTCCTTGAGAATCGGAAGAGAAGAAGACGGGACCCGCCAGTCCCCAAGATGGAGACCAAACCACTAGGGGAGTAAGAGACGCCGGACAATAGCGGCAGCTCCACCACAGTAGCAAGCAGCCGATGGTCTCCAACATTCGGGAAAGTATGAAAGCAAGGTGGCGAATAGCGCGCGTTCTTGAGAGCTGGAGCAATCTTCTCTTCCTAATTTAATCTTGGGTTCATCCTCATGAAAAATGAAAAGTTGATCACTTATGCATATTGACATTTAAAACCTCATCAATAGTTATTTTTTCTATAAAAATATGGAGGCAATATCATTATTGGGTGAAACGTGATATATAGAAATCCCAACATAGTTTTCAATATAAATTCATGAAAAATGAAACAAAAATGAAACAATCTATATGGTTTGAACTTCTAAAGAATATGATTGTTCAATTCATTATCACCCTAGAAGACAAAACAATATCAATGATGCATTAAGCAGGAAAGAACATGTTTTGAAGGAAATGATGGGGATTGAAGGAGATCCATTGATATAGGACCTAGGATGGCTGGACATGGTAATTTTAAGGGAAGGGACATCATCAACCATATCCCAAATTATTTCTCAACCATCAGTAATAGAGAAGTTCAAGAGAGCTCAAAGAGAATGTCCTTTAATACAGAAGAAGATAGAGGCTTTGAAGAATGGAAAGTTTCCTGAGTTCAATATTTTTCAAGAAGGTGTACCAATATTTCATGCAAGACTATATGTCTCATATATCCCAAAGATGAAGAATGAGATGATGGATAAATCTCATAGCTCTAAATTCATTATACATCCTAGAAGCACTAAAATATATTGAGAGCTTTTTTTTATCATTATTGGTGGGATAATATGAAAAATGGATATTGTCTACACTATAAGGTGATTGGTATGTTAAAAAGTAAAGGCAAACAGACAAGTTCCTAAAGGGGTATTGAAACAACTACCCATATCAAAGTGGGACTATACCACTATGGACTTTGTCACTGGTCTCCCTAGAACATCCAAAAGAAACAATGTGATATGGTTTATAGTGTATTGACTCACCAAGACAACCCATTTCTTCTTAATTCGAGAAGATTTCTCTATTGTCCAACTTTCCAAGATATACATAAATGAATTGATGAGGCTATATGGGATACCACTCTCTATAATTTATAATCGTGATCAAAGGATCACATCTAGTTTTTGGTGAAGTATTCAACATGATTTGAATACTAAATTGAATTTCAATATGACCTATCACCCCCAAACTAATGGGAAATCTGAAAGGAATATTTAGAGATTCGAGGACATGCTAAGAACACACTCAATGGAATTTAAAAGTGGATGAGATCAAAACCTCTCATTAGTTGAGTTCTCATACAATAATAGATTTGACTCGAATATTGAAATAGGATCATATATAGCTCTATATGGGAGGCAATGTAGAACTATCACTTTTTGGGATGAAATTGTTGAGAAGAAGCTACTTCACCCCAATCATGTGCAATATATGAAAGAAATGGTTCATTCCATACAACAATATATAAAATTTTCTCTATGTTGGAAAATGATCTATTCTAATAACCATCCAAGGGAATTGGTGTTTGATGTTGGAGAAAAAATTTCCTTTGGATATCACCATGTAAGAGAGTCATGTGGTTTGGTAATAAATGGAAACATAGCCTGAGGTACATTGCCCCCTTTGAAATCCTTGATCGAATCGTAGTAGTGGCCTATTGGCGAGCACTTCCACAAAATCTTACTCATGATCAGGATGTATTTCAACTATATCTATTGAAGAAGTACATACTTGATCCCTCACATTTATTGAATCCATTGATGTTACAACTAAAACATGACCACTCTTATGAGGAGCAGCCGGTGGAGATCTTGGATCACAAAGAGAAGTTTCTTCATAATAAGACTACCCATCCTGTTAAAGTGTTGTGGAAGAACCATAAATAGGAAGAAGAGTTGTCATAACTAGAGGAGATAATGAGACAGAAGTACCCTCACCTTTTCTCAACATAGAGAATGTGTTGAAATTTCAGGGATCAAATTTCATAAGGGGGGATGAATGTAATGACCAAAACTATTTTAATTTTATTTTTTCCCTAAATTAATTAATGTTGCATGTAATATTGTTTTATCCATATACAAAATATAGATCAAGCATAAAAATACCATCTCATTAATAGTGATAATTAAATTATTCATCTATGAAACCAATTTAAATTTCAAACCTTACAACTAGAAAAAAGTATAAAATAAAAAATCTTAAATGGGAAAATAAGGATATCCCAAAACTTCTAGAATCATTACACCCAGAGAAAACTCTATATAAATTAAACAAATTATTATTAAACCAATCAAAATCTTATGAAAATGAAAATATATTATTAAGTGGAATTTTAGTGATTTTTAGTGAATGAATGATGTAAGAACCCGGATCTTCGTTCAGGTATGTTTTTCCTTTTTTCTGGAGTTTTCAAGAAAAATGGTTTTTCTGGAAATTTTCAAAGTACACGCCGTGTATTTTCTGAGTACACGCCGTGTACTTTCTGAGTACACGCCGTGTACTCTGATCCGGCTCGAAGCCGTGTGCTGGCCATGCCCGGGCCACACACACGGTGTGTAGGGGTGACGTGGAGGCCATTTTTGGCGGAGTACGGAAAGGACCCAGTACACGTCGTGTACTATAAAAGTACACTCCGTGTACTTTCTTTTTTTTCATTAAACGGACCGGGGTCGCGCCTAACCCCCAAAATCGTCTTCTTCTTCAGTTTTTGTCCGTTCGAGAGCGACCGTACGACCAGATCTTCGACGGAGTCCTGAATCACCGTCCGTTCTCCGATTCGAGCACGGTCGATTGTGTTGGAATCGCATCGGTGAGTTCTTCCTTCTTCTTGAGCCTTGTTTCTTGATTCCTCCTTGTTTTCAAGTTATCATGGGATGAACGTTTTGTGCTTTTTCTCAGATCTACGTCGTTCTGAGGGGAATCTGTCATCGAGGTTCACGTATATCGTTCTCCTAGGATTGAGGTAGGTGGTTTGTGCCTTCCCGTAGAAATTTGATGGATATTTTTGTGCAATTTCCACCAATACCCTTGAACGGGGTATTGTGTGTTTCCTGTTTTTCCCTTGTTACTTACCTGCTTTGCTTGATTGTTTTAGTAGAGGTTATTGCTTGTGATTAGAGTATTTTGGTTGTGATCAGATTGCTTTGTCATGCTTGTTCTGCCTGTTTGGCGTTTTTCCAGTTGCCATACCTAGTTGTAGGATTGTGGACTGTTTGCCTTTTTTTGCTGTTGAGACTTAGTTGATAGACAAGTAGTTCTTGAGGTTTACTTGGATGATACACGCGCGCTGATCATGTTTAGTTATACTCAGGACTGTGAGAACCTAGAGTAGTAGACCAAATGGAGAATTGACGGAAGGGATTCTCCATAGTGTCTTTTAATCACGATGCAAGACCAAGGGGAGAATTGAAGAAAGGGCTTCTCCAGAGTGTCATTTAATTACGACGTGGTCTATAGGGGGAATTGACGTTGAGTGCTTCCCCAGAGAGCCTTTAGCACGATACGAGACTATAGGGGGAATTGACGGTGAGTGCTTCCCCAGAGAGTCTTCTTAATTACGTAGCTGAACTAGAGGGGTGAGACTGTGTGTGCCTCCCAGAGGGTTTCTAGTACATAGAGGTTGAACCATAGGGGTTAGAATGTGAGAGATACCCAGAGGGTTACCTATTTTCTTCTTGTTGCTGACTGCTTACTTGCGTGCTTTGCTTGTTTGAACTGTGGATTGTAGCTACTTGTGCTTTTCTGTTTACTACTTCTTGTTATATTACTGCCATGTATTCATTGACTGTTAGGCACAGATCTTTGGGTGATTTCCTACTAGGATTGTATCTCACACCCTGTTTGGGTCATAATTTTGGGCCCAAGCAGACTATGTTGCTGCAGGTATAGACAAGGGCAAGCGCCCTTCTACTTCAGGATCTTGATTGCACCAGGAGCTGGGGAGCATGGGACCGAGCTGTGGCTCGCGATGATGAGGAGATTATTTTGTTTTTCTTCTGCACTTGGTTTCAGTTGTATTTCAGCACGTTGTTGTGTTTGTTGTTTTCCTTAGAAAATTGTACCTGCTGCATAATTTTCATCATAGTTATATATCTACATTGCTTCCGTTGTTTGGTTTCTGTTGTTATGCATGTCGTTTACTACTTCCGCTGTTTATTGTTGTTTTCTTACCTTGTATACCTTACCGAATGAAGACATAGTTTCCCCACTGACTCACCAAGTCCCTCGCTGCTAGTCGGCAGCCTCTGGCGTTCGGGGAAATGCGCTTGAGGTCATGTGGCGAACCGGGTACGAGGCACCAGTGGAGGGGCTCCGGACTCGGGACGTTACAAAGTGGTATCAGAGGAGTTCTTTTATCTTGCCTTACTGTTTGGAGACCTTAGCCAGGGATAGGACGGATTCAGTACTTGGCATTAAGTTGTGCTCGGGAGTAGCTAACCCGTGTATAGGGAAAAGTCATACTACCTCGTTAATTACAGTTTTCTGGTTTTGAGATTTTATGGTTGGTATGTTTTCACCTAGAGTGATTTGTATGACTTGTGCGGTTAGTGTTTTGATATTTCGGTTCTATTTCTATCGCAACCCGATGAGATGAGGGTATGCCATCTCATGCATCATATAGGCACTTGTATAAATCACATGCAATGCATTCTTGCCATGCCATCTAGGGTGCATTAGCGATTGCATGCTGTTGTGATAGGCTCTGTGTAAATTATTCATGGTGTTGTGATAGATGCTTGATAGATTCTCTACTGTTATGTTAGAAAACTGTTTTTTTGTTCTTTGCTTAAAGTGAACGCCAAATCTTGGTTCTTGAGGTGTTATGGGCCCTCACCGATCGGAATTTGGAACTTTTCACCTTGTTTTTGTGTTCTGGAATTTTGTGCAGTTTCTGAGCTACTGCACAGAAAAACCCAGAATACACGGTGTGTACTTTTTAGATACATGTTGTGTAGTTTTTAGGTCGTGTCACTGACCATGTGAGAAAAACACGGTGTCGTAGGAGTAACTTCAGGAACACGCCGTGTACCATTGGTACACGCTGTGTGAGTTCAGAGCCGTGTACCTGGCCGTGTCACTAACAACACGGGCTGGGGAAGCTCGGGTAGAACACGCTGTGTCCGTAGAGAACACGCCGTGTAGTCCTGTCTAGGAACCCGACCATGTCACGAACAACATGGGTCGGCATGACCTTCTTTTCCGCACGTCGTGTCCGTAGGGAACACGCCGTGTAGTCCTGTCTAGGTACCCGACCATGTCACGAACAACACGGGCCGACGTGACCTTCTTTTACACATGCCGTGTTTGTTCGGAACACGCCGTGTAGTCTTTCCCAGGTACCCGGCCGTGTCACGAACAACACAGGATGATGTTGCCTTCGCCTATGCACGCCGTGCTTGTTTGGAGCACGCCGTGTAAGGTCCAGCCATGTAAGGTCCAGCCGTGTAGACGGCCGTGTACTCAACAGCACGGACCGCTGAAGCCTTGCCTAGTGCACGTCGTGTTTGTTTTGAACACGTCGTGTAGTCTTGGGTTGAGTCGGACCGTGTGGGTTAGCCGTGTAAGGAGACTCGGGCAGGGGAATAGTTTTCAAGTACATGCCGTGTGTGGGGGCCAACACGCCATGTAGTTTGAAGTGTACACGACTTGTAGGGAAGGGGTACACGCCCATGTCAGTGGCTTAAGTAGACACGCCGTGTAGTTTTTATACACGCCGTGTAGTCGTGTTTTGCAAAATTGTGTGTTTTTTCCCCTGTTCCCGTTTTGTACTCTTGTGTTCTCTGTCCTTGTTTTCCTAATCTAAGGTGTGCTTTTGATCTTTCAGAGTTATGCCTCCAAGACATCCTCCGGTCATACGTCTGTCGTCAGGCAGTGATCAGATGCCAAACAGGGCTGATCAAGGACTTCCTGTCGATCCCCCAACCGAGCCAGCCTTGGCACCGGTTGTTGTACCAGTCACGGGCGTTGATGCGCAGTTCAGGGAAGGTTTCATGAAGATGATGCAGGCCTTCCAGGGAGCACCACCTCCTGCCTCGTCTATGGAAGACTTGACGTGGGTTTTCCAGCAGCAGCATCCTCCCACGTTCTCGGGGGAGGGAGGACCTCAGGCTGCAGAGTCATGGCTGGAAGGCATGACGACTATCTTCGAGCATCTGGAGATGCCTCCAGAGAGACGAGTCAATCTTGCCACCTACATGCTCCGAGACTCCGCCAAGAGGTGGTGGGACGTGATCTCATAGGCGGGTCAGTAGCAGGCTATGACTTGGGAGGAGTTCCTGCACGTGTTCTATGACTACTTCTACCCGTAGACCTTGAGGGCCGATCGAGCCTGGGAGTTCGTGAGCTTAGAGTAGGGTACTCTATCTTTCGTGGATTATTCCTCTCGTTTCACTGAGCTGCATCATTTTACACCCCTTCGGGATGGGAGTGGGGTGTTCTTGGAGAGGAAGTTTGAAGATGGACTCAGGCGGGAGATTCGCTCACAGGTGAACATCTTCCAGCTGACTTCCATTACTTCTATCGTCAACCAGGCACTGATTGCGGAGCACAATCTGAGAGACTCTGGAGCTACGAGTCAGGGCGGTTCTGCTTCCAGAGCTATCTTCCCTTCAGATGATAGCAAGAAGCGTCATAGGGAGCCTACGCGCGGTGATGCGAGGAAGCGAGACACATCATCAGGCAGCCAGGTGACATGCTACCAGTGTGGCTAGACAGGGCACACGAGGCCGTAGTGCTAGAGAGACCCCGTGGAGTGCCGATCTTGCGGCAAGATGGGTCACCTTCAGCGTTTCTTCCAGGTTTTCTCACCAGCAGCAGGTGATCGGGGTTCTTCCATGACTCCTCGTTCAGGAGCAGCCCTACCAGTCTCTCACCAGTCAGGGAACTGGAGTTCTTCTGGCTGTTTGGGCCGAGGTGGAGGTCAAGGCCGTGGCAGTCAGCCACCAGTTCCTCAGCACCAGCAGGGAGGTTTAGCCCAGAGTGGTCAGCCAGGGGCATAGGGCCGCGGCACGGGCCAGTCTTTTTCCATGGAGTAGACTTATCATGAGCAGGATCCCGACCCTTCTACTGTTCGAGGTACGATTTTAGTAGCCTCAGTTTTATCTTCAGCCCTTTTCGATACTGGTGCTACGCATAGTTTTATCTTTGTTGCCGTTGTGGAGAGCCTTGGACTCTGTATCTTTTCTTCTGCCGACTCGTTGACACTAGACACACCTTTGGGAATGAGGACATCTAGTGTAAGCCAGTGTAGAGAGTGCCCTCTCGAGGTTGCAGGGTATCGCTTCTTATGGGATCTCTATGTCCTAGAGATGACAGACTATGATGTCATCCTTAGCATGGACTAGTTGATTCCCTTCCAGGAAGTCATTGAATTTTATCGCCGCAGAGTCAGTTTCATTTCACTAGAGGGTGAATCTTTCCATCATCGAGGCGAATGGGACGTCCGGGTGAGTCGGGCAGGACTCGAGCATCTTGGGCTAAGAGGAGCGATGGCCCATATTGCTAGTCTTTATCTGGATGATCAGGGGACTCTACAGTTGGACTTTCCTCCAGTGGTGGATCCCTTCAGGGACGTCTTTCCAGAAGACTTTTCAGGTTTTCCTCCGGAGCGTGAGGTAGACTTCTCTATTGAGATCGTTCCAGGAGCGGCACCGGTGTCCATTACTCCCTACAGGATGGCCACACCTGAGTTGCAGGAGCTCAAGAAGCAGTTGGAGGAGCTACAGGCTAAGGGTTTCATCTGACCCAGTACTTCTCCTTGGGGTTCGTCTGTCCTGTTTGCAAAGAAGGTAGACGGTACCCTTCGGCTTTGTGTGGATTATCGGAAGCTGAACCAGTTGACGGTCAAGAACCGATATCCATTGCTGCCGATTGATGACCTTTTCGATCAGCTTCGAGGAGCCCGGGTGTTCTCGAAGATCAACTTGAGGTCTGGTTATCATCAGTTGTGTGTTAGACCATCAGATATACCTCTGACAGCCTTCAGGAGCAGGTACGGTCTTTACGAGTATACAGTCATGCCTTTCGAACTCACGAACGCACCTGCAGCTTTCATGGCACTGATGAACTGAGTGTTCCATCCTTACTTGGATTCCTTCTTTGTTGTCTTTGTGGATGATATCTTGGTGTACTCTCACATTCGACACGACCATGCCACCCATCTTGAGATCGTTCTGAGTACACTGAGAGAGCATCAGCTTTATGCTAAACTCTCGAAGTTCCA
Organism: Viscum album; assembly: GCA_963277665.1. Lineage (NCBI taxonomy): Eukaryota > Viridiplantae > Streptophyta > Magnoliopsida > Santalales > Viscaceae > Viscum > Viscum album. The sequence goes on along the minus strand of OY728151.1, from coordinate 998,509,251 downwards.
TTTCTGGATGGATCAGATTCACTTCTTGGGTCACGTCATCTCAGAGGAAGGAGTATCTGTGGACCCAGAGAATGTGAGAGTTGTAGTTTTCTGGGAGCATCCGAAGAATGTTTTGGAGGTACAGAGCTTCCTAGGGCTGGCTGGATACTACAGACGCTTCATTCAGGACTTTTCTCATCTTGAATCACCCTTGACAGGTCTGACAAAGAAGGGGGTGAAGTTCTTATGGTCAGATTATTGTGAGTCAGCCTTTCAAGAGTTGAAAGGTAGGTTGACGTCAGAACCGATACTAGTCTTACCAAAGCCAGGAAATAACTACAATGTTTACTATGATGCTTCGGGTATCGGGCTGGGAGCTGTGCTTATGTAAGGAGAGGGAGTCATTGCATATGGGTCTCGGCAGTTGAGGCCACATGAGAAGAACTACCCTACGCACGATATGGAGTTGGCAACTGTTGTTCATGCCTTGCGCTGTTGGAGACACTATCTTCTGGGAGAGCACTTTGTGGTCTTCACTGACCACAAGAGTCTCAAGTATATCTTCACTCAGCGTGATCTGAATCTGAGACAGTGCAGGTGGGTTGAGTATCTTCAGTATTTTGACTTTGAGCTTGCCTATACGCTAGGAAAGGGCAATGCCGTGGAAGATGTGTTGAGCAGGAGAACTCAGATTCAGGCAGTTCAGGAGGCCAGTAGTGAGTGGCAGCTGATGACTCTGTTCTTTGAGATGCATCTGAAGGTGCACGACAGATGGGGACAGAACTTTATATCTTCTGTAGCTGTTACCTCCACGCTACTTGATCGGGTACGGGTGAGGCAGCTATCATACTCGGAAGGCTTAGGCCTGCGGGAGAGTGTTTCAGGAGGGGACCCTCTTCCTGGATGGACAGTGGGTGAGGATGAGATCTTGCGTTTCTAGGGACGCGTATGGGTGCCAACAGATATACGTGAGGAGATGATGCAGGATTTTCATTCCTCAGTTTGGGCAGTTCATCCTGGCGTCACCAAGATGTATCGGGATCTTCATCGCCAGTACTGGTGGCCAGGTATGAAGAAGGATGTTGCTGGTTTTTTCATTAGATGTTCTACTTGTCATCAGGTGAAAGCATAACATCAGCGACCAGCAGGACTTTTACAACACTTATCCATTCCGGAGTGGAAGTGGAATGATGTTGCGATGGACTTTGTGACCGGGTTGCCGAGATCACCTCGAGGGAATGATTCTGTTTGGGTTGTCGTCGACAGACTTACGAAGATTTCTCACTTCTTGCCGATCAAGGAGACCTTCAGTGTCGATGATCTGGGACGACTTTACATCAGAGAGATTGTGCATTTTCATGGAGTTCCGTAATCTATTGTTTCGGACAGAGATGCGCACTTTACCTCTCGGTTCTGGAAGGTACTTCAGAAGGCCTTGGGTACACAGGTACTTTTGAGTACAGCTTACCATCCCCAGACTGATGGCCAGTCCGAGTGCACGATCCAGGTGCTTGAGGATATGCTCTGAGCTTGCATTCTAGACCTTGGCGATTCTTGGGAGAAGCATATTCCTCTGGTGGAGTTTGCCTACAACAACAGTTTCCAGGCGACCATTCAGATGACACCATACGAGGCTTTGTACGGTAGGCCATGCCGATCACCCTTAAACAGGTTGGAGGTAGGAGAGGCAGCTTTTCTGGGACCTCGTCTTGTACAGGAGACTTCAGAGCAGATAGAGCTGATTCAGAAGAGGATGGCTACAGCACAGTCTCGACAGAAGTCTTATGCTGATCAGCGGAGACGACCTTTGGAGTTCGAGGTCGGTGATAAGGTTTTCCTACGTGTCGCACCTAGGTTGGGACATAAAAGGATTCAGAGACAGGATATGCTTTCACCATGGTACATCAGGCCGTTTGAGGTTTTGGAGAGAGTGGGGTCAGTCGCCTATCGGTTGCGGCTACCTCAGAGGTATCGGGCAATGCACAATGTCTTCCACGTCTCTCAGCTCCGACATTACTTTTCAGACCCGTCTCATGTCTTTCAGCCTGAGGAAGTCGGTCTTGAAGAAGATGCGTCATTCGAGGAGTATCCTATCCGGATTGTCAATCGTAGTACAAAGGTTCTCCGCGGGCGGTCTGTTCCTCTGGTACGAGTGCTATGGCAGCACGGACGAGTACAGGACGAGACCTGGGAGAGGGAGGCCAATGTACAATCGCAGTGGCTAGAGATGTTTGGGGATTCTTCTTCTCCACCTCGTTAGGGAAATTCAGGGACGAATTTATTTAAGGGGGGAAGTTTGTAAGAACCTGGATCTTCGTTCAGGTATGTTTTTCCTTTTTTCTGGAGCTTTCAAGAAAAATGGTTTTTCTGGAAATTTTCAAAGTACACGCCGTGTACTTTCTGAGTACACGCTGTGTACTATGATCCGGCTCGAAGCCGTGTGCTGGTCGTGCCCGGGCCACACACACGGTGTGTTGGGGTGACGTGGAGGTCGTTTTTGGCAGAGTACGGAAAGGACCCAGTACACGCCGTGTACTATAAAAGTACACGCTGTGTACTTTCTTTTTTTTTCATTAAACGGACCGGGGTCACGCCTAACCCCCAAAATCGTCTTCTTCTTCATTTTTTGTCTATCCCAAAGCGACCGTATGACCAGATCTTTGACGGAGTCCTGCCTCGCCGTCCGTTCTCTGATTCGAGCAGGGTCGATTGCGTTGGAATCGCAGAAGTGATTTATTCCTTCTGCTTGAGCCTTGTTTCTTTATTCCTCCTTATTTTCAAGTTATCAAGGGATAAACGTTTTGTTCTTTTTCTCAGATCTACATCGTTATGAGGGGAATCTGTCATCGAGGTTCACGTATATCGATCTCCTAGGATCGAGGTAGGTGGTTTGTGCCTTCCTGTAGAAAGTTGATGGATATTTTTGTGCAATTTCCACCAATACCCTTGAACAGGGTATTGTGTGTTTCCTGTTTTTCCCTTGTTACGTGCCTGCTTTGCTTGATTGTTTTAGTAGAGGTTATTGCTTGTGATTAGAGTATTTTGGTTGTGCTCATATTGCTTTTCCATTCTTGTTCTGCCTGTTTGGTGTTTTTCCAGTTGCCATACTTAGTTGTAGGATTGTGGACTATTTGCCTTGTTTTGCTATTGAGCCTTAGTTGATAGCCAAGTAGTTCTTGAGGTTTACTTGGATGATACACGCGGGCTGAGCATGTTTAGTTATACTCAGGACTGTGAGAACCTAGATTAGTAGACTAAAGGGATAATTGACGGAAGAGCTTCTCCAGAGTGTCTTTTAATCACGATGCGAGACCAAGGGGAGAATTGACGAAAGGGCTTATCCAGAGTGTCTTTTAATTATGATGTGGGATATAGGGGGAACTGACATTGAGTGCTTCCCCAGAGATCCTTTAGCACGCTATGAGACTATAGGGGGAATTGACGGTGAGTGCTTCCCTAGAGAGTCTGCTTAATTACGTAGCTGAACCAGAGGGGTGAGACTGTGTGTGCCTCCAAGAGGGTTTCTAGTACTTAGAGGTTGAACCATAGGGATTAGACTGTGAGAGCTACCCAGAGGGTTACCTGTTTTCTTCTTGTTGCTGACTGCTTACTTGTGTGCTTTTCTTGTTAGAACTGTGGATTGTAGCTGCTTGTGTTTTTCTGTTTACTCCTTTTTATTATATTACTGCCATGTATTCATTGACTGTTAGGCACAGATCTTTGGGTGATTTCCAACTGGGATTGTATCTCACACCCTGTTTGGGCCATGCTTTTGGGCCCAAGCAGACTATGTTGTTGTAGGTATAGACAAGGACAAGCGCCCTTCTACTTCGGGATCTTGATTGCACCAGGAGATGGGGAGCATGGAACCGAGCCATGGCTCGCGATGTTGAGGAGATTATTTTGTTTTTCTTTTGCACTTGGTTTCAGTTGTATTTCAGCACGTTGTTGTGTTTGCTGTTTTCCTTAGAAACTTGTACCTGGTGCATCATTTTCATCATAGTTATATATCTACATTGCTTCCGTTGTTTGGTTTCTGTTGTTATGCACATCGTTTACTGCTTCTGATGTTTATTGTTGTTTTCTTACCTTGTATACCTTACCGAATTAGGGCATAGTTTCCCCAACGACTCACCAAGGCCCTCGCTGCTAGTCGGCAGCCTCTGGCGTTCGGGGAAACGCGCTTGAGGTCATGTGGTGAACCGGGTACGGGGAACCAGTGGAGGGGCTCCGGACTTGGGACGTTACAAATGAAGTGGTATTTATAGAGTGAATTTAACACCCCAAGCTTCCACTATACACTTCTCTTTCAATAATGCAGTAGCTTGCATTGTACGCAAGTTCAAGATTCTAACACACTGCGACCAATCAAAGTAGTCGTTATGAATAGTAATACCCAATTTTTGAAATTTTATAAATTTTATTATTCAAATTGGACATCATTTTTGAATTTGAGATATCAAATATAGCATAGGGTGAATTTTTGGTATTTTTCTGATAATGTTCATTTTTAATGAATAGTGAAAAATGTTGTTTTTTTATTCAAAACTGCATTTTCATCAAATTTATTTATATAGTTAGATTGTCATTTTAATTGGTTTTAAAGTATAATTGAATTATTTTTTTATCACTTAATACAATTTTGTTCATTGGAAGTAATTTCAATTTTCAATTGGATGTAAAAACAAGTCAATCTTTTGATAGATTTTACTTCTTAAAAACTCATCTTCGGTTTTGACAATGGGAATTATTTTTAAATTAATTACTACAATTTCTATGTTTGGAATTTGGTAAAATAGATTCCATATTTGGAATCAGAAGGTCCAAATTATGTAATTAAGACTCTTTTGTTTTTGGACATTATGAATAGTAACGACAACAATTATCTTTAATTATCATGATTAATTAGTAATCGGGTAGTTAAGGGTAATGAAATAATATCATAAAAATAAAAAATGACCCCAAAATGTGTCCTAATGCTATTGGTGGTGTCATTCCAACCATGGGATGCCTTTTTCCAACTTAGGGACCCCATGGAATCACTTTTGCGTGATAGTGACATTTTATCATTTTATTTTTTAAAGAAAGGAAAATATAACAAAAGTATGTAACACCTAAGTAAAAAAAAATTAATTTTGTCTACATAAATGATCTCTTAGACTATAAATAGTCATTGTAAATCTAAAAAAATTTCCTACATCATGGTATTTTTTTATATAATTTTTAGACATTAAATAAACAAATTTATTTATGACACCATGATGATGTAGTGATTACCTCATTAATGAACGATTTGAATAAAATGAAAAGATAAGGTAAATTATAAGACTTAAACTTGTCTAAAGCCTATTGTATGGGTAGATTTAGAACCCTTATCACCTTATCCTTGAAATATATCATTGTGGGACCTTTAAAATATGAAAATCATTTCATAATAAAGTAACATTTCAATCTTTCCAAAAGAGCCCCTCCTCTCCTCTTATAAAAGGTCCCCACCACTACCACATTATTCACACCTTCAAAGCCATTTGGCTCAGAAAAACTCTGCCCAAATACTCTCTCAACTTCCCTCTCTTACTCTTAGAAGTCTCACTTTGGGAATAATTCTTTCCAAGTAAGCCTTTGGCTCAAATCAAAAAGAGTTTCCCGATTTTAAGGTAATGTCTTTTCTTATGTTCTTTTGTTTTATTTTTCTTCTCCAACTACTTAAACCCTTTTTATTCCATTATTTTGTAACAAAAACAGTATATTAAATATACTAGGATTTTTTTATGAGAATGATTTTATTTACACTTACACACACCTCCGTATAATGGTTAAAGAACATACTGTTTCTGTGGGTGGCGAATTACTGCCTCACGAAACGATGATTGTTCAATATTCTTTTAACATATTTCATGGTGGCCATTAAGATGTAATTATATTTATATATTATATATATTATATTAATGTTTTCCTTATTCTTCTGTATTTTTCATTTATGGCATACCTTTATGGTTACCATTATGGGTAAACACGATAATTTCATTTTAGGAAGTGCGGACTACCGCCCCCTCAAAGTGATTTGAATCGTTAATGCCATATGTGGGACGTATAAAGGAAGGCGTTAAATGATATTATATTATATTGGAATTATAATATACCTTTATATCATCATGATTTCATTCCATTAAATATGAAATAGAAATTAAAGTAGTGTTCATACGTACGTACGGCTTACCATCTCCATGAACGGTGCATTTCATTTCTTACCTCTAAATGTTATGTAATATTATAAATGCATGTATATAATGGATATATATGATATATATGATATCAAGATCATTAATATAATTCTATATATAATGGATATTTTACCACATGAACAACTTGTAATTATAATAATTTTATTGTTGACTCAAGTACCAAAGAGCGACAAAACAACCGTTATTAACTTAAATGACTAAATAATTTTTATAACATGGTAATAAGTGATATAAAAGAAATAATGAAATTGAAAAAGGTTCTTAAGAAAATATAAATTAACTATAGTTTATTATTCAGGAGATTAAATAATGATAGAGTCAAGTCGGACACAAGGTAAGGGACTTCGACTCAATCTTTTTTCATTGAGACAAATTTTATGTTATACACAACTTTCTTTTATGCAGTGTATAAACCCATTTGAATTTTACTTTTATTCAAAAGGCATATTTTTATACGAAGCGTTTTTACTAAACAACAAAAGGAATGTTTTGTCTTACGTACGTGGCAACAATGACTTCTTCGCCACCGTGACCGTTATTTGAGTTTCGGCTTCCTCTACAAGCCATAACTTTTTTTTAAATGAAAAATAAATACCATGTTTTACTTTTATTTTATTTTGGTATTGAAAATGGTTTTATTATATCAATGTGTTGTATTGATATCTTGTTATTGAAATGTGAAAATGTTATGTTTACTTTATGCATGTTTTATATGATATGATTATGTTATGGTTTATGATATGTTTAAACTTTTTCATATAAGGAAGTCATTGGACTTATTAAGTGATGGGTGGAGCCTGATATAGCTCCTGGATGCATCCGTAGGTCTCATGAGACAAAATAGTGTCTTGGCATGAGGCCTTGACAAAATCTTATTTGTAGTCTTGGCATGAGGCCTTGGCTACATGGTTATGATAGTTTTTCATTATGCATTCCATCATTATGAAAGTGGTTATTGATATTTCATGTGATTATTCGACTAGTAGAATATCCATGTGAATAAGTAAATGGAATTATTTCATTTTATTTTTTCCATGTTATGCTGAAGTTCAAGTTTAAAAGGCTTTTGTTTTAGTTATACATTGCCTTAAATGTTTATGTTTATTTATGAAAGTTTCCGCTATATTGTTATCCTTGCTGAGCATCTGAGCTCACCCCTTTCTATGTTTTATTTTTCCCAGGATGGGAAGAAATATTTTATGACTGACCTGAAGGGATAGTATGAAGGGGATATGAGTGTGGACTATGGAGACTATGTTATTGTAGTTTTTCACTTTATGATGTAATGTAACATTTATGAATGTATCTAGTGTTTCCAAGGCTACTAAACTAATCGGTCTTTAGAGACTTGATCTTTTGTGATCATGCCAATGTTACTTAATAATACACCGACTCTGGGTAACTGGGTTCAGGGCATTATAGTTGGTATCAGAGGCAGTTTAGTACTAACCTTGGAAGCTAGATTTAGATAAACTCTGATTAGAGCACATAGCCCTAAAATAGACTTTGAGGATTATTATATAAGAACATACTAGAATTTTGGTAAAGTATATATTTTGTGTATTTTCCGAGAAATACATCCCTATCTGGATATGAGAAGGTAGAGGCGGCTCTGGCACAGATGTACCTAGGGGTAAAACCCGAAAACACCTCTTTGAGCTAGACTCGAACAAGAACTGGTGCACGACAACGGGCCTTGCTACACTCTTGGTTACGACACTCCCGGGTGATATGATTAGAATAATTCACGATTTATTTACATACCATTATAAAGGGTTTATGAGTATATACTTCCTCAAAGAAAACATTTTTATGATTATGGATTATATCCATAAACTGATCAATTTATGTTAGGTGTTTTGCAAGTTTGTTATTATGTATTTTGATTCATAAACTAATCTAGTTTATGACATTGTTTAGAAATGATGCCTAGTGGAAGGAATGAAAACCGTATCAATGCACGCACTCCATGTAGGGATTTCCTTCCTTATCAAGATAATTATAGTAAAGCTGGTGATACAACTGGTGCTGATCAGCTCCTCACCATACTGGGACAACTCACTCAGGTTATGAATAATAACCTTACTCGTATGGAGCACCCTGATCCGCAACGTGGAGGATCAATGTTAGACCGCTTCATGAGGCAAAAACCACAAACATTTAATGGGGGTACAAATCCATTAGTAGCTGAGCAATGGATAAATTCCATAGAGAAAATATTTCAGGCTTTAGGGAGTAGTGAAAGAGAAAAGTTGTCATGGCAGTTTACCGCCTCATTGGAGACTCTGATCAATGGTGGTCATTGATTCAAAATAAAAAGGAAGACGAATAAGTATCAAGTATGGAATGGAAAGAGTTTAAAGAGATTTTATTAGAAAAATACTTTCCTCATGACCATCGAGCGGATATGGAAAGACAGTTTTTGAGTTTGAGGCAAAAGGAGGACGAGAGTGTTGCAAAGTATGAGTCTAACTTTACAAGGTTAGTGAGGCATGTTGCAGATTATATACATAACCCAAGAAGTAATATTGATCATTTATTTGATGGGTTAAAACCATTTCTCCATTGAGATTTAGTATCACAATCTTTCTCATCGTATGAAGATATTGTCTCGTGTGCTATCAAGATAGAAAATGAATTCTCTAAGTCTTATGAAAACAAAGTAAAGAAAGATAAGAAGAGAACGGTGGAGAAAGAGACAGATAAAGGGAAAAAGGGAAAGAAGGATTTTCCATTATGTGATAATTGTGGTAATAAAAACCCAGGTACTTTCCTAAAAGGAATGGAAGTTTGTTACAAATGTGGAGAAAAAGGTCACCAGACTCGTGATTGTAAGGTAAATAAAGAGGTTGTAAATGTTGAATGCTACAATTCTAGAGAAATGGGGAATTATGAAAATGAATTCCCTAAGCTCCAAGGAAACTTACCTCAGAAAAGGACAAGGGAGCAAGGCCAAGCTTATGTTGTTACTACAGACGAAGTTGAATAATTATTGTATTTGTGTTTTTGGACTCAAGAACTATATTATGGTTATAAGAATAATGTGATATATATAAGGATTGTACTGAAGTACTTATTGTTTTCATTAAGGTTTTAATATGATGAAGGTAATCATATTTTTAGTATGTGACAATAATAGAAACTTTACTTTGTTTGGGCAATCTGATGTTACAATGAATTTTGGAATTTTGAGAACTTTTAGAGAAAGTCTGGATAGAGGTATTTTGGATAACTATAAAGGTTGGAATTGATTAATTTGAACTTTGGATAGTATTGTTTAAGGTTAAAAAATTTCTGAAGATTATTTTTGGAATATTATAATACTATAGTTTTAGGAAAAGGATAACCTACAGGTCGGGGGATAACCCGTCGTGTCGGAAAAAGCTATAGGAATCGAACCCACAACCATAGTGCGGCAGGCCTTGATTACCTACCACTATCCTACAGGAAGTACCTGGTTATTAAAAAGTAGTTTTCCTAATCTAAATGGTATGTGTTAATATTTGTAACCTTGTACGATTAGAATAAATAGAATATTTTTGAGTTCTATTACCTTTTGGAGTGAAAGATTGGTTTGTGGTAAAAATTTATTAAAGAATGAAAGTCTACATGACAAGTAAGTATATTTTCTTACGTTCTTAGTAAATATCCTAAATAAATTCCTCAACTTTATGAAAGGTAACTTAAAACAAAAACTTTGTCGGTTAACTTTTCCTACTGGAGAGTCAATGACCGTTTAACCAATCACAAGTTTGTGATTATCTTGTAGTTAACTTTCTTTTAATACTATTTTCTACAACTCTCCATCAGACCTTGATGGTTTGTTTCTCCTCCATATCCATGTTTTCATAGAATCCTATTATGGTCTTTCTCGGGTGACCTTTGTACTTCTCTTTCTTTCTTTTAAAGTTATATTTTTATTAACCCTATTTCCGATATGGGTTTTCCACAAGGTATTTTCTATTTTCAACCTTTTATTTTTGAAGAGAAATTTCAAATTGTGAGGATGCAATTTATTTAAGGAGGGGATATTGTAACACCCCAAGCTTCCATGATACGCTTCTCTTTCAATAATGCAGTAGCTTGCATTGTACGCAAGTTCAAGATTCTAAGACACCGCGACCAATCAAAGTAGCCGTTATGAATAGTAATACCCACTTTTTGAAATTTTATAAATTTTATTATTCAAATTGGACATCATTTTTGAATTTGGGATATCAAATATAGCATAGGGAGAATTTTTGGTATTTTTTGGATAATGTTCATTTTTAATGAATAGTGAAAAATGTTGTTTTTTAATTCAAAACTACATTTTCATACAATTTATTTATATAGTTAGATTGTAATTTTAATTGGTTTTAAATTATAATTGAATTTTGTTTTTATCAATTAATACAATTTTGTTCATTGGAAGTAATTTCACTTTTCAATTGGATATAAAAACAAGTCAATCTTTTGATAGATTTTACTTCTTAAAAACTCGTCTTTGGTTTTGACAACGAGAATTATTTTTAAATTAATTACTCCAATTTCTATGTTAATAATTTGGTAAAATAGATTCCATATTTGGAATCATAAGGTTTAAATTATGTAATTAAGACTCTTGTTTTTTGACATTATGAATAGTAACAACGACAATTATCTTTAATTATCATGATTAATTAGTAATCGGGTAGTTAAGGGTAATGAAATAATATCATAAAAATAAAAAATGACCCTAAAATGTGTCTTAATGATATTGGTGGTGTCTTTTCCGACCATGGTATGACTTTTTCCAACTTAGGGACACCATGGAATCACTTTTGTGTGATAGTGACATTTTATCATTTTATTTTTTAAAGAAAGGAAAATATAACAAAAGTATGTAACACCTAAGTAAAATAATTTTAATTTTGTCTAAATAAATGATATCTTAGACTATAAATAGTCATTGGAAATCTAGAAATATTTCCCACATCATGGTATTTTGTTTTATAAATTTTATACATTAAATAAATAAATTTATTTATGACACCATGATGATGCAGTGATTACCTCATCAATGAACGATTTAAATAAAATGAAAAGATAAGGTAAAATATAAGACTTACAATTGACTAAAGCCTATTTTATGGGTATATTTTGAACCCTTATCACCTTATCCTCGAAATATATCATTGTGGGACCTTAAAAATCCGAAAATCATTTCATAATAAAGTAACATTTCAATCTTTCCAAAAGAGCACCTCCTCTCCTCTTATAAAAGACCCCCACCTCTACCACCTTATTAACACCTTAAAAGCCATTTGGATCAGCCAAAATCTTCCCAAATACTCTCTCAAATTACCTCTCTTACTCCTAGAAGCCTCACTTTGGGAATAAGTCTTCCCAAGGAATCCTTTGGCTCAAATAAAAAAGAGTTACCCGATTTCAAGGTAATGTCTTCTCTTATGTTCTTTTGTTTTATTTTTCTTCTCCAACTCCTTAAACCATTTTTATTCCATTATTTTGTAACAAAAACTATATATTAAATATACTAGGATGTTTTTATGAGAATTATTTTATTTACACTTACACACACCTCCGTCTAATGGTTAAAGAACATACTGTTTCTGTGGGTGGTGAATTACTGCCTCATGAATCGATGATTGTTAAATCTTCTTTTAACACCTTTCATGGTGGCCATTAAGATGTAACTATATTTATATATGATATATATTATATTTATGTTTTCCTTATGCTTCTGTATTTTTCATTTATGACATACCTTTATGGTTTCCATTATGGGTAAACACGATAATTTCATTTTAGGAAGTGTGGACTACCGCCCCATCAAAGTGATTTGAATCGTTAATGCCATATGTGAGACATATAAATGAAGAAGTTAAATGATATTATATTATATTTGATTTATAATATACCTTTATATCATCATGATTTCATTCCATTAAATAGGAAATAGAAATGAAAGTAGCGTTCATGCATACGTACAGCTTACCGTCTCCATGAACGATGCATTTCATTTATTACCTCTAAATGTTATGTAATATTATAAATGCATGTATATACTGGATATATATGATATCAATATCATTAATATAATTCTAGAGATAATGGATATTTTACCACATGAACAACTTGTTATTATAAGAAGTTTATTGTTGACTCAAGTACCAAAGATTGACAAAACGACCGTTATTAACTTAAATGACTACATAATTTTCATAACATGGTAATAAGTGATATAAAAGGAACAATGAACCTGAAAAATGTTCTTAAGAAAATATAAATTAACTATAGTTTATTATTCAGGAGATTAAAGAATGATCGAGTCAAGTCAGACACGAGGTAAGGGACTTCGTCTCAATCTCCTTTCATTGAGGCATATTTTATTTTATACACAACATTCTTTTATGCAGTGTATAAACCCGTTTGACTTTTACTTTTATTCAAAAGGAATATTTTTATATGAAGTGTTTTTACTAAATGAAAAAAGGAATGTTTTTTCTTACGTACGCTGCGACAACGACTTCTCCGCTGCCGTGACCATTAATTGAGTTTTGGCTTCCTCTACAAGCCATAACTTTTTTTAAATGAAAAATAAATACCATGTTTTACTTTTCTTTTATTTTGGTATTGAAAATGGTTTTATTATATCAATGTTTTGTATTTATATCTTGTGATTGAAATGTGGAAATGTTATGTTTCCTTTATGCATGTTTTATGTGATATGATTATGTTATGGTTTATGATATGTTTAAACCTTTTCATATAAGGAATGCATTGGACTTAGTAAGTGACGGGTAGAGCCCACTATAGCTCCTTGATGCATCTGTAGGTCTCATGAGACAAATTAATGTCTTGGCACGAGGCCTTGACAAGATCTTATTTGTAGTCTTGGCACGAGGCCTTGGCTACGTGGTTATGATAGTCTGTCATTATGCATTCCATCATTATGAAAGTCGTTATTGATATTGCATTTGATTATTATACTAGTAGAATATCCACGTGAATAAGTAAATGACATTATTTCATTTTATTTTTTCCATATTATGCTGAAGTTCAAGTTTAAAAGGCTTTTGTTTTAGTTATACATTGCCTTAAATGTTTATGTTTATTTATGAAAGTTTCCGCTATATTGTTATCCTTACTGAGCATCTGAGCTCACCCCTTTCTATGTTTTATTTTTCCTAGGATGTGATGAAATATTTTATGACTGACATGCAGGGATAGTCTGAAGGGGATATGAGTCTGGACTATGGAGACTATGTTATTGTAGTTTTTTACTTTATAATGTAATGTAACATTTATGAATGTATCTAATGTTTCAAAGGCTACTAAAATAATCAGTATTTCGAGACTTGATCTTTTGTGATCATGCCAATGTTACGTAATAATGCACCAACTCTGGGTAACTGGGGTCGGGGTGTTATAGTGCAAACTGAAATGTTACCATTAGGATTAAACTATTATATAACCATTGATAAATATTTCTGTTGGAAACTAATCACTTGGTTGATTATTTTACCATTATAATTAGTATTTTTAATTAGTTATGATAATAGATAATTGATATATAAATAATAATCTATGGCCTCAACTTGTAGAGTCATGTTGTTTCAAGCCCATTTTTTCAAATTGAGGGAGAGGTAGTTTCACTGGGGGTATGCCCTTAACCAAGAAAAATCTGATAATTGAAAAGTGAATCTTGAATGAAATTTTATATGGTAGAAGTTCAAGACAATAAAGATTACAACTAAGATGGTGTTAGTTAAGCCACCCCATGAAACTACCACCATCACACACCTTATCTTTTGGGTGTATGTATGTATAATAAGGGGTTACATGTCTATGAATTAGTAACTTAAAGTTTAATTTACATTAAATAAATTAATTTCTAAATCCATTAATTAATTTTAAAAATAGTTTTTCTAAATAAAATATATTTTTAATTGAGATGAATTTGAAAAATTTATTTCAGGACCAAAATTAAATATAATTTTATTTTATAAAAATATATATAAATTTTTCTAATAAACCAAGATTTTCTAAATAATGTTCCAATATTTATAATGTTATCTTGATACACTAAATTTTATTTTTGAAATCGAAACATCAAAATTAGGTTAGGGAGAATTTATGATAATTTTATAAATTACTTTATCTGTACCTGACTAGTAAAAATAGAGTTTTATGTTTTCAATATGTTTTATAAGATCATATTTCTATCAGAATGATTTAATAAGTAATTAACCCAATTCCAAGACAAAAAATACTCTATTTTATTAATATTAGGTATTTTAATATATTTAACTCAATTTCTAAACCTATAAGTGGATTTCCAAACTTTAACATGGAAAATATGATATTAAAAGCATTACTTTGTGAAAATTTTACTTTTCCATGCCAAAAGAAGTATTTAAAAAATATGTTTAGCTTTTTTTGGATTAATATATCAAAACTTTTGATTCAAGTTTCCAAAACCATGAGAAAAAATGATGGGTAAGTCAATGGATTTTCATTTTCCACAACAATGTTCTCCTAAAACTATATTTGGGATTTATTAAACAATTCATCCACTTTTTCTATAAATACCCCCCCATTTCACCATTCCCCATAAGTAAAAATAAATAATCAATAAATTTATGGTGATATTTCCTCCCAATCAGTCCCCTCAAGGTTTCATTAATCCCCCAAGGTTCCATCATTAAGTTTTAGGAACAACTCTTTATTGTAAGGGAAATCTTCACTTCTCTTTCCCTTTCAAATTTCTTATTTTTGGAATGTATTATATTTTTTCAAACAATTTTTTTCCACTTTAAATTATAATATTACTATAATAATATTTTTTTATCAATGGGATACCCTTTCCCCCTCTCATTTTACCCTTTTCTAAAACCACTTTTGGTACCCATTATACTGCCGAATTTATTTATCGAATTTCTCTCTATTACATTAGAAATTATCTTTTCCTATTTAATTGAATAGATGAAACTATTTTATCTAAAATGGGTATTAAAATAGATTTAAACATGGATAATTTATTCATGGATTTACATACATGAAACCCTCATTCCCTATCCATGGGTTAAAATGACATAATATTCATGTCTTTATACACTTTTGTAATCCATCATATTGATAAGAAACCCAATATTTATTTTCCATGGGTTACTAATGAAATGATTTATTATGATTTATTTGGACGAAATTAATTAACAAATATAAAGGTTGAACCCTGATAGTTTATAAATTCATTGGGCAAGGAATATAACCTTTAAATATGACATGTTCTAAGATACCTTGGTGAATAACCTTGGTAATTTTCATTTATAACACCTTGGTGATAAAAATTGATGATATTCTTATAAACATTTCATTTAATTATTGCATAAAAAATTCCATGTTATTATTAATTTTATTATTTTTATGATATTACTCTAGTTTATTCCTTATTTTCATATGATTCATGATCACATGATTTTTGTCTCCCATGCTTATTCACTTATATGAATTCACACTCACCACTTTCCTTTGATGTATTTCAACTAGATATGAGATTCATTAAAAGTAACTTAGGATGAACCCATTAATATATAGTTAATGTTTATTTATAATAGTGTTTTATTTTGTTCATGTATTATGTACCTTATTCCCAAGAAACTAAACATTAAAAGATCCTCGGTTTTGTCCCATGTACTGAAAAGTTAGGCAATAAAAAGGATGGATTCCATAATAAGAATAACATGAATAATAATGAAACCAATTTTATATAAAAAATATATATTTAATATATAATATAATTAATATATAAATATAATTTTGAACTTAGAAATATATAATTAACATTTATAAAATATAACTAATGTTTTTATATAAATGAAAAATCTTTTTTTTATTTTCTATTAATGATGTTTTTAAATGGATGATTTCGGTTTTGGTTCTTGTTTTATGACAATAAGTATCATTTTATTAAACATAATTCAATTACTTCCTCTAGTATCTATATTTTACAATATGTTTCTTTAAAAAAATACGCTTAAAAACATTTTTCTAAAAATGGTTTTTATTGTGTTTTACACCCTTATTTAAAAATTAATCCCAACAACATATAAAAAATGAAAAGTCTTAAATATATTTCATATTTTTAATAACAATAATTATAAATAGGAAATAGCTTTAATTAAATATTTGGACATAATGAAAAATAAAAATTGTAAAAATTTGTCACCATTATAACAATAAAAATGGGATTATAAGGTGGGCTTAATCCAAGAGATAAGAATCACAATTCCTCATCAACATGCCAATAAATAATTTTATTATTTTATTTTTACATCAAAATTTTATTATTATAATATATGATAGTTTGGATCCTATTACATAAGAAAATTACTTTATACTATCAAAAAATTTTATGTAATTCTATATATGTCCCTTCCCTCACTTATAAAAGAGTACCATTTATACTATCTTATTCACATATTGTGAGCAACATATATTGACCAATACCTAACCAAGTATCTTCCCAAAAATATTCCTAATGAAAAATATGTTTTTGTCCTATAAAAATCCAACAAAGATTGATTAATTTTTAAGCCAAAGGTTGTATTACTGAGAAGAGGTATAACTTTTAACAGAGTTCTTTCATTTTATTTTATATATTACCACCATAAAATCTTATATTATCAAGATAATATTATAAAATAATTATATTACATATAGATAAATGATATTATTCTAGTGTAATAGTTCATACTCAACTCCTTTTCAATGTATAGAAAATTAAAACACCACTTGTGCGTACGTATGACCTACTGTCTCCACATAGCGACATAATTTGTTTTTAACCCCCATATTACATGAATGATTATAAATATAAAAATAATGAAAATATATGATATAAATTACATTATTATGATTCTATAAATATAATATATCACTTACATTCTTATCCTTTCACTCATTAGAAAATGATAACGTCCATCGTGCGTACATGTGGACCACCACCTCCACCATGCCATGTCATTCATTTTCCATCTACTCATTTCATGGATAATTATAAATACTTATATATTGAATATATATAATAGTTATATTATTATTAAAATTATGTATATGAATTAGCAAGGTGATAGTTTCAAGGCCTAAAACTACCAAACTGAAATATACATGAAAAATGAAACAGTAAACACTCATAAATGACTATATTAATAATGAATTATTAATAAATGTTTGTTTAAATGTTATAATTGGTTCATATATGACAATAAAATTATTAATATGATTATTTTATATAAATTTAATAATTTTAAATTGATTATACATGATTCTTAAAGAAGGTAAAATCAAGTCATACATGTGGTAAGGGTTTATTTCACAATTTCATCCTTATTCTGGATTTCATATATTACATTTATATTGGGGGATTATATTATAATTATACATTAAAATCCATAAATTTTCTTATCGTATAGTTATTTCTTATGTTATAATGTATTATTTCAATTTTTTACATTCTTTTTTACTCAAACTGACCAAATGAATGTTTTGAGGGAAATCTGACATTATTTTTCGATTCTACGAAGAGAATTTTCTTACATATCAATATTTTCATTAAAATTATTGGAATATTATTTTTAATATATTATACTTAATAATTAATTTTATTTTTACCATTTTAGTTTCACTTTATATGTATTTTTAAAAGTAACATTCTTGTAATTTTCTAAATAGGGATATTTTGCCGAAGTTGTGAACAAAATAATTGTTTTAAGTCTTACCGCATGAATGAATATTCATGCCATCATGAATAATATATTATTTGATGCATACATTACATGTCCTAATAAATTTTTTCTAGAATTTTTCCCTTAAATGTGTTATATTTTTTAGATTTTCATATAGGTGATTTCAAAATTAAAATGGTATTTTCCTTGAGAAAGCATACTTTGATCTTATAAAATTATTTTCATCTAAGTAAAAAATATTTAATGAATATTTTGATTTAATAAGGATATATTATAATAATATCATCCATAATATTTATATGGATGGATTATGTTCATTGGTATTGAGTAAATTATTAACATTGTATATGCCAATTCTTCTGGTATGTATAGTTACTAATTATATAAGAATTTTGACTAAGTTGTATTCATTATTCATATGATAACTGTATAAGAAATATTTAGTAATGAGTAGGGATGTAAATTATAGAGCCTCTAGATTCATCAGTATGTCATATAAGATAAAACATATTGGGTATTTTTCAAAGGCCTTACCCATTTTTGAAAAATGTCTTGATATGTTGCCAGAATGATAATTTTTAGATATATGGACTTATGAATTCCATTATTATTAAATCAGTTATTGATATCCATGTTATTATTTAAATAGTTATATTATCCATGTATAAGTTTCATTATCATGTTATTATTTATATAAAAATAAATTATCATTATTTTTTCATACCATACTGTGAATTTCATATTTTGTGATTTATTCCATTGTACCCATTCCCCTACTAGGAATCTAAGATCACCATATTCATTGATTTACTTTCCCTAGTGTTCTATGATGTGTACTATTATTTATATGAAAGTATTATCTATAGGGAAAAACAATTCCCTCAATGTAAATATTATGTATTATTTTATGTTTTTAAATGTAATTTAACATTAAATAATGTATCTAGTTCTCAAAGGATACTAAAATATTCAATCCCAATATATGATATCTCTTATATCAATTAATAATGTAATAATGTAACCACCAGATATATGCTACCATGGTCAATATTGTGACATTTGGTGTTATTTTAAATTTTGAATTACCCTTGGGAATTATATTTAGGAGAACATATATTTGAGAACATAATCATATGATAACTTCTAGGGTTAAATATAATTAGAGGGTAATATCATAAATCTTTGTTAAAGTATATATTATATGGTTTTACTTGAAAATATATCACTATCTAGATACTGGAAATGTGATACTATTGTGTCCAAAATGTACCAAGGGGTAACAACTCAAAAAGTGATAGATTGGGTAAAAACTCGACCATGACTGGTGCACAATGAGTGAACCTATGATTTAATCCCTATATAGACACACTCAAGGATATTTTTTGGTTGGTTAAAATGTTATTTACAAATAATTATGTAACATTAGATAATAATTTTATGATTTGAAGATGTTTACAATGATAGAAACCTTATGATTATGATAATATCTATGCATAAATATTATATTTATATTATTTGTTTCATCAGTTTTTCAATTTTAAATTATGATTCATAATGTTATGTTCTAATGTAGAGTATTACATTGTTTAGAAATATATCCCACTAAAATGAATGTAAATTGTATCAATGAACACAATCTAAGTAGGTAATACCCTCCTGGGAATGGAATTGAACATAGAGTTGTAGCTAGAGATAATAAAATTATAACTATATTGAAAAAAACGAATCATGTTATTTATAATAACCAATCCCATATAGAGTATAATATATTCCAATAACATGGTGTGATAATGTTAATAAATTTTGTGCGACAACAACCAACATTATTCAATGAATAAAAGAATATTTTATTGGATGAGCAATAGATAATTATCCCAGAGAATATATTTTTAACATTATTAATTAATTAAAGGGAAAAGGATGTCAAGAATATTTATGATATCATGGGTGAAATGGATAATTGGTGGTTACTGATTAAAAAACAAAGGATGTGGAAGAAATAGAGAGAATAAAGAGGAAGGATATTAAGGTACTTTTCATAGAAAAGTATTTTTCTATGAACAAAGAGCAGATATAGAGAGAAAATTCTGGAGTCTTAGACAAAAGGAATGAAAATATTTTTCTATGTATTAATCCAATTTTACAAGGTTAGAAATTAATGTTATAGATAACACACGTAATCCAATGAGTAATACTGACAATTTCTTCTATGGACAAAAGAAAATGTAAAGCCCCGACCCTCGTTACCCCGAGTCGGTGCATTATTACATAATATTGTCATGATCACAAGAGATCAAGTCTTGAAAGACTGATTAGTTTAGTATCCTTGGAAGTACTAGATACATAAATAAGTTTTACATTACATTATGAAATGAAAAAAAACAACATTGTGTATCCTTTTAAGACATTTATCTCCCTTAGACTATCCCTACTGGTCAGTCATAATATACTTCTTCACATCCTGGAAAAAATAAAACATAGAAAGAGGTGAGCTCAGGTGCCCAGTAAGGATAAAAATATAGCAGAAAATTTCATAAATAAGCATAAACATTTAAGGCAATGTATAATAATAAAACACAAGACTTTTAAACTTAAAATTTATCATAATATGGAAAATATAAATCAAATAATTTCATTTACTTATTCACATGGATATTCTACTAGTTTAATAATCACATGTAATATCAATAGCCAATTTCATAATGATGGAATGCATAATGCCAAACTTTATAACCACAGAGTCAAGGCCCCGTTCCGAGACTACAAATAAGATTTTGTCAAGGACTTATGCCAAGAAACTAGTTTGTATAATGAGACCTACCAATGCATCGAGGAGCTATAGCAGGCTCCACCCGTCACTTACTAAGTCCAATGCATTCCTCATATGAAAAGGTTGAGACATAACATAAACATTCGTATTAAAACTTTCATATGAAATGATAAAACTTTAACCATAAACCATGAATGATATAAAAATAACACATCCACAGTCAAACATATCCCAAAAACTTTAATACAATATGGAAGATTTTATCATAATAAATCAACTTCAAACAAGTGTAAAATCCATCAAAGGATGTTGACATAAATGAAATCAAAACTATTTGAGAGAAATATCTCTTTCTATTTTGAAATCATTTAAAATTTACATAATTATAAAAGAAATCATTTATTTTGAAAATATTTTTAAAATCTTGTAAGGGAAGATTTTAAGATGTTATAATAGCGAAAAATAGCCACACTCACTGTCACGACCCGTCCTCGGGGCCCGTGCGGTGACTACCCCAAGCCCGCCTTCCATAGGACAGGGGCTAACGACTAGCACCAAAGGCGTAAATCTCGGTAAAAAGGGAAGGCGTTGCCTTTGTAAAGTAAACAAACACCAAAGAGCAAGCAAGCAGTAGAAGTAAACACTGAGTAAAAACTGAGTACAACAGTAAGTGCGGAAAAAGTAAGTGGGCCAGTATACAAACCCAAACTGAAAATAAGGTACAACTGGAAAGGGAAAACAACAACTATAAAGTAAAGCCACAACATCGTGCTGTCCACTGGAAATACCACCTGAAGGGTGAGTACAGATAGCCTCCACAGCTCCTCGGGTCTAGCTGTCTGCTCCGAGTACGTCCCACCCAGTGGTCCACCTCCAGGTACCGTCCTGCTTCGCAAGCCTCAACCTCGATCAGCGCTGTCTGTCGCCTGCAACCAACACAATGTAGTGCGGGCATAGCCCGTGCAGGGGTGAGTATAAGCTACTCAGTAGGGACCCCAAGACCCCCGAAGTTCTCCTAGAATCCACAAAGGATAATCCACAAAGGAAAGATACAATCACGAAGTAACATCCGACACTCCTTAGGTATATGCCCATACATATACCTAAGTCATCAATTCTCGTTCGGCTCCAACATCCGAGCCCAAGTACATCCCAGTCCACACAGGAAATCAAAACATAAATCCACACAGGATAACACAACACAATCCACATAGGAAAGCAAAACAGGATTCAACTCACACAGGTATACTTCTTCGTATGACGATAGAGATGATCAGATATAGCCACTGATTCATCTAAGCCGCCGGACCCACAAAGGATCGATAGGTACTAACCCTCGCAATGACCCACAAAGGATCTGACCCCCAAAGGATCAAAAGGTAACTAACCCCCGCAAAGACCCACACAGGATCGGACCCACACAGGATCTGTAGGCGCTGGCTCACACAGAACCGCTGAGCACTGACCCACACAGGATCGAACCCACACAGGATCGGTAGCACTGATCCACGTAGGATCGCTGAGTGCTGTAGTCGTCGCCGTCGAATCCACTGAGGATCTTTGTACAGTCGTCGTCGTAACAGTCGCAAACGCAGCCAGCTCTAGGGTTCCCGCACACAGCAAGCTTGTTCGGGAGGGTCCACTCCATGAGCCGAGAGGCTGATACATCAACTGACACATAGTCCAGAGTTGATGTATCCAAAAGTTCCGTATCGTCAACAGGAACTCAATGTCGCAGACGGCGCGTCAATCGGACGCCCGGTCTGAGAGTTATTGGCCTTTTCGTCCCAGGGGCCCGGTTGGTTTTTAAGGCAAATCCAACCTGACCGTACTCCACCTGTGTCCAAACCTCGGGCGGAGTAATCCAAAAGATCCATCTCACTTAGAGGAATCCATCAAAGTTGACGGTATGTCAATCGGACGTCCAGAGCTCAAGATATGAGCGTTTCCGCTCCGAGGGCCCGGTTGGTTTCGTGTACGAACCAACTCGGCCAAACCCAAAGTATTCTTAAACCTTGAGTGCGATATACCAAAATGACCGTCTCGATCCAAGGATCGCATCGCAACTAACAGTACGTCGATCAGAGTCCTGTAGCACTAGTTATGGGCGTCCGACCGGAAAAGATTCGGTATTAAGGGGTTCAGGCCCGGTCCGACCCGACCCGATACCCCCAGGGTCGACCTGAACCGGGTCCGGGTCTAGCCCGCTTCGGCGCGGCCCGACCCGGATGGCGCGGCCTAGCCCGGCTCGGCCTGGCAGACCGGCCAGGCAGCCGGCCCAGCCTGGGCGCGCCGGTCAGGCGCTCTTCCAAACGGCCGAGGCGTTGAGCGGGGGGGGGGGGGGGGGGGGCTCCCCCCTGGTTTTGTAACTGCGGCCCCCAATTAAGGGGGGCCATTGAGCCGGCCGCTAGGGGTTCGTAACCCCCGACCTTCCTTTGTCCGGCCGGCCCGCTTGGCCGGCCGGTTTCTGCCGCCACGGACCGGCGACGGCCGGTCCCCCCTGCTCCGACGCCGGTGGCCCGGAACCGGCCGCCGGTCACTCTGCTTTGCCGCGGCCCGGAACCGGCTGCGAGCTTGGTTCGTCCGGCGCAGCGCGACGGCACCATGCCCCTCCACCGCGGCCCCGCTCCGGTCGCGGTGTCTTTGGGTTTCTCCGATGCGGCGCGACGACGTCGCGTCCTGGTTCAATTTGACGGCACGACGCGACGGCGCCACACATTTCTTGCGGCACGATCCCGCGTGGTGTGACAGCACCGTGCCATTCCTTTCCAATACACTTTAGAAACCAATATGGATAATGGAGGAGGGTTGGCCGTGTTTGTGCAGTCTGGCCCCCTCTTGTTAATCGATAGTAATTGGTTATATTGCACAAAGAACATCAAAGTAGTAATCACGAACAAAATAAATAAATAAACCCCTACCTTGAGCGTAGCTTTAACGGAGGTTCGTTGAACAAGGATTCGTCGTGGAATATCCGTCGCGGGAAGAGGCGTCACGAAAGGAGACGTTGCAGAAGGAGACGTCGACCTCTGAGGAATACGGCGTTCTTCGCGTTCTTCGGCGAAGAGGATGAAGAAACTCAAGACTCCCTTATCTTTTTCTCCCAAAGCTCTCAAGGCAACAAGACTCCAACAAAAATAAAATAAGTCACTTACTTATTTTATTAACACAACATAAGGTTTGAAATTCAAAAGTTTGAATTAAACCACAAAATTAAATTACACAAGTTATCATAATTTATGAAGGGTTATGGAAGGTTAGGGAAGGTGAAGGGGTAGGGTTCGTGTGGGCCCCACCACCTTCATAACCTACAAATGGAAGTTGGGTGGTTTTCCCCAACTTCCACCCAAAGCTTAATCCACTTAAATTAAAAATAAAAATTGTTGCATAATTTTTATTTTACCTTCCACATAAATTAACAACTTATCTCGTGTAAATGCAACTTCGGAAATGGAATTTCTAAGCAATTACCGGCGCTGTGAATCCATCGGTTCCCTCGGAATTCGATTCCAAGCATCGGTTCAAAAGTTAGAAATTCCCGCTCGTTCGTTCACTGAATGTACCCGAGCTAAACTTCAGATAGAAATTCCGGGCACACCGGGCCTCAGAATCAAGTGCCGTCAGAAACTGCGTTCTTGTAAAATCCCAAAGAAAATTAAGAAAAAATTTTCCTTGAATTTTACGGGTCTTTACATTACTCCCACCTTAGGGATTTACGTCCCCATAAAGATACATCGAAACTAGGGAAACAAATATGGGTACTGATCACGCATCTGAGCCTCCCGCTCCCAAGTGCTCTCCTGGAGGTTCCTGTGCTGCCACCTGATGCGCACTAAAGGAATTGACCATCCACGTAGGACCCGCTCCTATCGATCCTCGATCTCCCCTGGGACCTCCGTAAAAGTCACCCCATCATCAATGTCTAGCTCCCCATGGTCAATGATATGCGTCGGGTCGTGCACGTATCTCCTCAGCTGAGATACGTGGAAGACGTCATGCACTCAGTGCAACTGAGGTGGTAGAGCCAGGCGATAAGCCACCTCGCCAATCCTGTTGAGGACCTGGAACGGTCCGATGAAGCGTGGAGACAACTTGCCGCCTCGGCCAAATCTCCGTAATCCACGTCGAGGTGAGCGATGCAAGAAGACGTGGTCACCATCCTCGAACTCTAGTGACCTCCTCCTCCTGTCAGCATAAGACTTTTGTCAGCTCTGAGCTGTCCTCATCCGCTCCTGGATGACCTGGACCTTCTCTGTCGTTGCCTGGACCATCTCTGGTCCCACAAGTTCTGAATCCCCAGGGTCTGTCCAGCACAAAGGAGATCTGCAAGGTCGGCCTTACAACGCCTCGTATGATGCCATCCCAATGGTGGAGTGGTAGCTGTTGTTGTACGCAAACTCCACCAAGGGTAGGTGGTCCTCCCATCTGTGACCAAAGTCGAGAACACATGCGTGGAGCATGTCCTCGAGAGTCTAAATGGTCCTCTCCGTCTGACCATCCGTCTGAGGGTGAAATGCAGTGCTCAGACGTAGCTGCGTCCAGAATGCCTCCTGCAACCCCTTCCAAAGCCGAAAAGTAAAGCGAGCATCTCGATCGGAGACGATAGACGATGGCACACCGTGAATCCATACAATCTCCTAAATGTAGAGATGCCCCAAGCTCTCCACTGAGCCTTGATCTCTAATGGGTAAGAAGTGTTCCGACTTGGTGAGTTGGTCGACAATCACCCAAATGGAGTCGTGACCTCTGGAAGTGCGTGGAAGTCCAGTCATGAAGTCCATAGATATCCCG
The DNA here is from genome assembly GCA_963277665.1 of Viscum album. NCBI lineage: Eukaryota > Viridiplantae > Streptophyta > Magnoliopsida > Santalales > Viscaceae > Viscum > Viscum album. The sequence goes on along the minus strand of OY728151.1, from coordinate 998,483,737 downwards.
TCCCACTTCCACTCTGGGACCTCCAAGGGTTGTACCAAGCCTACTGGTACCTGGTGCTCTGCCTTCACTTGCTGGCAGGTGAGGCATCGAGAAACAAACTCTGCCAAAACCTTCTTTATGCTCGGCCACCAATGCTGTCATCTGAGATCCTGGTACATCTTCGCCACTACAGGATGTACCGCTAAAGGAGAAGTGTGAAACTCTCTCAGCACCTCCTCCCGTAAAGCAACTGGTACCAAGTTACGTCCTCTGAAAAGGACGTCGTGCTCTTCTCCAAAGGAGAAACCATCAGGTGCCTGTCCTGAGGATATCTGCGCACGCCACGTCTCACAGTCAGCGTCCCCACGCTGTGCCTCTCTGATCCGCTGTAGTAGTGGAGGGGTGACTGTGAGAGACTAAAGGAAGGCTGACCTATCTCTATCCATGAAGGATATCTACAAAGCAGCTAGCTGCTCTGTCACCTCCTCAAGTAGCTGAATGCCCGTCCTCCTGCTGAGAGCATCAGCTACTACATTCCCCTTCCCAGGAGTATAGACTATCTCAAAGTCATAGTCCTGGAGGAACTTGAGCCATCGTCGCTGTCTCAGGTTCAGGTCCTTCTCAGAGAAGATGTACCTGAGACTCTGATGGTCAAAAAAGACTGTAAAGCGCTCGCCCATCAGGTAGTGTCGCCATGTCTTCAGAGCGAAGACCACTGCTGATAACTCCAGGTCATGGGTAGCATAGTTATACTCATGTGGCCTCAAATGATGTGATCCATAGGCAATCACGGACCGCTCCTGCATCAGAACACATCCGAGTCCAGTCCCTGATGCATCGCTGTAGACTACGTACCCTACTCCCTCCTCAGGCAACCTCAAAATAGGTGTGCTGGTCAATCTCTGTCTCAGCTCCTGGAATCTCTACTGACATCTGTCTGACCATAAAAAGGGTTTCCCCATCTTCGTTAAAGATGAGAGTGGTGCCAAAACTCTGGAGAAGTCTGGAACGAATCTCCGATAGTATCCAGCTAGTCCCAAGAAACTCCGCACCTCCGTCACGCTCCTGGATGGCTCCCAAGCTAGCACTGCCTCGATCTTCGCAGGATCCACTGCAACTCCCGCCTCAGAGATGACGTGTCCCAAGAAGTGGACCTCACATATCCAGAACTGGCACTTTGAGATCTTACCATAAAGCTGGTGCTCTCGGAGTGTGTCTAGTACAACCCGCAAGTGGTAGGCGTGCTCCTCCTCATTCATCGAGTATATCAAAATTTCGTCGATGAAGACCACGAAAAATTGATCAAGGTATGGCTGAAAGATCCTATTCATGGGGGCCATGAACACTGTTGGAGCATTGGTTACACCGAATGGAATAACCAAGAACTCATAGTGGCCATACCGACACCTGAAGGTCGTCTTCTGCACGTCCTCGTCTCGAAATCTGAGCTGATGATAGCCTGACCTGAGGTCTATCTTCAAGAACCACCGTGCTCCCTTGAGATGATCGAAGAGGTCATCAATACTCGGTAGAGAATACTTGTTCCTCACTGTCACCTAGTTTAGGTGACTATAGTCGACACAAAGTCGCAAGCTCCCGTCCGCCTTCTTGGTGAACAAAATCGGGGAAGCCCAGGGTGAAACACTGGGTCAGATGAACCCCTTGCCCTGCAAGTCCTCCAACTGTACCCGTATCTCTCGAAGCTCAGCGGGGGCCATCTGATATGCTGGAGTCGATATCGAGGCTATCCCGGGGTACAAATCAATATAAAAGTCTACCTCTCTACGAGGAGGTAGTCCTGGAACGTCGTTGGGGAAAACGTCTGCATACTGATCCACCACTGTAGGAAAACCAGGACTCCGCACGTCAACTGCTCCTAGGATGAGGCTAGCCAACCGATGAGTGATGGGTTGTCCTCTCCTCTGCGAGAGTCCATCCTGTGCTGTAAAGGCTCCCTTCTCTCCAGTGAAGGTGAACCTGCTCCCGTCGGTGCATACACATCGCACCTTGCGCCTAATACAGTCAATCTGAGCATGGACTGTTGATAACCAATCCATGCCCAAGATGACGTCGTAAGGCCTCAACGCCGCTACAAGAAGATCCCAGCCGAATCTCTCGCCTCCTAGAGTAAGCTCACACTGCCGGAACTAGTGCGTAATCGTCGAGTCTGCTTCCGTTGGAGTCTCTAGCCGTAAGGATCGAGACAACGGCTCTGTCGGAATCTCTGAGCTCCGAACAAGGGCAACGACTATGAAAGAATGACTCGCTCCTGTGTCTATAAGAACTGAAGCAAGGGTGGAATAGACAAAGATAGTACCTAGAATCATCTCGTGCGCACTGTGGTCATAGGCCTTCGCTGCCTGGAGCTATGCCTGTCTATGCCCGCCAGCTCCCTGTGGCTGGGGTGGACCTCCTGGTGGTGGTGGTGGTAGAGCCTCAAAGCGTCGCCCACCACCTGCTACTCGACCAGCTCCTATGCCTCGTCCTCCTGCTCCATGCAGACTGCCATGATCGACCCTCTGCCTCTGACTGGGTGGTCCCTCAACCGTCTGCAGCTCCTCGGCACGGTGGGTCGGGCAGTCACGAGCCATGTGGCCCTGCCCGCCGCATGAGTAGCACTTCCTGCCTCTCGAAAGACTAGCTCCGCGCTGTGTGCCCCGCACTGCTGAGCCAGTGTCCTGAGGTCGTCTGCCTGAGGGTCTGGTCTGCCTGGACCCATGAGTCATCCGTCGACTGCCTGCTGTAGAAGACTCTGCTACGTGCCGCCCCGCAGTAGGTCTCGCTGCTGAAGAAGGCTTAGCAAGAAAGCTCTCGATCAAAAGAGCTCGCTCCAGTACTCATGCCTGAGTCGGAATGCTGAGGGATATTAGCGATTCCCTGATCTCGTGTCTCAATCCCTGCTCAAATGCCTGGGCCCAGAAGAATGGGTCCCGTACCATGTCTGTCGAGTAGTGCGAGAGATCGGTAAATCTCGCCGAGTACTGGGCGACTGTCAAGATGCCCTGCCGCAGCTGAAGAAGCTTCTGGATGCGCACCGCATGAAGGGTGGCTGAGACGAACTCCGAGCGGAAGAGGCTCTTAAAGTCCTTCCATAGGAGAGATGGCTCATTGTGCACATAGAGCATCAAGCTCCACCATCTGACTACTACCGCGTGCAGTAGGCTCGCTGCGAGGATCACCATGAGGTCTGCTGGTGTCCTCACTAACTTGAAAACTCTCACCACTGCCTCCAACCAGTCCTCGGCTGCCTGGGGGTCCATCTCCCCACGGAACCTAGGCGGTCGCTGGCATTGGAACTCATGCAGTGCACTAAGGTGACATGCTTCGTCAGCGGCTGGGGCTGGAACCATCGGTGGCTCGGCGGGTAGAGGTACCGTCGGTGCCTCAGCTGTCAAAGGGCCCTGCACCAAGGCCTCATCGCTCGGTGGGATGTCGTCACGCACAACTCTCGGAACCCTAGCTGGTTGCGGTCGTGGGGCCATCCTGAAAGGAAACAGGTGCGCCACGGTCAATCAGTATACCTGATGAGCTGATATAAAGTAATCACAAAGAAAACTTGAAACACACATGCAATCAATGTTTTCGTGCATTAAGTCGGAAATCAGAAGTCAGGGTCCTGGTGTACGGATACGTCGGCCGCCGCACCAACACTGGACTCCCTGGACTGATAACCACACCCAATACGCTTAACACTATTGATTCACATAGAAAAAGATCAGAGTCCCAAGTTATGTGGTAGAACTGAACTCCTCTGATACCAATTTGTCACGACCCGTCCTCGGGGCCCATGCCGTGACTACCCCAAGCCCACCTTCCATAGGCCAGGGGCTGTCGACTAGCACCAAAGGCGTAAATCCTGGTAAAAAGGGAAGGCATTGCCTTTGTAAAGTAAACAAACACCACAGAGCAAGCAAGTAGTAGAAGTAAACACTGAGTAAAAACTGAGTACAATAGTAAGTGCGGAAAAAGTAAGTGGGCCAGTATACAAACCCAAACTGAAAATAAGGTTCAACTGGAAAGGGAAAACAACAACTGTAAAGTAAAGCCACAACGTCGGGCTATCCACTGGAAATCCCACCTGAAGGGTGAGTACAAATAACCTCCACAGCTGCTCGGGTCTAGCCGTCCGCTCCGAGTACGTCCCACCCAGTGGTCCACCTCCAGGTACCGTCCTGCTCCGCAAGCCTCAACCTCGATCAGCGCTGTCCGTCATCTGCAGCCAACACAATGTAGTGCAGGCATAGCCCGTGCAGGGGTGAGTATAAGCTACTCAATAGGGACCCCGAGACCCCCGAAGGTCTCCCAGAATCCACAAAGGATAATCCACAAAGGAAAGATACAATCACGAAGTAACATCTGACACTGCTTAGGTATATGCCCATACATATACCTAAGTAATCAATTCTCATTCGGCTCCAACATCCGAGCCCAAGTACATCCCAGTCCATACAGGAAAGCAAAACGTAAATCCACACAGGATAGCACAACACAATCCACATAGGAAAAAAAATAGGATTCATCTCACACAGGTATACTTCTTCGTATGACGATAGAGATGATTAGATGTAGCCACTGATTCATCTAAGCCATCAGACCCACAAAGGATCGATAGGTACTAAACCCCGCAATGACCCACAAAGGATCTGACCCACAAAGAATCGAAAGGTAACTAACCCCCGAAAAGACCCACACAGGATCAGACCCACACAGGATCTGTAGGCACTGGCTCAAACAGAACTGCTGAGCACTGACCCACACAGGATCGGACCCACACAGGATCGGTAGCACTGATCCACGTAGGATCACTGAGTGCTGTAGTCGTTGTCGTCGAATCCACTGAGGTTCTCTGTATAGTCGTTGTCGTCACAGTCGCAAACGCAGCCAGCTCTAGGGTTCCTGCACACAACAAGCTCGTTCGGGAGGGTCCGCTCCACGAGCCGAGAAGCTGATACATCAACTGACACATAGTCCAGAGTTGATGTATCCAAAAGTTCCGTATCGTTAACAGGAACTCAACGTCATAGACGGCACGTCAATCGGACGCCCAGTCTGAGAGTTACTGGCTTTTTCGTCCCAGGGGCCCGGTTGGTTTTTAAGGCAAAACCAACCCGACCGTACTCCACTTGCGTCCAAACCTCGGGCGGAGTAAGAAAAAAGATCCGTCTCACTTAGAGGAATCCATCAAAGTCGATGGTACATCAATCAGACGTCCGGAGCTCAAGATATGAGCGTTTCCGCTCTGAGGGCCCGGTTGGTTTCGTGTACGAACCAACTCGGCCGAACCCAAAGTATTCCGAAACCTTCAGTGCGATATACCAAAACGACCTTCTTGATCCAAGGATCGCATCGCAACTGAAGGTGCGTTGATCGGAGGCACGTAGCACACGTTATGGGTGTCCGACCGGAAAAGATTCGGTATTAAGGGGTTCAGGCCCGGTCCGACCCGGCCCAATACCCCCTGGGTCGACCCGAACTGGGTCCAGGTCCAGCCCACTTGGGCACGGCCAAGCCCGGCACGCTGGGCGCACTGGCCAGGCGCTCGGCCAAACGGCCGAGCCGTTGAGCGGGGGGTGGGGTGGGTTTTCCCCCTGGTTTTGTAACCGCGACCCCCAATTAAGGGGGGTCGTTGAGCTGGCCGTCGGGGGTTTGTAACCCCCGACCTTCCTTTGTCTGGCCGGCCCGCTTGGCCGGCCAGTTTCTGCCACCACGGACCGGCGACGGCCGGTCCCCCCTGCTCCGACGCCGGCGACCCGGAACCGGCCGCCGGTCACTCTGCTCCGCCGCGGCCCGGAACCGGCCGCCGGTCACTCTACTCCGCCACGGCCCGGAACCGGCCGCGACGGCGTTGCGCCCCTCCGCCGCGGCCCCGCTCTGGCCGTGGTATCTTCGTGTTTCTCCGACGCGGCGCGACGACGCCGCACATTTCTTGATGCACGATCCTGCGTGGTGCGACAACATCACGCCATTCCGTTCCAATCCACTTTAGAAACCAACATGGACAATGGAGGAGGGTCGGCCGTGTTTGTGCGGTCCGTCCCCCTCTCGTTAATCGATATCAATTGGTCATATTGCATGAATAAAGTCAAAGTAGTAATCACGAACAAAATAAATAAATAAACCCCTACCTTGAGCATAGATTTAACGGAGGTTCATCGAATGAGGATTCGTCGCGGAATATCCGTCGCGGGAAGAGGCATCGCAGAAGGAGACGTCGCGGAAGGAGACGTCGACCTCCGAGGAATCCGGCGTTCTTCGCGTTCTTCGGCGAAGAGGATGAAGAAACTCAAGACTCCCTTAACTTTTTCTCCCAAAGTTCTCAAGGAAACAAGACTCCAAAAAAAATAAAATAAGACACTTACTTATTTTATTAACACAACATAAGGTTTGAAATTCAAAAGTTTGAATTAAACCACAAAATTAAATTACACAAGTTGTCATAATTTATGAAGGGTTATGGAAGGTTAGGGAAGGTGAAGGGGTAGGGTTCATGTGGGCCCCACCACCTTCATAACCTACAAATGGATGTTGGGTGGTTTTCCCCAAATTCCACCCAAAGCTTAATCCACTTAAAGTAAAAATAAAAATTGTTGCATAATTTTTATTTTACCTTCCACATAAATTAAAAAATTCTCTCGTGTAAACACAACTCCAGAAATAGCGTTCCTAAGCAATTACTGGTGCTGTGAATCCATCGGTGCCCTCGGAATTCGATTTCGAGCACCGGTTCAAAAGTTAGAAATTCCCGCTCGTTCGTTCACTGAACGTACCCGAGTTAAACTTCAGATGGAAATTCTGGGCACACCGGGCCTCAGAATCAAGTGCCGTCAGAAACTTCATTCTTGAAAAATATCAAAGAAAATTAAGAAAAAAATTTTCCTTTAATTTTACGGGTCTTTACACTCACCGTATAAGTTAAAAAAACATTCTTTCCTTAATTTTGTCTAAAAGGTCGTAAAAAACCTTGTTTGGAAAATGACGGAAAGATTTCTTTATAAACATCTTATAAAAAGTAAAACAAGGGTATAAATGACTTTAACACATAGTCTAGAAAATAGTAAAAATGTTTTGAATTATATTTTTATGAAACACAGATGTGGATGATAAAGAGGTCCCAGTAGATACTCACGCATAAACATCCTCATATAATGAAGAGATTGTAGAATTAACCCTTACCTTGTACTTTTCCCTGGTCGAGGGTATGTTAAAATACTATATAATATTTAAATAATTGTTATTAAATTATAAAAAAACCACATACATAAATATTATATCATATATGATCTTCTAATATTGCTTTGTTAATAATATTTTAGTAGTATTGTTGTTTCGGGTGTTAACTGATTCATTTTCCTTTATATGTTTTGTTACGTAAGTCATGTTTGTTATGGATAGGATGTATTTGATTCATATCCAGAATGATATTGAGTTATTAAACATTATTTTTAATCATAAAATAAAAATTATTCTTGAATGGTTATGATGGGAAATGAATTTCATCGCGTTCGTGGAGACGGTAATCCGTACGTACGCACGAACGACAGTATCATTCTATTGATGGTGAAATAGTATGTAATTGGATGGTATATTATATATACAGAATATTTAGCATGTTATATTTATTATTTATATCAGTTATACTCATTATTTTACCCATCCAAATAATGAAGTGTTTGAATAACAAACTACACCACAACATGGAGATGGTAAGCCCTACGTACGCACGTATGGTGAATTGTCATTCATAGGATGGAAAGAATAATGAATATGGTTGTAAAATATTTATAATAAAATAATATTATGTATAATGTACTGGATTTATTATTTTGGTATGGAAATAACAAAGAAAGAGGAAGTGGAATAAGAAAAGAACTTTAAAATAGGTGGTGAAATTATTACCTTTCTTCGGGTGTTTCCTTTTGAGTTGATAAAAAGGGATCCTTAGGTTGTCTTTATAATAAAAGTAAGGCCTCTAGGTCAAAGTGAGGGTATTTGGGAGTATATTTGAGCAGGGGTTGGCCGATCTCAATGGCTTTGGAGGTGTGATTGTGAGAGAAGGGGAAGTACCCTTTTATAAGAGTGGTGATGGTCACTTTAGGAAAAGATTGAAATATTATTTTATTATACAATCATATTCGGTTTATAATGGCTCCAAAATAATTTATTTCAAGGATAAGGTGAGTATGGGTCGATTTTTTTAAAAAAAATAGGTTTTAGACAGGTTTAGGTCATTATATTAACCTTATCTTTTAGATTTAACTCTTAGTTAAATAGTTTAACTTTTACCTTGTATTCTTGTATTATTATAATAAATGGTTAATAAAATTACTATAAAAATCCAAAAAAAACCCTAAGTGGTTCATTATTGATATATATAACCTTATCTATGTCCTTTGGAAGAACCTTATATTTTTAGAAATATTATATTAGTTAATAATATAGTATTTGTTTTAAAACTCATTTATGTCATTTTTGACCTTTGATATTTTGTTTTTGTGGAAGTCAGAACAACTTTATCACTTTGAAAAAAAATTATTTAATAAACCCTAACATGTCATATTAACCTATAAAATTATTGGAATTCATCATAAGTCTCAATTTACATTTATTGGGATATTTATAATATCAATTATTTTAATCTTTCATTAATAAGGAAATTACTGCATCATCATTGTGTCATAAATAAATTTAATTATTTAATGTCTAAAAATTATAAATAAAATACCATTATGTAGGAAATATTTTTATATTTATAATGAATATTTATAGTCTAATTTATCTTATGTATAACTCTATATTAAAATTTTCTTATTTATTAAACTTTGAATTTAACACTTTTAACTCTTCTTTAAATAAAATAATAATAAATGTCCGAATCTAATTCAACCGGACCAAAAGGATCATATTTTATTCCTAAGGTTGATTTTGGTCAAAATAAAATTATCCAATAGAATTAGGATATTTTCAGGGTAATTATAATATCATTATTTACCTTTAATTACCCTATTTACTTTTAACCGTGGTAAATAATAGTCAAAAGTTACTATTCAAAAAAAAATTATTTTCATCTTATTGAATCAAATTTTACTTACTGATTTCAACCACGTCTCTCAGATTTTTGAAATTCAATTCACAGAAGCAGTAAAATTATGTTTTATGCAAATTTGCAAATGCGCCTAGAAGGTGGGTAAAAGACGGTAAAAAGTTCAATAAAATTTTATATATCTAATATTATTATAAAATGACTCCAATGAATTACATTGAACATATATAGGTATTATGTATCTATTTTCAGCTAAAATAAATTTTAATAAAATAACTAATTATTTAAATAAAAAGTCGGTTTTAAACAATAACGCAGTGTTCTTCACTATTCATCAAAAATTGAAAGTTTTCAGAAAAATACCAAAAATTCACCCTAAGCTAATTTTTATATTCTGAATCCAAAAACAAAGTCTATTTTGAAAAATAAAATTTATAAAATTTCAAAAAGTGGGTATTACTATTCATAACGGATAGTTTGATTGGTCGTGGTGTGTTAGAACTCGAAGTTTCGTACAACGCAAGCTATTGTATTATTCAAAGAGAAGCATACCATGGAAGCTTGGGGTGTTAAATTCATCCCTCCTTCAAATAATTTCATCCTTGAAATTTATATAATATTTGTAAAGACCCGTAAATTTCAAGGGATTTTTTTTCTTAATTTTCTTTGGAATTTTACAAGAGCGCAGTTTCTGACGGCACCTGATTCCGAGGCCCAGTGTGCCCGGAATCATTTTGTGAAGTTTGGCTCGGGTACATTCAGTGAACGGACGAGCGGGTTTTTCTAACTTTTGAACCGGTGCCCGGAATCGAATTTTGAGGGCACCGATGAAATCGCAGCACCGGTATTCGCTTAGAAACTCCTCTTCCGGAGTTGCGTTTGCTCAGGTGTGGTTTTTAATTTTCGGACTTAAAGTTAAAAAATAAAATAATTTTTCGACAACTTTATTTTATTTCACTTAAGCCACTTGAAGCCACTTAAAGGCGGCTTGAACTGAGTTGAACTGGATAGGATGCTATCCAGAAATATCCTACCCCCTTGGTAGGATATTTGTGAGGTGGGCCCCGCACGAGCCCCGCCGTTTCTTTCCGCTAAGAAACGCACCCGTGAAAACCCGTCTTAATGAAAGTCAACTGACGCGTTTCTTAAAATCTTAACAGAACATTTAATTGAGCGGTTTATTTTGTGAATTAAATGGGCTGTTTTTTTCGTGAATTAAACGGGCTGTTTCTTTCGTTGAATTAATTCAATGAATTGATTAGTCGTTTCTTAACCAGTTTTCAATTCGTTGGCGTAATAATAAAATAAGGCCAAAGCACGACCTCTGGTGATTTGCGCGTTGAGAAGATTTGAGAGGACCCTTGTATCTTATTCTCCCTCGCGAAGAACGCGAAGAACGCGAAGAACGCGAAGAACGCCGAACCCGGAAATCGACGACGCTTCCGTCCGAGACGTTCTTCCACGCTCCGATCTCCGATCACCGACTGTTTGAGCTCGCCGACTCAACGCCAGATTCCGCGACGACGCAACGCCTCCCCGCGACGACGCGACGATCCCTCTCTTCCGCGACGAGCTTTTCCACGAAGAACGCCCGCGCGCGACGATCATCGAGGTAGGGATTTTATAATTTGGAATACCCCTCTTTATTCCCGTGAACGTTCTTTAAAAAAATTAAAGAACCAGTTTCATTTGAACAATTTTATTTTATTAAAATTGTTGTTTCTTGTGTGGAATAAAATTCTCCCGGTTGTTTATCTCTATCGCGGAGGGTGTGGGCCAAACGAACACGGTTCGACGACCCTCCACCGTTCTTCGTTTTGTGCGGATTTGGCGGGCGACGACGGAACGTGCCCCAACGGATGTTTGATGATCCCGCAGTAAAGAACGGAACCCGGGAGGAACAACGGCGCAGACGGGAAGGAAAACGGGCCACCAGAGCGACTCCGGCGGCCTGCGAAAGCCGGTGGCGGCACGGGCCGCCGGCGCGGCGGCGCCGGCGGCACCCCCCGGGTGCCGCGGGGTTGTCACACGGCACCCCGCGGGTGTCCAGCGGGGCACCCCGCGGGTGCCGCGGGTGCCGCGGGGTTGTCCCGCGGCACCCCGCGGGTGTCCATGGCGACACCCCGCGGGTGCCGCGGGGTTGTCACGCGGCACCCCGCGGGTGTCCAGGGCGGCACCCCGCGGGTGTCCAGGGCGGCACCCCGCGGGTGTCGCGGGGTTGTCACACGGCACGTCCGGCTGTCTGGCCGACACCCCGCGGGTGCCGCGGGGGTGTCACGCGTGGCGGCAGCTTTCCCCCGCGTCGGCCTCTCGGCCGCTCGGCCGAGCCGAGCCGGACCGGCTCTAGCCGGGCCGGGCCGGGCCAACCGGGTCGGACCCGACCCGGTTCGGGCCAACCAGGGGGGGTCGGGCCGGGTCGGCCCGGGCCCGGACCCCCCCGTCTTCGGACGACTTTCGTTCAAACGCCTGTAACTTGAGCTACGGACCTCCAAACGACCCGCCGTTAGCGGCAACGCGATCCTTGGATCGAGACGGTCGTTTCAGTATATTGCACTCAAGGTTTCGGAATACTTTGAGTTCGTCCGGGTTGGTTCGTACACGAAACCAACCGGGCCTTCGGAGCGGAAACGCTCATATCTTGAGCTACGGACGTCCGATTGACGTACCGTCAGCTTTGTTGAGTCCCTCTTAGTGAGACGGATCTTTTGGCTTACTCCGCCCGAGGTTTGGACGCAGGTGGAGTACGGTCGGGTTGGTTTTGCCTTAAAAACCAACCGGGCCCCTGGGACGAAAAAGCCAATAACTCTCAGACCGGGCGTCCGATTGACGCGCCGTCTGCGACGTTGAGTTCCTGTTGTCGATACGGAACTTTTGGATACATCAACTTCGGACTTTGTGTCAGTTGATGTATCAGCCTCTCGGCTCGTGGAGCGAACCCTCCCGAACGAGCTTGCTGTGTGCGGGAACCCTAGTGCTGGCTGCGACTGCTTCTTCGACAGCGACGACCGTGCAGAGATCCTCAGTGGAATGCGGCGAGGACTGTGCAGAGATCCTCCGTGGACTCCGACGACGACCGTGCAGAGATCCTCAGTGGACTGCGGCGACGACTGTACAGAGATTCTCAGTGGACTGCGACGACTACTGCACTCAGCGATCCTACGTGGATCAGTGCTACCGATCCTGTGTGGGTCCGATCCTGTGTGGGTCAGCGCTCAGCGGTTCTGTGTGAGCCAGCGCCTACAGGTCCTGCGTGGGCCCGATCCTGTGTGGGTCCGATCCTGTGTGGGTCATTGCGGGGGTTAGTTACCTATCGATCCTTCGTGGGTCCGACGAGTTAGATGGATCAGTGATCATCTTTATCGTCATCCGAAGAAGTATACCTATGTGAGCTGAATCTTGTGTTACTCTCCTTTGTGGATTGTGTTGAGCTATCCTGTGTGGATTTACTGTTTACTCTCCTTTGTGGATTGTGTTGAGCTATCCTGTGTGGGTATACGTTTTGCTTTCCTGTGTGGACTGGGTTGTGCTTGGGCTCGGACGTTGGAGCCGAACGGGGAATTGAAGACTTAGGTATATGTATGGGCATATACCTAAGCCGTGTCAGATGTTACTTCGTGATTGTACCTTTCCTTTGTGGATTATCCTTTGTGGATTTCGGGAGACCTTCGGGGGTCTCGGGGTCCCTACTGAGTAGCTTATACTCACCCCTGCACGGGCTATGCCCGCACTACATTGTGTTGGTTGCAGAGGACGGACAACGCTGACCGTGGTGGAGGCGTGCGGAGAAGGACAGTACCTGGAGGTGGACCACTGGGCGGGACATACTCGGAGCGGTCAGGTGGACCGAGGAGCTGTGGAGGCTATCTGTACCCACCCTTCAGGTGGGACTTCTATAGGACGGCTCGACGCTGCAGTTTTCCCTTTTCAGTTGCTTTTTTTCCTTTCAGTTGTACTTTACTGTTGGGCTTGTATTTCCGGCCACTTTTACTTTCAGCACAGCTTGTACAGTTTTTACTTAGTGTTTACTTTTCCACTTGCTTACTCTGTGGTGCTGGTTTACTTTTCAAAGGAAATGCCTTCCCTTTTTGTTGGGATTTACGCCTTGGTGCTAGTCGCCAGCCCCTAGCCTCACTAGTGCAGAAAACATTTTTTACGTCGGTTATTTTTTATTATTTACGTCGGTTTTTAGGCGACGTTAATACGGACGACGTTATAAATAACGTTTTTTACGTCAGTTATTTAAAACCCGACGTAATATCCCTAACATCACGGTGGTTATCACGTCGGTTCATATAATAACCGACGTGATAAATATGCGCGGGGGGGCTTTATCACGTCGGTTATTCCCTAAACCGACGTGATAAAACGCCTGGGATATCGTTTATCACGTCGGTTATGTCATAACCGACGTGATAAACCCTTCCCCTGGCCTATTATCACGTCGGTTATTTAAGAAACCGACGTGATAAAAAGGCCTGGGAAACGTTTTAGCACGTCGGTTATCCAATAACCGACGTGGTAAATCGATTCCCAGGCCTTTTAGCACGTCGGTTATATAAAAAACCGACGTGGTAAAAGCCCCGGGAACGGTTTATCACGTCGGTTCTAGAAAAACCCGACGTGATAAACCCCTACCGATTTATTTACCACGTCGGTTATAAAATAACCGACGTGAAATAATTTTTTTTTAAATAATTGCACTGCTCTCACCAAAAAGAAACCATAAACCAAACAAAAATAACCATGCCAGCCCTCCCCCAAGCCCCAACTGAACCCCACCCTCATCTATACCCACCTAACAACCTGGCCAGCCCTCCCCCACCACATTGGAGCCCCACCACAACCCTTGGACACCCCCCCACCCCTTGGACAGCCCCCCCACCCTCATTTACACCCCCACGACCCCTAGTACAGCCTCAAACACCCATTGGAAACCCCTCCCATATCCCTTGGACACCCTCCACCCCTTGGACACCCCCCACCCCTTGGACAGCCCCCCCACCCTCATTTACACCCCCAAGACCCCTAGTACAGCCTCAAACACCCATTGGACACCCCCCCACACCTTGACAGCCCTCCCAGACCCCTTGGACACCCCCCCGACCCCTGGACACCCCCCCGAGCCCTTGGACAGCCCCAAACACCCCTTGGACACCCCTCCCATATCCCTTGGACACCCCCCCACCCCTTGGACACCCCCCACCCCTTGGACAGCCCCCACCCTCATTTACACCCAACCAGCCCCTTGGACAGAACTCCCAGACACCTTGGACACCACTCCCATATCCCTTGGACACCCCCACCCCTTGGACACCCCCCCACCCCTTGGACAGCCCCCCCACCCTCATTTACACCCAACCGTCCCCTTGGACAGAACTCCCAGACACCTTGGACACCACTCCCATATCCCTTGGACACCCCCCCACCCCTTGGACACCCCCACCCCTTCGACAGCCCCCCACCCTCATTTACACCCCCCAAACACTAGGACAGCCCCAAACACCCCTTGGACACCCCTCCCATATCCCTTGGACACCCCCCCACCCCTTGGACACCCCCCACCCCTTGGACAGCCCCCACCCCCTGGACACCCCCCGACCCCTTGGAAACCCCCCCTACCCCTTGGAAACCCCCCCATCCCCTTGGACAGCCCCAAACACCCCTTGGACACCCCTCCTATATCCCTTGGACACCCCCCCACCACTTGGACACCCCCCCACCCCTTGGACAGCCCCCCCCCCACCCTCATTTACACCCAACCGACTCCTTGGACAGCCCCAAACACACCTTGGACACCCCTCCCATATCCCTTGGACACCCCCACCCCTTGGACACCCCCCACCCTCATTTACACCCCCGACCCCTAGGACAGCCCCAAACACACCTTGGACACCCCTCCCATATCCCTTGGACACCCCCAAACACCCACCCACCCCCTTGGAACCTCTCCCCCCATACCAAAATCCAGACCAGAAAAACCATCAACAGTAGACCAAAACAAGAAGTAGAGAAAAATTAAACATTCACTTATATAACATTCAAAACTTACACTGTCAACTTCAAAAAAAACTAAATCCAACCTAAACGACTACAAAATACACAATTACATTGACAATATTCAAAATTACATTTTACATTACAAACAACTAAAAGTCAATCAAACCTGTAAAATAATTTGACCACTCCACTTGTAAGTGTTTGATATATTCAGCAGTAAAGGGTTGAGGGTCATCAAAAAGCTACAAAGGAAAAGGATAGTAGTCAACGTGTATAATGAATAAATCAAATTGAAATATTATGAGAAAGAGGAAATCTTACCAGGTCAAAACTCAGAACTGTCCCAGTTGTTATTATTTCATACATAAATCTTAACATGTAATATCCGCATTCGATGATGCCTTGTTTCTCATGACATTTCTGTTTGAATGAGTGTAAATTCAATATATTATTTTTATGTAATAAATCAAAATGTACAAATTATAAATGGATATTTACCTTTTCATGTACATATTTGATCTTGAAATTCCTTTTCTTTGCGCTTTTTCGAAAGTGGACCCATGCCCTGTTAGAAAATAATACGAATGGGGTAAATTTAAAATTCATTATAATATATAAAACTATTGTGAAATTGAAACTTACGTTTCCAATATATTCTTAAAACTTTCTCGCACATCATCATGGAGAGAGCATATCCAATAAAGTGTTTTCTCCCTAGGGCAAAAAACCCCTAACATCCAATGATCCCTGATAAAAGGAAATTTAACGTTAGTGGTTTTTTATGTTAAAAGATAATTAACTCTTTGAGAGGGATGTGTTTCATACCTCTCACAAAAAGGCATCATCCAACACTGTGTGATTACATTATTTTCAAATCTATCAGCAATATAAAGCATTCTTTGTTCCTCATCCAATGCACATGCTTCAGGGGAAATCAATTGTGGGTCCACGAATCCATATACATCTGTCAGCTCATTCCTCTCACAAATTTTATACAGATACCTAATACAAAGCAGACATAAGTATACATTTTTAATAAATATAACGCAAGGAAAAGGTGTTAAGACTTACATGATAAAAATTTGCACCACGTTGATGCCCAACTTATCTCCAGTGAAAAACTCCATGATATCAGTTTTCATAATCCCCACACATAGTTCACGTCCACAGACATGAGCTTCCATTGTAAAGTCATAATGATCCGCCAACAAATTTGAATATCTTGACAATTTGTCAAGACTGCTAGTATCTGCATCTGATGTCATAGCTATCTGTCTTTGTTGTTGTCTATACAGTATTTCTTTACCTTTGAAGTATTCCTGTAAAAATAAATTGAAAAATATATTAGTTTTCAAATGATAAAACATTAATAAAAATATAAAATAAAAGATATAACATCCATACCTCTATGGTAATGAGTCGAAGAAGTCTGGATGGCCAAAGTAAAAAATGGCCGATACTATGTCCAACTGTCGTCACCTCATCTGTAGGTAATGGTATCCGAGCTGATCTATCTATAATATCCTGTACAGTGACCCTCTGATTCTCTACCTCTAACTGTTGATGATGAACTGTATCTCCTATACAATATACCATCCCATATGCAACTATATGATGTTGAGGATCATCAACATACAACTCACAATAAGTAGGTAGCTGCGGCGAAGGAGGATCAAAAATGGGGTCCGCAGGCTGAGGTGGGGGAGTGGGAGCTACTGGGAGAGGTGGAGTGGGAGATGCACCCTGAAATTGTCTTTGCAAGTCTGCAAACATTAACTGCACCGATGCTCTAATATTGTCCTCCATTGTCGCATTAATATTATGGACTTCAGCCTCCAAGGATTCTATTTTTTTTTATAAACTCCCTCAACGTTAGAAGTTGAGGAACGTGACAACACTTTTCTTACCGATACACCTGCCGTATATCCTCTTACACGGCCAGGATGTTCGGGCTTTCCCAATGCCACAGATAAAATATCTTCCCTCCCAGATGGTGTAAATGTCCCTTGTGAACTCTTCTCCTCAAGAGAGTCCTGTAATAATTAATTGAACATTTCTATAATGATTGGAAATATATGACGAAAATAGTAAACTTAAATAAATAAAATAGATATCTTACAATCCTCTCAACTACGAGTCTCGATTCTTCCGAAAGATATTTTCCTTTTTTGCCCTTCCGAGCTCTTTTCCATTTCTCATGTCTAGATGGAGGGGATGGAGGGACCACCTCTCCAGAGCTTGAAGACTCAGCTCTTAGTTGTTGAAATTTTTCTGCCATCATTTGTTCTTCCAATAATTCATACCCTCCCCGAGATAAACTATGAGGGTATACATTTTTAGATTGGATCTCTTGATGAGCTTTCCTTGTTTGTTGTAAATTAAGAATAAGTAATCATTAACAAAACAATAATAAGATCATTTATATAAGAAAGCTTATAAAAGTTTACATTTCCCTTACCAAAAATGATTCTTTTCTTCTACTTTCAAAAAATTGTCTCCATGTGTCTTCATCTATAAAAGGATATATACGACATGGATTCTCACGACTCCTATGACCATAAATGAAATCAGATGAGAGGGTTGATTTGAAATCCCTCCATCTCCTAGCAGCCAACGATAAGCATTTCTTCCTGACTCCTCCAGTGTCAGGAATATCAAATGTCATCTGATAAAAAAGAGGTTAAAAATATTATATATACTAGAAACATTTAAAGAACAGTCAAACAATAGCAAAAGATCTTACCAAAATGGTCTCCCACAGCTGAGAAATTATCGCCTTATCCACACTTCTCCAATCATCATAGAGAATGCTTACTTTGCTCTTATCCTGAGTTGCTAAAAAACCCTTAAAATCTTTAGCATTTGGACCTCTAGGAAGATCATCATCATCAAACTCCACGAATATCCTCTCCTCCTTCGTACGGGCAAGTGATAATTTTGGTAAACGTGTGCACCCATGCTTACCAACCTTTGAACTCTTTTTCGTAATAGGAGCATGTGAATGTTCCTCCCCAGATGTATGACCAATATGCTCATCTCCAGAATCATGTGGCTGATCAACTGATTGATCTGTCATTTTCCTTCAAATCAAAAAAACAAACATTAGTTCACAAATAGAAAAGTGTACTAAATTACATAATAGTAAACATTGGTAATATGGTAAGCATGTTAAACAATGATAAACATGGTAAACACAGGCAAAAGGTTGCCAAGGAGTTGGCCCAAGAAAGCTGAAAAGTGGACTCACTGAGTCCACCGGTCAGCCGGTGTGAGCACACCGGCCAGCCGGAGGACCCAGGCAGTAGACTTGCCCACTGCCTGGTGCCACCGGCCGGCCGCTGGCTCACCACCGGCCGGCCGGTGGACCAGACAACCTTCCTCTATCTGGACCACCGGCCGGCCGCTGGATCACCACCGGCCGGCCGGTGGACCAGACAGAGCCTTCCTCTGTCTGGACCACCGGCCGGCCGCTGGCTCAGCACCGGCCGGCCGCTGGTGATCCAGACAGAGAGGAAGGCTCTCTGTCTGGTCCACCGGCCGGCCGGTGGTGATCCAGCGGCCGGCCGGTGGTCCAGACAGAGAGGAAGGCTCTCTGTCTGGACCACCGGCCGGCCGCTGGCTCAGCACCGGCAGGCCGGTGGACCAGACAGAGCTTTGTTCTGGACCACCGGCCAACCGGTGATCCACCACCGGCCAGCCGGTGCACCCAGGACTTCTCCTCTTTACGGTTTTTATTTTTTTATCGTTTTGGTTTGATACATGTTTTAATAAGTAAAAAATTTACAGTATCTAACATTATATGAAAAAACTAAATGTAAACAAGAAATAAACTTGTGTTACCTGTAATTTTAGGAATGTACAGTTGGATTGTTTTCCCAAATTCCTTCGTCGTGATCGTTCCTTATGGCACAAACCATGTCTTCAACATACTCATCATTATGTTCTTTTAATCTTTCCATGGAAGTATGGATCTCACATAAATCAGCATCTTCATCAAATTCATCCTCACCAACATATTGGTTTTTCCCTTGTAAAACAACAGCCCACTGCATATCTGATTGATATACTACATAGAAAATTTGTTTGGCATGTGTTTCCATTATAAAAGAATCAGCTGTGTCTTCCAATCTATTCAGATTAACAAGTGTCATTCCAAATTCATCGTGTCTGACACTGTTGTTACCGATAAACCATTTACAGTTAAAAACAGGAACTTTAATTTTAAAGTAATCAGCCTCCCATATGTCTTCAATCACTCCATAATATGCACTTGATGCCGAAATTGGGTTTCTGTCCATAGCACTCGAAAAATGCATTGCTTCTTCAAACACCAATACACCACTATTCTGAACTGCACTTCTGTTGTCCTGAGCTTTCGTATGAAATGTATAGCCATTAATTTCATAAGCGGACCATGTTATCACATTTAAAGATGGACCACCCACTATCCATTTTAATGTCTCTGATACATCTGATCTACCAAGCAAGGTCTTTTTAAACCATGGCAAAAAAGTTTTGTTGTGCTCATTCAAAATCCACATTTCTTTCTTCTTTGGATGACATTGTTTCAACTCATTAATATGCAATGTGATATACGGTTGAACATCAGCTATGTTATTCAAGATGTATGATTCTAACTTCTTCATATGTTCAGCTGACAGTGATTTGACTTTCAAGCCACGAATCCCCTTTCCCTCATTATTAACCCGTTCATGGCGAGATGGAGGCAAACCTATGTGTTGCGCCGTAGCCAAGTAGCTCGTACAAAACTCTGCTACCTCCTCAGAAATATACTTTTCAATAATGGAGGCTTCAGGTCGATATGGATTTTTAACATATCCCTTTAATATTTTCATATACCTTTCAAAAGGATACATCCAACGAAGATATACAGGTCCACAAAGCCTTATTTCTCGAACCAGATGAATCATTAAATGCACCATCATATCAAAAAAAGTTGGAGGAAAATACATTTCCAAATGACAAAGTATAAAAATTGCATCCTTTTCCAAAATGTTCAAAGCATTCACATCAATCGCCTTGTTGCAAATTGAATTGAAAAAATAACACAACCTCATTATAGTCTTTCTGACACGGATGGGCAATATTCCACGCAGTGCAACTGGTAGAATTTGTTGCATCATGACATGACAATCATGTGATTTCATACCTATCAACTTCAAGTCTTTCAATGAGACAAAATTTTTTACATTTGAAGAATAACCTTGAGGCACTTTGATATCATGAAGACACTGACAGAAGCTACTTTTCTCCCTCTTCGATAATGTATGACAAGCCGGGGGAAGAAATGTTCGTCTTCCTTTAGGAGTGGGAGCTAACTCCAAATGTATTCCCATTGACAGTAGGTCTAACCTTGCATTCAACCCATCTTTTGTCTTTCCTTTAATATCTAGCAATGTTCCGATCAAAGAATCACAGATATTCTTCTCCACGTGCATGACATCAATATTATGTTTGACTTCATGATACCTCCAATATGGTAGCTCAAAAAATATTGACCTTTTCTTCCAAATATGTCTATCATTACCAGATTTCTGTGTCTTTCCCAATGTCACATCAAGGTTTTTCACCCTCTCAAAATACAATTCTGGGGATAAAGGTTGAGGAGCAGTATCAAATTATTGTGAGCCATTGAATGCCTTTTTTAGTCTTCTATAAGGGTGATCCATAGGCAAAAACTTTCGATGACCCATGTACACTGTTTTCCTCCCATGATGCAATTGACAATATGACGTCTGTTGTTCGCAAATTGGACATGCTTTATGCCCTTTAACACTGTATCCAGACAAATTTCCATATGCTGGGAAGTCATTTATAGTGAATAGAAGCATTGCATGCAGTTGAAAATATTCCATTTTATAAGAATCATACACCCTAATACCATCAGCCCATAACAGTTTCAAATCATCAATCAGCGGTGACAAGTATACATCAATATCATTGCCGGGTTGCTTTGGACCAGAGATCATGATACTCAACATGACATATTTGCGCTTCATACAAACTTTAGGAGAGAGGTTGTAAATTACCAATAAAACAGGACATGAACTATGTGTGCTACTGAGGGTTCAGTATGGATTCATTCCATCTGTGCACAAGCCTAGTCTCAGATTTCTAATTTCATTTCCAAATGTAGGGTACTGGGCATCAATTTTCTTCCATTGTGGACAATCAGCTGGATGGCGTATTTTTCCATCACATACCCGCTCATCAGCATGCCATCTTAACCTTTTTGCATCATGTGAATTATCAAATAAACGTTTGAAACGAGGAATTATAGAAAGATACCAAAATACCTTTGAAGGGAGCTTTGTAATCTCTACATCAGCTTGTGATTTTTCTTTCACCTTATACCGTGATGTCCCACATTTAGGACACTCTTTCAGAAATTCATAATCCTTCCTATATATAATGCAGTCATTCGGACAGGCATGTATTTTCCTGTATCACAATCCCATCGGGCATAATATTTTTTTGGCCTTATAATGTGAATCTGGAAGATCGTTATCTTTTGGAAGAATGTCTTTCATCAATTGTAGCAGCTCTGTAAAACTTCTGTCACTCCATCCATGTTTCGCCTTCAGGTTAATCAATCTTAACACCGCCGACAAAACCGTAAAATCTGTACAACCAGGATATAATGGTTTTTCGGCATCACCATATAGACGTGCAACTGTCGGTTCTATCTCAATTTGTTCTGCTACAATATCGCGAATCATTTCTTCAATTCCATCGGAGTTACCATCTTGCGATTCATTATCATCAGTGACATTCTGTCCAGTTTCGCCATGCCAAATCCAAGGGTTGTAACTCAGATTGAAACCATGACAAATCAGATGATCTTTTATCTCTCTACTTTTCAACTTCTTCATATTCAGACATTTCAGGCATGGACAGAAAAAAATGTCACTACTTGGAACATTTCGTTTAGCAAATTCCAAAAAGGCATCAACACCTTCCTCATATTCATTGCTCATTCGATGTGCCGTAATCCAACTTCGACTCATTATTACCTATAACAAATAGCAAAAATATATATATTTTTTAGATAAGACAAATATATGTTTATATGAAAAAAATCATAATTTGAATGTAAACAATTTTGAAATATAAACCAAATCGATGTGTAAACCCCCCTGGACACCCCCCGACCCCTCTGGACAGCCCCCCACCCCTCCTGGACAAAACCCCCCACCCCTGACCTGCTTGGACACCCCCCTGGACACCCCCAACCCTCTGGACAACCCCCCACCCCTCCTAAACACCACCCCCACCCCCGACCTGCTTGGACACCCCCCTGGACACCCCCCAGCCCTCTGGACAGCCCCCCCCACCCCTCCTAAACACCACCCCCACCCCCTACCCCCTTGGACACCCCCCTGGACACCCCCAACGCCCACCCACACCCTTGGACAACCCCCCACACCCACCCACCCCCTTGTAAACCCCCCTGGACACCCCCCGACCCCTCTGGACAGCCCCCACCCCTTCTGGACACCACCCCCACCCCCTACCCCCTTGGACACCCCCCTGGACATCCCCCAACCCTCTGGGCAGCCCCCCCACCCACCCGGACAACCCCAAATACCCTCTGGAGAGGCCTCCACCCACTTGGACAGCCCCCCACACCCATCCACCCCCTTGGACAGCCCCCCACACCCATCCACCCCCTTGGACACCCCCCTGGACACCCCACCGACCCCTCTGGACAGGCCGCCACCCCCTTGGACAACCCCCCACACCCACCCATCCCCTTGGACACCACCCTGGACACCCCCCGACCCCTCTGGACAGCCCCCGACCCCTCTAGAAAGCACCCCCACCCCTCCTGGACACAACCCCCCACCCCCGACCTGCTTGGACACCCCCCTGGACACCCCCCAACCCTCTGGACAGCCCCCGACCCCTCTGGACAGCCCCCACCCCTCATGGACACCACCCCCCACCCCCTACCCCCTTGGACACCCCCCCTGGACATCCCCCAACCCTCTGGGCAGCCCCCCACCCACCCGGACAACCCCAAATACCCTCTGGAGAGGCCGCCACCCACTTGGACAGCCCCCCACACCCATCCACCCCCTTGGACAGCCCCCACACCAATCCACCCCCTTGGACACCCCCCTGGACACCCCACCGACCCCTCTGGACAGGCCGCCACCCCCTTGGACAGCCCCCCACACCCACCCATCCCCTTGGACACCACCCTGGACACCCCCCGACCCCTCTGGACAGCCCCCGACCCCTCTAGAAATCACCCCCACCCCTCCTGGACACAACCCCCACCCCCGACCTGCTTGGACACCCCCCTGGACACCCCCCAACCCTCTGGACAGCCCCCGACCCCTCTGGACATCCCCCCACCCCTCCTGGACACCACCCCCCACCCCCTACCCCCTTGGACACCCCCCTGGACATCCCCCAACCCTATGGGCAGCCCCCCCACCCACCCGGACAACCCCAAATACCCTCTGGAGAGGCCGCCACCCACTTGGACAGCCCCCCACACCCATCCACCCCCTTGGACAGCCCCCACACCCATCCACCCCCTTGGACACCCCCCTGGACACCCCACCGACCCCTCTGGACAGGCCGCCACCCCCTTGGACAGCCCCCCACACCCACCCATCCCCTTGGACACCACCCTGGACACCCCCCGACCCCTCTGGACAGCCCCCGACCCCTCTAGAAAGCACCCCCACCCCTCCTGGACACAACCCCCCACCCCCGACCTGCTTGGACACCCCCCTGAACACCCCCCAACCCTCTGGACAGCCCCCGACCCCTCTAGACAGCCCCCACCCCTCCTGGACACCACCCCCCACCCCCTACCCCCTTGGACACCCCCTGGACATCCCCCAACCCTCTGGGCAGCCCCCCACCCACCCGGACAACCCCAAATACTCTCTGGAGAGGCCGCCACCCACTTGGACAGCCCCCCACACCCATCCACCCCCTTGGACACCCCCCTGGACACCCCACCGACCCCTCTGGACAGGCCGCCACCCCCTTGGACATCCCCCCACACCCACCCATCCCCTTGGACACCACCCTGGACACCCCCCGACCCCTCTGGACAGCCCCCGACCCCTCTAGAAAGCACCCCCACCCCTCCTGGACACAACCCCCCACCCCCGACCTGCTTGGACACCCCCCTGGACACCCCCAACCCTCTGGACAGCCCCCGACCCCTCTGGACAGCCCCCCACCCCTCCTGGACACCACCCCCCACCCCCGACCCCCTTGGACACCCCCCTGGACATCCCCCAACCCTCTGGGCAGCCCCCCCACCCACCCGGACAACCCCAAATACCCTCTGGAGAGGCCGCCACCCACTTGGACAGCCCCCCACACCCATCCACCCCCTTGGACAGCCCCCCACACCCATCCACCCCCTTGGACACCCCCCTGGACACCCCACCGACCCCTTTGGACAGGCCGCCACCCCGTTGGACAACCCCCCACACCCACCCATCCCCTAGGACACCACCCTGGACACCCCCCGACCCCTCTGGACAGCCCCCGACCCCTCTAGAAAGCACCCCCACCCCTCCTGGACACAACCCCCCACCCCCGACCTGCTTGGACACCCCCCTGGACACCCCCAACCCTCTGGACAGCCCCCCCACCCCTCCTAAACACCACCACCCACCCCTACCCCCTTGGACACCCCCCTGGACACCCCCCAACACCCACCCACACCCTTGGACAGCCCCCCACACCCACCCACCCCCTTGTAAACCCCCCTGGACACCCCCCGACCCCTCTGGACAGCCCCCCGCCCCTCCTGGACACCACCCCCACCCCCTACCCCCTTGGACACCCCCCTGGACATCCCCCAACCCTCTGGACAGCCCCCCACCCACCCGGACAACCCCAAATACCCTCTGGAGAGGCCGCCACCCACTTGGACAGCCCCCCACACCCATCCACCCCCTTGGACACCCCCCTGGACACCCCACCGACCCCTCTGGATAGGCCGCCACCCCCTTGGACAGCCCCCCACACCCACCCATCCCCTTGGACACCACCCTGGACACCCCCCGACCCCTCTGGACAGCCCCCAACCCCTCTAGAAAGCACCCCCACCCCTCCTGGACACAACCCCCCACCCCCGACCTGCTTGGACACCCCCCTGGACACCCCCCAACACCCACCCACACCCTTGGACAGCCCCCCACACCCACCCACCCCCTTGTAAACCCCCCTGGACACCCCCCGACCCCTCTGAACAGCCCCCCGCCCCTCCTGGACACCACCCCCCACCCCCTACCCCCTTGGACACCCCCCTGGACATCCCCCAACCCTCTGGACAGCCCCCCACCCACCCGGACAACCCCAAATACCCTCTGGAGAGGCCTCCACCCACTTGGACAGCCCCCCACACCCATCCACCCCCTTGGACACCCCCCTGGACACCCCACCGACCCCTCTGGACAGGCCGCCACCCCCTTGGACAGCCCCCCACACCCACCCATCCCCTTGGACACCACCCTGGACACCCCCCGACCCCTCCGGACAGCCCCCGACCCCTCTAGAAAGCACCCCACCCCTCCTGGACACAACCCCCCACCCCCGACCTGCTTGGACACCCCCCTGGACACCCCCAACCCTCTGGACAGCCCCCCACCCCTCCTAAACACCACCCCCCACCCCCTACCCCCTTGGACACCCCCCTGGACACCCCCCAACACCCACCCACACCCTTGGACAGCCCCCCACACCCACCCACCCCCTTGTAAACCCCCCTGGACACCCCCCGACCCCAAATCCATGCACCTATGCCATGGTTGTGTGTGAATAAAGTAGTAACAACTGTAAAAGGGCAACCCATCCAAATGGACACGCCCCAACCCTCTCGGGGATTTATAGAAAACGATGAAAAATTAGTGAAATCATAAAATTACTCAATATTGCAAGTCGAACAAATAGATCTAGGGATGATAAATAAGATTATGGTGCCAAAACGAGTTAAAAGGGTTCGCAATCGAAGAATCTTAGCTAGTTTCAACAAAAAAATCACAACACATATATATATATACTATCCGCGAAAAAAAACGAACGAGTGGGAGGATTACCTGAGTGCTGCGAGTTTAGATGATTGATTCGAGGAGATTAAATATGAGAAACGATGATCGCAAAACAAATCTAAACCAACGAAATGGACGAGCCGATTCGGGTTTACGCGCGAGAGAGACGAGTCGCGACTGTCGAAGGTAAACTTGCGAATGACAATCCACGGGTCTGGGTAAATTTTTAAATGAGTTATCACGTCGGTTATTCAATAACCGACATGATAATTGTTTTAAAAACATTTATAACGTCGGTTATTTCAATAACCGACGTAAAAAGCTTCCTCCGATTCATTTTTTACGTCGGTTATTTTATAACCGACGTTATAAAGGGCTCAAAATCCGCGTTTTTTTACGTCGTTTATGGAATAACCGACATCAAAAACATCTGCGGATTCTTTTTTTACGTCGGTTATTTTATAACCGACGTAAAAAAGCCTTCAAAAACCGCGTTTGTTACGTCGGTTATTCAATAACCGACGTAAAAAGGCCTTCGAAAACCGCGTTTTTTACGTCGGTTATAAAAATGACCGACGTAAAAAACGAAGCCGCGCGATTAATAACGTCGGTTATAAAAATAACCGACGTTAAAGGTGTACCGAACACAGGTTTTTACGTCGGTTAAGAAATAACCGACGTAAAAAAACTCGTTTTACATATTATGACGTCGGTTTTATATAACCGACGTAAAAAATGGTGACGCAAAAAACGTTTTCTGCACTAGTGCCTATGGAAGGCGGGCTTGGGGTAGTCACGACACGGGCCCCGAGGGAGGGTCGTGACAAATTGGTATCAGAGGTGGTCGGTTCTACCACAGAATCTGATCTTTATTCTGTGTGAAGCAATAGTGTTTAGCGTATTGAGTGTGGTTATCAGTCCAGGGAGTCCAGTGTTGGTGCGGCGGCTGACGTATCCATACACCAGGACCCTGACTTCTGATTTCTGACTTAATGCACGAAAACATTGATTGCATGTGTGTTTCAAGTTTTCTCTGTGATTACTTGTGTCAGCTCACCAGGTATACTGTTCTGACCGTGGCATACTTGTTTCCTTTTCAGGATGGCACTACGACAGCAGCCAGCTAGGGTTCCTAGAGTAGAGCGCGACGACAGCCCGCCGAGCGACGAGGCCTCGGTACAGGGCCCGTTGACAGCAGAGGCACCGGTGGTACCTTTACCCGCCGAGCCCCCGATGCTTCCAGCACTGGCAGCTGACGACGCACGACGCCTCGGAGCTCTGCACGAGTTCCAGCGCCAGCGACCACCTAGGTTCCGTGGGGAGTCGGACCCCCAGGCAGCCGAGGACTGACTGGAGGCGGTCGTCCGAGTTTTCAGGCTAGTGAGGACACCAGCAGACCTCATGGTGATCCTCACGGCGAGCCTACTCCACGCAGCAGCAGGACGATGGTGGAGCCTGATGGTCCAGGTACACGATGAGGCCACCCTCATCTGGACGAACTTCGAGGGTCTCTTCTGCTCAGAGTTCGTTCCGGCCACCCTCCGTGCGGTGCACATTCAGGAGCTTCTTCAGCTGCGGCAGGGCAGCTTGACAGTCGCTCAGTACGCGGCGAGGTTCACCAACCTTTCTCGGTACTCGACAGACATGGTACGGGACCCCGTCTTCCAGGCCCGGACCTTCGAGAAGGGTTTGAGACACGAGATCAGGGCATCACTGATCTCCCTCAGCATCCCGACCCAGGCAGGAGTACTGGAGTGAGCCCTCCTGATCGAGAGCTTCCTGGCTGAGTCCACAGCGAGACCTACCGCAGGGCGGCAGATAGCGGAGTCTTCGGCAGCAGGTAGCCGACGGATGACTCAGGGTTCCAGGCGGACCAGACCTTCCGGCAGACGATCTCGGGACACTGGCTCCGCAGTGCAGGGCACTCAGCGCGGAGCCAGTCTTCCGAGAGGCAGGCAGTGCTACGAGTGCGGCGGGCAGGGCCACATGGCTCGTGACTGCCCGACCCGTCGTACCGAGGGGCAGCAGACGGTGGAGGGACCACCCAGGCAGAGGCAGAGGGTCGACCGTGGTGGTCCGCAGGGAGGAGGCGGACGAGGCAGAGGAGCTAGCCGAGCAGCAGGTGGTGGGCGACGCTTTGAGGCTTTTCCACCACCACCACCAGGAGGCCCGCCCCGACCACAGGGAGCTGGCGGGCAGAGACAGGCTCAGCTCCAGGCAGCGGAGGCCTACGACCACGGCGTGCCAGAGATGATTCTAGGTACGATCTGTGTCTATTCCACCCTTGCTGCAGTTCTGATAGACACAGGAGCGAGTCACTCTTTCATAGCCACTGCCCTTGTTCGGAGCTCGGAGATTCCGACGGAGCCGTTGACTCGATCCTTACGGCTAGAGACTCCTACGGGAGCAGACTCGACGATTACGCACTGGTTCCGGCAGTGTGAGCTTACTCTATGAGGCGAGAACTTCGGCTGGGATCTTCTTGTAGCGGCGTCGAGGCCTTACGACGTCATCTTGGGCATGGATTGGTTATCTACGGTCCATGCTCAGATTGACTGCATTAGGCGCAAGGTGCGATGTGTGCGCACCGATGAGAGCAGTTTCACCTTCACCAGCGAGAATGGAGCCTTAGAAGCACAGGATGGACTCACGCAGAGGAGAGGTCAGCCCATCACTCATCAGTTGGCTAGCCTCATCCTGGGAGCAGTTGACGTGCGGAGTCCCAGTTTTCCTGCAGTGGTGGATCAGTACGCGGATGTCTTTCCCGACGACGTTCCAGGACTACCTCCTTGCAGAGTGGTAGACTTTTATATTGACCTGTACCCCGGGACAGCCCCGATATCCACTCCAGAATATCGGATGTCCCCCGCTGAGCTTCGAGAGCTGCAGGTACAGTTGGAGGACTTGCAGGGCAAGGGGTTCATCCGACCCAGTGTTTCGCCCTGGGCTTCCCCGATTTTGTTCGCCAAGAAGGCGGACGGGAGCTTGCGACTGTGTGTCGATTATCGTCGCCTGAACCAGGTGACAGTGAGGAACAAGTATCCGCTACCCAGGATTGATGACCTCTTCGACCAGCTCAAGGGAGCACGGTGGTTCTCGAAGATAGACCTTAGGTCAGACTATCATCAGCTCAGAGTTCGAGATGAGGATGTGCAGAAGACGGCCTTCAGGTGTCGGTATGGACACTATGAGTTCTTGGTTATGACTTTCGGCGTAACCAAAGCTCCAGCAGTGTTCATGAGCCTCATGAACAGGATCTTCCAGCCATACCTCGATCAATTTGTCGTAGTCTTCATCGACGACATCTTGGTGTACTCGACCACTGAGGAGGAGCACGCCTACCATTTGCATGTTGTACTAGACACACTCCGAGAGCACCAGCTTTATGGCAAGCTCTCGAAGTGCCAGTTCTGGTTACGTGAGGTCCACTTCTTGGGGCACGTCATTTCTGAGGCGGGAGTTGCAGTGGATCCCGCGAAGATCGAGGCAGTGCTAGCTTGGGAGCCACCCAAGAGCGTGACAGAGGTGCGGAGTTTCTTAGGCCTAGCCGGATACTATCGGAGATTTGTGCCGAACTTCTCTAGAGTTGCGGCCCCACTCTCAGCATTGACGAAGAAGGGGAAACCCTTCGTGTGGTCAGACAGATGTCATCAGAGCTTCCAGGAGCTGAGGCAGAGGTTGACCAGCGCACCTATCTTGAGGTTTCTTAAGGAGGGAGTTGGATACGTAGTCTACTGCGATGCATCAGGGACCGGACTCGGGTGTGTCCTGATGTAGGAGTGGGCCGTGATTGCCTACGGATCACGTCAGTTGAGGCCTCATGAGCAGAACTACGCTACCCATGACTTGGAGTTGGCAGTAGTGGTCTTCGCCCTGAAGACATGGCGACACTATCTGATGGGTGAGCGCTTCACAGTCTTTTCTGACCACCAGAGTCTCAGGTACATCTTCTCTCAGAAGGACCTGAACCTGAGATAGCGGCGATGGCTCGAGTTCCTCCAGGACTATGACTTTGAGATAGTCTATACTCCTGGGAAGGGGAACGTGGTAGCCGATGCCCTCAGCAGGAGGACGGGCATCCAGCTACTTGAGGAGGCGACAGAGCAGCTAGCCGCCTTGCAGATATCCTTCGTGGATAGAGACGGGGCAGCCTTCCTTCAGTCTCTCACAGTCTCTCCTCCACTTCTACAGTGGGTCAGAGAGGCACAGCGTGGGGATGCTGACTGTGAGACACGGCGTGCACAGATATCCTCGGGACAGGCACCTGATGGTTTCTCCTTTGGAGAAGAGCACGACGTCCTTTTCAGAGGACGTACCTTGGTACCAGTCGCTTTACGAGAGGAGGTGCTGAGAGAGTCTCACACTTCTCCTTTGGTGGTACATCCTGGAGTGGCGAAGATGTACCAGGATCTCAAACGACAGCACTGGTGGCCGGGCATGAAGAAGGCTGTGGCAGAGTTCGTTTCACGGTGCCTCACCTGCCAGCAGGTGAAGGCAGAGCATCAGGTACTAGCAAGCTTGGTACAACCCTTGGAGGTCCCGGAGTGGAAGTGGGACGGGATATCTATGGACTTCGTGACTGGACTTCCACGCACTTCCAGAGGTCACGACTCCATTTGGGTGATTGTTGACCGACTCACCAAGTCGGCACACTTCTTACCCATCCGAGAGCAGGGCTCAGTGGAGAGCTTGGGGTGTCTCTACATTCAGGAGATTGTACGACTTCACGGTGTGCCATCGACTATCGTCTCCGATCGGGACGATCACTTTACTTCCCGGCTTTGGAAGGGGTTGCAGGAGGCGTTCGGGACGCGGCTACGTCTGAGCACCGCCTTTCACCCTCAGACGGATGGTCAGACGGAGAGGACCATTCAGACTCTCGAGGACATGCTCCGCGCATGTGTCCTCGACTTTGGTCGCAGCTGGGAGGACCACCTACCCTTGGTGGAGTTTGTGTACAACAACAGCTACCACTCCACCATCGGGATGGCACCCTACGAGGCGTTGTACGGCAGGCCTTGCGGATCTCCTTTGTGCTGGACAGACCCTGGAGAGTTAGCACTTGTGGGACCAGAGATGGTCCGGGCCACGACAGAGAAGGTCCAGGTCATCCAGGAGTGGATGAGGACAGCTCAGAGCCGGCAGAAGTCATATGCTGACAGGAGGCGGATGCCACTAGAGTTCGAGGATGGCGACCACGTCTTCTTGCGTGTCTCACCTCGACGTGGTTTGCGGAGATTTGGCTGAGGTGGCAAGTTGTCTCCATGCTTCATCGGGCCTTTCCAGGTCCTTAGCAGGATTGGCGAGGTGGCTTATCGCCTGGCTCTACCACCTCAGTTGCACCAGGTGCACGACGTCTTCCACGTATCCCAGCTGAGGAGATATGTGCATGACCCGACGCACATCATTGACTATGGGGAGCTAGACGTGGATGATGGGGCGACTTTTGCGGAGGTCCCAGTGGAGATAGAGGATCGACAGGAGCGGGTCCTACGTGGGCGATCGATTCCTCTTGTGCGCATCAGATGGCAGCACGGGAACCTCCAGGAGAGTACTTGGGAGCGGGAGGCTCAGATGCGTGCTCAGTACCCACATTTGTTTCCCTAGTTTATGATGTATCTTTACGGGGACGTAAAGTCCTGAGGTGGGAGTAATGTAAAGACCCGTAAATTTCAAGGAATTTTTTTTCTTAATTTTCTTTGGAATTTTACAAGAGCGTAGTTTCTGATGGCACCTGATTCCAAGGCCCGGTGTGCCCGGAATCATTTTCCGAAGTTTGGCTTGGGTACGTTCAGTGGACGGATGAGCGGGTTTTTCTAACTTTTGAACCGGTGTCCGGAATCGAATTCTGAGGGCACCGATGAAATCGCAGCACCGGTATTCGCTTAGAAACACCTCTTCCGGAGATGCGTTTGCTCGGGTGTGGTTTTTAATTTTCGGGCTTAAAGTTAAGAAATAAAATAATTTTTCGACAAATTTATTTTATTTCACTTAAGCCACTTGGAAGCCACTTGAAGCCACTTAAAGGCGGCTTGAACTGAGTTGAACTGGATAGGATGCTATCCAGAAATATCCTACCCCCTTGGTAGGATATTTGTGAGGTGGGGCCCGCACGAGCCCCGCTGTTTCTTTCCGCTAAGAAACGCACCCGTGAAAACCCGTCTTAATGAAAGTCAACTGACGCGTTTCTTAAAATCTTAACAGACCATTTAATTGAGCGGTTTATTTCGTGAATTAAATGGACTGTTTCTTTCGTGAATTAAACGGGCTGTTTCTTTCGTTGAATTAATTCAACGAATTGATTAGTCGTTTCTTAACCAATTTTCAATTCGTTGGCGTAATAATAAAATAAGGCCAACGCACGACCTCTGGTGATTTGCGCGTTGAAAAGATTTGAGAGGACCCTTGTATCTTCTTCTCCCTTGCGAAAAACGCGAAGAACGCGAAGAACGTGAAGAATGCCGAACTCGGAAATCGACGACGCTTCCGTCCGAGACGTTCTTCCACGCTCCGATCTCCGATCACCGACCGTTTGAGCTCGCCGACTCAACGCCGGAATCCGCGACGACGCAACGCCTCCCCGCGACGACGCGACGATCCCTCTCTTCCGCGACGAGCTTTTCCGCGAAGAACGCCCGCGCGCGACGATCAACGAGGTAGGGATTTTATAATTTGGAATACCCCTCTTTATTCTCGTGAACGTTCTTTAAAAAAATTAAAGAACCAGTTTCATTTGAACAATTTTATTTTATTAAAATTGTTGTTTCCTCTGTGGAATAAAATTCTCCCGGTTGTTTATCTCTAACGCGGAGGGTGCGGGCCAAACGAACACGGCCCGACGACCCTCCGTCGTTCTTCGTTTTGTGCGGATTTGGCGGGCGACGACGGAACGTGCCGCAACGGATGTTTGATGATCCCGTAGTAAAGAACGGAACCCGGGAGGAACAACGGCGCAGACGAGAAGGAAAACGGGCCACCGGAGCGCCTCCGGCAGCCCGCGGAAGCCGATGGCGGCGCGGGTCGCCGGCGCAGCGGCGCCGGCTGCCGGAGGCGGCGGCACCCCGCGGGTGTCCAGCGCGACACCCCGCGGGTGCCGCGGGTGTCCAGCGCGACACCCCGCGGGTGCCGCGGGTGTCCAGCGCGACACCCCGTGGGTGCCGCGGGGTTGTCACGCGGCACCCCGCGGGTGCCGCGGTTGTCCAGCGCGACACCCCGCGGGTGCCGCGGGGTTGTCACGCGGCACCCCGCGGGTGCCGCGAGTGTCCAGCGCGACACCCCGCGGGTGCCGCGGGGTTGTCACGTGGCACCCCGCGGGTGTCCAGGGCGACACCTCGCGGGTGTCCAGGGCAGCACCCAGCGGGTGTCGCGGGGTTGTCACACGGCACGTCCGACTGTCTGGCCGACACCCCGCGGGTGCCGCGGGGGTGTCACGCGTGGCGGCGGCTTTCCCCCGCGTCGGCCGCTCGGCCGAGCCGAGCCGGACCGGCCCTGGCCGGGCCGGGCCGGGACAACCGGGTCGGACTCGACTCGTTTCGGGCCAACCAGGGGGGGTCGGGCCGGGTCGGCCCGGGCCCGGACCCCCCGTCTTCGGACGACTTTCGTTCAAACACCTGTAACTTGAGCTACCGACCTCCAAACGACCCGCCGTCAGCGGCAACGCGATCCTTGGATCAAGACGGTCGTTTCAGTATATCGCACTCAAGGTTTCGGAATACTTTGTGTTCGGCCGGGTTGGTTCGTACACGAAACCAACCGGGCCTTCGGAGCGGAAACGCTCATATCTTGAGCTACGGACGTCCGATTGACGTACCATCAGCTTTGTTGAGTCCCTCTTAGTGAGACGGATATTTTGGCTTACTCCGCCCGAGGTTTGGACGCAGGTGGAGTACGGTCAGGTTGGTTTTGCCTTAAAAACCAACCGGGCCCCTGGGATGAAAAAGCCAATAACTCTCAGACCGGACGTCCGATTGACGCGCCGTCTGCGACGTTGAGTTCCTGTTGTCGATACGGAACTTTTGGATACATCAACTTCGGACTTTGTGTCAGTTGATGTATCAGCCTCTCGGCTCGTGGAGCGGACCCTCCTGAACGAGCTTGCTGTGTGCGAGAACCCTAGTGCTGGCTGCGACTGCTTCTTCGACAGCGACGACCGTGTAGAGATCCTCAGTGGACTGCGGCGAGGACTGTGCAGAGATCCTCCGTGGACTCCGACGACGACCGTGCAGAGATCCTCAGTGGACTGCGGCGACGACTGTACAGAGATCCTCAGTGGACTGCGACGACTACTGCACTCAGCGATCCTACGTGGATCAGTGCTACCGATCCTGTGTGGGTCCGATCCTGTGTGGGTCAGCGCTCAGCGGTTCTGTGTGAGCCAGCGCCTACAGGTCCTGCGTGGGCCCGATCCTGTGTGGGTCCGATCCTGTGTGGGTCATTGCGGGGGTTAGTTACCTATCGATCCTTCGTGGGTCCGACGACTTAGATGGATCAGTGATCATCTTTATCGTCATCCGAAGAAGTATACCTGTGTGAGCTGAATCTTGTGTTACTCTCCTTTGTGGATTGTGTTGAGCTATCCTGTGTGGATTTACTGTTTACTCTCCTTTGTGGATTGTGTTGAGCTATCCTGTGTGGGTATACGTTTTGCTTTCCTGTGTGGACTGGGTTGTGCTTGGGCTCGGACGTTGGAGCCGAACGGGGAATTGAAGACTTAGGTATATGTATGGGCATATACCTAAGCCGTGTCAGATGTTACTTCGTGATTGTACCTTTCCTTTTTGGATTATCCTTTGTGGATTTCGGGATACCTTCGGGGGTCTCGGGGTCCCTACTGAGTAGCTTATACTCACCCCTGCACGGGCTATGCCCGCACTACGTTGTGTTGGTTGCAGACGACGGACAACGCTGACCGTGGTGGAGGCGTGCGGAGCAGGACAGTACCTGGAGGTGGACCACTGGGCGGGACGTACTCGGAGTGGTCAGGTGGACCAAGGAGCTGTGGAGGCTATCTGTACCCACCCTTCAGGTGGGACTTCTAGAGGACGGCTCGACGCTGCAGTTTTCCCTTTTCAGTTGCTATTTTTCCTTTCAGTTGTACTTTACTGTTGGGCTTGTATTTCCGGCCACTTTTACTTTCAGCACAGCTTATACAGTTTTTACTTAGTGTTTACTTTTCCGCTTGCTTACTCTATGGTGCTGGTTTACTTTTCAAAGGCAATGCCTTCCCTTTTTGTTGGGATTTACGCCTTGGTGCTAGTCGCCAGCCCCTGGCCTATGGAAGGCGGGCTTGGGGTAGTCACGGCACGGGCCCCGAGGGTGGGTCGTGACAATATTACTACATAAAAAGATTTAGGTGGTTCTTCATTATAAGTTCCTCGGGTTCCCACATTTCCTCTTCCATCTTATGGTTTCTCCATATAACTTTTACCGGATGAGTTGTCTGGTTTCTCAGCACTTGTTCTCTGGTATCAAGAATCTTGACATGCTCTTCACAATAAGACATATCAAGTTCCAGTTCTATTTTTTCATAGGTGAGTACATGTGTTGGGTCAGTCGTGTATTTTCTCAATAGTGACACATGTAACACATCATGAACTTTGGAGAGAATTGGCAGCATTGCCAAAAGATAAGCTACAACTCCAATTCATTCTAGAATTTCAAAAGGTCTGATGTACTTGTGACTTAATTTTCCCTTCTTACCTAATTGTATAACACCCTTCCATGGAGATACCTTCAAGAAAACATGATCTCCTACTTGAAATTTTAAATCTTTCCTTCGGTTATCAGCATAGATTTTTTTCCTACTTTGAGCTAGTTTGATGTGGGTTTGGATAATATTCACCTTTTCCATTGTTTCCTCAACAAGATATGGGCCTACGAGTTTTCTTTCACCAACAGCATCCCAAAAAGTTGGTGTGAAACATCTCTTTCAATATAACACTTCATATGGTGCCATCCGAATACTTGAATAGAAGCTTTTGTTATAAGAAAATTCTACCCGAGGTAAATATTGATCCCACATACCTTGAAAGTCAAGTGATAAAGATCTCAACATGTATTATAAGGTTTGAATAGTCTGTTCTAATTTTCCATCAGTTTGAGGGTGGTAGGTAGTTCTCAAATGAAGTTCAGTATCCAAGGCCTTTTGAATACTTTTTCAGAATCTTGATGTAAAATGAGGATCACGATCATAAACAATTGATAGGGGTACTCCATGAAGTCTTAAAACTTCATTAATATATAGTCTTGATAAACGTTTAAGTGGTAAATCTTATCTTATAGTAAGAAAATGTGCTGACTTGGTAAGATGATCAACAATGACCCATGTTACATCATTCCTTCTAGGAGTCTTTGGTATCCCCATGACAATGTCCATCGTAATATCATCCCATTCCACTCAAGTATAGGAAGAGGTTGTATGACTCATACAGGATCTTGTCTTCCAGCCTTTACATATTGACAAACCATACATCTTGACACATAATCAGCAATCTCCCTCTTCATGTTGTCTTACCAAAAATGTTTGTTCAAATCTATATACATCTTAGTGCTGCTAGTGTGTATAGAGAAATTGGAGCTATGAGCATCATCCAATAATTCCCTTTTTAGATCAGGTATATCAGGAACACAATGTCTCTTACCAAATTTCAAAATTCCATCTTCATATATTAAGTCAATCAATCTCCCATCATTCACAGCTTTAATTTTCTGTTGAAACTCTTCATCATCAATCTGAGAACTTTTTATCCTTTCAAGTAAAGATGGTTTGACAACCATTTGAAAAAGTATTAATGTTTCAACTTCCATGATTATTCCCATATCCATCTTTACTAGATCCATGAACATAGGATCCCTTTAAACTCTCATCTTGTTCAAAACTCCATGATCCTTTCTACTCAAAACATCTTCCACCTTATTTTCCTTCCCCGGGTGGTAGTGTATAGTGAAATCATAATTCTTGAGTAGTTCAATCCATCATCTTTTTCTCATGTTGAGTTCTTTCTATGAGAAAATATACTTCAAACTCTTGTGATTAGTATATATCTCACATTTTTCACCATAGAGATAGTGACTTCATATCTTCAAAGCAATGATTACTACTGCTAACTCATGATCATGAGAGGGATAGTTTTGTTCAAGAATTTTTAGTTGTAGTGATGCATATGCAATAAATCTTTCATTCTGTATAAGGACACAAAGAAGTCCTTTATTTGAAGCATCACTATAAATAACAAACCCATTATTCCCCGATAGTAGAGTCAATATAGGAGCATTGACTAATCTTCTATTTAGTTCTTCAAAAATTCCTTCACACTCTTTTGTCCAAACAAATTTAACCCCTTTATGTGTGAGCTTGTTTAACGGGTATTCCAATTGGGCATAATTCTGGACAAAACACCGATAATAACCTGCTAATCCAAAAAAACTATGTACCTCAGTTATACTCATTGGTACTTTCCATTCTTGGATTGCCTTGGTATTTTAAGGATCGACATAGATTCCATCCTTAGAGACAATATGGCCAATAAAAGAAATTTTTGGAAGCCAGAATTCACATTTGATAAACTTCCCATATAATTCATTTTTATAGGGTTTTCAGAATAGTGCGCAAGTGATTTTCATGAACTTCATAGATTTTTGAGTATACCAAGATATCATAAATAAATACCACTAAAAATTCATCAAGATATTCCTTGAAAACTCTATTCATTAGATCCATGAAAACAGAGGGTAAATTAGTTAGTCAAAAAGGCATTACTATAAACTCATAATGCCTGTACCTAGTTCAAAATGCTATTTTCGGAATCTCTTCCTTCTTTACACATAGCTGATGATATCCAGATCGAAGGTCAATCATTGAAAAATATTGAGCTCCATTAAGATGGTCGAATAAATTATCAATGTGAGGTAGGGGATACTTGTTCTTTATTATTATTATACCATTAATCTCCATGTAGTCAATAAAAAACCTCATAGATCCATCTTTATTCTTAACAAAAAGAATAGGGGCTCCCCATGGAGAAACACTAGGGCTAATAAATCCTTTATTACTCAATTCCTCTAGTTGTTTCTTTAGTTCCACTAATTACACAATGGTTGTTCTATAAGGGGCCTGCGATATGGGCCTTGAACCAGGAATTAAATCAATGGAAAACTCAATTTATCATTCTGGAGGATGTCTACCTAAATCCTCTGGAAACACATCAACATATTCTTGCACAATATTTATGTCCTCTATTTTAACATTCTTTTACTCACACGTAGTTATTTCATTCTCTTCCTCCCCAATAATTGAATTTAATAGAGATACTGGGGGGTGGATCTAGATAAGAATCAAGTGGTGGCGTTTCTGCTCTAAAGATAAGGTACTCTTTATCATCATTGAAAATTATAACCTCCTTCTTCTTACAATAAATTTTCACATCATGGTCTGAAATCCATTCCATACTAAATATTATATCAAATTAAATCATGGGTATGACGGTGAGATCAGTAGATAAAGAACATTTATATTCTCTAAAGTGAACTAATTCACAAAACTTTGTTGCAATGATACTTCCCTTATAAGTTTTTACTAACAACTTTCTTGTTAGATAAAATTGGAAATATTTAATTTTTTAGCAAACTAGGAAGATATGAAACAATGTGATGATCCAGAATCAAATAAATCATTGGCTAAATTTGAGGAAACCATTAAATTACCTACCACCACATCTTTCGGAGCTTCAAACTCAGCAGTAGTGATCAAATAATCTTGGCCTTTCTCCCTTGGCCTTTTCTAAGGTATGTTTCCTTGGCACTTAGGAAATTCATTTACATAATTCCCAATTTCTCTACAATTGTAGCATTCAACATCGACAACCTATTTCTTTCCCTTACAATCATGAGTTTGGTGGCCTTTTTCACCACACTTGTAATAGAATCCCATTACCTTTAGTCAAGTACTAGGGTTTTTCTTCCCACATTAACCACAGGATAGAAATTCAACTTTTCCCTTATTCCCCTTATTTTCATTTCTAGAGTGTTCAACAGATCTCTTCTTCTCTTGATTTTCTTTAAAGTCGTAAGACCTAGAGAATTCCTTTTCTATCTTGATAGAATATGAGAAAATATCTTCTTATGATGAGAAGGATTGTGAGAATAATGTTCGATGGAGAAATTGTTTTAACCCATAAAATAATCGATCAATCTTACTCCTTGGGTTACGTATATAATCTGTTTTATTCCTTGCTAACCTTGTAAAGTTAGCCTCATACTTTGTGATATTCTCATCCTCCTTTTTCCTTAGAATCAGAAATTGTCTTTCCATATCCGCTCGATGGTCACGAGGAAAGTATTTTTCTAAGAAAATCTCTTTAAACTCCCTCTATTCCATATTTGATACTTATTAATCTTCTTTTGTGTTTTTAATTAATGAACACCATTGATCTGTATCTCCCGTGAGGTGATAAACTACCATGAAAACTTTTTCCCTTTCGCTACTTCCCAAAGCATGAAATATTTTCTCTAAGGAACTTATACTTTGCTCAGCTAGAAATGGATTTGTAGTCCCATTTAATGTTGGTGGTTGTTACCTCATGAATCAGTCTAATATTGATCCTCCGCGTTGTGGATCGGGGTGCTCCATACGGGTAAGGTTATTATTCATAACCTGAGTGAGTTGTCCTAGTATGGTGATAAGATGATCAACACTAGTTGCATCACCAGTTCCACCACAATTATCTTGAGTAGAAGTGAAATCCCTACATGGATTACGTGCGTTGATACAATTTCCATTCCTTACACTAGGATCAATTTCTAAACAATGCCATACTCTAAATTAGTTTATGAATCACAATACATAATTCCAAACTTGTAAAACACTTAACATAAATTGAATAGTTTATGAATATAATGCATAATAATAAAAATGTTATCTTTGAGGAGGTATATACTCATAAATCCCTTATAATGGTTTGTAAAGAAAATTTGAATTATCCTAAGCATATCCCTCGAGAGTGTCGTAACCAAGAGTGCAGTAAGGCCTGTTGTCGTGTACCAGGATACCCCAGATCAAGCCCATAACTCTTTGTCAGAGTTTTTACTCCTAGGTACTTCTGTTCCAGAGCCGCCTCTACCTTCTCATATCCAGATATGGATGTATTACTTGGAAAACTCACAAAATCTCTACATTACCAAAATTCTAGGAAATTATTCTATACTAATCCTCAAAGTATATCTTAGGGTAATGTTCTATAATCAGAGTTTTTCTAAATCTAGTTTTCAAGGTTTGTACTAAACTTCCTCTGACACTAACTATAATACCCTGACCCTAGTTACCCATAGTTTGTGCATTATTACATAAAACTGTCATGATCACAAGAGACCAATTCTTGAAAGACCGATTAGTTTATTAGCCTTGGAAGTACTAGACACATACATAAGTTTTACATTACATTATGAAATGAAAAACAACAACATTGTGTCTCATTTTAACACATTCATCTTTCTTAGACTGTCCCTGTAGGTCAGTCATAATATACTTCTTCGCATCCTAGAAAAAATAAAATATAGAAAGGGGTGAGATCAGGTGCTCAGTAACGATAACACTATAGAGAAAACTTTCATAAATAAGTATAAAAATTTAAGGAAATGTATAAGACTAAAACACAAGAATTTTAAACTTAAACTTCAGTATAATATAGAAAATATAAATAAAATAATTCCATTTACTTATTCACATGAAAATTCTACTAGTCTAATAATCACATGTAATATCAATATCCAATTTCATAATGATGGAATGAATAATACCAGACTTCATAACCACATAGTCAAATCCTTGTGCCAATAATACAAATAATATTTTGTAAAGTCCTTGTTCCAATACACTAGTTTTTCTCATTATACCTACCAATTCATCGAGGATCTATAGCATGCTCTACCCGTCACATATTAAGTCCAATGCATTACTCATATGAAAAGGTTGAAACATAACATAAACATTCATATTAAAACAAGCATAAGAAATGTTAATACTTTAACCATAAACCATGAATGGTATAAAAATAACACATCCATAGCCAAACATATCTCAAAACATTCAATACAATATGGAATATTGTATCATAATAAATCAACTTCAAACAAGTGTAAAGTCCATCAAAGGATGTTGACATAGATGAAATCAAAACTATTTGATAGAAATATATATTTCTATTTTGAAATCATTTAAAAGTCACATAATTATAAAATAAATCATTTATTTTGAAAATATTCTTATAATCTTGTAAGGGAAGCTTCAAAGATGTTATAATAGCCGAAAATAACCGCACTCTCCGTATAAGTTAAAAAAACATTGTTTCCTTAATTTTGTCGAAAAGGTCATAAAGGACCTTGTTTGGAAAACGAAGAAAATATTACTTTATAAACATCTAATAAAAATTCAAACAAGGGTATAAATTAATTTAACACATAGTCTAGAAAATAGTAAAAATGTTTTGAATTACGTATTCATGAAACACGGATGTGGATGATAAAGAGGTTCCAGTGGATACTCACGTATAAACAACCTCAGATAATGAAGAGATTGTAGAATTAACCCTTACCTTGTACTTTTCCTTAGTTGAGGGTATATTAACCTCATGTATAATAGTTAAATAATTTTTATTAAATTATACAGTAACCATATACATAAATATGATATCATATATGATCTTCTAATATTGATTTGTTAATAATATTTTAGTAGTATCATTATTTCAGGTGTTAATTGATTCATTTTCCTTTATATATGTTTTGTTACGTACGTAATTTTTTTATGGATAGGATGTATTTTATTCATATAAAAAATGATATTAAGTTCTTAAAAATTATTTTGAATAGTAAAATTAAAATTATTCTTGAATGGTTATGATGGGGAATGAATTTCATCGCGTTCGTGGAGATGGTAATCCGTATGTACACA
This sequence comes from Viscum album, assembly GCA_963277665.1. Lineage (NCBI taxonomy): Eukaryota > Viridiplantae > Streptophyta > Magnoliopsida > Santalales > Viscaceae > Viscum > Viscum album. The sequence continues at coordinate 998,441,727 of OY728151.1, read as the reverse complement.
TGAGAGAAAATATCATTCTATTGATGGTGAAATAGTATGTAATTTGATGGTATATCATATATAAAGAATATTTAACATTTTATATTTATTATTTACATCATTTGTACTCATTATTATACCCATCCAAATAATGAAGTGTTTGAATAACAAACTACCCCATGACGTGGAGATGGTAAGCCGTACGTACGAACGTATGGTGACTTGTCATTCATAGGATGGATAGAATAATTAATATGGTTGTAACATATTTATAATAACATCATATTATTTATAAGTTACTGGAGTTATTATTTTGGTATGGAAACAAAAAAGAAAGAGGAATTGGAAGAAGAAAAGAACATTGAAATAGGTGGTGAAATTATTACCTCTCTTCAGGTGTTTCCTTTTGAATTGATCAAAAGGGATTCTTAGATTGTCTTTTTGATCAAAGTAAGGAATCTAGGTATATGTGAGGGTAGTTGGGAGGATATTTTAATTGGGTTTGGACAAGACAAATGGCTTGGGAAGTGTGATTTTGAGAGAAGAGAAAGTACTCTTTTATAATAGAGGTGAGAGTCACTTTAGGAAAATCTTGAAATATTATTTTATTATACAATCATATTCGGATTATAATTGCTAAACAATTATTTATTTAGAGTCTAAGGTATGGATGAGTCTAAAACCTCTCAACAAATAGGTTTTAGACAGGTTTAGGTCACCATATTAACCTTATATTTTAGATTTAACTCTTAGTTAAATAGTTTAACTTTTACCATGTATTCTTGTATTATTATAATAAATGGTTAATAAACATTCTATAAAAAGACAAGAGAAACCATAGTGGTTCATTATTGATATATCTAACATTATCTAAGTCCTTTGCCCAATCTATAGATTTTTAGGAATATTATATCAATTAATAATATAGTTTTTTTTAAAAACTCATTTATGTCAATTTTGACACTATTTGGTATTTTGTTTTTGTGGAAGTCATAAAAACTTTTTCACTTCAAAAAAAGAAATTTAATAAACCCTAACATGTCATATTAACCTATAAAATTAGTCTAATTCATCAAAAGTCTCAATTTAAATTTATTTGGATATTTATAATATCAATAATTTTAATCTTTCATTAATAAGGTAATTACTGCATCATCATTGTGTCATAAATAAATTTAATTATTTAATGTATAAAAATTATAAATAAAATAACAATATGTAGGAAATATATTTATATTTTTAATTAATATTTATAGTTGAATTTATCTTATGTATAACCATATATTAAAAATGGTTTAGTTATTAAACTTTGAATTTAACACTTTTAACTTTTCTTTAAATATAATAATAATAAATGTCCTAATCTAATCCAAGTGGACCAAAATGATCACATTTTATTTATAATGTTGATATTGGTTGAAATAACCTTATTCAATATAATTAGGACATGTGTGAAGGTAAATATAATATCATTTGTTACCTTTAATTACCCTATTTACTTTTAATCATGGTAAATAAAAGTCAAAAGTTACTATTCACCAAAAATTATTTTCAACTTATTGAAACAAATTTTACTTACTAATGTCAACCTTTTCTCTTGGATTTTTTAAATTCAATTCATTGAATCGGTAAAATTATGTTTTATGCAAATTTTAAATGCACCTAGAAGGTGGGTAAAAGACGGTAAAATGTTCAATAAAATTTTATATATCTAATATTATTATAAAATCAATCCAATGAATTAAATTGAACACATATAAGTATTATGTATCTATTTTTATGTAAAATAAATTTAAATAAAATAACTAATTATTTAAATAAAATTTCGGTTTTAAATAATAACGTAGTGATTTTCACTATTCATCAAAAATTGAAAGGTTTCAGAAAAATACCAAAAAGTCACCCTAAGCTAATTTTAATATTCTGAATCCAAAAATGAAGTCCATTTTTAAAAATAAAATTTATAAAATTTCAAAAAGTGGGTATTACTATTCATAACAACTAATTTGATTTATCGTGGTGTGTTAGAATTCTATGTTGCGTACAACGCAAGCTATTGTATTACTCAAAGAGAAGCATAACGTGGAAGCTTGGGGTGTTACAGAAAATCCATCAAAGGGAAGTATCCTCTGAAACACTATCATCATATAAGGATATGGTACAATGTGATATCAATACGTAGAATAAATTATCTTAGTCTCATAACATTAAGGAATGAAAAAGAATAAGAGGATAACAAAACACCTCAAAAAAGGGAGAGGGGAAGAAGATATTGGTGAATTTACATCATGTGATTCTTGTGCAAGGAAACACCCTCACAAATTCTTGAATAGAACATTATTTTTCTTAATGTTTGTAATGAAATTATATTAAGATCCTAAATTTAAATTTAGGTTAGAAGCTATTAAAGTATTGTTCTTTAACTTTAAAGAATGGGTAACTATTCCATCCAATGAAAAAAATATCATGAGAACTTACCACATATGTGTCCAATGGGACGAGGCCATGGTTTTTCAATTACCTTATCCAAATTTGATGTTCCTAGTGATGTGGTGGCGTGTACACTAATAATAACTTCAATGTAAACTAATTATTTATTAGATTTTTGATCAACACTCTCTTTAACATCTTCTTTGTTTGTAATGAAAATTATTTATTTATCTATAACACAAATAAGGGTGTATCTCTTATGAAACATTGAATAATTATTAATGAAATAAAAACATGTCATTAAATTTCCATTATGATTCATGGAAATAACCTATGAAAAAAATATTATTTTTGTACTTATGGTAGACATTGATGCAATCATTTTACATATTAGATTTAAAAAAATGAAAAAATTTGTTTCCAATAGATGGATATAATTATTTATATTGATAATTTAGAATGTTTTCCCTCTAGAATAGGGACTTGATCATCTAAATCATGCCTCGATGGACCCAAAATAGACATCCTTATTTCATGTCTTAGAGAATACCCTAGTGAAGCATGTTGAGTTAAATAAACAACTATAAGAGCTGTGTAATGAGGGATTAATACCCCAAGTATTTCTCATAGGGGAGAGACTATTCATTTTTTAAAAAATAGGACTGATACTATGAGGTTATATGTTTATTACCTAGATATATATTCCTATACATTGAATAAAAATTATCATCCACATCGTATTTATGACTTGTCTGATCAATATCCTAGAGATCATTATTTCTCAATGACTTATCTCGATTATGGGCATCATCAATTATGAGTAAGAAAAAAAGATATTCCAACTATAACATTTTATATGAGTTATTGAAATTAATAGTTTATAAAAATTACCTTTTGGGTTGACTAATACACCCTTTATTGATATGGATCTCATGAATAGAGTGTTTATATTTTATCTTGATAATTTCATTTTGGTATTTATTTGTAATATCTTGGTATGATTATAATGTTATGAAGTTATTAAGATCCATTTGAAAATGAGTTTTATGAGAAATTTATCATGTTTAAATTATTACTTCATGAAGTTCTTATTATTTTCTACATTTTCTATAAGTATGGAAATATAATTCATCCCTAAAAAATATAGTGAAATAGTATCCTATAATGATAAAAATAACTTAGGTACGTTGTCTACATTTATTAATAGGTTATAATCATTGTTTTGTTTCCAAAATAACGTCTAATTGGAAAACCTATTAATAATGTTGACATGAAAAAGGGGTTATGTGATTATGGAAAAAGGAATATAGTGAATCTTTTGTAGAATTTCATATAGGGTTTATTAATGATTCAATGTTGATATTACCATCATGAGGATATGGATTCGTGATAAATAGTAATTTATCAATGAAAGGACATGGATGTGTAATTACACAAAATGAGAAATTTACTTCTTATGCATCAGGGTAGGTAAAGCACTATAAATAGTACTATCCAATCCATGATAATGATTTGGAAACTGTAATTTATTCTTTGATGATAGAAAGGATTTATATATATGAACCACAAGAGATTCAAATACATATTTTCATAGAAAGAGATCAACATAAGGAAAAAAAGATAGCTAGAGATACTCAAGGATTATTATATCTCAAAACACTACCATTATAGAAAGGCTTATAATTTATCGAATGTGTTGAGTATGAAATATCATTAGGTTCTAAATAATATGATGAATGACAAGTATTATTTATTCAGGGACATAGTAAATTTGGATATGGGATTTTTTTTGGAAGTGGAAACATCACCCCTTTTACAAATCATTCCCAAAAAATCCTTATTATAAAAGATAAAAAACACCTAACTCAATGATAAAAGTTTATAGAATAAAATTAATGATTTTGGTTATAGTAAACCAGTATATTTGGTTTATAGTAATGTTTTTCAAAAATTTAAAAATGGAAATGTTTTTATCATCTACACCTGAGATAAAGAGATTATTATTTGATGTATCCAATAGATTGAATTTTTCTATACACCATGGAAGAACTAAAATATATTATGATATGAAGGATCACTTTTTGTGGGATAATATGAAATGGGAAATTTCACACTATGTATCAAGATCCATGTCTTATCAATAGGTAAAGTCTAATACACAACATCAAATATGATTCATACATCCTATACATATTCTTATGTGGAAATGAGATATTAATACTATGAAATTTTGCAATGTATTTGTAAAAAATATAAGAAAGAATGATTATATATGGGTAATTTTTTGATTTTATAACCAATACTATACATTTTGTCTCTACAATGGATCATCTACCTTTGAAGTACATTATTTAGATCTATATTAATGACATTTTGAGACATCATGGTACACCTATTTCAATTGTATCTAATTGGGATCCACAATATACAATGTAATTATAAAATATTCACTAGAAGTCTCTTGATAATGAGTTATGTTTGAGAACTAAATATCCACTTAAAACTTATAGGAATTCTAATGGGGCCATTAATGCATGATAAAGAAATTTTATATTTCTCTCTCTTTAATTTCAAGGTATGCGTGATCATTATTTACCTTTGGTGGAATTCTCATATATTAATAACTTCCATTAAAGTATTAAAATGATACCATTTAAATAATTGTATGAAAAGTAGTGTCCTGCTACAAAATTCTGGGATGAATTCTGTGAAATAATTCTTGTATACCTTGATCTCGTGGAGTAGACAACAATTAAAGTGAATACTATTCATATTATTATTAACATATCTCAAGGAAAGAAAAATATATATACAGATAACTGAAGTAAGGTCCTATAATTTCAAACAGGGGATATTTTTTTCTTTAAAATATCATTATGGAAGGGTGTTATATTGTTTTTAAGGAAATAGAAACTATATATTAGGTACAATGATTCTTATTATATTCTATAAAGAGTTGGAGTTTTTGCTTACCATTTATAAATTCAACCAATAATCTTTATTTTTCATGATTTTTTCCATATCTATTTATTGAAAAAGTACATGCTCTATCTAACATATGAGCTCATATCTAATGAAATACAATTGGAAAATATTTTTTCTTACTATAAAGAGGATATCCAGTTTCTAGACACTAGAGAACAAGTGTCGGTGGATTAGATGACTTGGATGGTAAAGGTATCTTAGAGAAATAATAATATAGAAGAGTTGATATGGGTATGTGAAGAAATTATTATTTATAAATAACTAATGTTTTTCTTTAGGTGACATTATAGAAATTTATAAATTGATATTTTTTATGGATATATGAATGTAACACTCAAGCATCATTTATAGTAATCTTTACTTTCTATAAAAATAAAAACACAATTCAAATATTTTTATTGAATAATGTGATAATAACATAATTTTTTTAGAGTTTTTAATTTTAATTTTCGGAAATGTGTTTAATTTTTTTAAATATACTTGTCCGAAATTTTTTGGGATGTATTTTTTAGATTTTTTTTGAAATAGTTGATTTTTGGTTGAATAGTGAAAATAAGGATTTTACAATAACCATCACACTTATAACATTATATTGGTATAAGAATAACATTAATTATAATGAATATTTTTAATATAAAAATATAAATTTATGATGTAATATAATGCATATAAACATTAAATATTGAACTTATAAATATATTCTTAATATTTTTTGAAATCAATGTAATGTTTTTTGTCAAAATAAAAAGTGTTATCATTATTTTCTATTAATAATGTATTTACATGGTTAATTTTGGTTTTAGTTTTTTGATAAAAAATATTACAGAATTATTTAAGATAATAAAATTAATTTCTATTTGATATAAACTATACATTATTTTTCATTCAAATGATTTTTATTCTTAAGAAATGTTTTTTACTAAAAATGGTTTCCTTTCATTTTACACACTTATATTAAATTTAATTTCCAAATATTATTCAAAATGAATGTTGTTTAATGGATTGAATACTTGGATTTAAAATAACTAATATTAATTAATTATCATTTTCATCATAATTAATTTTAAAAATAATAAAACTCTATAACCAAAGTTAGTGTTAAAATTGGTCTTCCAATGGAATCAAACTATGAGATGAGAGTATAAATTCCACATAAACATTTTTAAACCTCATTATATATTATTATTTTGACATTACCCTTATCAAATTAAATTCATTATAAATCTTTTCCACCATCTCAAGAAACAAACTTATATTATTAGAAACTTTTTAGTAGTTCTATGTATTCTATTTCCATCACTAAAAGGGAAACATTTATATTATCTCATACACACATATTTTTCAACATATAATGACCAATAAATAAATAAATATCTTACCAAACTTCCTCCCTATAACCTATAGTTTCTTAGTTCCCCAAAGGACTATCCTAAATAGATTAACATATAAGAAAATGGTGGTTCCAAAGAAGAGGAATAAATTTTAATCGGGTTTTTTCATTTTATTTCCATAGTTCACTCCATAAAATCCTCTAAATACATTATTATATAATAGAATTAGTGTCATTAATGAAATTAAATGTTATTATGAGGGTGGAATTGATCATATTAATCTCTTTTCCATCATAATTAGGATGAATACATCGCTTGTGCATACGTAAGGCTTACCGTATCCATATAACAATTTATTTCATTTATCATCAACATTTAAGATGTATGTTTATAAATAATGAACTAAGGAATATATATTATATTTAATACATAATTAGGATTATTTATATATAATGTTACTCATATGTATGTGTGGATTACCTCCTCCATAAAGTGATTTGTTTCAGTTATCATGTCCTCGTTTCAATGACAAATATAAATATATACATAATCAATATATGTGGTATTTATATCATGATTAAAACTATAGAGATAATTAAACAATGATAAAGTTTCAAGGACCAAGACTACCAAACCAACTCATATATGAAAAATGAAACACTATACAATAAAAATGATGATTTCAATAAATAATTATTAATAAATGGGTGATGAAATGTTAAAAGTGGATCATATATGATATTATTAGTATTTATATGGTTCTATTTCAAAAGTAGAACATATTTATATTTTTATTATTTAGGAAGAAAATATAACTTACAAAGAATTTTTTTCCATAGATATGGGATTATTTCACAATCTTATCCTTATTCGAGATTTTTTATGTTTAAGTTTCCATTGGTATAATTATATAATCCTTATATATTAAAACTCATAAAAATTATTATACTATAGTAATTTATTGTTTTTTATTTATTATTTCCCTTTTTACCTCTGTTGGGACTAAACATACCTAAATAGAGTTTTAATGGAAATATGACTTGGTTTTTCAATTTTTTGGAAATATTTTTCTTTCATGTAAATATATTGTTTAAAATGTTTTCAATAATGATTTTTATATCGTCCAATAAATAATTAATTTCATATTTACCATTTTTTGAATGTATATAAAAAGGTTTCAAAGGAATCTTCCTATAATTTTATAAATGAGGCACTTTTTACTGATTGTGTTAACAAAATCATTGTTTTAATTCTTACCACAAAATTTTTTTAAAACCATAATGATTATTCTTTTCATTAAATATTCCTTTATAAGTTTCCATGTTTTTTTAAATACAATTATTTTCATATTAATCTAAAATTTATTAGATTTTAATATAAGGGACTTCAAAATGTAAACCGTATTTTCCCTAAAAAATATTCACGTTATCTTTTAATTTTTTTAATTTATTATTAAATCCATTGATGAATTTTATAATTTAAAAATAATATAATATAATGATACCATCCATCACAGTTCAATTGTTTTATTATAATATTTTTTTAAGTGTGGTATGTATTGAAAATCATTATATGATTTCTTCTAGTAAAAATAGATATTGTTCATTAAGGAATATGGATTAAGTTGATTTTTTTATTAATACGATGGATACATTAGACTTATTAAGTGATTTTTGGGGCCTATAATTACATATCCCCATGGTGTAGAGTTTGGTCTCATGAGAGAAAAAATGTTCGTTATTTGGAATTTACATTACCCATTTCTGTTATATTACATATCATGTGTCCAATATGGTATGTTTAAGATATCCAATGATATATATTCAATCATTATGAAATTAGTTATTTATGTAAATGTTATTATTTGAATACCTATTTTACCTAAGGATAAGTTTCAATATAATGATATTATTCATATATAATTATTTTCCAACATTTATTACTACTATATTATTCATGTCTTATTTATTATATAATATATTTCATTGTACACATTACCTTATTGAGCATATGAGATCACCCTTTTATTATGTATAGTTTAACTGAGATTACTAAAAGTGTAATATGATTGATATTCAAGGATATTCTCAAGGGAATAAAAAATATATCAAATAAAATTATATTTTTATTTTATATTTTCAAAAGTATTGTTATATTAACTTGTGTATATAGTTTACCATGATTAATAAACAATTTAATCTATTATGATGTGAAAAATTTTATCTAGGGACAATGTAATATGGTTTCCACTAGCTTTGGCAGCAAGTGTCAGTGTTGTTACAGTAGTAGTGTTTTACCAATGTTGTTTTTTCATTACCTAAATTAAAATAACTCTGGATTATTCACTAATCATTTAATCCAAAGTTATTCATCTCTAGGTGAAATTTGAAGCATATTTAGTTTAATAGGATGACACCCCTCAAATTATTTGACCTCAATATCCCAAATAATCTTGATAAAGTAAATTTAGTTGGTAATATTCTTATTAGGAAGTCTCATGTAAATATTTTTTTAGTTAGAATATCTATAGAGGGTGAATTAGGGGGTTATATAAATTTTTCTCGATATATAAGATGATTGGTGTAGAGTTATATTGATTTATATGACCATGGAACCATTATATTGGAATAAATTATATTATTTTTATTATGGATAGCTTGATGTATAGGTTTTTTGTTATTATATTATTTTTGAAGATTGTCTAGTGGGGTGGTCAAAGGATGATCAACATCATGTGTTTTCATAGGGTAATCTGTTCATTATATCAGTGATGTGGGTGTTGGTTCCCTATGAGTCTCAGAATACACCTCTAGTAGTGAATCATTTTTTATTAATGATGTATCATGCCATGATAATTTAGTTTTTGTTGATTTGAAAAAACTAGTTAGTGATAATGTTTAGGTCATGATGTTTGGTCTGTCAAAGGGTAATAGAAAATCATCATGTTCTTAGAGGTTTTTAGTATCTATTAGATGTCCCATTATGGATATTTAAGGAATTTTGATTGATTTAATATATATATTACCTTGATATCATGGGGGATAATAATTTACTTGTGTGATTATTGATTTTTAATGTAGTCGAAATGATTCATGGAAGCTAACAATACATTCTTGGTTGATTCTTTTTCAGAGAGACATTTAATGGATATTTTTTTTTTGTATTTTTTGGATTCATATGATTATCATATTTTATCACAATACCCATTATACCCAAATATACTAGAGGGGTATTTATTTTTCCACTAGATAATTGTTATAACTGAATAATGTAACTCACCCTTAGAGGGATGGATTTTTTTTTGGGATTATTCAAATTATAGAGGTCACATTGCATGTGTGAGTTCTTGATTTTGGATGTTGGTGGGGGAAGAATTTGGAATTGTTTATGTACTCTTATAATAATATTTATCCCTATTTATTTATAATGTCTCTATTTTTAGTTTTTTATAGGAGGTATTTCTAATATATATTATTCTTTATTGATATTTTAGAGTTAGTGATCCTTATTCATGATTTTGTAATGAGATTGATCAAGAAGGATTAAATGAATTGTGAGAGGATGAATAGAGACCATAATAATGGAATGTTATATCCTGATTAAAGTAGAAAACCATTTATGTTTTAGGTTAGTTTCTATAAATTATTGAATGTTTCTCTTTATTTTGGGAAATAATGATTTGACCATAAAAGTAAGTTCCTGATCAATTAATCATAACTTTTTAGGTGTTTTAGTTTATTATTAAGGTGGTATATCAGTTGAAAAACCCACCATAGTTGGATGGAATCCATAACATTTACTATGTGTCATAATATACTAGTACATCCATTTTTACTTCCATACCAATAGGGTAATTATATGCATGAAGAAAATGAATCATTTTTCAAATTTTTATATGTATCCAAGAAATAAATGTGAGAATTTGTAATGACTCAAATTTTCCCGATTTTATTTTTAGAAATCACTTGGTAAAATTCCAATACCAGGTGCTAATACAGCGCGTGATTCTGAGGCTTGGTGTTCCCAGAACGATTCAATGAAAAATGTTAAGTTTTTAATAGGGAGAGTAAGTGGTTTTCCTGAAAAAGTGGAATAATTTTGAAATGGGTACCCATATCAGAAGTACTAGGGCACCGTTTCATTTAGAATGGCGGGTTTACCCTATATGTTCCTTAACATTTGTCGGAGCGGATCTTCGGTGAGAAAACTCAAAAAAGAGGTAACCATAAATAAAATTATTAAATAAAATTATTTTATTTTTAAATCCTAATAACTCATGAATGGTGACTCAAATTAAAAATATGAGATCACCATTGAGTTTTTAATGTGGCGTTTTACTTAGGAAAGTCCTAACATCAGCCCACGCAGGTCTTCTACAAAAGTTAATTTATGGATGTTTTATAGAGAAAAATAAAATATACATTAAAAATTCATTTTATTTTATTTTTTCAACATTATCCAGTGACTTAGTTGCACTATAATTCAGTGACTCAGCGACGCTACAACATAGCATCATATAAACAATGAAACATGTTTGAAATGCTGAAACGTGTTCACACATTTCCTCCATTAAACAGAGGTAGGGCCCAGTGTTAGAATTCATAATGCTGAATAATTATCTCTAGAGCCCTAAATTTTTGCTAAGGAAAGGGGAAGGAAGATCTATCACCGATGATGAAAATTTGGATATTAGAGCTCAGATCAAACATCAACGAACACCGAAGAATAATGGACCAGGGACTTTTATGGATAGATCGACATCAATGACAAATTATATCCTCTAACTAATCCTCTTTCCATGAAGGGGGTTTATTTACAAGTGAATTATTTCCCGATTCTTTTTTTCCAACAACAAATGTGGACCAAACCCTAAATAGTTTTATCCACTAGTCCATTGTTCATGCAGGATGGGTTATCTACTATGGGGTTTTGAAGGGTTAAAAACTTAGTGTTTATCCTGTTGTTAATTTACCTTTTTTTAATGGGATGAATGAAGGATGAAATGAACAAGGATGAAATTCATCCCTCAGGTGTTATTGGCACCTTTCCTATCCCCATTCTTGTGTTCTTCACCGACGGACACATGTGGTCACATCAATCTTTATTGGGAGGTTTTGAATGTGACCAGACCCATGGAGAGATTCCAAGATTATATTGAGTACATGGAAGTGATGATGATGACCAGAGACTTTCAACGGTGTTCTTGATTTGAAAAATAGACCACCGGAGAAATGGTGGTGGCTTGTAGAAGAGGGAGCCACCAGTGGCGGCGACATGACCACCCAGTAAGAGGAAACTATGACGTAGCAGCCGTGGGCGGCAAACATGGCTGCCAGATCAATGTTCAATGGAAAACTCAACTAAATGTGGCAGGAGGATGTATCATGTAGTAGAGGGTCACAGTCTAGTTGGACCTCTGTGGGGCGGTCACGTGGCAGACCTTCGCGTTGAACGCGTTGGCCACCCTGAATTGATTGGGCGGGTACGTGATGCCTGTCGTGTCTCAGGAAGCCATACCAGCCCGCTCGAGCGGGCCATGTCAACCTTGAAGTTTGGGTCAGGTTGGACCCAGGTCAGGTCAAGCAGGACCCGGGTTGGTTCGGCCCGACCAGGTTGAACCGGACCTAGATCCATCCAGCCCCTTTTTATATAAATGGCCATAACATCAAAACTGTAATTCTGTTTGATGAGTTGTTTACAACATCCAGACCCTTGAGTCTATGTGATCCTTTTTGATAATCTAGGTGACCATTTGTGGAGTTTGGAATATGACCTTTTTGGTTTAAGGAGTAGGTGCTCTCGGAACAAGCGCACTAAGGATGGAATCCTGTGACTGGATGTGGCAAAGATGCAGAGTAGGTCTCCTGTAAAGACATATACTGGGTCTCCTGTGAAGTCGCATAGTTGGTCTCCTACAAAGATATTGAGTTGGTATCCTTTGAAGATATAGAGTGAGTCCCCTATGAAAACGTGGAGTTGGTCTTCTGCGAAGATGCAGATTTTTTCTCTTACGAAGATGCAGAGTTGGTCTCCTGCGAGGGCACGAAGTAGGCCTCCTACAAGGGTGCAGAGTAGGTATCCTGCGGAAATGCAGAGTAGGTATCCTTCAAAGACTGTATGTATCATAGTATTTTAATATTCCTGGACATTCATAGTGAGGATGCATGCAGGATCAGTGCATTTCACGAGTTACAGAGATAGTGACCTCCCAGGTTCCAAGGTGACATAGATCCTCAAGTAGCTGCTGATTGGATAGAGGCAGTTACACAAGTTTTCCTCCTAGTGAGGATGCCTCTTGGTCAGATGGTAGTCCTAGCCATGAGACTTATACATGGATCGTTCAGGATATAGTGGAGCTTGAAGATCCAGAAGAATGACGAGGCAACCCTCACTTAACAGACTTTGAGAACCTATTCAAGGAGGTGTTCTTTCTAGAAACCTTATGTTCTATGCATATACAGGAGCACTACACCTAAATAATGGAAACTTGATGGTATCATGGTACTCCGAGATATTCCCAAATCTTCCTCGCTACTCTACATACATGGTGTAGGACACGTTCTTCAGGGCCCGAACCTTCGAGCATGGACTACTCTGAGAGATCAGGGCATCAATGATATCCCTTATCATTCTTACTCATGTTGGGGTGTTAGAACGATCTATACTGGTAGATATATTTCTTATGAATCATGCACCGACAGTGGTAGCTACCACTAGGCATCGATTACCTGGGTCTTCGAAAGTAGGTATCTGGTAGCTAGCGCAGGGGTATGAGAGGACTGGACAATCCAGAGGCTGACCCTAGAATATGGGATCAGTAGTGTGTGGCTTCAAGGGTAGAGCAAGTTGGCCAAAGGAAGGGTTGTATTACACGTTCGGTGGTCTGGGACATATGGATATAGATTTTACGATCAATCATACGACTGACTTGGAGATGGTTAAGGGACTTATGAGGTAGTAGTGGAGGTAGGAACAAGGTCATCTACCAGTTAGAGGATGTGGAAGAGGAGCAAGATAAGTGGAATGTGGTGGATAGAGGTTTGAGGAACTACCACCACCACCCCCAGGTGGTCCACCATGAGCTCAGAAAGCTGGTGGAAAGGGGTGAGGCCAGCTTCAGGTAATGGAATCTTATGATCCTAAGACTCCTGAGATGATTATAGGTATGATCTGTATCTTATCTACCCTACTTTTAGTTCTTATAGACACTGGTTCCAGCCACTCTTTCCTTTCCACGACCCTTGTTCGAGACATGGAGATTCTAGTGGAATTGTTTACTCGATCCTTATTCTTAGTAACTCCCGCGGGAGAATATTTGATGATCACACACTAGTGCCAACACTGTTCCCTTACTCTTGGGGGTGAGAGTTTCGGTTGGGATCACCTAGAAGTGGCATCGAGGCCTTATGACATCATTCTGGGTATGGACTAGTTATCCATAGTCCATGCTTAGATTGACTATTTTAGGTGCAAAGTGCGGTGTGTCCATGGATATGGGACCAAGATTTCATTTGTCAATGAAAGGGAAACATAAGTAGCGCATGATGAACTCACACATCAGAGGGTGCAGCTGATCACACATCAGTTGGCTAGTATGACCCTTGGTGTAGTGGATGAGAAGAGTCCTCAATTTACTATAGTGGTGGATGAGTAAGAGGACTTCTTTTCAGAAGATGTTTTAGGACTACCTCCTTGTAGGGAGGTATAATTTTGAATTTACCTATACCCTAGGACGACAATGATACCTACATCGGCATATCAGATGGATCCCAAAGATCTTCATGTGCTAAGGGTACAATTAGAAGACTTGTAGAAAAAGGAAATTTTGAGGCCCAATGTTTCACTATGGGCAGCCCCAGTTTTGTTTTCCATGAAGGCAGACAAGATCCTGAGGCTATGTGTGGACTTTCTACACCTAAACCAGGTGATTGTGAAGAACATGTATCCACTAATGAGTATTTATGACCTCTTTGATCAGAAGAAGGGAGCGAGATGGTTCTCAAAGATAGACCTCAGATTGAGCTATAACCAGCTTCATGTATGGGATGAGGACATTCTGAAGATAGATTTCAGATGTTTCTACGGACACTCTGAGTACTTAGGGATACTATTTGTTGCGAACAATTCCCTATCAATTTTCATGGGAATCACGAATATAATCTTCCAACCATACCTAGACCAGTTTTTAGTGGTCTTTATTGATTTCATCCTAGTTTACTCGACGTCCAAGGAGGAGAACGCGATACACTTGAGGATGGTCTTGGTCATACTCCAAGATCACTATCTTTATGGGATGATCTCGAAGTTTTAGTTTTGGATATGTGAGGTCCACTTTCTATGACATGTCATTTTGGAGGTTGGAGTTGCAGTAGATCCATTGAAGATAGAGGTGGTTCTTTTTTGGGAGCCAACCAAGAATGTTACCAAGGTGTGGAGTTTCCTTGGGTTGGATGGGTGGTATCGGAGTTTTGTGCTAGATTTTTCCTAAGTAGCAGCATCCATGACAGCCTTGACATGAAAGGGGAAACCATTTATGTGGATAGGGAAGTGTCATGAGATCTTTCAGTAGCTGAGTCATAGATTGATGAGTGCTCCCATCCTGATATTTCTAGAGGAGTGTGTCGAGTACATGGTTCTCTATAACACTTTAGGAACTGGGATAGGTTGTGCCCTGATTTAGGGGAAAGTGGAAATTTCTTATAGTTCACTGTAGTTGACACCACATGAGTAGAACTATGTGACCCATGATCTAGAGTTGGAGGCAGTAGTCTTCACATCGAAGATGTGGAAACATTACCATATGGGTGAGCAATGTATCATCTACTCTGAACAAAAAAGTCTCAAGTATATCTTATCTCATAAGGATATGAACTTAAGACAGAGACATTGACTAGAGTTCCTCCAGGACTATGACTTTGAGATAGTCTATACTCCTTGGAAGGGTAATGTGGTGGAATATGCTCTCATTAGAAGATCGAGTTCACAAATACTGAACAAGGCATTAGAGAAGTTGGCCTAATTATAAATATCATTCTTGGTTAGAGATGGAGCATCTTATCTCCAGTCAATGGTAGTTATGCATCCTCTATAACATTGATTCAGATAGGCACATCTTGGAGATTCCAGCTATGAGACTACACATGATCATATGTCCACAGGGAATTCCCCTAATGGATATTCGAAAGGCGGGGAGCATGTTGTTTTTTTAGAGGATGCACAGTTGTATCATCGACATCACGGGAGGAGGTGTTGAGGGAGTTCCATACACCCCCTTTGGTGGTACATCCAATTGTGGCTAAGATGTACCAGGACCTTCAATGTTAGTTTTTTTGGACGGGGATGAAGAAGGTAATGACAGAGTTTTTCTCTAGATGCCTCACTTATAAACAATTGAAGGCTGAGAACCAGGTTCTAGCAGGTTTGACTCAACCCCTTGAGGTTCCATAGTGGAAGTGGGATAAAATATTGATGGAAATCATAATGGTTTTACTATATATGTCCAGGGGTCATGATACCATCTAGGTGGTCATTGAATGACTCACTAAGTTGGCCAACTTCCTAGAGATTCAAAAACAGAGTTCATTATTGAGCTTGGGAGGCCTCTACATACAAGAGATAGTTTGAATCTATGTATTCCCATCAATTTTATTCTCTGATCATGATACTTATTTCACATATTGGTTTTGGAATGGTTTATAGGAGGGGTTTGGGACTCAACTATGCTTGAGCACAAATTTCCACCCACAAACAGAAGGCTAGACTGAGTAGATCATTCAGGTCATAGATGACATTCTATGTTATCACATCCTTTATTTTGGCTACATTTGTGATGATCACCTACATATGGTGGAGTTTTTATACAAAAATAGCGACCACTCCACCATCGGTATGACACCGTTTGAGGTCTTGTACAAGTGACCCTGCACGTCACCACTTTGCTGGACAGACCCTATAGAGTTAGCACTCTTGGGCCTGGAGATGGTGTACACTACTATAGAGACGGTGTATGTCATACATGAGTGGATAAAGACTCCATATATTTGGTAGAAGTCCTATGCTGATAGGTGATGTAGGCCCTTGGAGTTTGAGGAGGGAGACCTTGTGTTCCTTCTGGTATCTCCTCAACGTGGGATACATAGATTTGGCCAGGATGGAAAGTTATCGCAGAGGTTGATCATAAATTTTTTGATACTACGTATAGTTTTCAAGGTGGAATAAATCTTGGATCTACCTCCTTAGTTAGAGTGAGTGAATGATGTCTTCCACGCACCCCAACTGAGGATATACCTACACGACCCATCGCACGTCATCGACTGGGGCGAGTGAGACCTCGACGATGGGGATACTTTCACCAATTACTCGGTGGGGATGGAGGATCGAAAATAGAGGAACCCTTGTGGGTGGTCAGTTCCACTAGTGAAAATTCAGTGGCAGCACAAGAATCTCTATGAGAGCACGTGGGAGCGGGAGGCTCAAATCCGTGCTCAGTCTCACCATACGTTTGTTTAGCCCTTGTGTTGGATTTTAGGGATGTAAAGACCTAAGTTGGGGATAATTTAATGGCTCATATTTTCCTGATTTTATTTTTAGAAATTATTTGGGAAAATTATAAGGCCATGATATAAGATGGTGTGCAATTCTGAGGCCCGGTGTGCCTGAAATGGTTTGATGAAAAAAATTATGTTTTTAATAGAACACGTAAGTAGTATTCCCGAAAAAATGGTATAACTTCTTAATGGTTACCTAGATCAGATATTCTGAGGGAAAAATTTCCTTCAGAATGGTGGGTTTACCATAAGAGTGACTTAATTTTAGTCAGTGAGGATCTTTAGTGAGAAAACTCGAAGAGGACGTAACAATAAACAAAATTATTAAATAAAATTATTTTATTTTAAAATCCTAATAACTTATATTGAAAATATGAGACCACCTTTGAGTTCATAATGTGGAGTTTTACTTAGGAAGGGCCTAACATTGGCTGACATGGGTCAGCTGTAATAGTTAATTTATTGATGTTTTAAAGTGAAAAATAAAATATACTTAAAAAAATTATTTTATTTTATTTCTTCAACATTACACATCGACTCAACAGCACTGCGATGCGGAGACTCAGCGACGTTGCAACACATCATCATGGAAACACTAAAACACATTTAAAATGCTAAAATACGTTAACGTATTCCCTCCATTAAATAGAGGTAGGGACCAGTGTTATAATTCATAACACTGGAGAATTTTTCATGGAGCCTTGAAGCTTCCTTGAGAAAAAGAGAAGGATGCTCTCTCACTGGTGACGGTAGTTTAGAGATTAGTGCTCAGATAAAAAATCGATGAATTATGAACACCGACGAACGATAGATTGAGGACATTCATGGATGGATCTTCATAAATGAAGAATTATCTCCTCATATTGATCCTCTTTATAGGTAGGGGGTTTATTTCCAAGTGAATTATTTCCCCATTCTTGTTTCCCAAGGACGAATGTGGACCATCCCACAAAAATATTGATCCCCAGGTCGATCGTTCATGAAAAAAGGGTTATATACTAGGGGTTTTGAATGGTTCAAAAAACATAGTGTTTATCTTATTATTCCATCCCCTTTTTTTAATGGGGTGAATGAAGGAAAAAATGAGCAAGGCCGATGTTCATCCCTCGGGTGTTCTTAGTGCCTTTCCTACCCCCATTCTTGCATTCTTCACCGATGGACCCACATGGTCATTTTAGGTTTTTCTATGAGGTTATGAATGTTACCAGACCCCTGGAGTGACATAAAGATGATCTTGATCCCATGGAAGTGATGGTGATGACCATAGGTTTGCAACGTCATTCCTGGTTTGAAGAATGAACCACCACCACAATGGTGGCTACCTGCAGAAGAGGAATCCACTGGCGGCAGTGCAAGGTGATAATGGGCTAGGCCCAGTGGGCTGGGTCAACCTGAGGGGTTGGGTTAGGCAGGAATCGGGTTGGGTTGAGTTAGTCTAACTAGGTCAGAATGGACCCAGACCAAACCGTCCCCTTTTTACTTAAATGACGATAACTTCTAAACCATAAGTCTGTTTGACGAGCCGTTTGTGGTGTTGGGAACCTCAAAAAAGGTGGTAATTTTTAGGATAATCTAAGTGACCTTTATTGGATGTTAGAGTATAATTTTTTTGGATCAAGGAGTAGGTACTCCTGGAATGAGCATGCTAAGGATGTTATCCTATGAATTATTGTGGAAAAGACGCCGAGTTGGTCACCTGTGAAGACGCATAAATGGTATCTTGACAAGAAGAAAAGTTGGTCTCATGCGATGATGTGGAGTCAGTATCATACAAAGATGCATAGTGGGTCTTCTGTGAAGACATGGAGTTTGTATCCTTCAATGAAACCAAGTTGGTCTCATGCAAATATGAGGAGTTAGTCTCCTTCGAGGGCCCGAAGTAGGACTCTTACGAGGGAGTGTAGCAGGTCTCCTATGGAGATGCATAGTAGGTCTCCTACAAAGACTGTATGTCTCATCGGATTTTAATATGCATGGAATTTAATAAGTATATTCATGTTATAGAGATTCACCTGGGGTGAGCTAACCTAGTGACTCTCTTGACTGTACTTATTAGAGGCTACACTTCATGCACCTCTTTGGTAGTCTACATTATGTTTTACTTTGTGGTTTACATTTATGTTTTGGGGTACCTAATAAGTATTGTTTTACTAAACCCTACAAGGTATTATACCACACATGTCATTCCTTTTGGATATGATTAAAAACTTTGATAGAGTCCTTGGTGGGTTGGAGATAGGTGGTTCTTTAGGGTGACCCGACAGATGTGGTACACTTCAGCAAAATTCAAACAGCTTACTGTACCAACCATTTATAGGGTTTTCTATAGACGATATCTAGGAGGTTGTACTTTTATGTATTATTTAGGCTTGTATTTTGGAATATTTAATTTTTAGTTTTGTATTGTTACTCTCAGTGGTTGTCTTAGTGGGATGAATATCTATTTACTCAGTGTTTTTAGTTTCAGTTATTTTTCTTGGAGAAGGATGCATGTGTAAAGGTTCTTAGAAAAATGCCTCCCATTTTTGGGATAATCATACTATATGCTAGTCTATGGCCCCTATCATATGGGGGGCGGGCTTGGGGCTATCATGAAACAGTCCCTAGGTGAAGGGTCATGACAAAATAGAAACCCATTTTTTGTAACTCTCGAATTCCATCGTACTCGTTTGAACAGCCTGTATAATAAATTAATGATTATTATACATATATTAGAAAATAAACACACACACACAAACACACACACACACACAAATATATATCATAATATATATGATTTACTTGTGACCATTTATTTCCCATTTATTAAAATTTACTTGGTAAAATCACGTTTCTAGTAATAACCGCTTTGTTTTACATATATATTTTCATTTATTATTTTTTATCTAGTTACATTGTTTATTATTACATAATATTCATAATAATAATCAGGAAAATATTATAATATATATAAATCAATTATACTTCTCTTACTAATCACTAATGATGGGTTTTATAAATTAAGTATGTTACAATCATGGAGACAATTAGTCATATATTTGCTGAGTAAAATTTTCATTTTACTAATATCATTATGGAAAGAAGGTATGTAATATATGTATTTCCACAATTATCATAATATCTAAATAAAAAATACTTATTTAAATAAAAAAATACATATCATCCATTCAGTTTGGTGATGAAAATAGATAGCCACGTTGCTTTGTGAAGGTGGTAGTCCATTTGTACACGAACAATGTTATCATCATTCATTTGATGAAAATGAAATAAATAAAATGATATATTAACTTTTAATGATGTTAAATATGGGATTAATTTCATAAATATATCATATATATCACTTATATTAATTAAATCCATCCTTATCACCTTCCATATAATGCGTGAACAAATCAAATTGCTTTGCAAGGCAGTAGTCCGCTATACAAACGAGCGACATTATCATATTTCCACATAATGGAAATTATGATAGTATGTGTGATTTAATATTTACATAAGTATAAAAATATCATAAATATAATATAAAATAATTTAATCCATCGTTATATCCATCTGTGAGAGATGGTAAGGGAAAACGAATGACATCGATTCACGAGGTGGTAGTCCTCCATACACACCAATAATGATTTCACAACCCATTTGATGGAATTGGAGAGGGTTTTTTGGTCATGAAATTATCATAACAACATCTATTTATGTTTTTATACTATATTTATTAGATCATTAGGTTTTAATAATAATTTATTTAGGTGGAGAATTGAATAAAATAAAAACACTCGATGAAGAACGTTACCTCTTCCTTGGGTATCCTGCTGAGGTTTGCACAAAAAGAATTCAAAATATGGATTTAAAACCAAAATATGGCTTCTAGGATGAGAGTATGGATATTGGGATATTTTATAGACTTGTATATTTGGAACAAAAAGGGTTTAATGTTTTTATGAATAGATAAGTGTGGGTTTCCTTTTATATGTCAGGTGAGTAACACACTTTTAATTTTTTGAAAATAAAAAGGTGTACCAACGTTTTTATCATGCCAAAAGGCTCTAAAATGGTGTATTCTTGAGCCTCAAACATTATAGGGTCAAAATATGTTCAAAAATTATATTTTATAAAAGTTTTTATTTTATTTTAAGCCTCATATTTTATGTTTAACCCCCAATAAACCCATTTTTAACTTAACCGTTGTAATTATGTTTTACTATTTTTACTATTCATTTTCATAAAAAAATTAGTTGGAATTATTAGATAATATATATTATTCTGATTCTAAATATGGAATTTATTTTTACAAATTAAATTCATTAAGTGGAAAAATACTATATAAAATTAATCATGTAGGAGGTATGAGAAAGTGAGTTTTCAATCTGAAATGTCAAAAAGATTAAAATGATTTTATATCCAATTTCAATATGAAATTGTTTATAATGTTGTAAAAAAAAATTATTAGGTATATAATTGAGTTATTTTTACTTTAAATTCAATTTACAATATAGTATTATTTCATAAATAATTTAACAAAAAGGTAGTTTTCAATTAGAAATCAGTATTATTCATCATTCATAAAAAATTAGCCTTTATAGAAAACACTCAAAAAAATCACACCAATAAAATTATGACATGATGGTTAAAAAATTTAATATTATTTCATAAAATTAATTTTCTACTAGGTTCCAAAATATAATTTTATTATTTTTCACAAAAATAAATAAATAACATTTTTTGACAAAATGGTTTTTCAAAATATATAAATACTTTATAATTTTTTTATAAATATGTTTACTTTATATAAACCCATTATAGATAATATTTAAATAGTAGTTATTATTTTTAATATTGTTATGTTTAATTTCTAGGTTATAATGGTTGTATTTTAATAATATTAATAATATATTTTGGTATTATTAAAACTCAGTGTTGAGTGTAACACAAGATAACAAAGTGTTTCATTTAATACATGCTTAACATGATGTTGTGTATAGTGAAAGATATCAAAAAAATAAGTTATTAAAAAAATATATAAGTAATGAGGGTGTTACATTATAATCCCCTTATATTGAATTTATTCCTTTAAATTCATCATTCTAATAAAAATAATTGAGGTTACAACTACCTCATTATTTCCTCAGGTTTACAAATTGCTTCAACAAACTAGTGGATTTGGAGCAAAGGATTTACCATGTGAGTTGTCTTATTCTATAGAAAATTCTTTGTACGATCCATAAAATCCAACAGTTGTTCCCCATAATAAATATCTTGCTCTAGTATGGAGGTCCAGAAGTGATATGATCCTTAGATAACTGATTCTGGGATTGATGATGAGATATATGAGAAGGGAGTACCAGATTATGTGGAAGTAGTTAGAGAATATTATGGTGAGGTGTATCAGGATATGAATGTGGGTATAGGGGATGGAACCATAGATAATAGAACATGTTGAATATTTTCATATCTATTAATGTGATGTTAAGATCTTGGATGGTCGCTTATGAATATAATTAATGACCGATGACTGGGTTGTTTTTTATCTTTATTATATTCTCCAGTATATGAGGCACCTAGATTGTAACACCTCAAGGTTTTGAAAATAAATATTTAATGCATGAAACACTAATTCCATACAAAAAAACACATTTTCTATTCTATCCATTAAACAAAACTTTGCCTCTACTATGTTTAGAATTTTAAAAAACAATCATCGAGAGTTGTGATCAGTAAGTCATTTGGAGTCTGATAGAACCAACTTGAATTTTTTGTGAATAGTAACATATCATTATGAATAGTAATATGAATAGTAATATAACTCTTATGAATAGTAAATAATTATATTATTTTATTTTATTAAGGTAATAAGATAATGAGATCTTAATTAATATTTCAATCTGATATAAAACTAATTATACCTTTAAAATTGTTTTTTAAATTAACTATGATTTTATTTAAAAATTAAATTAATAATATTTAGAAAATTATTTTTATAAACGGAGTTAATTTTTTAATTCTACACACTAAAAAATCATTAGGGTGAAATTTTTGGATTTTTCTGAATTTTTTGAATTTTTGATGAATGGTGAAATACGGTAAAATACCATATATACAAATTTTCAGTTAAATACACTATTTATGATATCATGAGTGATTTAAGGACACTTGGTTCAAACTCACATGCACTTATTACTATTAGGGATCACATGAAACAACACTATTGGTTGTCTTGAGGGAAATAATAAAATAATGAATAAAATATTCAAAATTCACTCCTCTCCTCCACTATAACCCCCCTCACTCCCTCTTCTCTTCACTCCTCTAAGCCTTGAAGCTCCTCAAATTCATGCCCAAATACCCTTACCTAGTCACTACCAACGTCCAAGAAGCTCTTGGTCTTTCCAAAATACCAAAACCCTTTGCCTTAAAGAGATTCTCAAGGAGGTGGATTCAAGAGGTAAATTTACATTTTATTTCCTTCATTTTCATTTCAAGTTCCTTCCCATTTTTATCCTCTCATCACCTAATCTTTCCAAATTACCATGATAACTCCAGTATCGTCTATATAATTTAATTATATCATGTTAATATAGGAACCATCATCAATATTCTTATTCTCTCTCTCTTTTATTTTATAAACAAAATCATCGTCCGTAAGGTTCCAATTTACAACCTTTGTGGACGACGAAGTTTCATTCTTCAATTTATCCTTCATTATTGGTCATGAAACCATATTTATGGTTGAAAAAGACTATAATATATATATTATAACCTATTTAATATTCATAAATCAGTATATGTACATAATATTAAATCATATGACCAAACTAGTTGCTAATAATCAAATACCACTAAAATAATCTAAGTGATTATCATTAATATTTCATCTAATGATTGTTACCCATTACATGTAACCAAATTATATAAATGTCCATTAACACCTATGGAAATTCATAAATAATATGTAAATTCAATTCTTGAGATTTACATCCATTCCACATGAACTTAATTACAGAAAAACAAGTGAACCGATTATGAAAATCAAGAAAACGAACACTCCGGAACGACGAAATTCAATCTTATAACTAAACAATAAGGGAATAACGGACCTAATAAAATCATGATAAAAGAAATAAATGTATAAAATTTTCTTAATTAATTTATCAATATGTATAATTTTATATTCTTGGACCTTAAGTTCCGGAGCGAAACACATTCAGACTTAAGGTATGAGTTTTTCACCCGAACCTCCATTTTCATTCAGGCTACTTTTATTGTCAACTTACCTCAATGAATTTATTATATATTATTGTTTACTCATCATAAATTCTGTTTTAGTGTTCTATATATGTTTACCAACCATAATAATTCCTTATTTTATGGGGAGTTACATGATTTAAAAGGAATAATCAAAATTATTTCTGAAATACAAGCCTGATTCAAGGGAATTTCTCAACTTCATACCTATTTTCAAGGGAACTCTATAATATGTTTTAGAAAATATTATCATTATAAAATCAATAATTTCATTATGAAAATACTATCTTACTTCATTTATGTTTTTATACAAAGGATTTTCCAAAAAAACTCTTTTTTTCAAAATAAAAGAGTATTTATCTCAAGAATTACTCAAGGATTTTATAAGAGTATTTTCATCTATTTCAACACTATTATTGATTATTATTTATTATTGGGATTATTATTTTATGATATAATCTACCATATTTAATTGTATGGTTTATTACTAGTTTGATTTTGTATGTTCTATCCTAAAACCATTCACTAATTTACTCTAAATGGTTAGTGTTTAAGCTTAATGTTCAAGGAAAGTTATTTAAAATTCATATGTTAGTTTCAATATGAATTTATATGTTGTTTATGTTTATCCCCAATCATATTAGGAATCAATTGGACTTATTATGTGATGTTTGGGTCCCACTATAGCCCCTCTATTCATTAGTAGGTCTCATGAGACAAATAGACATGGACTTGGCTGAGGCCTTTCCCATTTTGAGATATTGTTTTGGGTGAGGCCTTACTCATTTTTAGACGTCTTGGCCGAGGCCTTGATGGTATGTTTCATAATGTCTGGAATATGAACATACCTCATTATGAAGCTAGTAATTGAAAGTTCATGTGGATATTCGACTATTATAATACCCATAATTATGTTTTATTATGGAATTATTTACCCAATTCATATTCCTTCTTTAATCTGTTCTAGTTTATTATTTATAAAGGCATGTGTTTCAATTATTCACCATGCCTAATATTTAAGTTTATGATATCTTCTAATGTATTTATTACTCTTAACGAGCATTTGAGCTCACCCCTTTATTGTGTTTAATCTTCCCAGGATATGAATAAGTAAGTTATGAGTGTCTTGTATGCATAATCTAGGAGGCATGGATGTTTCTAATAGAATAAATTAGTGTTTTACTTCCTTTCATGTTGTAATTTTGAACATATATATGTATATTATTTCCAAAATCTACTAAACTACTTGGTCCTTCGGGATGCATATTCTTTGTTTATATGAAAATGTAATAAAATAAGGCACCGGCTCCAGGCAACTGGGGTCGGGTCCTTACAGTTGGTATTAGAGGAAGTTTAGTAGAAAACTTGGAAACTAGATTTAGAAAAAATAGATCAAGGAACAAATATCTAAGATAGTCTTTGAGGATAATCATATAAGAACATCATAGTATTTTGGCAAGGAATAGATTATCTGTATGTTTCTAGAAAATAAACCCATGTCTGGATACTACAAGTGGATGTGGTTCTGGAACAGATGTGCCTAGTAGTGAAAACTACAACAAGAAGTTTCAAGCTTGACTAGGGGTATCCTGGTACATGAAAAGGGCCTTACTTTTCCCCAGGTTTAAAACTCCTAGGGGATATGCTCAGGATAATTCACATTTTCTATACAATCCATTATGAAGGATTTAAATGTAAATTTTCCTCAATGAAACCATGTTTTTGATTATGGTATATACATTTATAGGGTTTCAATATATGCTAAGTATTTTTTCTAAGTTAAGATTATACATTATGATTCATAAAATAATCTAGTATATTCCATTATCTATAAATGGAACCTAGTGGAAGGAATGGAAACCACATGAACACGCGTATCCCATGTAGGGATTTCCCTCCGATGAAAGATAATGATGATGTATCTAGAGATGAAACTAGTGTAGAGCAGCTTATAACTATACTTGGATAACTTACTCAGGTTATGAACAATAAAAATAACTATATTAGGCATACAAATCCACCATGTAGTGGATATCTGTTAGATCTCTTTATGAAACAAAAACCTCCATCATTGAATGAGACTACAATCCAATTTGTAGTGGAGCAGTCAATACGTTCCCTAGAGAAGATATTTCTCGCTTTGGGATGTAACAAAAGAGATAAAGTCATCATGGCAGTTTATCATCTATCAGGAGATGTGGATTTGTGGTGGTCAATAATCCAAAACACAAAGGAGGGGGAAGATATAGAAGAGATATAATGGAGGGATTTTGAGGAAATATTTCTAGATAAATACTTTCCTCATGAACAGTGAGAAGATATGGAAAGGCTGTTTCTAAATTTGAGGCAAAAGGAAGATGAGAATGTTGCAAAGTATAAAGCTAACTTCAAAAGTTTAGTAAGACATTTTGTGAACTAAATATGAAATCCAATGAGAAAAAAAGATCATTTTTTTGATGGCCTAACGACATTCCTCAAGTGGGCACTGGTCTCCCAATGTTTTTCATCATATGAGGATATATCTTTATGCACTATCAAGAAAGAAAGAGAATTCTCTAAGTATTATGACATTAATGGAAATAAAGAGAAGAATAGGGCTTCTAAAAACTCTAGTAAAGGAAATAAGGAAACATGGAAGAAGGGAAGAGTTGAATTTCCACCCTATGATAATTGTGTAAGGAAACACCCTGGTGACTACTTAAAGGGAAAATGAGTATGCTACAAATGTGGATAGAAAGGCCATATTGCTGGTGATTTGAAGGTAAATAAGGAAGTTATTAATGCGCAATGCTATAATTTTAGGGTTATGGGACATTATGCTATTTATTGTCCAAAGCATCAAGGAAACATGCCATAGAAAAGACCAAGGGAGTAGGGTCAAGCTTATGTGATCACAACTACAGATATTGAAGTTCTTAATGATGTAGTGGAAGGTACTTTAATCATTTCCTCAAACTTATCAAATGATTTATTTTATTATGGATCATCGTATTCTTTCATATCTTCCAAGTTTTCCAAGAAAATTAGATATTTCCAATTTGATTTAATAAGGGATTTTTCAGTCAAAACTCTTAAGGGGAGTATCATTGCAATGAAGTTGTATCAGGAAGTCCCCATTATTGAATATAAATGTGATTTATCTACTAATTTTATTTTCATACCCATTATTTACTTTTATATAATCCTTGGTATGGATTCTCTTTCGAGCCATGTTGTGAAAATTTATTGTAAGAAGGATGTTAAATTTTTTGAGGACGATGTGGAATCCATTATGATTAGGATAGAAACATTACCATATGATTCTCATCTAGATCCACCCCCAATAGCTCTACTAGATTTAATTATTTGGGAGGAAGGGAATGTAATAACTATGGGTTAATAGAAGAATGTTAAGATAGAGGATGTACCTATTGTTCATGAATATGTTGATGTGTTTCCAGAGGACTTACCTGGATGTCCTCTAGAGCATGAACTTGATTTTTCCATTGACTTAATTCTTGGTTAAAGGCCCGTATCAAAGAACCCTTATAGAATGGCCGCTATGGAATTAGAGGAACTAAATAAACAACTAGAGTAATTGAGTGATAAAGGATTTATTCTCCCTAGTGTTTCTCTATGGAGAGCCCCTATTATTTGCATTAAAAAGAAAGATGGATCCATAGGTTGTGAATTGACTATAGGGAGATCAATTCTATAACATTAAAGAACAAGTATCCCTTACCTCACATTGATGAGTTATTTGATCAACTCCAAGGAGCCCAATAGTTTTCAAATATTGATCTTTGATCTGGATATCATAAATTTCTTATGAGGAAGGAATACATTCAAAAAATAGCATTTTGAACCAGGTATGGGTATTACAAGTTTACAGTAATACCTTTTGAACTAACTAATTCACCCTTTTCTTTCATGGATCTAATAAATATAGTTTTCAAGGAATATCTTAATTACTTTTTGGTGGTATTTATTGATGATATCTTGGTATACTCTAAAAGCTATTAAGATCATGAAAATCACTTGCGCACTATTATGAATACTCTTAAAAGAAATGAATTATATGGGAATTTCTTCAAGTGTGAATGTTTGATTCAATTAGTTTTATTTCTAGGCCACAATGTCTCTAAAGATGGAATATCTATTGATCCTAAAAAGACAAAGGCTATGAAAGAATGGACTACTCAAATGAACATAACTGAGGTACGTATTGTTATTGGTTTAGCAGGTTATTATCGGTGTTTTTTTTTTCAGAACTTCGCCCATTTACCCAACCCAATGACCAACATTATATGTAAAGGGCTTTAGTTCATATGGAAAAAAGAATGTGATGACTGTTTCGAAGAATTGAAGAAGAAATTAGTGAATTCTATTATCCTAACCCTACCATATGGGAATGATGGGTTTGTGATCTATAGAGATGAATCAAAGAAAGGACTCAGTTGTGTCCTTATGTAGAATTATAGAGCTACTGCCTATGCCTCGAGGTAGTTAAAAATTCATCAAAAAAACTATCCCACTCGTGATATTGAGTTTGCAGTGGTGATCTTTTCTCTAAAAATATGGAGACATTATCTCTATGGAGAAAATTGTGATATATATACAGATCACAATAGTATAGATTATATCTTCTCATAGAAAGAACTCAACATGAGGAAAAAGAGATGGCTCGAACTACTCAAGGATTATAATTGTACAACACACTACCACCCAGGAAATCCAAACAAGGTAGCTGATGCATTGAGAAGGAAGGATCATAGAGTTCCCAACAAAATGATGATTGATAAGGATCCTTTGTACATGGATCTAGTAAGGGTGTACATTGGAATTATCAAAGAAGGTGAAAAATCATTACTTTTCAAATGGTTTCCCAACCATCTTTATTAGAAAAAATTAAAGCTTATTAGCCTGATGATGAGAACCTTCAAAATAAAATTAATGCTGTGAAAGATGAGAAGATGGATAAATTTTTGTGTGAAGATAGTGTTCTAAAATTTGGGAAGAGAATTTGTGTTCCAGCTATAGTCGAGCTAAAAAGGGAGTTATTGGATGATTCCTATAGTTTGAATTTCTCTATACATCTTAGAAGAAATAAAATGTATAGATATTTGAATGAATATTTCTAGTGGGATAACATGAAGAGGGAAATTGTGGATTATGTATCAAGATGTTTAGTCTGTCAACAAGTGAATGCTAAAATGAAACATCCAAAATGGGTCATGCAACCTCTACCAATTCCTATATGAAGATGGGATGACATCAGCATAGATTTTTTCACTAGATTACCCAAAACTCTATGGAAGAATGATGTGATATGGGTAATTGTGGATCGACATACAAAATATTCACATTTCCTTGCTATAAGGGAGGATTTTACACTAGAGCTCTTAGTACGACTCTATATCAATAAAGTTGTGAGACATCATGGTGAACCTCTCTTAAATTTGTCAGATCATGACCCAGAGTTTACATCGAAATTCTGGAAAATTCTTTAGAAAGCTTTGGATAATGAGCTTTGATTGAGTACTTCTTATCACCCACAAACTGACAAGCAATCAGAAAGAATGATCCAAATATTAGAAGACATGTTGAGATCACAATCACTTGATTTTAAAGGTATGTGGGATCAATATTTAGCTCTGGTGGAGTTTTTCTACAGTAATAGTTTCCATTCAATTATACAAATGACACCATATGAAGAAATGTATGGAAAGAGATGTCGTACACCAACTTGTTGGGAATAAGTTGGAGAAAGGAAGCTTGAGGGCCTAGAGATTTT
This sequence comes from Viscum album, assembly GCA_963277665.1. Classification (NCBI taxonomy): domain Eukaryota; kingdom Viridiplantae; phylum Streptophyta; class Magnoliopsida; order Santalales; family Viscaceae; genus Viscum; species Viscum album. Next base: position 998,411,440 of record OY728151.1, on the reverse strand, counting down.
GGAGTAAACAATAAAAAAGGTAAAGACTATTCAATGTCATATCTAAATAACTCAAATAGAAAAAAGATCTATGCTGATAATCAAAGGAAGGATCTCAAGTTTCATGTGGGTGATCACTTTTTCATGAAAGTATCTCTATGGAAGGGTGTTATAATATTTGGGAAGAAAAGAAAATTGATCCCTTGGTATATTGGTCCTTTTGAAATTATAGAGAGAATTGGGGTTGTTTCATATCGATTGGCTATTCCACCGAGCCTGTCCAAAGTACACAAAGTGTTCCATGTCTCATTACTGAGAAAGTACATGTTAGACCCAATGCATGTCCTCAATTATGAAGGTATAGAGTTGGAACCTTATCTATCTTACTATGAATATCCTATAGGGATTATGGACACAAAAGTAAAAGTTTTGAGGAATTGGATGACTCTTCTGGTAAAGACACTTTGGAGGAATCATAAAATTAAAGAGGCAACATGGGAAGCTGAGGAGCTTATGATGAAGACCTACCCAAATCTTTTTGTGAGGTAATGTTCTGTGAATTTTGAGGAAAAAATTTTTGTAAGGAGGGGAGAATGTAACACCCCAAGGTTTTGAAAATAAATATTGAATGCATGAAACACTGAGTCCCTACAAATCAACACATTTTATAATCTAGCCATTAAACACAACTTTTCCTCTACTATGTTTTAAATTTTGAAAAATTATCATTTAGATTTGTGATTAGTAAGTCATTTGGAGTCTGATAGAACCTACTTAATTTTTGATGAATAGTAACATACCCTTATGAATAGTAATATGAATAGTAATATGACCCTTATGAATAGTAAATAATGATATTATTTTATTTTCTTGAGGTAATAAGATAATGAGATCTTAATTAATTTTTCAATGTGATATAAAACTAATTATACCTTTAAAATTGTTATTTTTTGAATTAAATATGATTTTATTTAAAAATTAAATTAATAATATTTATAAAATTATTTTTGAAAAATGGATTTCATTTTTTAATTCTACATATCAAAAAATGGTTAGGGGGAATTTTTGGGATTTTTCTAAAATTCTTGAATTTTTGATGAATAGTGAAATACGGTAAAATACCATATATACAAATTTTCAGTTAAATACACTATTTATGACATCATGAGTGATGTAAAGACACTTGGTTCGAACTCACATGAACTTATTACTATTAGGGGTCACATGAAACAACAATATTGGTTGTCTTGATGGAAATAATAAAATAACGAATAAAATATTCAAAATTCACTCCTCTCCTCCACTATAACCCCCCTCACTCCCTCTTCTCTTCACTCTTATAAGCCTTGAAGATCCTAAAATTTATGAAAAAATACCATTTCCTAGTCACTCCCCACATAAAATAATCTCTTGGTCTTTCCAAAAGACCAAAACTTCTTCCCTTAAAGAGATTCTCAAGGAGGTGGATTCAAGAGGTAAATTTACATTTTATTTCCTTCATTTTCATTTCAAGTTCCTTCCTATTATTATCATATAATCACCACCTCTATAAAAATGACCATGATAGATACAGTATCACCTATATACTATAATTATATCATGTTAATAGAATAACCATTATCAATATTATTATTCTCTCACTCTCTCTTTTATTTTATAAACGAAATCATCGTCGTGAGGTTCCAATTTACAACCTTCGTGGACGAAAAAGTTTCATTCTTAAAATTATCATTCATTACTGGTCATGAAACCATTTTTATGGTTGAAAAAGACTATAATATATGTATTATATCCTATTTAATATTCAGGAACTGTTATATGTGCATAATATTAAATCATATGACCAAACTAGTTCTTAATAATCAAATACCGCTAAAATAATTTAAGTGATTATCATTAATATTTCATCTAAATATTCATCCTAATTACATGAAACCAAATTATATAAATGAACATTAACACCTATTTATGTTCATAAATAATAAGTTAATTCAATTCTGGAGATTTACATCCATTCCACATGAACTCTATTACGTAAAAACAAGTGAATCGATTATAAAAATCAAGAAAACGAACACTCCAGAACGACAGAATTCAATCTTATAACTAATAAATAAGAACATAATGGATTTAATAAAATCATTATAAACTAAATAAATCTCTAATATTTTCTGAATTATGTTATTAATAAGTCTAATTTTATATTCTAGGACCTTAAGTTCCAGAGAGGAACACATTCAGACTTAAGGTAAGGGTTTTTCACCCAAACCTCCATTTTCATTCGGGTTACTTTTATTGTATACTAACCTCAATGAAGCTATTATGTATTAGTGTGTACTTCTTATAAATTCTGTTTGAGTTTTCTATATATTTTTTCCAACCAGAATCCTTCTTTATTTTATGGGGAGTTACACAATTTAAAAGGAACATTCAACATTATTTTTGAAATACAAGCCCAATTCAAGGGAATTTCTCAACTTCATACCTATTTTAAAGAGAACTATATAATCTATTTTAGAAAACATTATATTTATAAAATCAATCATTTTATTATGAAAATACTATCTTAATTTGGTTCTGGTTTTATACAAAGACTTTTTTAAAGAACTATTCTTTTCAAAATAAGAGTATTTATCTCAAGAATTACTCAATGATTTTATAAGAGTATTTTTGTATATTTCAACAATCTTGATGATTATTATGTATTATTGGGATTAATATTTTATGATATCATCTACCATATTTAATTTTATAGTTTATTACTAGTTTTATTGTGGATGTTCTATCCTAAAACCATTCACCAATTTACTCCGAATGGTTAGTGTTTAAGATTAATGTTCGGGGAAAGTTATTTACATTTCATATATTATTTTTAATATGAATGTATATGTTGTTTATGTTTATCCATGCTCATATGAGGAATTAATTGGACTTATTATGTGACTAGTGGGGCCTGCTATAGCCCCTCGATGCATCGGTAGGTCTCATGAGACAAATAGAGGTGGACTTGGCTGAGGCCTTACCCATATTGATATATGGATTTGGCCGAGGCCTTAATCATTTTTAGACGTCTTGGACGAGACCTTGATGATATGTTTCAGAATGTATAACATATGCAATTACCTCATTATGAATCTAGTAATATAAAGTACATGTGCTTATTCTATTAGTATAATACCCATGATTAGGTTTTATTATGGCATTATTTACTCATCTCATATTCTTTACATAACGTGTACAAGTTTATTAATTGTAAAGGCATTTGTTTCAATTATTAACCATGCCTAATGATTATGTTTATGATATCTTCTTCTGTATTTCTTATTATTACTGAGAATTTGATCTCACCCCTTTCTTATGTTTCATCTTCCCTAGATATGAAGAAGTACGTTATGAGAAACTTACATGCATAATCTAGGAGGCATGGATGTTTCTAATGGAATAAATTATTGTTGTATCTCCTTTCATGTTGTAATGTTGAACTTATATATGTATCTTGTTTCCAAAATCTACTAAACTACTTGGTACTTCGTGATTCATATTCATAGTTTATATGCCAATGTAATAAAATAAGGAACCAACTCCAGACAACTAGGGTTGGGTTTTAACATAGCTGTTCTTGGTCACATGTTTTCCCTTGGTGGTAGATTAGGATAAGTTTTCTAGTGTACATGAATTATTTAATGAGTATATTAATGAATAAATATTTATTAACCAATGAGGTTAGTGTTGGAGGTATGAAAATGATAAAAAGTTTTTAATCTTGATGATCCATGGAATCGGTTTTGATTATGTCTAGAGGTAATATACATTACTCAGATGATTAATGTAATTTAATATAAAATACTGTTATTTTTTTATTTAATAACTAATAAATTAATTAATTAAATGAAATGATAAAAATAATCCATGTAATTAATTTATCCATTTAAAACATTGAGTACTTATAGGATATTTTGTGTTAGAAGTGGAAATCTGAAGTCCAAACCAGATTAGCTGCAGTTGATTCTAAGACTTGGCTATTACCCTAGTGTTGTAAGAAGCTATATTATATTTTGTATATTCTATGATTTCATATGGCACTACACCCATGTTTATCAGGGTGAGTGACACACCATGAACACTAGGAGGTTGTTTCCCCCAATATTCTTATGGGTGGATAGATGGACGACTACCCCCTTTGGAACCACTCTCTTCTCTTGGTAGTTACTAATACTAGAAAACATGATTGTTAATTTTCCCATATATGTATTTATATGGCATGGATGGATTTTTTTTATTTCACAAACATGTTTATCGGTAAAAAATATATAAATGATTATAAAATGTATGATGTGTATTGGATTTGACAACTTGAGGCACATACACAGTGTATAGGATGTGATGGCTTGAGGTATAATACCCAATGTATGATACATGTAATAGAAGATATGGTGTATCTTATACGATAATTGTTTACTACATATATGGATATGTGGATGGTATGGGTTGATTAGTTTATTTATGAGGTGTGTGTTGTCATTCATTGCCTTGGTTTCTTCGGCCTGGATTATTTTTAGAGAGAGATGGATCAGGACGTGCAATGTTGGGGAAGAGTGGAGAACCATTGGGGATGTAGAGGTGGGATACCCATGATGTTTAATTATTATTTTGAATACTCTCTTATATGATATACTTGGTTATAGTTAGCATGGGTGAGGTAGGGAACATATTATGTATGTTTAGGTGATGAGTTTGTTTCACTATTGTCCAATATGATTTAGCATTATTTACTTACCTATTTAGTGATAGGCTCTAGTAAGGATACTAATGAGTATACTATTAATATCACATTATAAATATGTAATACTATTTTCAGGTTATCAAAAGTATGTTTATGATTTGGCTGGATATTACTAGCTCATGGTTTTACAGGACCAGTTTGGGCATTGTGTCTATTTTCATCTTTAACTTTTGGTACTTGTTGTTTCCTTTAAGATATTTTAGAACTATATAAAATTTCATGTTTTTACATGTAATTTTATTATATATATTTTTTAAAAAGAGTTGATCGATATATTTGTTTTATCTATCTCTTCTACACATTCTCTTAGAGGGAAATGCCTCATATATACATGTTTATTAGACCCTTGATACTAGTCTCTAACCCAACAACTACTAGATACCACAACTAGGTAGTCATCATCTCCCATCCAACATTTCTGGAATTGTAGGAATATAATTTGGTGGGTGGGGGTCATGAAAGAGTGGCATTAGAGGTTTTTGTTGATGTATAAGATGATGTTTTGAGTTAGGAACAAATGAGGTTTTAGGGGTTGGTAGGGAAATAGTGTCAGCTACATTTAATGAGTGATTTAATCACATGAGACTAGCTGAGACATAGGTATTTAGACCCCCCGTATGATCTGATGCGTGGAACTTTAAGTATACTAATCCCAATAAACAATGTGATACTGCTTATGGGTTATATAATTAGTAAAGGATCATGCATAATTATTTTGTGTGCCTATGTTTTAAATTTTTAGACCTTGAGATAGCCTAAAAACTAAAAAATACAATAAAATAATTTATGAATTAATGTTAAATATTCCATATTTCATGTTTAGGATCTCTAATAGTTTCTTATTTTACCAGAATGGATCCAATTTGAAATCCTTGCAAGGTTCACGCTGATGATGTTCATCATGATGTGCTAGTAGATCAAAGCAGAGTATAGGTCAATGATGAAGATACTTAGAGGAGGAAAATATGAGATTATCAATTCCAGTTTTTATAGATGTATGAGAGATCTATTTAATATTCATTCACAGAAGAATTTTTGGAGGATGTGAGAATGTTATCAATTCAATATTTTTCCAGAAAGAGAATTGGGTTTCATTGACTATGAAAACATTATTTGGAGTAGTGAGGTAGTGTTCGATATCATTCCTCATGAATTTCAAGGAGTTATAAGTCACAAGGGAGAAGTTCAAAGACCTATTTTGATAATAGTTCATTTCATTGACCATGAAGGTGGATAGTTTCTAAGAGTTACTCACCCTTTGACAGGAGATTTCCTATGTGTAATAGTTTAGGATCAATTTTAGGAACCTTATAATATATTATTTATACTTGTTTCTAAATGTGGAGGCTAGGGTAAGAAATTTTGAGGGGGATTTATGTCCATAAATACAGTTCCAGGACACCCTATTTATTCTAATGACATATCTTGAGACGATGTTAAGAGAACAAGTTATTTATAGGATGTTTTCTGAACTAGCTCATCTTGATAGGGGAGTCTGCAATATTGATCACAAAATATTGTTGGGTCTTAGGTTCTTGGTTTACTAGATATAATAATTTTAGATCCATCGAGGTTTGGTCTGAGACCTCATCATCTCATTTATCTGATGGAGGTGTTTCTCATAACTATTCCAAGGGATAAGACATTATCTATTTCTTGTAGAGGATGAAGTCTTCAGTGGTGAGAGTTATCGACGATTCTAGGTATTCATCATACACCAGGTGTTTCACTTCAGGTACCTATGTTGAGGCATATTCATCCACAAAAACTAGAGTAGAGTGTTCATGTTTTCAATCAGTATAGATGAGTTGGGAAAGGTAGATTAAAACCTTGAGATTCACCTCATACTTTTACAGTAGATAAAGACCATGTAGTTGGTTGTCATTAGGTTCATAAAGTCTATGTGGCATGTCTTGGTCAGCTTCATTCTTTAGAATTTCCAACTCTAGGCAAGACATATGTTGTACGAGGTATGATTTTCATGTTCTCTACATGGGTTCCTGATTTTTTAGATTCAGGAAATATAAAATACTTTATAACACCTTATCATATTCCATGACTTGGGATTGAAGTAGAGACACATCTAGTTACCTTGTCATTAACTATGTAATTGGAGGTCAAGGTGACTTGTTTGAGGTATGTAGAGACCATGATCTAGTTCTAGGGTAACACCGATCTTGGGGAGATTTCCTATTTTTATGGATATATCCATGTGATATCATCCTTAGAATAGATTGGAATTATTTAGTGGGGGAAATTTTGGATTTTATCAGGAGGAAGTTTGTGTTTTATGGCACTGATGGAGAGTTATTAGTGTTTTTTAGAGAGTGAGTCCCATAGATATGTCAGAGGTGTGTTCTTCCCTTGTATTCTTTGATGGATGAATTAATTCTTGTCTCATTAAAGGTTCAACAATCGTTGTTTATTAGGGTTCTAGAAGTGTATCCCAATATACTTCAATAATATGTTGTATCATTTCCCCCTCTATGGGAGATTGAGTTTGGGATCGAGCTACAATCGCACATGATGCTTATCTCGATGTATCTATATATGATGGTTAATTCTAAGTTGTGAGAGATGTGAGTATAACAGGTTGATCTAATTCAGTGATGTTTTTCTGCAACAATATCTCCTTGGGGTGTACTAGTTTGGTGTGTGAAAAAGGTCAATTTTAGTTTGTTGTATTATATCGATTATCATCACTGGAATTATGTGACAATGAAGAACCACTGTCATTTTCCATGGATTGATTCTTTTTTGACCTGCTGAATAAAAAAATTTGGTTATGTAAAACCAGTTTTCGGTAAGGATATCATTAGATGAAGGTGAATTATAGGCATATTCAGAATAACAATTTCTATTTTCATCATGGGTATTACATGTTCATTTTTTATTTCATTTGGAGAGAAAACTCAGTTTCCATATTCATGTGGTTGGAGAACTCAGTCTTCGAAGAGTTCCTGAATAAGTTCATAGTGGTTTTAATCAATGTAGTCCTTATGTAATCCACATATTAGAAGGATCATGAAGATAATTTTGATTACATTTTGATATTTCATAATTGTGATCAGATATTTGGGATGATTTCTAACTATGATTATTGGGATTAGGAACTTCTTTTCTTGGGGAATGTATTTTGTCTACATGGATTGGTTGTGGAACATTTTATCTTAGTGGTGGTTGTTTCTTGGTTAGTCGCCAATATTGTGGTAGAGGTGTTGAGTTTCTTTAGTCTTTTAGGCTATCATAAGAGGTTCATAGCCTATTTATCACAGCTTTCTACTATTTCGATATTCCTTAAAATTAAGGATCAGGAATTCTTGTGGATTGACCAATGATAGGAATTTTTCTAATATTTAAAGGAGAAGTTGGTCAGTACTATAGTATATATTTTTTCCACAGAAGGATTTAAATTTAAGGATTTTAGGGATGTATATATTATTAGTTTGATACGTGTTTTGATGTTGCAGAGATCATTTTTTTCTTATGGATATTTCTATTCATTTCCCTATGAGAATAAATATTCCACTCATGATCTTGATTTAGTGGCAATTCCTTTTTCATTGAATTTGTGATAACATTACACCATCAATGAGAATTTTGTGGGGTTTACCAACTATAGGAGCCTAAGGAATGTCTTATCCCAGTGTGACTAAAATTTCATTAGTTTCAGTGGATGGAATTCATGTAGTATTATGATATCTATAATTCATATATTCCAAGAAAGGGAAATTTTGTAGCTAATTATCTCTGAAAGAAGTTATGTAGTGATATCGTGCATGAATTTGTGGATTCTTAGATAGTTATGGAAGATATATCCTTGATACATCTATATATTAGAGACGTTTTGAGGAAGAGGTTGTATTTTAGAGTTTACATTGTAGTTTTACTTGGTTAAGTAGGTGGAGGAGTCTCAATTGGGGGGTTTTTAGGCTGAGTTTTGGAGGGATAGAGTTATTTTTAGTGATTCCCTAGATGATTGGTCTAAGAATGGACAACATCGGGAGTTATTCCAAGGAATTATTTTAATTAATTTTTTGATGTGTTATATAGTTATCCATTAGTTATATATAATTCCATTAGTGGTACATCATGGTTTAAAAAAGATGTATTAATCTTTGAGAGGTCAGTTTGGGAGGTCTGAGATAAAGTGTGCAGTTGTAGAGCTTGTTTCTTGATGTTTGATCTTTTAGAAGGTGAATGTTGAGTGCTATTTACATGGTGGTTATATCCATCCATTAGATATCCCACAGTGGAAGTGGTAGTACATATATATGGACATAATTATTAGTTTACATTGATATCAAGGAGGTTATGATGATATATTGGTGATAGTGGATTTTTGAAAAAAATCATCCCACATTTATAGATCAGAGAGTTGAGATATGTGGAGGTTTTTTCGAGGCAGTATCTGGAAGAGGTGGTGAGAATATATGATTTACCAGGGATGATCATATTTGACTAAGATCCTCATTTTACCTATAGGTTTTGAAGAGGCATCCAAAATTAATCTTGTTCCATATTATACCATAGAATTTAATTTAATATATATAAGAATATTTAGATAGAGTAGACCATCTATAATCTTGAAGGCATGTTGTTATCATATGTCCTAGATTCTGGAGGTTCTTGGATGAGTCACTTTACCTAGGTTAAGTTTTCTTACAATAATATTTTGCACTTCTTCATCGGTATGATCCTATTTGAACCATTATACAACTAAACATTGCATTCCAAATTTTGTTAGACTGGGTTAAGAGAGGTAGAAATTCTCAAGTTGGAACTAGCGAAGAATATGAAAAGATAGTATATATAATTAATGAGAGTATAAAGATAGATCAAGATAATCATAAATAAAATTCACCTTATTATAGGAGACATCTGGGGTTCAAAGTTGGAGATCATGTGTTCTAATAGGTGAATCATACTGAGTAGTGAAGGTTTGGTTGTGGGAGTAAGCCTTAACCCCTACATGTTGGTCCTTTTGTGGTGTTGGGTCATTTTGGGGTTGTGTCATATCAGATAGAACTTCTCACATAGACAAGACTGATACATGTTGTTTTTCATGTGTTGTAAATCTGTCGTTATCATCAAGATTAATCTCAGGACATATATTGGAGTAATTTGAAGTTTAATATTTTTTGATATTTGATGAGTGGCCCATGGAGATACACAACCTCTAGGAAAAGGTATTTAATGGCCATTCTATTCCCTTAGTGAATTTATTATGGGGGAAAATTTGTAAGGATGATAGTACCAAGGAATGGGGGTAGCAAATGTGTACTCAATAACCTATTTTTTCCCTTCTCTTGTAACATTGTTCTTTTTTTGGATATTGAACTTTTTGGTTTATGAGATAGTTTATGTTTTTTTTACCATTTTTTAGATTTACTCTCATTTGATAGGTATCAACCATGTGATTGTGTTTAGGAGTGGGTTATTGATATTGTGTTGTTTTCCACTTGTTTACTTTGAGTGTCATGGTTGACCTCCTATGATAATGATGTCCTTGATAGGTATCTTTCAGGGTGGCTATTCAGATTACCACATTTTATTTTTCTCACTATATTTGGTTTTTGATTCTTGAGGAAGATATATATTTGAAAGGTATCTAATTTAAGGGTTTAGATTTTTCTAGTCTGACCCTTTTTTATTTTTTGAAGCTTATGGTGCTGAGAGGAGGCCTAGAGTTGGTATCGAGGTCATTGGCTACTAAAATCATTGATAAGGGAGAATAAATGACATGTACATGTTTTCCATTGTGAATCCTTGATTCGTGGACTAAGTGAGAGATCGTTCATGGATTGAAATCCATTCATGAATTTTTTGAGGATGATTCATGGTTTTCTACATGACGTAAAAATATTTGGGATTAATTGCTTCAGTTCTAATTTTTTTTGTGAGATAAGATTTGAAAACCTGAGATTTAAAAAAACACTATGTTATATAGCTTAAATTCCACTAAACCCCAAGTTTAATTAACTAAAAAATATAATTATTTTAGCATGTACATTATAAAATAGAAGTTAATTTGGAAGGTCTGAATAGGATTAACTATATTATGATATAAATATGATGTTCATAGTCAATATATATTTAATTATTCTTAGAAAATGAACACATAATTTTTAGTAAAGTCATATTATTTTTCAAATATTTGTCTTCTTTAAAAATAGATTTTTATTCCTTTAAATTATAAAATAAAAACAATTATTATTTTTAAATATTATGGAATATTTATTTGAAAAAATAATTATCATCTTTGTAATCATCATGTCATAATTATCTTCAGGTAAATTTTTTGGAACTTTCTAAAAAAGTTTATTGATGGGTTAAAAAGTGAAAATACTATTTTTATAAAATACAATAACTCTTATCAAATAATTATTATATGATAAAAAAACACTTATTATTGATCAAAATTTATTTATTTAATGACATAATTTAAAACATGTTACATTTCAAAACACAATCTTAGCAACTTTCAAAACCATGATTTTACCTTTTCTAAGAAAACTGTTTTTATGGGTTATACATGTAACATATTTGGAATTGATTTTTATAAATTATTTAAATTTAATCAATTAATATGTATTATGTTTTTAATAAATCTGTATAAATTATATTATAATTTTATTTTCATTTTTATGCATAAATAGTTACTATGGTAAAAAATGGTTTACCATAGTATAGGTAAAATAATCTAGTGGTTTAATGTTAAACGGTAAAAGATTGAAGTACGTAAAAACAAAAACATGAAATCAATTTTTATGTTTTTCTTGACCAAAAACTAAATTTCACAAAATTATTTAGTAATCAAATTATTTTTAATTAATTCCACTCAAATGTGGTTGTCTTTAATTATAAAATAATCATTATTTAATCACATAAAACCACACCTCTTCAAGTATAAATACCACCCTCTCCACCCCTTTATCCTCACAAGACTTCATGATAGTTAAATATTTTAAAAACACAATCCTCTACACTCTACCCATGTCAGTGTTCTTTGGGTCTCAACCAATGGCCAATTACATGTTCCTCAAGGGGTCCTTCAATGAGGTGATATTCAAGAGGTAACTTTCTCAAACCACCTCCCTTTATTTCCTTTCATATTCTATGTTATCCTCACCAAATCCATCCATCAAAGAATAATAAATAAATTGACATGTATATACTATAATTATATATTTCTAATGGAATATTTAAAATCCATCCCTCTTATTATCTCATCTTTTTCAATGAAATGAAACTATTGTCTAAATTATTATGTTGAACTGTCAATGTAGATAATTTGTTTTTTGTTTTCCATTACTACCATTAAGTATGCTCATAAATGTACTATTCGGGTTAAAACAAATTGAAATAGGTATATTATAACATATTTCATGTTTTAGGACTAATATATATAAATAATATTAAATAAAAAACTAGTTAGTGGTGGTTGAAAAAAATGCCAAAATAAACTAATTAATTATCATTAACTTTTTATCATATCAACCATCCACATTTAATATTGAAAAATAATATATGGGTTTATTAAAAATATTTATGTACATTAAATCCATTATATTTCAATTTGGTAGTTTTCTTTCCATTTTAAAAGAACATCCATAATTATACACAATTGAACCGACCACGAAACCATGAAACAAACACACAAGAAGGAATAAAAATAATGCAATATTATTAATAAATAGGTGGTAATATTTTATAAAAGGGTCATATAAGGTATCATAAGTATGATTATAGTTTTATTATAAAATAATAACTTTATTTAATCAATTATAATATAGGTTTAATTATGAAAAACTAAATGGAAGTGTGTGGTAAGGTAATTAATATCTTAATTTCCATTCATTAGGTTAAACATATACTTCATTGATTTTTTTATGATAATATTATGTGTGAAATGAATTTTTATTACCTAATAATATATTTTCAATTATTTTAATTTTATTTAAATTTTATAAATGTAATTGATTAATTTTATTAACTCTCACTTCAATGGTATAGTATTTCTATGAGACTTTCTTTATAAATATTATTGTTTTTAAAGTGTCCCTTAAAATAATCTTTTTTTACAAGACCATGTTTTCTATAATTGTTTCCAAAAATGAATTTAATGTGATAATTATTTTATAAATTTATTTTTACTCTTTTTTTAATTTTTAAAAAATTGTTTGAGAGATATATTTTTCATTTTTTAATAAATGTTCATTGAAAATTTTCGAAACAAATATGGAAGGAATATTTTTTTAACTTATATAGCATCAGGGGATTTTTTCCACAATCATGATTCCTTAATGTTTTGAATATTACTTAACAATTTAACATGGTTTAATTAAAATAAAATTCTTTTTTTTATAATTGAGTGACATTTGATAAATAATTTATTTTTAAAGTGAAATGAATATTTTCCAAAAAAATCAATGTTTCCAATTAATGTATTTTCATCTATATCATCATCTATTGTTGAATCTTAAGATTAATTGAGGATGGTCTCATATTATACCATTATCCAAATTTTATTAAATGTTTTATGATCAGTTTGAGTAGTGTGTAATATTTTGATACCATTCAGCATATTAATCTGGATGGTTTTTTATTACGTTTACTATTTTTGGAAAGTTATTCACATTTAATATGCTAGTTTTTTTAATAAAAATGTATGTTTTGATTATGTATCACCCATTTAATATGAGGAATTAATTTAAATTATGAAGTGATGGGTGAGAATCTCTATAGACCCTATATGCATCATTTGGTCTCATAATACATACTAGCTTGGGTATAGGATTTTGTATTACCCATTTATATATAATATATTATCTATACCCTTGATAGTGTATTTAGATGCTCTAAATTATAAAATCTCTCGTTATGAGATTAGGTATTGATTTACATGTGATTAATTGATTAGTATAATATCTATGGTTATGTTTTATAGATCACGTGATTAGTTATATGGAATCATTTATTCATATTTTATTCCATCCATATTATGATCATGTTTTTTATTGATTAGAATTTGTATCAGTTATATACCCTTCCATAATTTTTATTTATTATTTATGAAATATTACAATATATAAATAACCTTTTTGACTATATAAGCTAACCACTTTTTATGTTTTTTTACTCAGGATGCTATGAAGTTTATTATGATTTATATGCATGATTAAGATAGGAGAATAATGGTTTTCTCAAAGGATTTTATATGTTTTATTATATATTTTAAATTGTAATGTACCTTTCATGATTGTATATTATTTTCCAAAACATATAAAATTATCAGTCCTTCAGGATGTAATACCTTTTATATTATTCCAATTTACTAAATTAATCACAAACACTGGGCTACTAGGGTTGGTATCTTTACATTTAAAACATGAAATTTGCATGATGTGGATGGGTTACACACCATGAACACCCTCTATGCAGTGAAAATTATTCTTCAACAACTATGGGTTCTATCAATACTATGTCCCTTCACCCGACTTCTAGGTTTCCAATAACCCTCTATTCAGGTTTTTTCAGATCCACTTGATGGGGATCAATCATTGGCTTCCTCTTTCAATCTTTGGTGACCCAAGGCATGTTCTACCTCTTCTCTTGCAGTTCATCGATCTGGATCCTCCCCTATTCCTTACATTTTTTAAAAAAAATTCTCTATAATTCGATCATTTTTTTCTTAGTATTTTGTTTGTGTGGTTATGTCATGAATTCCTTTGAGGGATGTCGATTATTGTGGGAGAGGTGATTAGGACCTACAAAATTGGTCTGTTATTGTGCAAAGAACATTGATGCCTTTGAGGTGGGGGATTCATTGATTCATTCATTTATTTAGGTGAAATAATAATGTCATAATGTTTTAACCTATTTGATTGAAATTGAATTAACCTAATAATTATTTCACAATATTAATAAATAAATTTGTTGTAGTGATCTCATGTTGATGATTTATATCATTACAATGGGTCGCTAATTTTTTTTATAGATATTGTGCTATCTATCCTATGATTAATATTTTTTATGGTAGGGATTATCATGTTGTTATAGATTAATGTTTTTAAATAACATAAAGATATAATTAAATTATTATTAATTGTATTTTCATTAAAAAATCATACTTAATAAATCTAGTGCTTATTATAATTTGATGATAATAACACTAATGTGATATTAATGGTTAATTTTATGTGTTCTTCCATATTAAAGAAATTTTTAGGGAATGTGAATAATGTTAATGATTGTGGTTTATAATAAAAAAAACATTCATGTCAATGATAATGGAACTTCCCTATGTTTTCTGAAACTATTTTTAATGATTAAATAATTTTTTTCTTTTTAGAGCATTTATATTGCATGATGACTTAAGTTTCTTATTGTTGGAACCTGTTAAAAATGAATAAATTAATTCAAGATTGAATAAAAATCTATTTAAAAGAATGATAATTTATAGGGTATGATATTTTTATTTACTTGATAAAAACATGTTCCTTATATTGGATTTATGAGAGATTGTTTAAGTGTGTAGGTAAGATTTATTATTTTAAGGACCACATTCTCTTATTGATTGTGTTTTTTTATTACTTCCATGTGATGCTATCTAGTTGTGATAATAATTATAAAATTTTATAAGGGTAATAGAGGTCCTAATATGATATTGTCCTTGGATGGATGAGAATTTAATGGATGAGGTGATATGTGGATGGGGGTGAACAAATGATGTGTTAGAAGTTGATGGATGTGATGGTGATATGCAACATGTTATGCATTTGGGTACCATGTATGGCATTAAATTTGATGGAATAGTTTGAATATGATATTACCCATTTATTTGATGCTTTGATATGGAATTATTTGTTAACAATCTATTTAATTCCCTATTACTAGGTTATTGGTTTTATCTGTATTCTATTCCCCACTGCTTGAGGCAGTTAGATGTGCTTGGTTTCATGTTTTCTGTTAGTGATTTATTAGGATATATTTCCTATTGTTCCACTATTATGGAATGATTCTAATAATTAATAAATAATTATTAATGCACGGGGTGGGTGTTGATGAAATTAAAATGATAAAATGTTGTTAATCTTGATTAACTATGGACTTGGTTTGGATTATACATGGAGGGCATGTACTTTCATTAAAAAAACACTATAATTTAATGTCGAATAATGTTAATGGATAATTTAATTTATAATAAATTAATTAAAAATGTAAATGAACAAAAGGAAGGAAGTAATTAATGAATATCTTTAAATTCATGAGTGATTATATGATATCGGGTCCTAGCATTGAAAATGGAAGTCTAAGTGATGTTAGTTGTAATTGAGTCTAATACTAGGATATGGAAATAGTGTGGTTGTGAGTTGTATTATTTCATGTATATTCTATAATTTCATATGCTTCCCCACCTGTGTTGGTTATGTGTTGGAACCAAGGTTGTTCTTTGCTGGATATGGAGTATGGTTTGTGTTTGTTTTCAATCTACATTGGGTTGATCAAGGAGTTTGCAAGGACTATGGTCATATGATTTAGGATAAAAGTAGTACTTAAGGTGATGCAGTTTTCCTGTGTTTTCCAAATTTTTGGGCCTCAAAATCTGAATTTTGTTTTTTTGGAAAGGATGGATTTCTTCATAGAACTGAATGAGACATGGAATGAAGAATTAAATAAATAAAGGAAGGGAACTGCGTTTCATGGGACATAAACCACATACCATGTACTGGGAATGTCTCACAGACGATGAAGGGTGCTATGTGTACCAGATGAAACAAGTTTTTAGAATGTAAAATGGTTCACAGTGAAGGTTTTTGGTTCACGTCGAGGATTATAGTTCACAGGAGAGGAATATTTCACATGAAAATATATCATTAGTAAAAAAAAGGTGGAGTTTTGAGATTCCATGAAGGGTGTAATTTGTAGAAACAAGGTGGTGATTTGTTCCACCACATAGAAAGAATAGAGGTATGTGGACAATATAAGGAATATGGTAAGAGAGAAGCATGGTATTCTGTAAAGGAAGTTATATGTTGAAGATTTGGTAAATCTCAGTTTAGCAGATTATGCAGATCTATTTTCCTATATAAGGAGAACTAATACCTTCATTAAAAAGTGGCTATGAGATTAAAAATCCTAGATGGATTCGGATAAATCTAGAATTATTTCATGGAAGATAACCCCACAATTACTTTAATTAAAAATATAAAAAGGAATTAGGTGATTTCTATAATGGTTCACAAAAAGACAATACTGAAAGGAAGAAGAGGTTCACAAGGACGATTCCGTGAGAGGAGAGGTGGTCTGTAAAGAAGAAATAGTTTGTGGAAGAATAATTCCACTAAATAAGGTGGTATGTGGAGAAGATTCTGTATGTATAGAACATTATGTATGAAAATAAAGTGAGGTGGTATGTGGATAAAAAAAGTATTCAAAGGAAGGTGGAACGCGAAATATGATCCTCAATGAAGAATAAGTACACACTAGCAAGAGAAAAGGCGGTATGCGAATGCAGTTTGTGAAGGCGGTACATAGTCGCAGTTTGTAGAGGTGGTTTGTGGAGGTGGTATGCGGAGCAGTCTAATATGTGGAGGAAGAATCCCAATTCATGAAGGAAAAGTTTAGGAATGAACAGTATATGTAAAAGTAGATTATATATGTAGGGGAAAATGGGACTTCAACATATCATCTATCTACAGTTAAGGATTCATGATTTAATTCCAACCTAGCGAAGAGACCTTAAATTCAATAAATTGAGTTCATATTTTTCCCAACATAGAGAAATGGGGGGGGGGGGGGTCAACAGAAGTTATCTGAGGGATGTATTGTGTTATCCCTAAAACCTTGTAAAGGTGGTGCACCTGGAACATAATGAATGTGATAATATTTTTTACTCCAAAACTAGTGAAGATTAGTGAAATTTGGTATGACCAACAACCTATCAGAGTATGATCCTCATACACAACCCTTAGTGGTGAACTAAGTAAAATTGAAGTGTCTTCTCTTTGTATTTGATTGTTTGTTTTTTACTTTCTCATCTAACCGATTTAATAGGTTCCTACTAAAATGGGAATAATATCCATCAGTTAAAAAGAAAAAATTGACACTCAGATTCATCCCTCCCCTATCAGGGTATTCTGATGTCCTTGATTATGATTACTGACACCCAGTGGACTCTGGGAGAGTATTTTATACAACATCCTAGTGAGAGTATGGATGGATGGATGACTACCCTATTTTTCCCCAATCTCTTCTCTTATTCATTATAAGTTATAGTATTTATGATGGTTAGTTTTTCCATATATGTTTATAGAGTAATGTTTTAGATTATGGTTATTTCACTCATATGTATCTCCATATATAGATTCCAAATGATTATTATAGGTATGAAATGTATAGGCTATGATGGATTTCGGTACTAACTCAATGTATGGAGTGAGGTGAATTGATGTATAATTCTCAATGTATGGAACATGTCATAAAATGTGTGTTGGATATTGAAAAATAATCAGGTACAATATATATGAATATGTGTATGGGATGATGTGATGATGTGATTCATGATGTGCATGTTGTGATACCTTTCCAAAGTGACCCCGAACTGTATTATTTTAGAGAGAGATGACTAAGGATGTGTGGATTTTGGGAAGAATGAAAACCGAATGGGGAACCAAGAGATTGTTATTATTGATGTTTCATTATTATATAATATTCCCTCTCATATGTGATACTTGTTGATAGTTTTCAATGGTGATAATAGGAACTTAGTATATTAACTTTTTCGATGAGTTAGTTTCACTATTGTCCATTATGTTTTACTATGCATTCCTTATTTTCATATGAGAGGCTCTAGGGAGGATACTGTAGTGCATAATATTATGATTTCCATACATATATATTAAATATTTTTCATGTCATCCAGATTAAGTCAGATATCGGGATGGATATTACTAGCTCATTGTTTGGTATGCGGTATATGGGTTTCATGATCACTGTTGTTGTTACCTTTTCATACATATAGTATCATTTTGGTAGTTATTGAATTATAAAAATGTAATATTTTCAATTGGTATTTCATTATATATACTTATAAGAATATTTTGATCGGTGTATTTGTATTATCTATCTATTCCATACATTATATTAGATTTTAAGGCCTCACATATGCATGTTTATTATACCCTCAATGTATGTTGCCAACCCAGGGCCAACTGGAGGTGGGAATCAGGCAATCGACATCTACCTTCCCTCATTTTTTACTCAAGAGGGGTAAAAATGGTGTGTGGGGGCCCTGAAAATATAGGTAATGGATGTAACATCCATATAGACTTCTATCTCTTAACCTCAACTTCATAACATACCAAGTACCTAGATATAAAATTTATGAGATATCTCTTCATTCTATCCAACCTGAAGTAATATTTTAAATATCTATGAATATTCATATTTCCTGGATGAATAGAGAATGAATTACTACAAGATTCCTATAAAAACTTATACTTCACATCTAGTATTTAAGGACCACATACACAATTCATAAACCTTATCAATCCATTATTAACAATATTAAACTTAGGAAAATTTATATCCCCATTTATCAGCTCTACATATTCCTTCCATGACACTTTAATGATGAATTGGATAGATATTTGAACATTCAATTTAGCAGGATAATATTTATCACAATAATTTATGATTTCAAGATCCAAATAAAATCCCTGAAATGCTGTATCTTTTATGATCCTCATCAAGGATATTATAGCATGATCCTTTTGACTCAAGGAATTATCCAGCTTTCCCCTTTCATGGGGTTTTAAGAAATTGAGTATCCCTAATATTTAATAAGATCCAACAAACTTTTTTGTTACATATTCAACAACTTATATGTGTATATGCATTGAAATTTTTTTTTTGATTGGTATGTATATCACCCTTTTCACCATAATGATAATTCCCCCATTTCTTTATTTCAAAAATTACTGCATCTAACTCCAAATAATGAGTTGGGTATTGTTTATATTGAATCATATATTATCATTATTCATACGTTATAACCATTTCATTATTAATAATAACACAAACCAATCATTTCTTTGATGCATCATTATATATTACCATCCCTTCACCACAAAAGGGTAATTTAAATAAAGTTATGTTGACTAATATTCTTTTTTGGTTCCTTGAAATTTTACTCACATTTATAGGTCCAAAGGAACATGGATTACTTCTGAGTTAACTTGGGTATAAGATTAGATAGTTGTTAGAAATTATCCAAAAAACATTGAGAATATCATGCTACTCCAAGAAAACTACAGATATCAATCACCATGGTTGGTTTAATTCGATACTCAATAGACTCCATCTTTGATTGATCTACTGATATACCATCTCTTGAGAATATATGACCAAAAAATAAATCATTTTGTAGAAAAAAATCACAATTTTAAAATTTTTAATATAGATTCTATTTCCTTGGGGACATTATTAAAATTCTCAAGTGATCTTTATTCCCTTCCATAAAAATTTAATATATAATAATATCATATATAATGACTGCCACAAACTGATCAAGGTAATCACTAAAGACTCTATTCATTAAATCCCTTAATGTAGTGGAGGAATTAGTAAGAATAAATTGAATAACTATATATTCATAGTTTCCATACCTCACATGGAATGTTTCATTGTGTATATTCTTCTTCTTGACCCACAATTGGTGATATCTATAATGAAGTTCGATCATGGAAATGTATTGAGATCTATGTAGTTGATCAAAAAATTATTAGTATGGGGATGATGATACTTTTTCTTAATTGTGATATTATTCATATCATGATAATAAATGAAGAGTAACATCGATACATATTTATTTTTAATAAAATGAATAAGTGAACCCCAAGGAGACATTCATGGATAAATGAATCCCATGTAATGGTTTTCCTAAAGATGATACTTCAATTCCTAAAACTCAATTAGGGCCATTCTGTAGGGAGTAATAGAAATTGGTGTGACACTAGGTATGATTTCTATTTATAAATCAAATTTATATTTTGGTATAAGTTTATGAAACTATCTTGGAAATACATAAAAAATTCCTTCACAATTAGCACATCATCAATTTTGATTTTCTCCCCATCCATATGAGGTAAAACCCCCCATTGAATAGGAATCAAAACACATACAATAGATGTGACTTCCATCAGTGTATTATATTTATAACTATATTGTAAGATGATCATATGTTTTTTTGGAATATCAAATGTTTCTTTATTTACCTAGAAATTGATGTGGTCCATATGTATAAAAATATAATCCCTACCTAGGATAACATCAAATTCAATATATTTCATGGTTTTTAGGAAGCACATTCTCATAATCCTCATCCAAGAATAATCATAGAATTTTGATGTGATCATCATACTATTAGAGGTTTCTCTTATAATTAAACATCTAATAATTTTAGTGTCATCTTGACACCCTATGAAAATTATATATATATGAATAAATGGGTAGATACATATTCAAATAAGACATTATTTGTTCTAGGGTGGATAGTAAGGGTAATTTTCACCCATCGTTATTGTACACCTCGATTAAAATTTTGATATCAAGAGATTTCCATTTGTCACTTATCACAGTAGGTTGATGTAATTGATCCCCATTATTAACCATTATATTTTGGAACATGTAAGCATAATTCCCAAAATCCTTGAAACCAGAACACTAAAGTGTGGGAGGGGTTTTCTATGGAGCATTCTCTTTATTTGTTTCATTAGATAACATCTTCCCATGACATTAGAATTTATCCGCATGATAAACTTCTATTATACACTTAAAACATTTAGTATTCCCATTAATAAAATTTTATCACTGATTATTTCATAATATTTAGAATAAAGGAATGATTTTCTTCTTCTCCCAATAGTTTATAGATTTTACTTTGAATTCCATTTCAATATTCTTATCAAAACCATGAAATTGGTATGTAACACCAACCTACATTTCCACATTGATAGCACATTTAACAATATATTCATAGCTAATGAGAAATATTATATTCAACTACCATAAAATCCTTTGATTTAAGCCACTAAAGAATAAATTAACCATAAATTTAGGTAGGATTATAATACCATAATAGTACCTCAAATTTCTTGAAAAAATTTCCTTATATTTATCAATAAAATCATCATATTTTTCTCTATCTCATGGAACTACTTCTCAATATTTATATAAAGAATATGAGGAAAGGAATTATTGAAAATTAAGTTCATGAAATTTTTCTAATACATTGATTCAATTTCATCATGTTACCTCGTATTCTTTATAAGATTCTACTATTTATTTGCTCCACCTTCTAACTGGTAGACAACCAAAAATATTTTTTTATATACTAAACATTGTAGAATGTAAAATATATTTCCAGTGGTACTGATAAAATTTTCATAAACTAGTGGATCATAAGACCCACAAAAATAAGGCTCATATTTCCTCAAGAAGGAATTAATAGAATTTTTTCCATTCTTTGTTCATCTGGAAATCCATCATGATTCATAAATTGATAAAGTTATGTGACAAAAGAAATGAGATTTTTCAATGTAGCTCCCATAACATTTGGACTCCCATGAGTTAAAACATTGCGTTTTCTATCAAACTCTATGTTAACATAGTGCATTCAGGTTCCAACCATTGATAAAAATTAAGAAATCATAGTTTAAGAAACCATAATCGTAGTAGAGAACAACATAATTATGAAAATTCACTTATATTATGTCTAAATCCTGAAACATTCTTTTTAATCTATTACATATTAGTTATATAATATTTTATTTATAGTAATCATATATTCAAATCCTTTATGATGGTTCATAAAGAGTTTGTGAATTTGCTAAGAATATACTCTAGGAGTGTCAAACCAAGTTTGCAGCAAGTCCCATTGTCATCAACTAGGTGATGATTGAGTTTATCTCAATGTTACCTTTTCATAGTTATTACCCCTATGTACCTCTATTATATAGACACATCTACATGTAGTGTCTAGACAAGGATCTAATTACATGGAAATAAATTTCTCTATTTTTTACCAAAATTGTAGTATATTATCCTTTACTTTGGATCATCCTTAGAGTTATCCTTAAATATATTCCTTTTTATATACTTATAAATATCTCCAAGGATCTCACTAATGTTTTCTCATCCTAGATTCCAAATTTCAACAAAATTGTTTCTTTGATACCATACATAGTGACCCAATATTCAAATACATAGATATTACATATTTATAGATGAATATTCAATACATTATATAAACAATTCCTTATAACCTTAATAGTCTGGTGTATTTGGAGAATAGGTACATAATGTTTTAATTTTGTGAAAATTTTTAACATCTCCCATAATTATTTCCTCTTAATTAATCTTCACAAAAATGACCTCCATAAAATCATTCTCCATATCATGGTGAATGAAAACATAATAATGGTTGATTTCAGATTCTCAGTTAGGGTAAACAAGTGAGATAAATAAGCATAAAAAGAATACAAGTGTATGAGAATATGATCATAATATTTGAAATCCATACTCTTCATATCAATGTTCATAATATTGAGTAATAGAATAATAATTGGAAGTTCATAACACATGAATAATGAGTGAATCAAAGAACATAATCCATGAGAGTATAAGATTTTCATAAGATATATATATTTTTAATACACATAAACATAGAAAATATTATGACAAGGATACCCACCAATAAATAATTAACATGTTAGGATTGGGCTAACCACCTATGTAATACTTAGATCATGGTATGACCTCACACTTACCCTCTTTCAAGAATGGTATAACCTCCCACACACCCTTTGAGCTCATATAACATTAATCATTACCCAATTATTCAGAGAAAGGTATAAGTACCTCCCATAACATAATGAAAATCATACATATGCATGCCACAATATCATAACAAAATCATCATATCAGAACCCATTAAATGAAATAGGCCTCATTAACTATTCATTATGTCATAATAGTGGAAATGATATAGGTTACATAATCACTTCATCATTTCTTGACATATGGGAAAATAAGATTTTTTAATAATAATTTTATCATGGAACAACTTGTGGAAGTGAAATATGTTTCATAAACATATTTTCATAATAAACCATTCGAATTAAGAATAATAATTGTATCATTGGTTCATATCCCAAAAAATGCATAAATTAAATCAAGAGTTTTCATTTTAGTTTGAGAATGACTATAACATATAAATAACCTAGAAAATTTCTTTTAGAAGATAATTTATAATTGAAAATAACTTTTTAAAACTAAAAATTCTTAAAGTATTCTTATAATAATTTTTATTTAAAATAAATTTGAAAACTAAGATTAGAAATTATTAAAAATAATTCAAAACTTTTATTGGATAATGTATCCTTTCATCTAAGAAAATCACTTTTTAAACCATAAAATTTTTTCAAAACCATTTTGATTTAAAGAAACCTATAAAAGATATAATGGAATCCTTAAAGAAAAAAATGTTCATGAAAGAAAGAAATTATATTTATCTCATACATGTTAAAACAAAGATTACTCTCACATTTTTGGTAAAATAAAAATGGTAATTATTTGTAGAATTTAATGACGAATCCTTTCAAAAAAATTTGTATATATTCAAACATGAGTTAAAATAACATTAATAAATCAATTTAAAAATGATAAAAATATTTTTGAAAACATTTTAAAAAAAATGGTTTTGGAAGAGAAAGGGGTTTGACTAAAGATTGAAATAAAGATGTTTTTTATAAAAAAAATATTTTGAACTATTAAATACACAAAGGATGAAAATGAAGAGAAAATTAAACATCCCAACTCAAGTTCCACATATAGGTTCTCCAAGATGTTTTGTTACATGACGTCAAGTGCACCTCCCCATACCTTATATGTTATCAGCTACTAGTGAGGGTCTAATAATTATCATGGGGAGGCTATACTATAGTGAATTAGTTTTATCATACATGGATATTACATTATTTTTTATTAATATTTAGAACATTACAAAATTACATGCATGAAGACTATAATAAATTAGGGACTTTGGAAACATAGAACACTATATTCTAACATCATGAAATATATTAAACGTTTCCCAATAATATATTCCTATTCAGTACCCCTAATTAAATTATTTCTTCATAACCTAAGGAAAAGAAACATAATAAATGGCGAGGTTAGTTTCCCAGTAAGGTTAAACAAATGATATGTGTAATAATAAACTGAACATAGTGGTATGATAACATGTTCAAAGAATTTGAATATGATGCCCTGGATATGAAAGAAATAAACATGTGTCATGGAATAGGGATTTCCATACCAATATTCATGTATCATAACCGAATAAAAAACATAACATATGAGACCATAACACAGTAATAAGACCTAGAATTGTTTCATACACATAATCATAGAAATTATTATGTCAAGGCTACCAAAAAATACCTTAATTACAGATTATGGTTGGGCTAATAACAAGTGTACGTACATCATGCTTGGGATGACCTCTCGTGTAGACTCTTATTTCAGATATGGGATGACATCCCTTATAACCTCTTATTATGAGCATGGGATACCATACCGTGTACCTTCTTGTTGTGGGATTGGGATTCCCTCTCATGTTACCTCTTATTTCATGCTTATGATTCCCTCCCGTGTACCCTCTTATTGTGGGATTGGTATGACCTCTTGTGTACACTCTTTTTGTGGGATTGGGATTTTATAATGTGCACCCTCTTATTGTCACCATGTAATTCTTCCCTACCATGTACCCTTTTATTGTGGGATCCAGTTTACCAAACATGTACCCTTTGATCTCAAAAAAATTTATCATTACCAATGAATTTGAGGGAGATATAGGTATCACCCTTCACATAATGAAATCATACATATATGTGACACAAGACATAAAAATTCACCATATCATAAAATAAGAAATGAAATAGATATCATAAACATGTTATCATATAATATCTTGTTTAAAATATATTGTTTTCATAATCATTTAATCATATCATAACCCATAAAAATAATCATATTTCATAATAATTTTATCATGGTATTACACATGTAAGATAAAAATTTTTCATAATAAACTTGTCATATTCAACATAAAACATTCAAATAAGAAAAATAATGGTGTAATTGTATTATATCCCTAGAAAATAATAAACTATTTCAATGGATTAAAACTTATATGGAAAATAATTTTGAGATATCATTTAAATAATTTCTTGAGAAAATTATCCTTTCCCCTTTGAGAAATACTTTTTATATCATAAAACATTTTGAAATTCTTTCTCTTTGAAATAACATTGAAAACATATACAGGAATATTTGAAATTAATTTTATAAAATTTTAAAAAATAAATGATTTTTTTATTTATTTTCCTTGAAAATGATATAAAAAGATTATTTGAAAACATTTTTGAAATCTTTTTTTTACAACAAGTTTTATGTATA
Organism: Viscum album; assembly: GCA_963277665.1. Lineage (NCBI taxonomy): Eukaryota > Viridiplantae > Streptophyta > Magnoliopsida > Santalales > Viscaceae > Viscum > Viscum album. Next base: position 998,385,153 of record OY728151.1, on the reverse strand, counting down.
AAAAAATTTAAATAAAGAGAGAAATAATGCCTGATTTTCTGAAAAACATATTCTTATTTATATTATGTACTAAAGAGTAAAAAATGGTACAATTTCCTAAGTATATAATTAATAATAAGGGTAAAAGAAAATTCATAATTTTTCTTGATATATGGGTCTTAAAATTTCATTAATCTAAGAATAATCATTTACAATCCTGATAAATGATGATATTGTAGAAATAAACTCTTACCACTTTGGTAACGTTGAATAATAATACACATGAAAGAATTAAAATACATGAAGCTCAATATATCATTAGATTAAGGAGAATCATGATATAACATTTCAAAGGGTAAGTACATACACTTTTTAATGAATATAAACTCATAGCGAAACATGTGTTAGAAAGAAGGAAAATTGAGAAAAAAACTCTTACCACATAGGTAACATTGAAACCTTAACCCCAAGAAAGTGATATTTTCAAATTTATTTTTAAATTCCAAAACTTTAAAATATAATAATCATAAACTACATTCATGGGTTTTATATACACCACAAAGAATTAATATATGTTGAATATAGCTTGTGTCTCACAAAAGTATAAACTGAGATGAATATACCTTAATACTAGAGTTAAATTTTAATCATGAGATCTATGAAAGAATAGAATAAATTAAAACTTTTAATATCATGAAATAAATGAAATTAATGATGTTACATTTTATAGGTTACTATATAAAGTACCCAAATTAAATGAGTGGTAAATATAACATAAGTCTCTCATAAATAAAAGTGACACTAGAAATCCCCATACCTTAATTCTGTACATCCTTAATACAGGTTGAAACCTAATTTATAATAATTGTAAGATTATAATAAATATAACATAGAAACATATTCATATATATAATTCTATATAATATTTCATTATGACTTTATATTACCTATTTATTACCAAATCTATATTAATGTTAGGTTTCAGGTAATAACCGCTTTGTATATTATATATGCCTATATTGGTTATATATTTTTTATATTACATTAACCATGATTTAATAATATATATAATGATAAAAATGATATATATATTATAAATATTCAATATATATGTATTTATAATAATCTATAAAATATTGAAATGTGAAATGAAATACACTGTTCATGGAGACGGTAGGTTGTTTGTATACATGAATGCTTTTTCATTTTCATGTCGGATTGAGAGAAATAAAAATATATGATGCATTATAGTCAAATAATCTTTTTAAGGTGATATATATTACATATTTTTTTGAAACTATCCTTTTTAAATTCCATGTATAGTATGAATGATTGATATCACATTGCAAGGTGGTAGTCCGCTATACACAGAAACAATATTATAGTATTCCCAAAAATGTAAAGAATAGATGTATATTTTAATTTTTTTTTCAAAAAGACTAAATAAATCATAAATATCCAATATATATTATTTAAATAGTATTTACATCATTATTCTCTACCACGAGATATGGTAATGGAAGAAATAATGACATTAGTTAGCAAGGTAATATTCCTCCTTACACATGAACGATAATTGTGTATCCCATTTCATGGAAGTGTTTGATGTTGTAGGATGTAACCTTAACATAAAAGAATATCATTATATTTTTTATAATGAGTTTATTATATAATAATGGTATAATATTAATTAAAGGGTGTGATGAAAGAATCCAAACAAAAATGCACGTTGATGAATGGTACCTTTTCTTTGGGTAAATCCTTTTGTTTTGCAACAAAGGACATCCTTGGATAGATTTATACCCATATTAAGTCAGGTAGGTTGAGAGGAGTAATTTTTTTAGTTTATTTAATCATGTTTTTGATGATACTAATGTATTGAGAGGTGTGGAGATAGGGGGATAGGTGGTGGTATTTTATAAGGGAGGTGAGTGGAAAACTTGTCAAAACCAAAGAGGTAAACAGTATTGGGAGGTATTATTAACATAATTTTCCTCATATAATGAACCATGTTCGATAAAATAGGGTATATGATCTAAATATGGGCATAAAATGGGTTTTGGACACGTTTCTAGGTCATTTCTACCCTTAAGAGAAAGTTTAGTCTCCTTATAAACACATTTTTTCCTTAATCACTGCAATTAATTTTAATTGTTTTCACAAATATTTTTTTGTCAAAAAATATGTTGACCATATTTAAAATTATAAATTAATTTTATTAAAAATATAAAATCCAATTTTTAAATTCCAATCATATAATTGGCCAAAATTAATTTAAAATTCATCTTGAAGGTAGGACAAGACAATAAGTTTTAAAAGTGAAAATTTTCAAGAGCTTGAAATGTTTTCATATCCAATTTCAACGAGAAATTTATTATAATGATATAAATTGGATTTATTGATTTATTAATGAACTAATTGTAATTTATATCTGAATTAAAATATTATTTATTTGAATATATATAGTTAGATTAAAAGGCAGTTATTAAGTAAAATCAGTATTTTCACTATTCATGAAAAAATCAAACTTCTTTGAAAAATATAAAAAATTCACCATAAGATAATTTTAGCATTATTACATAAATAATAATGTGAAGTTTTTTGATTAAAATTTATAAAAGTGTAAAAATTTATTTTAATAAAAAGTGCTCTATTTAAATGTAGTAAAACTGCCTTTTAGAAAAATACCTCTTTTAAATGCTGAAATTGGATTTATTCTTGTCACTTATGTCAAAAAAACATAATATGAATGTTAAATAGTTGATTTAATATATAATGTATAAATTTTATTAAAATAATTCGTCAAAATTGTTTTGTTTAATTTATTGAGATAAAACATGTTTGTGCGTCGAATAATTGTTTTTTAGAAAAGGAATTTCATTATTTTCAAATACTTCTTACTTATATTTCTAATTAATTTTTTTCTAAACAATTAATTTTATTAACATGAATAAACCATATTTTCATAATTTATTTATTTATTTTAATACTTTCTATTCCAATGGATAAGTGAAGACCATAATAATATTTTAATAATATTATTAATAGTATTTTTAATCCCGTAAGATTAGGTCTGTTGGGTAATTCAAGATATCGAAGGGACTCAGTATTGTGTGTACCCAAAGATAAAATCTATTATGCATGTAATTAAATCCTAAATTTTTGTATATTGAAACACAATACATCAATGAATTTTATTTTTATTAAATATAATAATATATAAAAAATCACAGGATTACATTTTATCCACCTTAGATTGAATTTGTCCCTCTAAATTCATCTAGGTCATCAATGTTTTATGAATTTTAAACTCCCCTCATAGAAATCCCCATTATTTAAATTATTAATAAAAATTCCTTTAAAATTTTAATTTGGTAAATATAATGGTTACCCAAAGAAACACCTAAATATGATTCCATATATGAAATCATAGGTTGAAATTGAAAACAAGAACATGGAAGAGAAAATTAAAACCCAAATAATGATGGAGACTGAAAAAGAACATTTTAAGAGAATTTTAATGATCACAAATATATAAACCAAATAATTTTAAAAAGTTTATTTATATAGTAAAAAATTATGATAATATAAAAAAAATTTATTCCCAGACTGTTTTCCTAAACTTAAATAATTTTTAAAAGGAGGTATACTCACTAGATTTCAATCCATTTCATATAGATAGTCTCATACATCATACGTGTCTTGTACAATTTTCACATAACCTTGTACTCCAAAAAAATAATGGTGATTTGTTTTAATCTAAATCACTAATAGATAATAATATCCATAATTATAATAATTTTTTATTCTATCTATATTTATTCATCATAAAAACAAAATGGTTATCATAGGTTATCCAATAAGCACAAATCTTCATATTAAGAAAATTTAATCTCTAAAATATCATTCAAAGTAAAAAAATAAACCATTTCATAAATGGTTAACCTTTTCACCCTTCTAAAAGATTAAAATTTTAATCTTTATAAATAATTTCAATGAATTTATCAAAAATATCATAACATTGATAAGACATATATCATAAAGTAACTCTTGATTGTTACATACCAAATATCTTAATACCTTTATCAAGTACTCTTTTTAATCATGCTAATAACATGAATTACTATAAAACTATATTGAAAACATACATGGTTATTTATTCTTTACACAAAATAGATATTATTGGATATATTCAAAAAATTTGTAAGCTTCATACATGATAACATAAAGCACTTTTTGAAAAAATCACTAATTAGTACTATCAAATTTACTTTATCCAAAGCAATCATCTCTTTATCATATCATCATTATCTAAACATCAGGATCATATTTAGGTTTATCTTTCCCTTAACCATACATTTTCCCTAAATATCACCTTTCCATTAAATCAATTTTCTAGTTCATATTCATTATTCAATATATCCTTTCATATTGTTAATGAAAAAATCATACTAAACAATACTTATATATTTCATGATTCTTATCACATAACCATTAAATTAAAATACATAAATACCTAATCTATCCCAATCCCTTCTCAAATAATTAACTGATATTTGAAATCTTATTCTTTCACATGTATTAGATTTCATGTGTCATTTGTACTCTCTCCATCATCATGAATATAACCATTACTCATACCACCATACTGATTTTATATACAATCCTTCCCCCAAGGATATTGATTTTTATAATGCCCATACTTTTCATATTTAAATAATTAATCCATTGATAATAACTTAGGAAGAATAATATTCACATCTATTTCATTCACTAAACTCTTCCCATTTCCTAGATAATTACTCATTCAATAGCCTCCTCCACCACACATAAGTCATATCCTCATTCCATTTAGAAATTCCCTTTAGTGATTCTCCCCATATTTCTGATATATTGGAAACTGAATCTTCATTTCTATATGATTACCATAACTCGATCTCTTAGATAAATTTTCCTTCTATTTTTTTGGTGAGGATAAGAGTTGGTTAAGGTACAAATTTTAAATGATGTTTCATGAAAAATAATTAGGCATAATCACAATATCCTTTACTTCAACTATCATCCAATCTATTTGGTCATTAGTGAATTGTCTGCCACATTCAATGTTGACCCAAATCCTTATATTTTCTACCATTGACTAAAATAAAAAATAATTGTTTGAGAAACACTAATCATAGTGGGAAACCAAATAATTATGAAAAAACAATTATAAGATGTCTAAATCCTGAAACCATCTTTTTAATCTATGAAACCTTAGGTTTATCCTTAGTTATGAATATCCATATTCTATTAAAATCCTTTATAATGGTTTTTAAAGAGTTTGTAAATTTTAATATAACACCACCCCAAGAGTTTTAAACCATTTGAAAAACAAGACCCATTTTTTTGAACTATTTCTCTATTGAGTCTGTCTCAATAAGTTTTTTTGTGGTTTTTAACAGTAGGTACATCTTTTCTAGATCCACATCCACTTGTCGTATCCAGAAATGGTTTTAATTTCTTAGACACCATTCTCTCAATCCTTTAACAAAATTTATGGAAATTTTTATAAACATGGAATCAACTATTGAATTTTCCTAAGATACATACTTAGAAATATCCATATAAATATTCCAAAGGGTATCATTAATGTTTTCTCATTCTTGTATCAAAAGTGTGATAAACCTTTCCTTTATACAATTAATAGTTCCCCTGTCTTAACATACATGGATAATAAATCATTTAATATGAATATTCATAACATTAAAAAAGTATATTCTTGAGGACATTAATTGTTTATAGTATTTGGAAACATGGAACACAATCATATAAATTGGTGAAAGATCTTAAATGTCCCCCCCAAAGCATATCCAATTTAGTACTCCTATTTAAAACATTTCATCATAACATGAAGAAAGGACATATAAGAAAGTGTTGGATTATATGCTCAATAAGGGTAAATAATGGAGGTACGTAATCATAACATGAACATAAGGGTATGATAACATGTTTATAAAATTTGATCTTCATTCCCTATATATCAATGATCATACACATGAGTCATGACATAAATATTACAAGATCCTAAGATATGAATAATGATGGAATTAAGAGAATAATCCATAATTGAATATCATAGGAATAAGACATAGATTTTTGGAATACAAAAAATCATATAAAATTGTATATCTAGTCTACATATTAATACCTAATTTTTTTTATTCATGTTATAATCACATGTGTACCTTCTCAGGCTTGGGATGACCTCTCCTTTACCCTCTTGTTATGGTCTTGAGATGACCTCTAGTGCACCATATTATTGTAGTCTTGGGATGCCCTCCCATGTACCCTCGTGTTGTGGTCTTGGTGTTCCCTCTTGTGTACCATATTTTCATAGGATTTGGATTCCTTCCCACGTAACCTCTTTTTGTGGGCTTGTGATTCTCTCTCATGTTCCCTCTTATTATGGGATTGGGATGCCCTCTATTGTACCATCTTATTGTGGTCACATGATGATCTCTCGTATACCCTCTTGTGGAGAGATTGACTGACCAATAATGTTCCCTTTTATATCATTAAACATTTATCATTACCCAATAAATTTCAGTTAGATATAGTTCCCTCCCATCACAAAATAAAATCAGACATGTGTGTGCCAAAAGATCATAAACATTCATCATATCATAACCTAGGAAATTTAATGAGGATCATAAGAATGTAATAATATCATAGAATGTGAAAAAGATATAGGATTAATAATAATTTCATCATTTACTAACCAAATAAAATAATAAGGTTTCACAATTGTTTTATCATGGTATAACCCATAAAGGAAAAAAATGTTTCATAAAAAAATTCATCTTAAATATAAACTATTCAAATAAAAAAGAAGAATAGTGTCCTCGGATCACATACCCATTAAAGAAGAAAATATATAAAAAGATTTCATGATAGATGTAAAATAATTTTTATAGTTCATTTAAAACATTTCTTGAGAAAATATCCTTCCCTCTAGAAAATTCTTTTTAAATCATAAATCATTTTGATAACCATTATTTTTATAAAATAACCCTAAAAATTAGAAAGGAATATTTGGATACCATTTTAAACACATTTTCAAAAATATAAAATTAGTAATAACTTATTTCTTGAAACTAAAATTAATGTATAATTTAAAACCATTTTTAAATATTTTATTAGGAATCATGGTTTTTGAATAAAACAGATTTCGTTTTGAAGAGATAAATAAAGTCAAATTTTCTTAAAAACACTTTATTAATTATATTAAGAACCAAAGAGTGGAAAAAGTTAACATTACTTGAAGATATCATGAATATACATAGGATAAAAAAATTCATAAGTATTTATGATATATGAATCATAATATTTAATCAATGTAAGTATAATCATAAGCAAACCCAATAAACGGTGAGATTATAACAATAAAATCTTAACACTTTTGTAACATTGAATAAAACTCCCAATTAAAGAATAAAATTAAAATAATATTACAATATCATGTAAATAAGTAGATTCAAGATATAACATGGATAAGGGGAAGTAAATTCACCTTGTAAATGAATATAGGGGAGTAACATAACATGTGTCTCAAAGAAAGAAAATTGAGACAAAATTATCTTACCATTTTGGAAAATATGAATATATAACCCCATGAAAGAGATATCATAACATTAATGTTTAAATACCAAAAATATTAATTATAATAATCATAAATTACATTAATTGGATTTATATACACCACATAGAAGAAATAGGTGGTGAATATAATATGTCTCTCATGAAATTTCAAAGCGATATAAAAATACCATACTACTTGAGTAACATTTGAATAATGAGATACATGTTAGAATAACATAAATTAAAACTTTTAATATCATGAAATAATTGAAATTTCATATATAACATGTCCTATTTAACTAAATACACTACATAAAATAAATTAATGGGGAATATGGAATAAGTCTCACAGAAATAACATCGTGACTTGAAATCTCTTTACCTTAAGTAATGTATTTAATCAGACACATTAAAATATATTGAAAAATAAATATATGTTTATTATATATCTAGAACAATACAATATTCACAAAAATAATACCATATATGATTTTATTATTACTTTATATTACTTGTTTATTAATAATTCCATGTAAAAGTTACGCTTCGGGTAATAGCCGCTTTGTTTTTTGTATAACATTGATTTGATATATTTTTTGTCCTTATACATTAATAATGATTAAATAATATACAAAATTATAACCATGATATAATTATCATATATATTCAGTATATATTTATTGAAAATAATCTTTAAAATATAGAAATAAGAAATAAAATACACTGTTCATGGACATGGTAGGTCGTACGTTCAAATAAATGTCATTTTAATTTACCTATAGGAATGAGAGATAGAAAATTATATGTTACATTATATTTATATTATTATTTTTATCTAATATATATCACATATTTTTATTAAACATTTCATTAAGGCATTCCATGTATAACATGAATGAATCACATTACTTTGTAAGGTATTAGTCTGCCGTACACTCGAACAACGTTATCGTATTCCCACAAAATAGAAAGAATGAAAGTATGTTTTATAAAAAAAATATAGAAGCATTAATAAATCATAAATATTAAATATATCATATATAATAATTATTTCCACCATTATTATTCTACTTGATAATTTTTAATTGAAGAACAAATGACCTCAGTTCTCGAGATGGTAGTCCGCCATACACACAAATAATGATTGCGTATCCCATTCATTATAATTGTGCGATTTTTTACATAATTCCCCTAAAATAAAAGAATATTAATATATTTAGGATAATAATATTATTATATTAGCATGGTATAAAAATATTCTAAGGGTTTGGAGAAGGGAAAAAAATAAAAAATCATGTTGATGAACGTTAAGTCTTCATCAGATAACTCCTTTTGGTTTTCACTAAATAACTTCCTTGTTAAGATTTAAACACAAAGAGAGCCTTATAGTTTAATTGGATAGAAATTTTTATTTGATTTGGTCTGGTTTTTGATGATACAATTTTCTTTATAGGTGTGAATAGATGGGAAGATGTGGTGGCCTTTTATAAGGTAGTTGAGTGGAAAACTTGTATATACCAAAAAGGTGAGCACTTCTGGAAGAACTTCCTTACATAATTTTTCTTCGATAATTAAAAAAAATAAATAAAAGGGGTGATGGTGGAAATATGTTAAGAAAATGATTTTTAAATTGTAAAATTGTAAGCTAAATTTTAAATATTTTATTGAATATATACTATATAATTTCCATAAAAATTGTATTATTTAATATATATTGGGATAAAACATGTTTCTACATATAAAAATAATTTTTGAGAAGAAGAGTTTCTATATTTTAAAATAATTTTTATATTATTATCAAATTAATTGGTTTCTAAAGAATTCATTTTATAAATATGAATAGAACATATTTTCAAAATTTAGTTAATCATTTTCATACCCTCCATTCAAATGGCTAAGTGATAACTATAATAATATTTTAATAATAATAATAATAATATTTTTTAGTTTGGTAAAAATAGGTGTTGTGTGTAACACATGCTATAAAAGGGACTCAGTATCATGTGTACCACAAGATAAACTCCATTTTGTGTGTACCATAATCATAACATGGTGTATCATACAATGAAAGACATCATAGAAATTTAATTTATTGAGAAAAAATAATTCATAAGAACTCTGGGTGTTACATATACCCACTTTATCAATGTATGAAAACTTCATAAATCAATAAATAATAATCAAGTTAATAATATACAATACCCAATAAAGAAAAAAATTACATGAAAAATAAAAAAAATGGGAAGTAATCATGAACTAATGTATAATATCTTTCATTCCATATATGTGTCATGTGTCAGATGAAAATCCAAAATAATTACCCACTAATAATTAGCAAGAGGATCCCAACATCATGTACGTTTCCCACATCAATTTTCTATGATGAATACTAACACATCCATATAAAATATACTCTTTACCTTATCATGTCCTGAAAGAAGAAAACAATTTGGGTACTAATCGGTGGCCCAATTAGGGTTTGAGTACAACATATTAGAAAAACATAAATGTTTTCTAAATCAATTTACAATATATAATAGTGTAAAAAATAGTATTAAGAATAAAATACAAAGGATTAAACTAAATAGTGTATTCATTTATTATTATTTAGTCAACCACATTGTCCCCTAGGATCATGATGACCCAAAATCCAATCATACCTACTTCATCCTATGTCAGATTCTGAACCATATATCATGGGGAATTTATAATTTATTCTTTCATGATATTTAACTATTTAATAGATTATAGTTTCATTTATGAACTTTGGAGAGTTAGTTCAGGTACCATTATCACAGATACTTGAAGAGTTAATCCAGAATCATTATTGCGGGTATATGTAGTGTTAGTCTATCACTGATATCAAACATACTTCTAGAATTAGTCTACCACCGATATCATAGGTACTTGGAGCACCAATCCAGTACTAATTAACATGCATGAATTGGGGGACTAGAGCAATAGTCTGAAACCCCACTAGCACTTAGAGCCCCATTCTAGAACCCATACCACATTTTTTACATGTACATATTGTGGTTAAACCTTATTAACCCATTTTTATCAACCATTATCATCATTGAACAATTTCATTTAAAAAAATTCATTTAAAAAAATATCAATTGTTATATTACATCTCATTAACACATTCATGTTAATTAAAATAATCATTTAATAAAGTTAACATTCTAACACATTCTCAATTTTTTTAATTTTATAAACCCTATAATTCCACATTTTCATTTCATAATTAAAATTTCAAGGAAAATTGGAACACCCCATGGGTTTCCTTCACATCTGGTCAAATAATCTCCAACAAATCGAATGGGATCTATGAAGCATCTCCCAAACATGATATAGTTCAATTAAATTTTCTTAATTAAAACGTAACTGTGCAATAAGGAAATAAAATAAAATAATTAAATTCCTGATTAATACATTAATACTATGGGAAATAGAATGTAAAATACAAGAATTAAGGTTTTTTATGAATTCCCACAAAAGCATAGCATTTATTTTGAGGTGGAATGACCGAAAATGAAGAACAACACTATTATCATTAAGATATAGTATTTTATATACCTTAAATCAATATATTTAACCGCAATTCATCGCAATTCAACTTAGATAACATGGATAAATCAAAAGAATATTAGATCTATAGTCCCAAGAAAGATAATAAGAAAGGATATATGATGAATGGATAAGAAAAAATAATTTGAAGAAAAATAGGTTCTAAAAAAACATTGAATTTCCTAAAACTTTCTCCTTGATCAATGGGAATCCCCTCTCGATCCTTGGGATAAAATTTTGTTTGGAAATATTTGAGATTATAGGGAAAATGAGTCCTTTAGACTTTAATTTGTATTATATCCATGAATTTCATCTTGATAATTGTATGCCATAGGCTTTGGCCACATGTTTAGGAAAACTATACACCAACCGTGTCATGCATAATGTCTCAATACAACCCTCACATGGTTGGCTTTCACAGTTAGAGAAACTATGTTCCAGCCATTTCTTCCCCTTTGTTAAATTTGGCATGGTTTATGGGGGTGGCCACATGGTTTGGTCAAACCACTATCCACCCTTCTAGTAGATCAAAATGGGGTGCATTGTATCATGGGGAAACCATATGGTTTACCCAAATCATGTTCCAACCTTGCACATGCCCATGGGATTCCAAAATTATTCAAAAACATCAGAAAACCACCTTAACTTCCCCAAGGGAAGACAAAAAAAAGATATTGAAACAATGATAAAATAATACCTAAAAATGAGTATGAGATATATCAATAATGGTTGAGATATTACAATCTCCCCACCTTATACAACTCATCCCTGAGCTATACTCCAAATCATTATTAATCCTCTAAGGTAAAAAGTTCTAGCCACTAGGCCTTCATATCTTCATCCCTATCGCATGATTCCTTTTCAACATGGAAATTCTTCCATAGTACTCAAACCAAGGACGCTATCTTTCCTAAAACAAAATTCTCAAAACAATACACAACTCGAATCAGATGGTCCTCAATGGACGCATCCGCCTCAAGCTCGATATCATCAATATCTATCATATGAGAATTGTCAGGGTGATACTTCTAAAGATGTTATATAATAAAAACATCATGCATAGAGATATACCTATTTAGATGAGAAAATATATATGCCATAGGTTTGATCCTCCATACAATATTAAATGGTCCAAAAAAACCTGGGTGCCAACTTGACCTACATTTCAATCCAATAGTGACCTAATATAAGCGACACACATGAAAATAAATGGTATAACATTATAAAATCAATATATCAATGATTTATATTAGTATAATACTTAAATACACTTTATAATACAACCATACATTATCGAATTAACTATACTTGGTCTAATATCTCCTACAAGTGACTCGGTCCTAATAACTTGAACTCATAAACCTCCATCCAACATAATGATGATCTACATGGTCTACCCTATAGTTTTTAATATTGTTCCATATAAATAGTTTCTTCATAACTTTCTTATAGGGTAATCAACAAGTGATAAGTGCTTCTACAAAGATCAACCAATATCTTAGAGGCATGCCCACATGATGTCCTCCAACACCTGAATTGTACGCTTTTCCCATCTGACTGTAGGTGAAAGTATGTACATAGAAAAAATTTAGAACCTAGAACCTTCTACAAGACTTTACATAAGGATGATGTAATACATATATCATGATCCAAAACTATACTTTGTGGAACCCTGTGAAAACCCACTATCTCCTGAACATTCATATCACCCAACTGATCAACTGTGAAACTCTCTATAATTTGTATGAAATGGGATAATTTCATTAATGTTCCCACAATCACCCACATTGTTTCATTCTCCTATGGTTTCCTTGAGAGAACTACCACATAATAAATGGTAATTTCAAACCATTTATATTTATTAACAAACAATGGATATAGTATAAACTAGTTCACTGATGCTTAACTATTACTTGATGAAATGTGTAGTATCATGCTAAAAAACAAGAAATATCTTTCATCATTCTAGAACACCAATATTTCTAATGAAAATAATTTTCCATTTTGATCAAACGAGGTTGTACTTACCACTTTGAGGCAAGGAAATAATACATCAGATCATCCTATATAAAATTAGGTACAATAATTTTTCTATGAGCATATATTATCTCATCATTATTGATAACCCAATTGGACAGTGACTCCCTAACTTCTAGGATTTCCATAATCTAAAAACACTGAATATATACATACTTCCTCTCCGTGATCTAGCTCAAATTATTTGGATTAATGGATAAAGAAATAAGATTTATCTACTCCCTATTATCTTAAACCTATACATTCATATTGAAGAACAAGATAATCATTTTCTACTCAAAACTAGAATCGTAGATTACATGATTATGTATCTTTTAACTCAAATAATCAATGACGTTTTTTACATTCCTAGTCATATATTCTAACTCAATAACAAATGAATTTATATACCCTACCCATATCTACCTTTCAATATTTAAATCTCTCTACAAAAATTTATACTTTAAAATTTGGTGGTTGATATACATAATATACCTTTCTCCAAATTGGCAATGTCTCCAAAACCTTAAGTCATAAACCATTGCAGCCAACTAGAGAGAACACATAAGATAATTTCATTCATGTGGCCTCATATATCATGATCCATAGAACATAACTCAATCAATCTTCATCAACACCACTAAAACTGTAATTTTAGAGGCATCCCAAAATAGCTATAATCCCAACCCATTTCGGGTAGGATCAAAATTAGTACAGTATTTAATTTTTAGATTAACTCTTATATGGATATATCACATTCTATAGATGATTAAAACATGATACCCATATTTATCAAGCTTAAAATAATCACTCCAAAGAGGGAAAAATATTTAATGAATCTAATATAATATCCCACTAAACAAAAAAAAGCTTTGGATATGATATACATTATTGGGTTCTCCCAAGAAAAAAATTTCCCAAACTTTATTTGTGTCCACTAACACACCTTCCTTATAGATTATGTAACTCAATAAATGTACCATTTAGATCTATAATTGAATCTTACATAGAATAAAGTATAGCCTATTCTCACTCAGTATAATCAAGATAATGTCAATATGTTTTTAATGACCATTATGAGACTGGGTGTACACCAATATGGCCTTGAAGAAAACTACGAAAAACTAATCCTTGAATAGGTGGAAGATTAGGTTCTTTAAGACTTAAAAATAATAGGATAATTTTTGAATAAAAGCATTTTTATAATGCAATTATATATTATATATATACTCTTAAAAGTATTATGTAGTATATCAAAGGGTCTCAATCTCATCTGATGATTCCCTGACCTAAAATCGATCTTGGGGAACAAAAAATCACCCCTAATTTGGTCTGAAAGGTTTTTAATTCACATAAGAGAATACTGGTTCTTAACCACGATCTAGTTAAAATCATGGTAGTTATCACAAAAAATAAATTTCCCTACATCCTTCTAATCTAGAAAAATCAGAGATCCCCAATGTGACACACTCGAATGGATGATTCCTTTATTCTATAACTCCTCTAACTTAGACTTTTTTTTGAAGCTCTACTAGTTCCATTTGATAAGGAGAAATGAAATATGGTTTTCCTCGAGAATTTTCTAAATTGTGAACTGAAGATCTATCTCAGGTTGAAAAATTTATATGTATTTAGGAACCACATCATGAAACTGATCCGGGATAGGTGGAATGAAATTATGTTTCACACTACCATCATCTAATAAAAGACTTGAAACTTTTGTGGTGATCTCCCCCGATTGCTGAAGAACTATCCTTTTAGAAAAAAACTAGACTTACCTCTCTCCATGATGTACATATCATACACCCTAAAAATATTCGAAAGATACTCTCATACGATAAAAATTAATGTGGTCTTGGTATGGTACCAACCTATCCAAACCCAAAATCAAGTCAAAACCTAAAATCTCATGTATGTACAGATCCAAATGGGAATTATATTTAATCCTTAATGAAAAACACTTACATAGATATATTTTCTTCAACCACACTCCCAATGGTCTATCGATCAACATAACCCAAAACATAAAATACACTATTAGACTATTGACACCCATAGTTGTGTGATATGTAATTTATCGTATAGGATTTCAAATGTTTGAATAAAATTATGAATTATTGATATTATTTGAATAAAGGAATAAAAAGTTTAGTCTTTGAAGAATATATTTTATATATAAAGGGGATACTTTTTTGGGCCTTTTTTGGAGTCATTTTACATAGAATATTATTCTAAGTTGGTTTGAATTTTATTTCCATTTTTCCAAAAAAATATTTAAATAACACTAGAATCCTAGACAGCTTGACCTAGTATCATGTGGGAGTTTCCTCAATGATTCCTAGGGATTCGTTCCAACCATCTTGCATAAGCTGCAGAGAGGTGTAGGAAAGCACCCTAACATGAGAAGGGAAGAGATACGCTACAGGTCAGTAGCGCCATAGGAGTGAAGCCACCACTATGTGGGGTGGAACGAAGGTAGGTGGGTTTGGAAATCTGAGACTCTAGCTAAACCACTTATTTTATAGACCACCTCTTTATTTCTTTTGAGTTTCTATGTGGGATGGGATTTTCAAAGTACATTTCACATGATTATATCCAAGATGCTCGGTCATTTGATAACATCCATCTATTTAAATCTGTTATGGTACCATTTGAAGATCATTGTATCATTAAGTATATATTTTACCTAATATTATTCCTATATATTTATAAACCTCATATTCATCCTCTTGACACCCTATTTCAAAATCTCAAGACACACTTGATGCCTTCTTGACATCAACACCATCATTATTCCTTCATTGATATATGAATGATCTCAAGACATCCAAAATGGATTTCCCTATGATCTTCCTCATCCATCTGGCTTACATGAAATACATCACATAAATCCCATCATGAGAACCAGTGACATGTCACAAGAATTTATGAAGGTTATGACAGTTAGGTGAAACAATGCAGATAATCACCGAAATCATCGCATGAGTTTTATGACCACATGAACCATCCAAATTCTAAATGAGTTCTTATATGAATTATATTGTTTTTATCATAATATTTCATGTGACATCAAAGAATTAAACTTAATGAATGTGGATCATGTGAATCCATCTTATGACTGCATGATATCAATCTCACAAACTCTCCACCACCTCTTCCAACGCACACAGAATCCTCCTCGTGAAAAGAGAAAGGATCTTCAGCTAGCTTCTGATTATAAATACTCCTGTTCCACTTAAAAAACAATTTAGTTGAAAGGGGAGGGACAATATAGAAGGGGATTAGAGTAATAGAATATGATAATGATCATCCCCAGAAAACCTCTATAGGTGTTCGCATGAACCTGTTTTATAACCTCTTCATGATCAGGCGGTCACATGATAAACTGAGCATCATGAGATTCATGGTTCATATGGGGTATTCAAGAGATCATGTAATACAACCTTTTTAGAAACATTTCACAAGTAGGACCTTCATCATCATGGACTGCCTGGGTGTAAACCCCTTGCACCCATTCAGAAGACCTCCGTCATGACCTTCATTTTAATCTCACGATCTCATGTGATGTCAATGGAAAGGTCTATGTACATAAAACACACTCATGTTGGTGTACTCAGGCATACAACAACAGACATTAATCTTGTTAATTATGTATAACCTCTGTATTTTGGTGCTTTCATTGAGCCCTAGACATGGCTGGCTTGTCATGCAGCACCCCCATGGTTCTTTGTCATAGTAGAAGAGTTCATCTAAAGACCCCATAAAGGTCATGTGATTTTAGATTTGTAGTTGAGGTTTATATGGTCTTATCATGTAGGAGTTCCTTTATTAGACTCATTTGAGAAGGTAATTCCCTTGTTGGTGTCCACAAGAATACAGAAAATGGACATGAAATCCCACATTTATTAGGTGTAATGGGTCCTTTTATATAAAAAACACCATGGACATGCATATCATATTCCATGTTTCCCTCCTTTTCCATCTAGCATACACCCTCCTTCAAGATTGTGGTGCCAATGGGATAATTCAATATACATTGAAAAGACTTTTTGTAAGACCTCATAATGGTCATGTGAATTGCATGAGTAATAAGGCATGGTGTGGTTTCATCATGAAGACATGAATCAACATAAAAGTGACTTTAGCATGTAGAGTTACTCCTAGAAATGAACCTATCATTTTCTATGAAAACCCTAATGCATGTGCCTCCAAGATATTATCCCTGAATTCCTCCAAGAAATATCATTTCCCATGAAACCAAGGCATGATTCTTTTGGTTATTCACATCAACACTAATATTGAAGGAAGATTGTAATCATGTTAGTTATACCCAACCACATGAATAATTTAAGATCATATGTATGAAATATTTCTCACTAAACTCATAATGTCTTTTAGAAAACATGGAACATATTGTTTTATGCACAATAAAAGACTTATAAAATTCATAATGATCTAACAAAAGGTTATAGATATTTCTGCATTGTCATGTGATAGCCAGAGGACAAGCCAAATTGGTCAGGAGACAACCCCTTAACATTTCCACATTGTTATAGGATAGGCTCTAGACATGCGAGATAGATCTTGTGATAGTTTATTGACATGTAAGAATGATCATGTGATTAACCATTAACATTTAAAGTATTGTCATGGGATAATACAAAGATAAGTATAGTTGATCATGCGATAGTGTATAGTCATTCCTGCTTTGATCATGGACTAGACCCCAGACATGTTCTCTTTGATTATGAAAGGATATCCAAGACAAGTTGGTGGATTATGTGAAAGTCTCTAAACATGTCATAATATTCATGAGGAATACCATAGACACATACACATTTATTATGTGAAGAATCCTGTACATGCCCAATTTAGTCATGTGAAGACATCCAAGACAAGTCAACTGATCATGTGATTTTTTTTGAAATGTTAGACAGACACCCTTGGATGTGTCTTCCATGTCACACCGATACACAAAACATGTCAAGAATACAATTAAGAAAGGTCCAGTAAGAGGAAATGATATGTCAATAAAACCCCTTATGACATTTCCACTTCATCTAGTAGATACACCTTGACCCATTCCATGTGGACCCCGACCAAGGACCTTAGGCTACTTACCAAATTTATAAGTGAAGTTTATAGGATGATATAAGGTTACACACTCATTCAACCCTATCAATTTCATTCTCTCAGATATACCTTTATGGGTTTCATCTCTCTTTATACATCAAAAGATAGAGAATGAGTATATAGAAGGGAAACCTCAACATGTAAGCCCTAATTAGTGGAATAATATGATATTTACCACATGTAAGGGAAACCTCAGCATGTAATCCCCAATTATAGAAATAATATGATATATACTACATTTAATGGAAGTATTAGTGTGTAAGCCCTGATTATAATCATAACATTATATATCCTACATGAACGGGATACCTTAGTGTGTAAGCCTCAGTTTAAGTAAACTACAAGAACTACGATTATTTTCATAACCAGTATATATATGATGCTCTTATAAGGACTAAGGTCTAATAGGCATCCACTTTGGTGAAAGTCCATTCATGTCCCAAGTATTTATGACATAGGGGGATAAATTCTCCAATAATTCTACCATATTTCATCATTAATTAGTGGATGAGATATGGGATCATACATGGGAATCATTTTAAGTATCAGTCCTGATCATTCCCTCGAGTACCTCAAACCCATTAGTAGGTTAATAATGAAATGAAATAAAATAAATTTGATTCCTATCTAAAAATGATACGTAGGATGGCTTCCTAAGGCCTGAGTTTGAATGGGAATCCAATTAATTACATGTCCCATCATGTCTTTGACATTTCAACCATTGGTACCCAATCATTCATAAGGGACGATCATTCAACCTCATCCATCAGTTAACTAAGAAGACAACTAAACTATGATAACCATGATTTTTATTAAAAAAAAGGATATATAGGATTCCTTAATAAGTCACAAAGTTATATAAAAGATCCTCAATGAGATGGGTAATCATTCCTCTCAAAGGGAAAAAATAATGTGTAAGTAGTGTATGGATATTCTCACATGCATTGTGTCTGATCTGCCACTATCACTTATTTATTACACTGAGCATGAATCACATGGTCTTAGAGACTGGTGATAATTGTACCAATAAAATGACAAGGATTACCTAGCGTTGTTCCATCATTGGGATGTGGGTCTGAATACATACAATCCAAACTCAAAGGGTTATACTCCCATTGAGATAATCCAGCAAAGTATCACATGCATGAGTCTCGTCGAAGGCCTCTATTGTCGCATCTTTCGTGATACATGTTCCCATTATAAGAACTATGTAATATTTTATTCCTATAAAAATCACAATACATATGATACCTCATATGGACTGAGCCCAATATTTATTTCCTTACCACATGATGTCAAACTACATGGATGGGTCCAATCACATAGCCTTAAACTATATCAAACAAACTAAATGGGTTTTGATTCTTATTTTTATAGGATATGTAGGATTCCCCATAGAGTTTCAATACTATATCCACAACACCAACCACCTCCCTATATGGTAATAAACTCAAAATTTTATGATCATGGACGTAATCAAAAGAATCATAAATAAATACGACAATGATAGAGAACCATTGATATGGACATAGTTTCTCCTATAAATGCATGTTATTAATCAACATATTATCTCAGGGGAAAAAAATCCTATATCAGGTCTGAAGAAGATTTAATGAACACATCTTTAATCTATAAGAGAGTCTTGGAGTAGGAAATAGTTCCCTCCAAAAGGGTGTGATGAGCCCGATATCCCATCCTCTCGACCAATGTGAGTTCTTAAGATTCATTGGGTATGACACCCCAAAGGACCACATGCCTTTGTATTGATTTTTTTTACCCATTTAAAGATTTGGGAAGCATTGGTATATTTAGAGAAGACTATAAAAATGGTAAACTTGATACCCATGAATGAGTAAGGAATTAAAACTCCCATAATCAAACCATTGGTCCAATCCTGTCCATGTCTTTTCCTGATGAAAAAATGGTGATCATGATGTGAAATTATTTAATCATGTCATACATTTCATTGGTTAAAAATGATATAATTTATAGTTGTGTTCCAACCCATTTTTTATGTTCTTATTGTGAAAAAAATGGTGAACCCGAAAAGTTTCTTTTAAATACGTTGAACCTTTCTTAAAAAGATATAAATGCCTCTTTATCCTTTAAAATATGAAAATTATTGATCAAAAATTTACTCTTGTATATGATGATTCACTAATAAGGTCTCATTTTTACTCTCTAGGACTCCTTATATTAAATGAAATCAAAATTAAATCATCAAATGTGCCAAAAGATTTTTATTTCGTTGGACAAGATGCTTTGGCCCTAAGGACTTGACATACATTATCAAAAAAACACCACTTCAAGAATAATTTGGTGAATGTATTGGTATGGGAGTACCAAATCAGTATCCCCATATCAAATCTGGATTCATCTCATGAAATCATTCATTTAATGAGTTCCCAATGACTGATTTTTTCATGGTACGACACATGAGAGTAATTGGACTTTGTTTTCAAGTTCAAAAAAATTGGGATCTTATCCCCATAACATAGTAGTTCATACCTTCCCTTACTCATGGAGGTGTATGAGTACAATCATCATGTCAACTAAATCAAACATGAACTTCCTAGGAGGTATCCCATCAATTATGGTCATCATCACAATCATGTGACCATAATGCCATAAGGAGCTACAAAAGAGGTTTTCTGTACACCAACTGTCCATGTTGTGGCACCCAATAGGAAATATCACCAGGGGTATCCAAACAATGCATCTTCAAAGATGGATTATATCTATCCTACCAAAAATATTTCTGAATCCCACTAGTGTATCCTAATAGTGGACTAGAATCAATATTATACCATCACTGACCAGGAGCCTCTAGATTCATCATAGTTAGTCTTGGTCACTATGGAATCCCATGGAACACCCTAGACTATATGGATGGGATCATTTTTATAATATTTTACCGTGGGATCATCTTCAACATAGGAACCAACCCCTCAAATGATATCATGGGTACCAAACCCTCAAACGGTACCATGCGCACTAACCCATCAAATTGTATCATAAGAACTATCCCCTAAAATGGTACCATAGGAACTGAACCCTCAAAATATATCATGCAAATAGAACCCCCAAATAGTATAATGGGGAATGAACCCTCAAATAGATCCATTGGAACCAACCCCTCAAATGGTATTAGGGTACTGACCCTTCAAATTTTACCATGGTAATTGACCCATCAAACAATATCATGGTCTCCAAACTTTCAAATGGTATCATGGACACCAACTTTGAATTCCATGTCTTAGATGGAGAATTGAGGGTTCGTCTCTCTCGCTGCTGCTGGGTCCATGCCCTAGGAGGCGATGAGCCTCGCTTCGGCCCCTCCCCCCTTGGAGGGGGAGGGTCCTCTTCCGCATCTCCATGGGAATCAGTCTTTCGTTCCCTTCTCAAATCCTGACTACCTTCCCCCCTTCCCTCAGATTTCGGTATGCCCGAAAGTTCTCGAATGCTTCGCGGGCCTCTCGCTTCTACCGATTTCAACCCTGGAATTTAATCAGGCATCCTCCCTACTGGAACTGACCTTGATTGCACGATTCAAGAAATGAAGGCCATTGGTGGACTCCTTCAACCACTGGATTTTCGAATCATGGGGTTTACAGGAGCAAGTCGCGGTTGGTCTTCTTGATTCCAGAAACATTATGCTCCGCTTTTCTTCCTAAGATGATCTGATTCACGCGTGGTCGAGTGCACCTCGATCCTGTGATGGCACTTGATTCTTCCTCTTCAAATGATCACATGACTTTCACATGAAACGAGACCCTTCTAAGCTGGTGATTTGGGTAAGTTTTCCAGAACTTCCACTTCCATTTCAAAATCTTTCTATCCATCGGTTGCTTGGGAATTTGGTTGGGTGATTCCTATGTACTGATAGTCGGACCCACGTGGTGTGCCAACCAATTTCTCCGAGGGTGTGTGTCAAAGTGGATGTCTTGAAGGCACATGTTGAATATTTTTTTATTTCCATGGGAGAAGAATTACGATACAATTAGTCTATCATCTTTGAATCCTGGTGTGACTACTATTTTTCGTGAAAGTGGTTGGGACACAATCTGGAGATCTGCAGGCGAAGGGAGAGGCAACATGGAGTCTTTATGGAGGTGGAAGGTGTGGGAAGTTATCCTATTGTTGAGACAGGTGTAGTGTCTACTGGTTCCGGTCAAGGAAATATTGAGACAGAGGACACAAGGTGCTCGGGTAAAGCTGGTATACACAAATCTGCTATGCCTCCAGGGCCAAGTGTAGTGGAAGTTTTTAAAAGACTTCAGAATGATCTGGATGGAATTCCTAATAGCATTACGGTAGGGGGAACCAAGGCCAGTGGGGTGGATGAAGTAAATATAGACACCCTCAAATCACCTACACAGACTCTGGGGGAGTATGTTGGAGTGGCTAGTGCTGCTGGCCCATCCCATGGGGCGGTGGCTCCATGCTCGTATGCGATGGCGGTGCGTACTGGCAGTTGCAGGAACTTTGGTAGGGTGGCTACTGGTGAGAGTAAATCTAATTCAATCCATGAGTGGGAGAAGTCTTCCCATGGGGTACGCAGGACACTAGATACCAAGAAGAACACCAAATTGAGGGGCACCCTATCCTGCATTGACCTTAGTAACCAATTGGAAGTTTGAGCAATGAGGGAGAGTCTGAGGAAAATTAAATGGGTCAATCCGAGGTGGATTCTGAGGCTGATGAGTATCCTTTTGATGATAATGGATTGGAAGGAGATGGAAAAACCTTACACAACCAAAGAAGGAAGAAAGGGAACAAAGAGAACAGGGACCTGGGGTGTTGCATTGTTTCTGGGAAGACGAATCTAAAGGGTTTCAAAGACTACTCTTATCTTCCAAAACCGATGGAGACCTGGTTGGAAAAAAAGGGGGTATTCGCAAGGAGATTGAGATTCAGCCAGTGGAGGGAGAGGAAGGACATAAAACCTTGGTCTCTGAATCTCAAAAGCAAGAGACAGAACCATCAAAGGAAGGAGATCAACAGGAGTTGTACCTGCATACAGAGGAGGTGACACTGGCGGTTACCCTTGGTCCATGGTGTGGGGTGGGAACCAATTTGGTTGGTGCAGAGGAAATAGAGGTACATGAGAGGGAACCAGTCTCAACTGCTAAGGTGGGAGCGGGGGGATTCCTGGGGAGCCGGAAGGAGAAGTGGTGATTAGGGAAGATCCATGGGAGCTGTTGTTACAATCCGCAGAAGAGATGGCAGAGAATGTGCTACCCATACGTGCTTCTGCTGTGGTTGCGGAAAGGATGCAAGCAAGATTGATTCAAGTTGATATGAATAAGGAGAAAAGTGAGTGGATCAGAAAACAACACCCAATCCTTGTTAGAGGTTTCAACAACAAGAATATAGTTGAAGACGAGTTCCTGTGAGCGTGAATTAAGTTGGCTTCTCATTTCGAAGACATTATCAGAGACGACCCTGACAAAAAGGCAACAAATCTTTCCTAGAAATTTTTCAAGTAAGTCAAGTCAAATGGGTTTAAGCTGGTGTTTAATATTTCTGTTATGTGCTATAGTGTCTAAGGGATGTATTGAACTGTTTGGTTTCACACTTTCTCCAAAAAAAGTGTCTCTTTAATAAAAATATTTATTTAGAGGTATCATGGACACCAACCCATCAATTGGTATCATGGGAACTGGCCCCTAAAATTTACCATGGGCACTAACCCACCAAATGGAAAATAGGGAATAAACCCACCAAACGATATAATCCTTTGTGGAGGAACACTATCCTTATTATGTCTCTGTCAACATGATATCAATCAAATCTAAATACTTCTCATGGGATCTAGAAAAGAAAATTCCTAAAGGGAATAATAATTCACTCATATAGACATCTGAGTAATATCATATCGGACAACCTTAGGCCTCTAGCATAGAAAAAGAAGGGATCTACAATACCTTTCATGCATCTACAGAAGGTATTACCAACTGTGTTGGTATATAAGAGGATAATGGAATCGGATCATATGGCCAGGGGTAGTAGTGGATCCAGTCTTTGGGATCTATGTTAGAACTCCCATAATCACCCACTCATCCCTTTATCAACATAGTAAATAGTGTTGTCATGGTCCTATCAGCCAACCCCTTAAATATTATAAGTAAATTTATCTAGAGGAAAATTTTTCTGAAATCCAGTAAGGGAAAAAGGATCTTATAAAAAAATTGTGGGAATGATCATGGGATCTATGCCTCTGAATGATGCACCAAAAACATCCATTGGAATCCCACCTATAGTGTAATTCCCCAACCCATTAGTTTGTGGGCCATTTTCATTTTTTTAAGAGCACCATCCCACATGGATAGAGAAAATTCTATATTTTCCACCCCCACATCGAGGATATTCTAGAAATCATACAACCTTAATCACTACCAAAAAGACTCTAGAAGGATTGGGATCTTATAATCGGTGGGGAGCATCCGTGTCATCCAAGACCCCCAATTCCTCAACACCCACCCTCAAACCAATTAAGACTATGGATTTTCACCCTATACTTCAAATGGAATTTCATTCCCATGCTAATGAAGGTATAAATAGAACACATGGGAAGCATCATGGTAACTCATCACCTAATGAAAAAAATTAAAAGGCATTTTTCTTCTAATCAACACATGTTCCCTTATATTAAAATAGTCCCATGAAGAATGATTTATTAAAACTCCCACTAAAGAGGAAGCTGGGTGAGGCGGGGTTCATAGGACATGATGATTAATGTCACTACCACCGACATCTTGGGAACACAAAAGATAATATATATAGCTTTAATGATTGGTTAGAGAAACATGTTAATGAATCCATGATAGAATTATAGGTCAATGAAACTCATGAAATATTAATAAGATCTATATGAAATCCATAAAATAGTAGGAACCCACCAACCTAATAAGTTATTGAATGACAACATCCTAGTCACATGAAATTAAATTGCATGGCCATCATCCCTACCAAAATATGTTAAACTGCATGGACCATATTTACTTACCTCAAGACATTAAACTGCATTAAAAAAATCATTATCATACTACGTTAAATAGAATGGACCATGTCATCACCATAAGACATTAAACAACATGGTTAATTTCTTTACCACATGATAGTAAACTACATGGTCGACATCTTTAATACAAGTCATTATACTGCAAAACCATCATCCTTACTACCAGACATTAAATAGTATTGACCATGTCCTTACAATAAGAAATTATACTTCATGGCCGATATCATTAAAAAAATACATTGAAATTCATAGACATCATCATTATCGTAAGATGTTAAATAGAAAAGAACAAGTACTTAACAAAAGACATTAAACTTCATGGATGATGTCCATTTCACATGAATTCAAACTTAATGGGATTTATAAAACATTGTACAACATCATTCTCATCCTAATGAGACATTTGTAGATTCATGGATTCAATATCTTGGTACATTAACCTATATTCATGTCCTTTCGAGAGGAAATTAAAAAACATAGTTTTTTCCTTACCACATGATGGTAAACTTCATGGAACACATCCCATTCATAGGATGAAAAACTCTACGACATTTCAATATATGGGAGAAATTATTAGAATCCGATTGAAATTAAAATTGATAGAATCACCATCAGTACATTACTATCTTCATCCCAGCTATATCATAAAATCAGTAATACCCCTCAGTCACCTGATGAAGACATTCCCCTACAACTCACCTCCCCACACACTTAGATATGGGAATCCAAGGACACATTGTCAAATGCGGAATGATGAAAACCAGAGAGAGTAGGCTCATACCCTAACTAGTTGAAAAAATATTTCTATCATGTCTAAGAAGAAAACATGGTACATGTATGAATCCATGACCATATTCAAAAATTCCATAATCATATTCTGACAGCACTAGGAGTACATGAGTGGGTGTATATTCCCATATCAATGAAATATATTTACCAACATATCTAGGAAGAAGAGAGTATACATGAATATATTATTATCCATACCTGGTTCAAGTACCAGTGATTGGAGAAAAAAAGGATATCCACTCGTATATTCTGGTTAAGATGTAGGGATAATCATATATTATAATCTAGACATCCAAGGTAGAATAACAATCTAATAAGTATGAACAATTAGGTACTCAATGGAAGAGAATGCTATCGCTCCCTATGGGAGGATTATCAGTATATTATGGTAAAGGAAATGATATAAGTACTGATCTCATATCATTATTCTGACCGGGGATCTCTAGGTGACATTATAACATGCCTTGAGATAGGTTTATATTTATAATGATAAATACTGATGACATATTCCAATGTCCCAGGATCTGGATTATATCCACATTCTGGATGGGGCTCACTAAGTGAAAGATGGAAATGCCTCATGACATGTTTATATCCCTTTTAAAAAAGGACCAGTGGAATACACCAAAGGTATAGGATCAAGTACATATCACCATTTTGTTTGAGGCTCACCAAGTGAGAGTGGAACATGCCTCAAGACTGGCTAATATTCTTATCAACAAATCTACTGAAAATATCACAGTTTCTTATAAGAGGAGGCTTACATCAATATTCCAATTTTGGTGGTCTTTCGACATATTATGATGGGGGATTCATATTTGAACCGCATTAATATTCTCATTCCAATCTGGGATCACCAAGATAGAGTTGAACATGAATCATGAGGGGATTATATTCCTTTCAAATAAAGACTAGTGGCATATTCCAAAGGCCCTTGATTAGGCTCATATCCCCATTTTGGTTTAATCCCACCATGTGAGAGTTGTACACTCCTTGGTAAAGGCTCATATAAATATTAGTAAAGATCATTTTCATACTCCTACAACTTATCAGTAGTGGTGTAATATTCTCACAACACCATAAAATTATCTATAGATTGTGTAATCCGTTATAGAGTAAGACTATATCCCTACACAACCTCAAAAGGTAGTATGATATGCTCTGGACACAATGTAGAGTGAGGCTTATAACCCTGACCTTCTTAATATCATATTTACTTGAGGATTTTGGAGACACATTCTTGAAAACACAAGGGTTGGTTAACTCTTAAACCATAGAATAAGTCAATCATTACCATGATAGTCCACCTCGTGGTAGTGTGGAGATGGATCACATGGACTATACTCTTGAATTATACCATAGACGACCTCCCTATAGTGATATCTCCCATAGATAAGAAAATCACCCCCTTTTGAATAAAACTTCTTATAGAGAGGTTCTCAAATATAGTAGACACATTTTCATAGATAAGAGCTCAAAATTATCGATCACATGTATATAGAAATATTATCACAGTACTGGGGTTAACTGTATATAGTTCTTATCGACCATCAGTAGTAGTTCAACACTGTCAATAGGCAACCAATATAGGCAAACTCTATGGTTTTAACTAGGTAAAGATATATAGATCTGATGAATAAGGGGATGAAATAAAGATATAGAGAGTTTTATTAAGAAACAAACTTCTAAACATGCCCAAACCCATTTCCACTTCCATTTAAAAGATCACGAACATGTAAAAAAGAGAGTTCTAGAGTTTGTCCTAGCCAAATGATGTTAAAACAATCTAGAACATGTCCTGACCACATGATGTTAAACTATACAGAACATTTCCTGACCACATGATGATAACACTATATCGAACATGTCCTGACTACATGACATTAAACTGTACGGATTAAGTCATTGATGTAAGACTATAAAATAAACACAATCTCTCATCCTGGAAGAAAGACATTAAACTACAAAACATATCTCATACTAGAAGTATGACATTAAAATTCTAAACACCTATCATCATAGAAATAAGAAGTTATACTACACAACATCTCAATTCCTAAGATCAAGACTTTAAAATACACGAAACCTCACTTATTGACCAAATGATGATAAAAATTATAGATAAAATACTCACTTAATGATATTAAACTACATGGATCCCCTAATGGTTCATATTAATTCTTATTATGTGACCCTCATCCTCACCAAAAAATGTTAAAATGAATGGCTGATTTCTACTCCACATGATAGTAAACTACATGGTTCTCTAGAACAACATCTAGTTTGATTCCTACTATCAATGGATATGTAGTGATTCCTAAACCTCTATTCTTGGGATGATACATAGGATTACATTCTTTTCACATTGGGTGATCCTTTTCCTTAACGAGTGATGATAAAAAAGGAAATTTTTCTTACCAAATGATTTAAAATTTAAAATATCCAAGAAATCCATCATTATTCACGTCGGGTGACCCATATCCCTACCAAAAGATGTTAAACTACATGGATGATATCCTTTCTATATAAAATTAATCTACATTAGTTTTCTAGAACTAATAATGGATTGATTCTAATATCAATGATATATGTATGGACCCCTCGATCCTATATCTTGGTCCAACCACCACATGAAAGAAAATTACCCCATTATATCCTTAACTACATATATATAGTGAGAGGAACCCTTTCCATTCTATGTTTCTCACACGAAGCATAGATCATGTGTGGTTTGTAATTTCAGTAAGGGTTTCCCCACACAAATAAGTAATAGAATTTTATTACAGGATCATCATGGTTTAGAATTAAATACCTTAAAAAGAATACCATGAGTCCTCACCACATGATGTTAAACTGCACAATTGTTTTCCCTTGAACAACATAAAGTTGTACATTCATTTGGACCTTGCCTGAGAGGACCACTATTTTTGGTGTTAGTCTCCCACCATACCTCCACTCAATATATACATGTGACTTTATTCCTAGAATCAAAAGATACATATTGATTCCCAAATTTCTAACCAAGGGTCCAGTCATAGATAATAAGAATTAAAATACCACCTCCCTATATATAGGTCATACTTGTGCAGAAAGCTCCTTCCTCAAGAACTATGTGTGGATTTTTTCATGTCATCACATTATTGGTAGATATTTATGGATATCAAATCCTAGGCCCAACTAAAATTATCAACATAATTAAAATACACATAAGTGTATGATTCAAACCTTCCTAGAGAGTTTCACATTCAAGAACTACGAGTGACATGATTCTTAACATCACATGATACATAGTAATGGAATGATTTAAATCCCAGAGTCTAGTTAAAGATAATAAGCATGAAAATGTCCCATCCCAATGTATAGGTAAGAGTTTCATAGAATGATCCATCCTGAATAACTATGTATGGCTTTATTCCTGTCATCAAATAATATGTAGTGAGTCCTGGATCTCTAATCATTATCCCAACTAAAATCATCAACAACAAAAATTTCCACCTCTACGTATGGTTCAGATGTATGTAAAGAGTTTACCATTCAATAAATCCATGTGGATTGATTCCTATAATCATAGGATATATAGTAAATCTTAGATCTTTAACCCTTAGACTGGTTACAACAACTGACAAAAAATGCATGCCAACTGCATAGGAGATGAGCCATTCATAACTATTTTTCCTCCATACGAGTTAGATATACGCAATTAATGCTTGTTCCTGTAATATATCATACACCATATTTTTGGGTTGGTTCCCACATCCTTACCGTAGCATGCTAAACTGCAATAAACATTTCCTTACTGTATGATGTTAAAATTCTTTGAAACAAATACATATTCACCAAATTATGTTACAAAACATGGAAAAGGTCCACATTCATCATAAAATTAAACTACATGCACTTTGGTCAAAGTTAGAATAACATATATTTTTTCCTCTGATGGTCCAATCACATGACCATCAACTGCAAGAAAAGAGACACAAAACATATCTATTAAAAAACCCAAAAAGGTATTCCTGAGAAAAATTCAAGTTTTTTCTTTCTAAAATCATCATTTACAGAGTTTTGGAAAACAATTAGGGTGTAAATAAATGAGTCATAAAGATCATAAGGCCTATATTGTATCCCTAGAAAATTTCAAACATTAATCGGTGGACCCCCTGGTCCAAGAAAAATTTAGAGTGATGTTTTTTCACAACTAATCACCATGATATCATATTATCTAGGTAGTTACAAAACTATTAGGGTGATTAATCCTTCCTTGATTATTAAAAATTTCATGAACCAACTTTGTTCCTTTGAAGTCTAAAATGAGACAACCTCCCTATAGAAGACTAGTAATAGGGACATTCTCTTCCGAATGGACCGTTGGATCCTAATAAGTCCCCCCTAATATCCAAGAGTCATCCCCTTGACCACATGTAACTATAGAGGATCGTATCATCGTTGATGTTTTAATGGTACCCACTAGTTCCCATCTCTAGTTAACTCATATATTTATAGAACATGATTTATAATCCCTAAAATCAATCTATTAAAGAAGATTTGGTATCCTAAACATTACAACACCATGTTTTGTACCCTTTCTATAGATAGGAGCACAAAACTCCATTCTCAAAACTTTTTTTGAACCACACCTTATGATTCAAGACTATAGGGTGTAGGGCTAGAGTTTCAAAAATTAAAAACTAAATTTCCATAGGGTTACAAAACCCCTTTTAGTTATCTTTTCCATCATAAACAAACTTATTGGGAATATTCTTTATTCATTAAAAATTATCCATGGCCCTTGGAAAAGAGTGGGTATACCTTTGTTTTACCCTACTACCAATGTATAAAAGGGCTTTAACATACCAACTAGATCTGTCCCCTCATTTTAGGAAAGGATATCAAATCCTCATTAGACCCGATGAAACCATGGAAGAACTCATAACTTTAGGGTATCTTGGGTCATTCCTTATATGTATATCATGTTCTATTACCCATCGATTCAAGCTCTTGGGCATAGTATTTTTATAACCCACATTCAAACTATCCTTGTGGGACTAGATCTTAAATTATTTATTCTTTAACAAATATTACCACTATAAAAATTCCATATACCTTGGAAAAGAGAAGAGACACCTCTTTTTGACAATGAAACCAAATTATATGATATTTTACCTACTAATAAGAGGCTTCTCCTCCATGCAAGAAAGGAACTATGATCCTTGTGAGCTCTGGAAATTCCATAAAAGAACTTAGAACCATAGGGTATATCAGGTAACACCTAACATGTCTACACCATTCTATATCCACTAATAAAGTCCTATAAAAAGACATTAAACTTCATGGAATCCCATGTTCCAAACTAAAAGACCCTAAAATATAAAAAATGAAAGGTCATAGATAAATGATCCTAAAATATAGCATATAAATGGTGAAACATAGAAGACCAAAAATCTCATCACATCATAGGTCCATTCTAGAATTCCTTAAACAATATCACATAAAAGGTTAGATCTAAATGACCCTAAACTACAACACATTAAAGTATCAAGATAGAAGACCTTAAACTATAACACATGAAAGGTCCAAGCAAGAAGACCTTAATCTACATCAAAAAAATGGTCCAAGATAGATTAACATAAAAAAACATCAAAGGTTTGAGATAAAAGACCTTAAACTATAGATAGAAAATGTCCTAGCTAAAAGACAATAATCTATAGCAATAGAATGTTCAAGATATAAGACTATAAACTACAACACAATGATGGTCTGGATTTCAAGACCTTAAAATTACTATCTAAAATAAATATAATTCTCTCTATGATAAAAACCTTATAAGGTCTTCTTGGAAGAAATTTGAGTCTCGGATCACTGGATATGAACTTTGTGTGATCCTAAAAATATAGTGAATTTATAAAATATAAGATTCATAAAAGATTTATAGGTTGAAATGTTGTAATAATGTAGCCATATTGGAGGCCAATCCCATGCCCAATAATTCTTCCTCTATATGAATCATAGTAAAATGTTTGTGAAAAATAAATAATGAGATTCAATGCTGATGGGTCCCACCATATGGCCTTATCAAATATAAATTTGTTTTCTCTATGTTTAATGACATAGGATGAAGTTATAGAATTATACTGTTAGGAAGGACACCAAACCCAAATGATCCTTTTATGTCAGATGATCTCAAGGAAACTAGAGTAGGTTCATAAATAAATAATTTAATGTTGGTTAGAATTCATGAAATTTTTTAAGAGAAACAAGTTGAAATTTTAGAACTAAAATATAGATTAGTAGATCTATTTTTCATTACATGAAAATGATGGGTATCATGTATGTTCCAGTCAAAAACACCTCTTGAACGTGGATCTATACCTAGTATTTCATCACAAAATAGTGACATTTCACACCCTACATATGAACTAGATCTATGTAAATAAATTTATCATAGAGTTCTATATTAATGAACCTATGTTACTTATGCATATGTTTGATCTACAGATTGGTATATTTCAGAAATATATTCATCTTGATTCCTATTCTCATGAGATACGTAGAGACTTCAAAGTACCTTACTTTAGATCCAACTACAAGTACATTTTACCCAATCCATTTTCCATTATGGAATCCATATACATCACAATTTTTTAGGTATCTATATTCCAAGCCTAAGCTACTTCTTTTATTTAATTTATCCAAGAATTTATGGGTAGGTGTCTCATTTTCATTATGCTTGAAGGTTCCTTAGTCAACATACTCTAGAAAAGTCCTTTTATGGGTATTTGTATCATAGATATCTAGATGTTCTAATATACAAAAAATAAATTAATGTTTACATTAGAATAATATTTTATTGTTTCCAAACATATTTCATTCTAAGGGGGAATTTTTTCAACACCCATAATTTTGTGATATGCAATTTCCATATGAGATTTCAGAATTTAGAATAAAATTTATAAACAATGTTATTATTTTCATGAAGGATTCGAAGGATGTGTCTTTGAAAAATATATTTAATGTTTAATGGGATAATATTTGGTCCTTTTTCAGACTCATTTTACT
This sequence comes from Viscum album, assembly GCA_963277665.1. Taxonomy (NCBI): domain Eukaryota; kingdom Viridiplantae; phylum Streptophyta; class Magnoliopsida; order Santalales; family Viscaceae; genus Viscum; species Viscum album. The sequence goes on along the minus strand of OY728151.1, from coordinate 998,351,972 downwards.
TAGAATATTATTCTAAGTATCTTTAAATTTTATTTATACATTCCTAGTAAAATTTTCCAACTAGCACTAGAATCCAAGACAGATCGACCTAGGATTTTTGGGAGTCTCCCCAACTAAGCCTAGGGAGTCATCCTAGGATCCTATCACAGATAGAAGAGAGGTTTTGGAAAGTGATCAGGCATGAGAAGGGTGGATTTTCACCACATGCTAGTAGCATAGTAGAAGTGAAGGTGACACTTTGTGAGGTAGAACATCAGAATGTGGTTTCAAAATTTTGATCCACTAGTCATACCACTTGGGTGAAAAACCACCATGGTATTGCTTCGTCATTTCTATGTGGGTTGGTATTTTCATGGTATTATTCACGTGATTAAATCCTTGCTCCTTGATAATTTGATCGTGGCCATCCGTTTAAATTCTACATAGCACCATTTGAGTCTTATAATCCCATGATATTAATAATGAATATAATTTGAATCCCATATAGTGTTAAACCTCAGCATAAACCTCTTGAAACCTTGGATTAATGTTCCAAGACATTCTAAACACATTCTTGACATCACCTCCATCTCATGTCCTTCATTGATATCCAAAAAAACTTGAGACAACAAACATGGATATCCCTATGATTGATATCCTCGATTTGGTTGGTACATGAGACATCGTGTGAATCCTATTGCACTAATTATTTGAATTTTGAAAAATTTCTGATGGTCATGACAGTTATAAGAATCAATGAATATAATTAATGAAATTGTCACATGATGTTTACAAATGCATGACCCTTTCCTCTTATATATGTTTCCATCTGGATGAAATTGAATTTATCAAAATCTGTCATGTGGATTCACAGAAGAAAACTTAAGGAATGAGGATCACATGAATCCATATTACTAATGATTGATGTTGATCCCATGAAGTCTCCACCACCTTATACAACATACACGGTTTACCCCCCCTGAAAAGTGGAAGGATATTTGGACAACATCAGAGTATGAATACCTTTGATCCCCTTTAAGAAAACACACAAGGAATGTGGAAGGAGAAATGGAGAAGGAAAGCATTGGAATAGGGTATTCTGGTGATTTCCCCTAGAGAATGTCCTCATGTGATCACAAGAACCTATTTTATAATATCTTGAATATCAGAAAATCACATGATGATCTGAGTGTCATTAAATTTCTAGTTCATATGTTTTATTCAAGTGATTGTGCGATACCCCATTTGGTTTTTCAATTTCACCAAGAATGACCTTCATCTGTGTGGATAGTCATGATGTGAACCCCCTTCACTCATCTAGAAGACCACCTACAGTACATTCATTCAGATCACATGATCACATGAGTGATATAACCTCATGTTATGAAAAATTAAAACTTTAAAAACATACTACACACTCATATTGGTGTCCATTGGCATATACTAGTATACATGCATCCTGAAAATTTAATTCCCCCTTTTTCTTTTGGTTAATTCATTCAACCATGTACATGTATTCATTTTCAAGAATAACCCCCATGGGTTTTTTTTTCATATTTGGAGAGTTCATCGAAAGACCCCATGGAGGTAATTCAATTACAGTTTTGTTGTTTAGGTTCATACAATCTTATAATGGGGGCATTCCTTGATCAGGAGATTCCCATGTTGGTTTCTAAAAGTGTAAAAAAATAAACATTAAATCCCTTAGATATGAATTTCCAAAATTACTTTTCCATAAAACCCAAACACTATAGACATGCATCTCATATTCCATGTTCCATCCTTTTCCATCCAACATACACCCTCACTCATGCTTGTGGTGCCAATGGTAAGATTATATATACATTGGAAGAACACATCATAAGACCTAATGAAGTTCATTAAAATCACATGAGTAATCCTTCATGGTGTGGTGTCATCATGAGGAAATTCATCGACATACATGTTAATTTATCATGCATAAGGACAGATGGGAATGCACCCTCCATTTCTATGGAAATCATAATACATGTACCTTCAAAATATTATCCATATAGTCCTCCATGGTATATCTTTTCATGTTTAGACAAACCATGATCCATTTTGTTATACACATCAACACATGGATGGGAAAAAGATAGTATATATGTTTGTGAGACTCCACTATGTGATTAATTTATGTTAACAAGGTCAAAATATTCCTCACTAATCTCATGGTGTCTTTGGACAGTCCAGAACATGTTTCTTTCATCATAAGAAAATTCATAGATAATTAATATTGATCTCACGATAGGTCATTTAAATTTCAACATTATAATGAGACAACCCAACTAAAAGCCAATTTGATCAGATGACATCCTCTTAACTCATCTTCATTATAACAAGACAGACCATGTCTATGTTAGGTAGATATTATGACAGTTTATTGACATATATGTATGATCATGTGATTTCCTATTTACATGACAATAATTTTCATGTGACAGTATGAAGACAATTCACGTTGATCATGTGACAATTTATAGTCATGTCTATTTAAATCATGTGCAGGACCTCAGAAATGTCCTATTTGATTATGTGAGGGCATCCAAGACAAGTTGATGGATTATTAGAAGACTCTGGAAATGTCATCATTATCATGTGGAATACCCCATACATGCATTATATTATTATGTGAAGTATATTGGACATGTCCTCTTCAGTCATGTGAAGACATCCAGGATAAGTCAATTGATTATGTGAAGCATCATGGAAATGTCAGGTATCCTATATATCCAGGACGTGTCTGCCATGTCAGACTGGTACCCCAAACATATTAGGTAGACAATGAATACATGTCCAGTAGGTATCAAAGACATGTTGGGAAAATAACCTATAACATCTCTAATCCATCTGGTAGATACACCTACAACCATGCCATGTGGACACCAGCCAATAACCTTTGGATGCAAAACCATTTTATAAGGGAACCTTCCATGATGATATAGGGTTTCACACTCATGTGACCCTATGGTTTTAATCATCTCAGACATACCTTTTATGTTTTTCATCTCTTGTTATCCATTAAAATATTGATAATGATAATGTAGAAGGGAAACCTCAGTGTGTAATCTATAATTGGAAACATAATATGATATATACCCTTTGAAATGGAATCCTCATCATGTAATACCTATTCAGTGGAATAATATGATATGTCATTTATGTATGGGTAAAATCAACATATAATCCGTGGTCAATAAAATAATATTATATGTCCCACATGTAAGAAAAACCTCAGTGTGTAAGAGATGATTTAAGTGAACAATAAGATATCTAATTCCCACCATAATTGGGATATATAGGATACCTTCCAAAGGCCCGAGCTATAATGGTCATGTATTTTAGTATAATTTCTTTTATGTGCCATATATTTCTAAATAAGGGGAATAATTTATCTAATAAATTCTACCATCCTTCATATCCCATCAGAAGATGAGAGATGGGTTCATATAGGGGGATCATTTTAACTATTAGTCCTGATCATACCCTCGAGTACTTCAAACCCATCAACAGGTTAAAGGTGAACTGAAATAAAATAACTATGATTCCTATACAAAATAATACATAGGATTCCTTCCTAAGACTCAACTTCCAATGGGAATCCACTTTGGTGTAATACCCCTCACGCCTACAACATTTCAACCATTGGGACCTAATCATTCCTATGGGCTAATAATTCTACCTTATCCATCAGTTGACCGAGAAACCAACTAAATTTAGATGACTCTGATTCATGTTATAAAACCGGACACATTTGATGCATTAATAAGGTTCAAGATACATATAATACCTTCCATTAGATTGGTAATAATTCCACTTAAAGGGAAACTTCAATATGTAATCACTGTATGGATATTCTCTCATGAAATGTGTCTGATCTACCACTATCCATTATTTACCACACTGAGCATGACTCATGTGGTCTTAGAGAGTAGTGATGATTATACCAATATCATGAGGATTATTCCCTAGTGTGCGACCATAATTAGGACGTGGTTATGATTATATATCATCTTCACTAAAAGGGTCACACTTCCAATGAGATAATCTAGGGTAGTCTCATGTGCAAAAGTCATATCTATGGCCTTGGTTGTTATATATTTTGTGACATAGGTTTCCACACTAAGAACTACTTAAAATCTGATTCATGTCACAAACAAGATGTGTATGATACATCACCAAGGTCTGAGACTGATATTAACATCCTTACAACATGATGTTAAACAACATAGATGGGTCCAGTCACATGTCCTTAAACTACGTCAAACAAACTACATGGGTTTTGATTCATGTTTTTACAATATATGTTGGTTTTTTCATAGAGGTTCAATCCCATATAAAATACCCCAATGAACTAATTGGATGGAAATAGACTCCATAATTACCAAACATGGATGTAACAGAAAGCAAGGTAAATAAATAAGATAATGAAAGGGAACCTGTGACAAGAACACAATCTCTCCAATGAATACATGTTCTTAATGAAGGTGTTGGATCAGGGGTAAATAGTTCCATATTAGGGACTGAGAAGGATTTCATGAAAATATATGAAATCTATAAGAGAGTCCAAGAGTAGGCAAAAATTCCCCCACAAAAGGGTACAATGAGCCTAACCTCCCATCCTCTCAACCAATGTCAATTCCTAAGCATTGTGGGGTCTAAAACAAAAAAGTAACTCCTTCCATTAGAAAGAAATATCGTAATGAGTAATGGATGTGAGAACCATTGATAGATTCTAGGGAAGAAAATATAAATGGAAGACTTGATGCGAGTGATTGAGTAGGGAATTGAACCCCCCAAAATCAGACCATCGATCCAATCCTATCCACATCTTTCCTAATGAAATAAAATGGTGATCTCGATATGAACTTATTTAATCATGATATATCCTTCATAATATTAAGATTATAGAATACCTAATCATCAACAAGATGTTTTTTCATATAATTAGTGTTTTTAATTAACTGTTTTCCATAAAAACAAATATGGTGAACTCAACATGAACTTATTTAATCATGACATCTCCTTTACAATATAAAAATGATAAACCACACAGTTCCCATAAAACCATTTATTTTTCAAATGAGGGTTTGTAGTGATCTATTTTCCATCAAAACATAGACTCCAATCATTCAAAATATCACCGGATATAAAATAATGAAAGGATACTATGTCAAATAAAGAACAAGATAACATAGAAGATAAAATTAGTATACATATTACTACCAATGGCCCAACCTCTCTATCAACTAATGCGGGCTAGACTACATGGAACTAACCTATCCCTCTAAACAATAATTCAGCATGAGCCCCATGTGTCATAATTATCTACTAATATGGGAACTATTTCCATGAAGTACCATGTTTTTTCCCTTAACCAGCACGACCATTAGAACTCCAACTGCCAAACTGGTACGGTGTACAATACCCCCTTAAGTACTTTGGTTTGGAATATCTCCTCTGTCACAACCCACATTCCATGGGTTTATATAGTACCTATATAAGTGTATCATGCTTACACATGATTGAAAATCCACTATTGGTTGGGGACAGTAACTAAAAATGTCACCCGACCTATCGCACTAATGGAAAAGTAATCAATTACATCCCTAAATAACTAATAATTTCCCTAACTACTTTGTTTTCCACTAATTTAGTGAACATTATCAATATAAATCTTCATAATACTAGAACATGTACCCCCTTTCTGTCCTATAGAAACAAAATTTCCTTTCTAGAATAATACTTTAGGTTCCCTTAAAAAATGAGAGCTTGATTCACTACTTCATAAAAAAATTTAATTAGTGGATATTAACATTGGACATAATCTCACATTTATCTACACTATGAAAAAATATTTCCATAATTAACTCATCTCCTACAAACTCTTGGAAAAATCACTATAAGTTAGAAACACATCCAGTATATTTAATCACTAACATTATTCCCTTAGTCAACCACATAAAATTAGTGACATTCTCATGTTTTAGTGTTTATGAGTAAAACATCTCCATGAAGTTCTCCTAGAATTTCTTCCAACTACTCATCCTAAGAATAAATAACCCACCATTACTTCAATGGTCCTCATAACATATAGGATACTAGTTTAAATATTTTCTTCATAGGAGTCTCTAAATGACCCAGGAATTTATATATAGACTCAATTTAGAACATAGCTCCCTCAAGACCACCTCTCTAGTGAATTTCATAGGGTGATTAAATTGGAACTCCTGGGTAAGATCTGACATATTCTTAATATCCCCCCTAGGTCTCTTTCCATTAACTACATGAAGAGAGTAATGTTCATATGGAACTTATATTCTACCCCTTCACATGGAACTATTGGGTCCTATTACCCTGCTACTGGAGACACATTTCTAGTAATTTCAAAATGTAAACCTACCAATAATCACCTCCATGGAGGCATACCTCTAAAATGTGAAAAAATATCTTAGTAAACCAAAAACAAGATAGATTCACATAAATTTAAAACAAATTATCCCAAAAATACTACACCACAGTCAAAATCAAGGAACTACTACTACCCTAAACCATCCTTAACCTGATCCATGGATGAAAAAGGGTAAACAACGTTCATATTTATAACTTTTCCAATAAACACACAATTTTAAGCATTTAAAAGCAAAATATTTTACATATTTTAACCTATTTAATTTAATTATTAGGAACTATTTCATTAAAACTACTAATATATGGAAAGGTATTTTCCTTCCCCATACCAAACTTATAAAATTATTTTCCATGCATTTATAAAATTATGCATGTAAAATATATACTTGAGTGACTAGAATGATGCATTCATTCTCAACCCCCATGCTATACTGGGCCATGAGTAAAATAATATAATAAAATAACTTAAAAAAGGGCATAACCCTATTTGAAGTAATTTTCTACTATAATAGAAAATATCAATAAAAACAATCAATCCCTAGGAACATGAGTTTTCCTCACACATGGTTTAGCTACTCTCATGAATGATCTAATGACCATATAAAGACACATATTAGTCTTATGTTCAACTTTACATAATAATAATACACTCAAAAATAATGAAAAATCCTTTGATATGACTTTGTAACATCCCACCTCGTGTACCACATACTGGTTCCCTGAGCTAGTTCATTACAGGATCTCAAATGCTCCTCCCCATATGGTAGAGGTGGTAGACATGTAATGAGGGTATAATAGGGTTTTTGTGGAGACTATACCATCTTTATCAATGTAATAAAATAGTGTAAATCAGTATATAATAACCAATAAAGTAATAGAAAATAACCAATAAAGATCATGCATCACATGATAAATCCAAAAAATAGGGGAAATGGCCATGAAACAAATTAATAGATATTTCATACCAATTTTTTTGGTGTCAAATTAATAAACAAAATTAAGACACACTAAAAACTCCCAATATGGTCCCAATATAATTTTAGGTTCCCTCATCGATGCTCTATCCCAAATACAAAATCATTCATCTAAGAAAGGTAAATTTTCATTTTATTTACCAATAAACATAAAGTCTAATTGGGTAACAATTGGTGACCTAATAAGGGTGTGATTACAACTCATTATCCCACCACCTATGGTGTCTAAACCAATATTTAGTCTATAGTAGTGTTTTATGTTTTATAAAGAATATATGAAAAATTATAAAAGTAAACCTGTTTCATAATTATTATTATTTTAGTCAAACACATTATCCCTTGGGTTTAAAATTACACCCAAGACAATCACATATTCTTTATCCCCGGACAGATTTTGAACCATACATCATGGGGATTTTAAGATTTATTATTTTGAGGGATTCCATTATTTAATTGATTACAATTTCCTTTTGGTACCTTCAAGAATTAATCTAGTTAACATTATCAAAAATAAATTTAGCAACCATCCAATATCATTATCTTAGGTACTTGGAGAGTCTTCCAATCACCAATGTCATAGTTATTTTCAGAATCATTGTGGAAAAAAAAAATCTTGGGTACTTGGAGCATCATTTCATCCCCAATTCACATTCATGTATCAGGGGCCTTGAACATCTATTTTTCAACCCATGGAAAATAAGATCATCAGGCTAACACACAAACCAAATTTTCAATATATATATATATATACCAAGGTTCAACATTATTAACCACTACTACCAACCATTCTAAACATGGTACAATTTAATTTAAAACATTTTTATTTAACCCAAATACCATCAATCATCTAAAATCTCAATAACACTTCCCTGTTATGAAAAATAAACAATCATAACCAGTTTACATGCCAAAACATTCATAATTGGTTTACATTCAAAAACCAACTAATTTTATTTTGTCATTAAATAATTATCATTTAATAGAATATTGACATAACCCATGGGCTTCCATCGATCTCAGTTATATAATCTCTAACATATAAAATTGTATTCCTAATGGGGATTAGAATTATGATAGTTTTCAATTCACTTTTCTTAATAAAAACAGATTTCTGAAAAAAGGCTACACCAAAAAATAATTAAAAATATAAGAAAGACATAAAGACTATGATTAATATCATGCCTACCACCTACATTAGATTGGTTAATGATCTCTATCTCAAATATAGCCTTTATTTTGATGTAGAACAGAAAAAATGAAGAACATCACTAGGATCCTCAAGATCTAGGATTTTATCTCCTTTCGTTAAATATAAAAAACTATAAAAACTATAATTTACCTGAAAGAACATAGATATGTCCACATAAGATTAGATCTAAGGATCTATGATATAGAAAAATAAAAAACCATGGATGACTATCCAATAACAAAGACATACCAGTGAAACTGGATATCCAATAGGCTGTGGACTGCCTAAAACATGCTCCTAGATAGATGAGAATTATCTCTCAATACATGTAAGAAAAAAGAGTTCCTAAATCTCCATGTTTTGGGGAAAATTTTGCCTTTATACTTTAATTTATATTATAATGAATAATTTCAGGCTACCAACTGTATGTTGAATGGTTAGGCCGCACATTTTGGTAAACCATGCGCCAACTATACAATTATTACTATCTCAAGAAAAAACTCGCATGATTGTATCACATGGTTATAAAAAAAATGTTACAACCATGTTTTTTCCTTTATTCAATGGATCATGATTGGTGGTGGCCAGATGGATTTGTAAAAACGTGTACCCCCTTCTAGTGGATCAAAATAGAGTGCAAGATTTCCAGGGGAAAACCAAACTATTTTACCTAAATTTTTGCAAACTGTACACTGAACCATGGACCAATAAAATTATCTAAAAGAATACAGTACTCACCCAAATTCACACGAGTCACTCCAATACCAAAAGGATATTAAATTTAAGGGAAAAAATACATGAAATTGAGTACGAGACAACTCATCAAATGTCAAGATCATAAAAAACATTTATAATCATGAAATAACCATAGTAGTAGAGAATTCATGGGATTCTTGATAGATATATCATAATATTTAGTCATTGTAATAATAATCATAAATAATCTTGTAAAATTATGACATTCTATCAAATATACATACTCACTTTAGTAATAGTGAATCATAATCCCTGTGTAAGAATATAATTAAATTAATCATATAATATAATAGTAATAAATAATTTCATGTTATTTAATTTCAAAGGGTATGTATACACACTCATAAAAGAAGATAGGTTCATATCATAACATATGTATTAAAAAAGATAAAATGATACAAAAATCCACTACTATTTTGATAAATTTTGAACTATAAACCTCCAGAATGAGAGATCCAAAAATAGATTTGTAAATCTACATAATATTTTTCAGATTCATTATAAAAGAAATTCATGGATAGTATATACACCACATATAATAAACAATTGGTTATTATGGAATGTATCTCACAAAAATAATAAGTGAGATGGAAATCCCTTACCCCTTTATTAATCTTTTCAATCGTAAGCCCAATAAGTATAAAGAAACAAAACATTTAATATAATGAAAAGGAAGGTATTTCAATATAAAATTTAAAAAGGGTATGTATATACACCATAGAAAATAAATGAGTGGTGAATTTTCTTACGTCTCTAATAAATATAAGGGAGAATTTAAATCCCTAATTATAAGCCTAAAATTTCGTCGTACACATTGAGACCTCCTATATAATACATATAATTTAAGTATAAATATATTAAATAACAATAATTATATATATCCTAAAATTTATGATTTATATATTCATTTATTACTAGTTTATTAACAATTACTTGTTGAAATCATGTTTCATTTAATAACCACTTTGTTTTTCATATATGTTTTGATTTTTTATTTTTGGTTCTCTTACATTGATAATGGTTCCATGAAATCAATAATAATAATAATTATATATTTTTCATATTTATTCATTAATTATACAGTTAATATCAATCATTAATGATGGTTTTGATAAATGAAGTATGTTACGATCATGGAGATGGTAGGTCGTACGTACATATAATTAATATTTCCATTTTTGATGATAATTATGGAAAAGTGGTAATTAATATTTTATCATTAAATAATTATAAAAATACCAAAAATAACATAATATTTCTTTAAATATATTTATATGTATCATTGAGGTGGTGTGGAGATGAAAATAGAGAGTCACATCGCTTTATAAAGGTGGTAGTCCGCACGTATTTGAACGATGTTATCATCATTCAGTGACTGAAAAGACAAGAAATAAAATGATGTATTATATTTGCATAATGATATTTTTTTCATGAATATAATAATTATGTCATTAAATCATATATTTTCATTAAAACCTTCCTTATTACCTTCCATATAAAATGTGAACTAATCACATCACTTCGCGAAGAGGTGATCCCCCGTACACACAAGCAAAGTTATCATATTACTGTACAATGAAAATTATGAAGGTATGTGTGATACAACAATCATAGAACTAAAATAATATCATAAATTTCATAAATAAACATTTCATTAATAAATATAACCAACCATAATAGGTGATAAATAAAAAATAATGACATTAGTTTGTGAGGTAGTAGTCTCTCATACACACGAATATTGATTTCATAACCTATTTAATGAAAGTGGAGATGTTTTCATCTAATTACCTTATCATAAAAACATATAATTATATGGAAAATTCTAATTTTATTATATCATCATCTTTAATAATTATTTAAGGAGGTGGATAATGAAATAAAATAAAAAATCATGATGAAGAATGTTACCACTTTCTCAGGGAACTACCTTAAGTTTAAAAAAAATCCTTAAAAGGATGGATTTATGAACACACTAAGGCTTCTAGGATGAGATATTGGATGTTTAGAATCCATTTTTGAAGGTATATTTCAAAAAAATGGTTTAATTTCCTGATTAATAGTGGATATGAGGATAAAATTTTATAAGTGAGGTGAGTAGGACACTAGTAATTTTTTGAAAATAAAAATGTTTACCATGTTTTTCTCTTGAAAAAAGGCTCAGAAATAGATTATTACATAAAGTTATACATTATATAACTTAAATATAGAAATCATATAGATTTTAATCATGTTTTAGGACATTTTAACTATATTCCTTTTTGTTTAACCCTCGATAAATCCATTTAACCATAACCACCATAATTAATTTTTACTGTTTTTTACAATTAAATTTAGAAAAAAAATTAATGTAACCTTATTTGATAATTAAATTATTTTTTTTCCAAATATTCAATATAATTTTCAAAATTAAATTAATTGAATTTGTAAAATTTTATTTAAAATTAATTCTAGAGATGTGTTGAGAAATCTATTTTTCAAAGAGAAAATGTACAATGTTTATAAACTTTTTATATCCAAATCCAATAATAAATTCATTCAAAAAACTATGTAAATAATTTCAACAAAAATGATGTTTTCAATTAAAATCCAATATTTTTACTATTTATTAGAAAATTAATCTTTTTAGAAAATTCTCAAAATTTCAACCTAACATAAATTTGACATTAATATTTCAAAAATTATGTTTATTTTATCAAATTAAATTTCACAAATTATCAAAAATTAATTTTATTAGGGTTCAAAAAAAATATTTTTTGGGAAAATTGTATTTTTGAAAAATATAAATGCATTATCTAAATATTAAGTATTATTTTATCAAAATTATCTCGTTATTAGAAAACATTATATATAATATTTAAAAATTATTTTTTTACTATTAATATAGATAAGTTTAATGTCTATGTTATAACAATCATGTCAGAATAATATTAACAATATAGTGTGGTTTTGTTAAATCTGAGTGTCACGTGTAACACATGTTCACCCAATGTTGTGTGTAACACATTTTAGATTAATACTTTGTATAACACAAGCTATTAAAAAATTTTAATAAAATAAAAAATATATAAAAAATCATAGTGTTACACTAGACTTCCCTATCATAGTTCTTCTAATTAAGAATCATATATGATGTATCCAATAAACTCTATTGAAGATATTAAACCACCTTTGTATCTATTATATGGAATCTTAAAGAATCCTTAATCACATTAAGTCTCACAAGAAACAATGATAAAAGTATTACCTCACCTCTCTTATGGTGGGTAAACATCTAGATTGATATGGTTACCACCAAATCTTCTAGTGATCCTATATTAAGATATATATAGTGATATTTTATATCATTGAAAAGTTACATACCCATATAAAAAATAAATGGATTGGTGAAGTATTTAACTCTCCAATTTAGTAATCTTTTATGATGACAGTGATCCCTCAAGTTTCACCAATATATGAGGCCATTTAATCTTCAGAGTTTATCATTTTTATATTTATTATCATCACTATCAATCCCCCATCTGAATGTGATAGTTATTCCCATGATGAGGTACTTGAGGTTGATCCATATATATAGAAGTTGTAACAATTTCTAAACCCACATAAAATATTTTTCACCCATCTTCAATGATTTTTATGGAGACCCTTTCAATTTAAAAAATATTATTACATAATTATTAACATAATTATACATTAATTACAAAATAAGGATTGAAATGACTAGTGCATTTGGATGACCTAGTATATAAAAATAAAAAATGAAAATAAAAAATTTTATTTTTATATCCATAATGTTATCTTATATCAATTTTGTAACACCCCGAGCTTCCATGATACGCTTCTCATTCAATAATGCAATAGCTTGCATTGTACGCTACTTCGAGTTCTAAAACACCGCAACTAATCAATGTAGCCGTTATGAATAGTAATAACCACTTTTTAAAATTATAGAAATTTTATATTTCAAAATGGACTTCATTTTTGTATTCGTAATATCGAAATTATCCAAAGTTGAATTTTTTGTAACTTTCTGAGAACTTCCATTTTTTTATGAATAGTGAAAAATACTTAAAACAACTTTTTTAATAAAAATAATTTATTGTGATAAATTATACTATTTAGTGGTTTTAAAGTATAATTAGAATATATTTTTACCATTTTATCCAATGGTGGTCATTAGAATTAATTTAACATTGAAATTGGACATAAACAATTGCCAATCTTTTGATATAAATTGTTTCTTAAAAACACGCTATTTGTCGTAACGGCGGGGATTAATTATAAAATTAATTAATGCAACTTATATGTTTGGAATTTTGTAAAATAGACATCATTTTTGAATTCAGAATATCAATTATAGCTTAGGGTGAAATTTTGGCCTTATTCTGAAAAACTTCAATTTTTGATGAATAGTGAAACCACTAAGTGGTAGTTAAATAACTGATTTTTCATTTAAATGAAATATTACCACTTCTGTGATTTGATTTTTAAAAATCCAACATACATGGTTGTCATTAAGAAGTAAAATGTGGTTCAATGAGATCAAAATAATTTTTGGTGAATAGTAACTTTTAAGTTCTTAATCGTGATTAGAGGTAATTAGTGTAGTTTAAGGTAAAAATAATGTTTCAATAATATGAGATGAGCTTGAAACTTGTCCTACTCCTATTGGATGAGTCATGGCCGACCAAGACAACCCATGGGTCAACTTGGGGACCCCATGGAGCCACTTTGGTTGGAAAATGACATTAATATATATATATTTAATGTTAAAATTAAATTGACACAAACATGAGTTGTTTTACTAAAACAGTTTTTAATTGGGGTTACACAAGTCCAAATTTTGATTATAAATATTCATTAGAAATATAAAAAGATTTCCTACATCATAGTATTTTGTTTATAATTTTTAGACATTAAATAAATTAAATTATTTATGACATCATGATGATGCAGCGATGACCTCATTATTTAACGATTTAAATAAAATGGGAAGATAATGCAAAATTCAAGTCTTAAACTTGTCCAAAGACAATTGGATGAGGAGATTTAGAACCCTTATCACCTTAGCCTAGAATTATATAAGTGTGGGACCTTTAGAATCCGAAAAGCATTGTGTAATAATGTAACATTTCAATCTTTCCAAAAGAGCCCCTCCTCTCCACTTATAAAAGGCCCCCACCTCTCCCACCTTATTCACACCTTCAAGCCATTTGGATCGTCCAAACTCTACCCAAATACTCTTCCAACTTCCCCCTCTTACTCCTAGAAGCCTCAATTTGGGCAGAACTCTTCCCAAGGAAGCCTTTGGCTCAAATCAAAAAGAGTTACCCGATTTTGAGGTAATGTCTTCTCTAATGTTGTTTTGTTTTATTTTGCTTCTCCAACCCCCCTAAACTCTTTTTATTCTTTTCTTTTGTAACAAAACAAGTATCCTAAATATACTAGGATGTTGTTATAAGAAGGATTCGAGCTACACTTACACACACCTACATCTAATGGTTAAAGAACATACGGTTTCTGTGGATGGCGAATTTCTGCCTCACGAAACGATGATTGTTCAACACTCATATAACACCTTAAAAGGTGGCCATTAAGATGTAACTATTTTTATATATGATATATAATATGTTTATGTTTTACTTATTCTTCTGTATTTCTCATTTATGGCATACTTTATGATTTCCATTATGGGTAAAACGCGAAAATTTCATTTTAGGAAGTGCGGACTACCGCCCCCTCAAAGTGATTTGAATCGTTAATGCCATATGTGGGATGTATAAAGGATGGAGTAAATGGTATTATACACTATATTATACTGGAATTATATTATACATTTATTTCATTATGTTTTCGTTCCATTAAATATGAAATTGAAATGAAAGTAGCGTTCATGCGTACGTACGGCTTACCGTCTCCATGAACGGTGCATTTCATTTCTTACCTCTAAATGTTACGTAATATTATAAATGAATGTATATAATGGATATATAAGATATATATGACATATAAATCATGAATATAATTCTGGAGATAATGGATATTCTACCACATAAACAACTTTTAATTATAAGAAGTTTATTGTTGACTCAAGTACCAAAGATCGACAAAACGACCGTTATTAACTTAAATAATTACATAATGTTCATATCATTGTAATAAGTGATATAATAAGGATAATGAAATTGAAAATGGTTCTTAATAAGGTATATATTAACTCTAGTTTATTATTCAGGAGGTTAAAGAACGGTTGAGTCAAGTCAGACACAAGGTAAGGGAACTTCTTAACCCAATTTCTATTCTTTGGGTTAATCTTCTACTTTCAAATTATGTCATGATATTTTTATGTCCTATCTTGTATTTGTACATTATTTATGTGTAATTATACTGAATACAAATTATATATGTACTTTATTTAAAAAAATGATCTTTTTACGGACTTTGTCTCAATCCCCTTTCGTTGAGGCATATTTGGTTTTATACACAACTTTCTTTTATACGGTGCATAATCCCCTTTGACTTTTACGTTTATTCAAAAGGAATATTTTTTATACGAAGCGTTTACTAAAAGACAAAAGGGAATGTTTTTGTCGTACGTATGCGGCGACAACGACTTCTCCGCCGCCGTGACCACTATTTGAGTTTCGGCTTCCTCTACAAGCCTTACCCTATTTTTTTTAATGAAAAATAAATACCATGTTATACTTTTCTTTTATTTTGGTATTGAAAATGGTTTTGAAAGAATTTTTATTATATCAATGTGTTGTATTGATATCTTGTGATTGAAATGTGGAAATGTTATGTTTCCTTTATGCATGTTTTATGTGATACGATTATGTTATGGTTTATGAGATGTTTAAACCTGTTCATATGAGGAATGTATTGGACTTAATAAGTGACGGGTGGAGCCCGCTATAGCTCCTCGATGCATCGGTAGGTCTCATGAGACAACTAGACGTGGAATTGGCCGAGGCCCTTTCCCAATTAGATTTATGGTTTTGGCCGAGGCCTTAATCATTTTAGACGTCTTGGCCGAGGCCTTGAAAAAATGTTTCAGAATGTCCGGCATTATACATTCCCTCATTATGAAAGTGGTTATTGATATTGCATGTGATTATTCGACCAGTAGAATATCCATGTGAATAAGTAAATGGCATTATCTCATTTTAATTTTTCCATATTATGTTGAAGTTCATGTTTAAAAGGCTTTTGTTTTAGTTATACATTGCCTTAAATGTTAATGTTTATTTATGAAAGCTTCCGCATTATTGTTACCCTTACTGAGCATCTGAGCTCACCCCTTTCAATGTTTTAATATTTTTCAGGATGTGAAGAAGTATTTTATGAGTGACCTGCAGGGGTAGTCAGAAAGGGATATGATTGTGGACTATGAAGACCATGTTATTGTAGTTTGTTTACTTTTTGATGTAATGAAAGACTTATGAATGTATCTAGTGTTTCCAAGGCTACTAAACTAATCGGTCTTTCGAGACTTGATCTTTTGTGATCATGCCAATGTTACGAAGTAACGCACCGGCTCTGGGTAGCTGGGGTCGGGGCGTTACAAATTTTAGATTACAAAATTTTACTTGGTAACCTAAGGAATACATAGAAAAAAGGGGTGAGATAAAAATCCCAAGAATGGAATAAACATGATAATGATGTATACCATGTGAGTCAAAAGTATAATATAGTATATTAAAGGAGAAGGGTCATGATTATTCAAATTGGAGAAAAAATAATGATCTAAGTATCATAAAACCATGTAATCATATGAATTTTGGTACTAATACAAACATGACATAATCCTAAGTCAAAGAAACCATCCATGACTACATCACATTGTGGATAGAGTCCCATTGCTGATTTGGTTTCCTCACTAATACCATAAATAAAGCCTCATGAGATGAAACAATTACCCAATGCATTGGATTTATATATTTGTGGAGTAATAATATATTTTTCCTGATTATGTGTGTAACAAAATGAAAACAATCGTTAATAATCATCAAAAGAAATACCCCTAGAAAGAAATGGGGTTGATAATCCTGCCCCATATTATAACTAATTGAAATTTCATAAATATTAAAAATATAATAATGAATTAAATATTATATATGTTTATTTATAAGTAAATAATCATTGATCTATATATAATATGTTTACTTAAAATGATTAAGGAAGACAAAAGATCCTGATAATCAGGTTTGATTTTAATGATGTATTTAGAAAAATGAATTTATGTCCTGTATTACCCAACTAGTGGAAGATAGAATGTGTTGGTTATATATTTAAGATAAATATATATTTTTTATAAGTATTACATCACATAAAATGGGTAGATAAAGTGATTTAGAGATATAGTTATCATAACTCAATGATAAAGGTTGGTGGAGAGAGATCTCTTACCACAAGTCTCATATTTATTTATAGGTATTATAGAATAAATTATAATAAATATATTTAATTTTCATATATTCCACATATAAAATCATATATATCACACCATATATGATTTTACTATAACATCTTACCACCACCTTATGAACATTTCATTATTAAAATCAATGTTTCGGGTGACAATTGTTTCATTTTTCATGATTGTTTTGGTTTGACTATCTTATTATTTATTTATTTATAATGGTAAATTCATATAAAAAAATTAGCATTGATTATAATATATATTAATTATAGATATATATATTTGGATTCATCATTAAATGGTTGAAAAAAATGAATTATACCACTTATGAAGACGGTAGATCATACATACCGTGAATGGTGGTTCCGTTTTTTATGAATGTAATGAAATAATGATAAATAATAATTAACCATTAAATAATATTTATAATTTAATTTATATAATCTATATGTATTAAATTCAACATTATCTATTATTTTGAGAGGTGGTGATTTGAAAAAATTACAACAGTTCACGAGGTGGTAGTCCTCCGTACCCAAGGATGACGATTTCATTTTCCATTTGATGGAAGAGGATATGAGTATAAGTAATTACATTAAAATAATAACATTTAAATACATTTATTATTATTATTATTTTATTTTATAATGTTTGAGGAATATTTTATGATTTTAAAGAAGAGAAAAAATTAAATATTCAGTTTAAGACTATACCACTTCTTCAGACAACATCCCTTTATTTACAACTTAAACCTTCCAAGGATTTTATTCTGAACATATAAGGACTAGAGAATATGTTAAGTGGCGTTATTAATGGATTTGAACGATAATTGGATTATCTAAATTTATAATTATGTTTCAATAAAAGAGTATAGGAGGTTCCCTATTATAAGTGAGGGGAGGAGAACTCTTGAAAAATATTAAATTAATATAAATTAATTTTCATGGATTTTTTTAAAAATTGATATATTACAAATATATTATGACGATGCATTGAAATTCTATCATCCACAAAAATTTGGTCAATTTTTATTATCAAACTATATTTTTCTCATTGTTTTATCCATCGTTAACCCTTTTTATAACTATTGTGATAAATTATTTTTTACTCTTTAGGGTTGAATATAATTATAATAAAAGTAAAATTGTAATATAAAAGGTCCATAGTTGATATTTATATAAATATACCAGTCTCTTCACTAATTATAATATTTTTAATAGTTTTAAAACTTTTTAAAATATACTATTTATTATGAAATAATAATAATTTCATTTTTAGATCTATTTATATAATTTAAATTTTAGAATAAAATTATAATAATAAAATTAGTTTATAATAAATTTTTTAACTCTCCAATGTGTTATTTGTTTTATAAAATAATGTTATATAATTATTCATCAAATAATTTTACTTTTCAAAATTTTAAAATAATTTATTTTAATTTTTTTACTAATTGAATAAGTATTGTTCTGGCGTTGTGTACAAATTTATGGTAATTATTTCATCCCTAAAAATAAATGAAAATTATCATATTTCAAAAATAATTTATCTTTAAAATAGGTTTTTGTAATTTAAATAAGATTCTTTGAAACTTTTCACAAAATATTAATGAAATTAAAATTAGGAAAGTGATATTTTTCAGTCTATCTTGTAATTAATTATTATGAAGATAAAAATAAAAGACATACTTCACCACATAGAAAGTTTTTATAAATATGCATGAAAATGGGAAAATATATTCATAAAATATAATGAAGTAAATTTTCATCATTAATTTTTAGTCATTTTTAAATTATTTTTAATGTTAATCACCCAGTTTACCCTTACCATGGTGAAAATTATTTACTATGGTTACTATTCATAATTTAAATAATAAAAGGGGACTAAAAAATAAAATTAGTTCCAATATATTGAAAATATGGAAGCCATTTTTTATGATTCGATTCACTAAATTGGTATAAATCAATTTAATAATAAAATTCAATGTAGAATGAAAAATGGGTTTTCAAAAAAATGTCTTTATATATATAAATGTTTTAATATAAAATTTAAATATAAAATTCATTAAAAATAAAATAAATAGATTTTTTTTATAATAATGAAAAAATTTAATTTTAAAATTAATTCAAATTATAATTTTACTATGTAAATACTTGAGAAGAAAATATAGTTTCAATTAAAATTTAAAATTCATAACTATTCACTAAAAAAGAAATCTTTTCTAAAAAACATGAAGAATTAACTATAAGATGATTTGAACATTATTATTTAAAAACTATGTTCATTATATAAAATACATTTTCAAAAAGTATGATAAATTAATTATAATATTTTATTTTAAAATGATATAAAATATTTTTTGAAGAAAAACAATATTATGAATATAATTGATTTACTAAATTTTGAGTGCTTATTTCCTACAAATTTATAAATACATTAATATTGAGTAGGTAATATATATATATATCATAATTTATTTATTACTATTCATACACAATAATCTAACTTATAGGTTATAACTATAATAATATTTCATGGATCGTTTAATCTGGTTGTGGGATATTGCATACAGTATCGAACATATTGTTATTTTTAAATAATGGGTTATTACATTGAAGATAGATATTATAATCCTTTATATTATACTAATTTTTAAAACCATATTAAATAATATCAACAAAGGAAAATTATTTGTGAATCCTTATAGTGCTTAGGAAATCACAATGGAAATATGAGAATATTTTAGGATCACTTCCATTTTCCAAGAGCATGAGGGTTACAAGTAGCTCAGTGATGAGCTCCTTAAATGATTTTGTCCATACCATGGGGGTGTTTATGGTAATAAAATCATACTCCCTATGTAATTCTAAAAACTAATAGTCCTATATCAATCCACTAGGGAAAATAATTAGGTTTTCACATTCCAATAGCACCGAAGATGGGGGATCCACCTGCCCAAGGCATAATATAATTTTTCCTATTGTTCCTCTTATATCAATCAGGATGGTTTTCCACTTCTTGATCAAAAACATTCTAACTAACAACATAGGAAACTATCTAGGGGTTAGATGCATGATGAAACCTCTATGATGATGTAATCAATGCTCTCACCCCTCCCTTTAGTGATTTAGTTTAGAGACCCATAATAAACAGATATTTATTTTATATCTTTTCCATCATTTTAACATTAAATATAACAATACCAAAAATAGAATCTTTAGTGTCTTTGAGGATTGAATATGTGAAATTATCTTTATAATAATTTCAAACCCTTATCTATAATTTATTAACACTAGACATAATTTATAATTCACAAAAGTTATGCTCTTCTTAATAACCAATGGTAATGAATAATTGGAAATTAATGAGCTTGTATGATCCGAAAGAGTATACATGATTGATAATAATAAATTATAATTAGGGATCATAAGATGATAATATGGATATAACCAAGATACATGTGAAAAATATATCCAAAAAATTGAAAATCATACATCATGGAATAAAACATAACATAGCATAATAAATTAATCACAGATTATGGAAACATGATTATTTATACATGATCTTTGGGAGAATAACAAAAGAATGGGAATAAGCATAAAACTGTGACATAATTCAAATATGAAAGAAACATTAGTATATATAAAAATTAAATTAATGTTTCATATAAACATACACCAATAATTATGAGAAAGAATAATTATACTCATCTATAAATCACCTTCTTGAGTCATACACTTTCACACATGCTTTCAAAGAACTAGATTTTTTACATGTATACACATCTCATGAGATTTTAAATTTTAACCAATGTTTTATAGGGGATAAAGGGAGACAACCATCATAAAAAATACATATAAGTGCCTTTCGAAACTCAATCACATGTCACATCATAAACAACCACTGGAAACAAAATGGATTTTATAAATTTTTTGAATAAAAATTTTCACTTTTCTTGAAGAACCCACTGAAATAAAAAAGTGTTTTATAAAAAATTCAAATGAAATTCCTTACCATTTTACAGAATAATGATCCCATGAAAATAAATGGGGGTTCATATCATTTTAAAAAGTAATCATAAAAAAAAATCAATCATATTAACAAAAATATAAACCTGTATAAAATAAATGGGTATCAAAAGATATTCAGTATCATTTAATGTGAATTTCATTAAATCAAGATAAAAAAGAATTTAGTATTGATATTGTAAAGATAATGGGTATATAGTTCACTCAATAACTTCCATTATCAATCTATGTGTCACATCTAGGTGAACACCATTAAATTATATGAAGGAAACATAGAGTGTTAATTGAGTAAAAACATTGGATGATTGATCATATTTATAACTCAACAAAGAGAGACGAGTTAACAAAATAACCATTACAAATTTGATATCATTTGAATCAAAAAACATTTAAGAAGAGGAAATTATAAAGATCATAAAGACCAATTAGTTAAATTAATATGGTATAATACATTCATTATGAAGTAATCAAACTATCTCTACGATATCATAGTGCACATTATGAAACATGTTTCATGAAATTCAATCTGAGACAAAGAACCAATTACAAACTTGGAAACATACATGTCAAAACTAATTGAAGGTTAAGATATGAAATGAAATATTAAATATAATTAATAATTATATTATTATATAATATTATATTAATGGTCTAGTAGATACACTATTCCAATGATGAAATGATGAATATTAATAAATATTTCTCAAGGGTAAAAAATTTAGACAATAAACCCTTACCTTAATTTCTAACATCCACTTAAGAACTTTAATATCCTTTATTAAAAAATAATTATCATAATAATATATTTATGAAAAATATTAATATCTATAAAAATTTATGAACATAATTTCTAATTATTATATACATGTATATTAGTTAGTTATTATCTATTTTCAATAATATGTGTGTAACATTAATCATGTTGAACAAGTTTCATAATTGAGTTTTTTAGACCATTTTTTTTTCAAATTTCATAATTAAATGAAAATAAGTACTATAATTAATGTCTTATTATTATTTATAATTTTATAATTTCATTATATGTATTCTTTGGTTACAGTTCTTGTAGATGAAATTGGTGACAAGCATTTTTCATTGATTTTCATAGATGATTGATGGTATCAAAATTAATGATTTTAGTAATAATGTTAACATTATAGATCCAAATAAATAATTATATTAATTTTTATATAATTAATTACCAATAATTGTGTTTTTATAGTTATCCATGAAATTATTTTATAACATTTTCTAAGTATATAGTTCTACATACCCAAAAATTAACATATCATAATCAATGGACAGTTGTGATTATAAAATTCATTTATTTTAAAATAATTACATCATTAAAAAATTATATTACTTGTAAAATTTTAAGGTAGTTAATCAAAATTGTTGATAGTTTATTAAATATCAATGAAATAAGAAGAAAAATTAGATACAATACTTTGTAGAGGCGGTAGTCTGCACAACAAACTAGTAATGTTTTCATTTTCCAAGAATGAGAGGGAAATAATGTGGATTTAATTTTTCTCTTCATAATCATAATTATATTATATATTTTATGTTTAATCATAAATTTTATACTTATAATCAATGAAGGGATGCATTGGTGAAAAAATGGAGATCATCACTTTGTAGAGGTTGTAGTACACACTAGATAAAGATAACAATCTCATTTTTCATAATAGTAAGGGATAAATGCGGTTAATAGTTATGACCATTGAATAATAAAATTAATTATACAATAAATTAATATGTAATTATATATTAATTTCAAAATTACATTTATATGGTAATAAATAATATTAAATTAGTTGGTAAAAAAATAACTCGTGTTGAGAACTTAGGCATTCCCATAGAAGAATCCTTAGAATTGGAGGTGTTAATAAAATAAATCATGAAAAAAGGATCAATGAGAAGTAATATGGTTCTAAATTAATAATAATGGGAAATTTTTTGGGAAGAAAAGAAAGTTTTATAGTGGTATGGAATGGTCAGTGAGATTCCCCATTTTATGTGGTGACAATGGATTTTTTAATTATAATCTCTTAATATAAATTTAGGGCATGATAAACTTATCATGGGCCTCCAAAAAATGGAAAATAAAATAGTGGGGGATGATATGAGGTCTTGAATAACCCAAAAAATCATTTTAACACATCTTATAAAATTTTTTATGTCCATTATTCTTAGAATTTTCAAATTTTTTGGTATTTTTTTATTGTGGTAACTAGTTTTTAATTAAAAAAATTAATTTTAACACCTAAAAATGAAAATTTTCTTCTTAAGTTATTTTTAATACTGGTTAAAAATATGAATTTTACTATATCAGATAAAACATATATGTTTTAAAAAATAATAATTTTATCATTCACACATACAACTCATAAAAACCCAATTTTTAGAAAAAGTGTATTTTCAATATTAAAATATATGTATAATAAAAAATAATCAAATTTATTTTAATCCATAATATTAATTATGAAATTATAATAAAAATTTATTTCTTATAAAATAAAATTTAAAAAATATACCAAAATAATATTTAATTTTTAGAAAAGACTAAATACAGTTTTTATTGAAATATATTACATAAGTCCATAAATTGTAAATCATAGGATTTATAAACTATTTTTTTCAAAATTAACAATTATTACTCCATAAATTCATCATAATTCATTTATAAATTTTTATGTGAAACTTATATTATCACAACAGGAAAAGAACTATGTCTTGGGTAAATATAATTTTTTTGACAATTACCATAAAAAATAAAATATTTTTGAAAAATATGAAATATCAATCCTAAGAAAATATTTTTATTCAATGACCAAAAATGATTTTAATATTTTAAAATTAAAATTTAATAATTATAAATTTATCATTTAAATAAAAACAAAAAAATAATGTAAATTTTATTTTCTTTCAAAAATGAAAACATTAAATGTTCTTAATATTATTTCATATCAACTTCCAACATTAATAATATTAATATTTTAGTTCATATATGATTATATTTTTAAAGTTTTAAATTAAAATTATTTTGATAAAATATAACTCTTAATTAAATAATAATTTTAATAAAATATATTACTTTTTTTCAAAAATGATTAAATAAAACACCATTAAGATTTTTCATTTATAATAAAATATTAATTTTTATTATTACACTTGTGTTAAAATGCTTATTTGATTTTCATAACTCTATCATATTAAATTTTCTTATTATTTATAATAATATTAATATGTAACTCATACAAAAATATTTTTTTTAAATATTAGATTTTTTATTCATTCAGATTTATCTTATTCATATTTTAATATGAAACTACACAAAATTAGTATACCTTTTGGATATTTTTATATCCAATGACCATATTCTCTGTAATTATATCTCTAATGACCATATTTCCCATGACCAAATTTACTTCTTATATGTAGACGTGCAAGAATCGTGCATTCCATTCTCAATTATTAGGTCACACATCTAATTTTTTATATCTTAATTTTAGATCTCACATAACTATTTATAAATTCATAATATTTGAACACATTATAGTTTTTCATTTGATATTAGTTTCATTCATGGGTAAAGATGATCCATGATATCTTCTTATGATGAATATTTTATTATTTTATATTTATTAACCCATTTTAATCTAAGAACATTAAAAATATGTAATATTCCATGATGAATAATAAACCACATAGTTTATTAATTAGTTTAATATTATTTTAAAGTAATTTTTACAAAAAATGAATAATGTGTTATTAATTTAATTTCTATCATATATGACTTATTGAATTATATATTTTAGTACCTTTAAAAAAAATAAAAAAAAATCATATATAATTATAAACATATAATCTAATGAATTAATTTTCTTCCTAAAAACAAGGGGTGTTACACTCTCTACCCTTACATAAATTACATCCTCAAAATTTTTATTACCATATTCTGATAATAATACATAATTTTTTATACATATAATCATGATTAATGTTATAGATTCTATGAGATACAACACTTTAAATCTCTGGGAAGATTAAGTAACATATATTTTCCATCATAATAAAAATATAATATCATTCTCAATCATTTATTCCAAATAATATTCTATAACTTAGTCTTTGATATTTATAAAGTCACGCCTTCCACAACTTCATTTTCAAGATCCAAATTCTATCAAAATATAAAAAAGAAAAATGATAATGAAAATGTCAAGTAGAATAAAATTAAATTGTCATATTAATATTAAAGATTAATCTTATGATGTCTTCTATAATGACACAATCAGTTCAAACTATGTTAATTTTATTACTATTATGTGACAAATGTTTTATCCCTTGACTCTCTTGGTTCAACCAATGATACATTATGTTTTGTTCTGTCATAATTATTAACCTAATTACATACCATAATATATCCTTTAAAATTTATTGTAAAGATAATGTGATTGACCAAATCATATCCCTCATAAGTATCTATCAAGTGGTGTGGTATAATTCCCACTCATCATATACTAGAGTGAAAATTCATTTAATACACTAACTATAAGGGCCCAACCTTATTATATTACATAATCTTTAATTTAGTCAATAATTCACTTCCTTTTGCATTAAGGATATTTTAAATTTTATAGCTTTAGATTATTGTGACATAACACATTCATAAAATGACACATTATTACAGAGTGGATACTATAAAAACAATACTCAATTCTTCCAAAATAAAAAATTTTCAAATTAAAAATGATTTATTTGAAAATTCTTCAAACATTTTATATGGATTCCTTAATTGGAATACACATCCTTATAACATGTGAAAATCATTTAAAAACTTGGTATGATCACAAAAATCTCAGTAAGGGATAAAAAAAAGGAAAGAACACATTAGTCCATTAACACTTGTAACGTATGAAATCATTTTCAAAAGGCATGATTTTCACCCATATATACTTACTTTGTGAAACATGAGATTTAAACAAGATCCACACAAAACATGAGAATATAAATATAATAATAAAGTTATATTGGGGCATTACTTACATAATCTTTTTACCCTCTCAGCTACCTTATAATTTGTAACTCTCACGGCTACCTTACAATTTGTGTAACCATCGCAGTTACACCTGGAGCAACCATACGGATGACCTCCAACATACAAATACACAATGAATTTGAGGGAGATATAGGTCCCAGCCTTCATCATAAACAATTCCCAAGATCCATAACATAATCATAAAACATAAATGATATCATAAAAACATTGCTTTTGAATTTTGTAAAATAGAATTCTAAAAGAATATTTTAAAAGAAAATCCCCTTATAAATATCATATAATTGAAGTGATACTTATTAGAGTGGATGGAATATGTATATACACTATAAATAAACATAAAAAATAATAATAGAAACAATTTTGATCACATAAACAATTTTAATACCACATAAATAAGGAAGTAGAAGGTTAACCCATAGAATTGAAATCGGGTTAATAATTCACTTACCTCTAGTTTTTCTTACATAAAACTCATTTAAACCTCCTATAAAATAGTTAAAAGAGTGTTATTAATATATTATATAATCATATATATATTTATAATACCTTATATGATCATTTCATTACATAATTTCACCCTTTAATTGTTAGTATTTTGTTCCTTACACTGTTTTGGGTGAGTTCTTTACATGATTTTCATGATCAGTTCATGATGGATTGTTCTTATCGAATGGAAGTGAAACTCCAAAATTGGAATGGAGTAGTATTTACATATTTAAAGTACCATATTTTATACCATTTATCATTTTTAATTCTTACATGATGATGATTCATAACTTAAAACATTAGTGATGTTTGTTTAGATCTTTTTAGTGGTTCTTTGATAATAAAGACCTCATTTTGTTTTATAAATTAAAACCATGTGTAAAAAAAGATTTACAAAACCATGGATGAGAAATAATACATATATTATAACCTATTTCAACCATAAAAATGGTTTCATGACCATTCTTGAAGGAATTAAAGAAAATTGAAATTACATCGTCCACAATGTCGGTTATTCGACACATCACACACAATGTTTTTAATTACTTGAATAAGTGGGGGAGAAGAAGAAGATTGATGATTAATTTTGAATGAACATGATAAGATGAAGATTATAAAAGATTTTGTAGCATTCATGCCTCTTGGATAATAGGAGGTGAGTAAAGAAGAATAAAGAAACTCAAAATAAAAGAAAAATTGAGAAAGCTATCACCAAAATTTGGCAGCCAAACGACGTCACTTAAAATTTCATAAAATAATTTAATGAGAGAAAAGGGGTTTCTCATAATTATTACATAATATATAAATTAAGGGGGATATGGAATGAAATATCCCAACATAATCCAAAGTGAATGAAAAATAATAACGTAAAATGAAAGAAAAGAAAGAAAATAAAAGAGGATGTTTACCTCTTGATCTCTTCCTTTTGAGATAATTCTTAACACCTTTGGTTTTGGACTTTTGGTGAGACCAGAAGCTATAGAAAATGGGGAAGAGACTTGGGAGGAGTATTTGGCAGAACATAGTTAAGGCTAAAGTCTTGAGAGGTGTGGGAGGAAGAGGGAAATGAGGGTGGTATTTATAGTGGAGGAGAAGAGGTATTTAACATTATTTTAATCATTATTATAACATTTTTGCTCAAGACTATGGATATTATTAATTAATGTGACCCCAAAAAGTAATAATGAAATGTGAGTTCGAACCGAGTGGCTTTACATCACTTATGATGTCATAAATTGTGTATTTTACTGACAATTTGATTATACGTTATTTTACCGTATTTCACTATTCATCAAGAATTCAAGAATTTTAGAAAAATACAAACAAATCACCCTTACCATATCTCAATGTGTATAATTCAAAAATGAACTCCATTTTTTGAAAATAATTTTATAAATATTATTATTTTAATTTTTAAATAAAATCATACTTAATTCAAAAATTAATAATTTAAAAACTATAATTGCTTTTATATCACATTGAAAAATTAAACAAGATGTCATTATCTAAAAGCCTTGAGAAAATAGAATAATAAGAAAATTTACTATTCATTAGGGTCATATAACTATTCATATTACTACTCATAAGGGTGTGTTACTATTCACCAAAAAAACAAGTCGGTTCCATTAGACTCCACATGAAATACTGAACAAAATTGTAGATGACTATTTTTCAAAATTCAAAACATAAAAGTGGAAAAATTATTTTTAAAGTCTAGATATAAATATCTACTTAAAACAAAGTTTCATGCATTTCCATTTAATTTTATAAAACCTCGGGGTGTTACATTATCCCCACATTTTGAAAATTGCATCCTCAAAATTTTATTTACTTATTAAACAAGTGAGGGTACCTTTCTCTCATAGCATTTTCATAATCCCATGTTGCTTCTTTTACCATGTGGTTTGTCCAAAAAACCTTTAACTAGAGGATTAACTTATTCTGTAATACCTTTTCCCTTCAATCAAGGATCTGAACTAGTTTCTCTTTATAATAAAGGTTCTCTTCCAATTGAACTGCTTCTAGGCTTAAGACATGTGCTGAATCTAGAACATACTTCCTCAACGTTGAAACATGAAAAAAATTATGTACCTGAGACAAACTCGAAGGCAAAGCTACTTGTTATGAAATTGGTCCTACATTCTCTAGGATTTCATAAAGGCTGATGAACCTTGGGCTTAGCTTTCCTTTCTTACCAAAATGCATCACACTTTTCCAAGGAGATATATTAAGGAAAACATGGTCACCTACCTTGAAAGAGAGGTCTTTCCTTATGTTATCTGCAAAACTTTTATACCTACTCTAAGATGTCCTCATGTGCTGCTAGATCATTTTCACTTTCTCAGTCATTTCCTCTACTAATTCTAGCCCCATAAACTTTCATTTACCGACTTCATCCCAAAACACTAGAGTCTGACATTGCTTCTCATACAATGCCTCAAAAGGTGTCATCTATATACTGAAATGAAAACTGTTATTATAAGAAAACTCAACTAAAGAAAGATGTTGATCCCAACTTCCCCAGTAGTCTATTTAAAAAGCTCAAAGCATATCCTCCAAAGTTTGACTCACTCATTCTAACTACCTATCTAATTGAGGATGAAAATATGTACTGAAATTTAATTTTGTGCCCAATGAATTTTGAAGTCCCTTCCAAAAGTTATAAGTGAACCTGAGATCCCGGTCAGATACAATAGAAAGGGTATCTCCATGTAAACTAATAATCTCTTTGAGGTATAGTCGATAAAGCTGATCTAAATACACTATATCTCAAATAGAAAAAAAAATGTGCATATTTTGTCAACCGATCATAAATAACCCAAATTGAATTGTTACCTCGAGATGTCTTAGGTAGTCCCACCACAAATTCCATGGATACATTCTATCACTTCCACTCTGGAACTGGAAAAGGCTGAATCATCCCCTTTGTAACTGCCTCTATGCTTTAACCTGTTGACATGTCAAACATTTCATGGTAAAATCATCAATATATTTTTTCATTCCATCCTACCAATAATACTCCAAAAGGTCTCTGTACATCTTAGTACTTCTAGGATGAACTGAAAATGGAGAAATATGAGCTTCACACAACAAGTATTTCTTCAACTGGGAATCACAAGGCACACACAACCGTTTTAAAAATCTTAAAACACAATCTTTATCAAGGTTAAATTATGGAAGCTTACCCATTTTGACCAATTATACCTTTTTCTATAGATCATGGAATTCGTTCTATGCTTTCTTAATTCTTTCTGATAATGATGAATACACTGAAATCTGAGATAAAACAGATGTATTCCCTACACCAATAAATTCTAAGCCAAAATTCATCAAATCATTAATGAAGGGATCATGTTCTAAATGTAACATGGTTAATGATGTATGATTTTTTAGACTCAAGGCATATTCCACTTTGTTTGTCTTTCCTGGATGATAATTGATCATGCAATCATAATCCTTTATCATTTTAAGACATCTTCTCTACCTCATGTTTAATTATTTATGAGTGAATATATACTTCAGACTTTTATGGTTAGTATATATTTTACATTTGGATTCATATAAATGATGCCTCCAAATTTTCAAAGAAAAAATCACAGCTGCCAATTCCAAATCTTGTGTGGGATAATTTAACTCATGAGGTTTAAGTTGTATTAAAGCATAAGAAATTACCCGATTATTATGTATCAAAAAATGACCAAGTCCCTTCAAAGAAGCATCATTATAGATGAACAACTCACCATTTCGGGATGGTAAGGCCAAAACTGGAGCATTCACCAATCTCTTCTTCAATTCCTAAAAACAAACACCACATTATTCTATCCAAATAAATTGAACCCCTTTTCATGTTAACCTAGTGATCGGGCTAGATAACTGTGCAAAGTTCTTAACTAACTGTCGGTAATAACCTACTAACCCAAGAAAACTACGAATATCTGTAACATTTGTGGGTCTTGTCCATTCATCAACCACTTTTGTTTTGGAAGGATCAACTGTTATTCCATCCTTATTCACAATGTTCCCAAGAAAAAAAATGTACTGCAACTAAAAATCACACTTGCTGAATTTTCCATATTTTTTCTTTTCCTTTAATGTTTTTAAAACAACCCTTAGATGTTTTTCATGCTCCTCATTATTTTTAGAAAAAATAAGACTTTCATCAATAAATAAAACCAAAAACTTATCCAAGAACTCATGAAATATTCTATTCATAAGATTCATTAATACAGCAGGTGTATTAGTTAACCCAAATGACATAAAAACAAATTCATAATGCCCATATCTAGTATGAAAGGCTATTTTCAGGATGTCATCTTCCTTCACCTTCAGCTGATGGTGCCCAGATCTCAAGTAAATCTTTGAAAAGTATAGAGCTCCCTGGAGCTGATCAAACAAGTCATAGATGTGAGGAAAAGGATACCTGTTTCTAACAGTGATGTTATTCAAATATCTATAATTAATGAAAAGTCTCATGGAACAATCTTTATTTTTAACAGACAAAACAAGATCACCCCATGTTGAAGTTCTTGGACAAATGAATCCTTTATCAAGAAAATCCTGTAATTGGGTTTTTAATTCAAGAAGTTCTATTTGATCCATATGATAAGGGGGTTTTTAAATTGGAATAACATCAAGAACTAAGTCTATTGTGAATTCAACTTCTCGATTATGTATGAATCTGGGTAACTTATCAGGAAAAAAATCAAGGTATTCATTTACCACTGGAACATCATTAATCTGAATAGTTTCCTTGTTTTCAGAAATATGAGCAAGATAAATTTCATTTTAATCATTCAAAAGTTTCTCAGCTTTTTGATATTTTATCAATTTTATGGGTTCTTTCTTGTATAAAAACTTAAATTCCCTTTGAAAAACAACTTCTTTAGCTCCACAATCAATCTTTTCATGATAAATAGAAAGACAATCCATTCCTAGAAAAACATCAAACATGAATAAGGGTAAAACAATAAGGTTTGCAGGTAAAGTCTTTCCACACACCACAATATAAAGATTATTACAATTCCTCTTTGCTATAATATTTTCCCTTGGTGTTTTAACAATAAGTTCTGGTTTCATTTGTTGAGGTGATATTTCCAATTTACCAGAAAATTTCTCAGAAATGAAGGAATATATAGACCCCCTATCAAATAAAACTTTAGAAAAATATGTGTAAATAAATAGAGTACCTGATACCACTTCGTGGGATGGACCGACATCTTCTGACGTAGTCTCA
This sequence comes from Viscum album, assembly GCA_963277665.1. Taxonomy (NCBI): domain Eukaryota; kingdom Viridiplantae; phylum Streptophyta; class Magnoliopsida; order Santalales; family Viscaceae; genus Viscum; species Viscum album. Next base: position 998,319,405 of record OY728151.1, on the reverse strand, counting down.
AATGATCTCACTATACCTTTCTTCTTATAGTCTGGATTCTTTGCACCATTTGGATCTCTCTTTGGGCAGACATTTTCATAATGAACATCTCACCATATTTAAAACACTTAACAATTTTATTACTAGGATTAGTCTTAGGATCATTTTCATTACAATCTCAGGACATATTTCAAAACTTTTCACATTTAAAACACTTTCTAGTTTTTCTAATACATTCCCTAGGGTTCTTTTTGACACACTTTTCACAAATTGGAAACTAGATTTTATTAACATAATATTTCTTTTGTTGATTCTTACCCATTGCTTTCCATCTGGACCTCTTCTTCTCCTTATTTACAAAATGCATGTGATCATCAACAAGCTCAATATTTACCCTTTCAACACATCAGACAAGTTTTTCATAAATTTTGAATTCACAAGAGGCCAACACCTTTTGATACCTTGGCTTCAGTCCTGAGTAAAAGTGGTTGATTTTGCTATCAATACCCATAATAAGATTTTGAGCGTACCTTGAAAGTCGGGTGAAGTTCAATTCATACATATCCAATAGACTTTCCTCCTTTTTTCTTTAATTCAAGGAGTTGCTTCTCCATCCTAAGTCTCACCACCTTAAGAAAATATTTTTCAAGGAAAAGACTTTTAAATTCCTCCCAATCTAAGGCATAAAAATTCTTTCTATCCCTGATATTACTTACCATTGACCACCACTGATCAGCTTCACCTTCAGAATGATAAATGTAAAGACTTACCTTTTTATTATCTGAACATCACATAACATTTAATATCTTTTCAAGGGATTTAATACATCCTTTAGCCGCTACTGGGTCACAATATCCATTGAAGTAGGTGGGTGTTGTCTTATAAAATTTTCCACTATTGTCATGTTTTGTTGTGGTACCTTTGATTTTTCTCTTGAATAGATTCCACCACTATTTATTGCCTATGTTAGCTAATCCATTACTATCACAAACTGCTCGATTCCAATTCCTACCATTCCAGGATGCAGACTTGTAAGGATATCATTCTGTATGTTCCTCTCCTCTTCAACTTCGCAGTTTCTTATATGGAAAACCATTCAGAACAAACATATCTTAGAAGAAGAAACATGGTAATCTATAAATTCTATAACATTTAAAATTAATCACATAGTACAAATCAATTATGGTATTCTTTTAACATCATCCTAACCCCTAAAGTTATCTAAACCATCCTCTGATACCAACTATAAGTACTCAACCTTATTACATTACATAATCTTGAATTTAGTCAAGAATTCACTTCCTTTCACATTGAGGATATTTTCAAGTTTAGATATTTAGATAATTGGTACATAAAACATTCATAAAATTACATAGTATTGTAGAGTGGATACCATAAAAACAATACTCAATTATTTTAAAATAAAATCTTTTCAAATTAAACATGATTTCTTTTACAATTCTTAAAACATTTAACATGGCTTACTTCATTGTCCTACACATCCTTATAACCTGTAAAAATCATTTAAAAACTTAGGATAAGTACAAAAATCTTAGTAAGGGATATAAAAACAAGGAAAGTACAGATTAGTCCATGAATACTTGTAACGTATGAAATCATTTTCAAAAGACATGCTTTTCACCCATACATACTTATTTTGCGAAACATGAGATTTAAACAAGATCCAACAAAAACATGAGAACATAAATATAATCATAAAGGTATCTTGGGGAATTAATTACATAATATTGTAACCTACTCAGCTACCTTAGAATTTGTAACTCTCATGGATACCTTAAAATTTTTTATAACCATCACTGTTACACTTAGAGTAACTATATGGACGACCTCCAAATTACACATACCCAATGCATTAGAGGGAGATATAGGTCCTACCCTTAGTAATAATAAATTACAAAGATCCAAAATGTAATCATACAACATGAATAATATCATAAAAACATTTCTTTTGAATTTTGTAAAATAGAATTTTAAAAAAAGATTTTAAAAGAAAAGTCCCTTATAAATATCATATAATTAAAGTGATACTTATTAGAGTGGATGGAATATTTATATAAACTGTAAATAAAAATAAATAATCATAACATAAACAATTTTCATCACCCAAACAATTTTAATACCACATAAATAAGGAAGTAGAAGGTTAACCCAAAGAATGGAAATCGGGTTAGGAATTCCATTCCCTTTGGTTTGTCTTACTTATAACTTGTTTAAAACTCTTGTATAATAGTTAAAATAGTGTTATTAATATATAAAAGAATCATATCTATATTTATAATACCTTATATGATCATTTCATTACATCATTTCACCCTTTAATTGTTAGTATTTTTTTCCTTGCACTTTTTTGCGTGAGTTCTTTACATGATTTTCATGATCGGTTCATGATGGATTGTTCTTGTCGACTGGAAATGAAAATACAGAATTGGAATGGAGTAGTATTTAAATATTTCCAGTACCATAATTTATACCATTTATAATTTTTAATTCTTACATGAGGATGATTCATAAGTTAAAACATTAATGATGTTCGTTTAGATCTTTTTAGTTGTTCTTTGATAATAAAGACCTCATTTGGTTTTATAAATTAAAACCATGTCTAAAAAAAGAATTCCAGAACCATAGAGAGAAAAAATACATATATTTTAACCAGGTTTTACCATAAAAATGGTTTCATGAACATCCTTTAAGTAATTAAAGCAAATTTAAATCACATCGTCCACAATGTCGTTAATTCGACACATCATGGACAATGTTTTTAATTACTTGAATAAGTGGGGGATAAGAAGAATATTGATGATGAATTTTCCATGAACATTATAAAATATAGAATATAAAATATTCTGGATCTTTCATGCCTCTTAGATAAGAGGATGTGAGGAAATAAGAAGAAACAAACTCAAAATAAAATAAAAAATGAGAAAGCTCTCATGAAAATTCGGCAGCCTAACGACGTCGCTGAAAATTTCATAAAATAATTTGATAAGAGAAGAGGGGATTATTGTAATTATTACATAATATGATAATTAAGAGGTATATGGAATGAAATATCCCAGCATAAGCCAAATGTATTTAAAAATAATAACATAAAATGAAAGAAAAGAAAGAAAATAAAAGAGGATGTTTACCTCTGATCTCTTCTCCTTGAGATCCTTCTTAAGACCTTTGGTTTTAGCCTTTTTGTGAGACCATAAGCTCTAGGAAGTAGGGAAGAGCCTTTGGAGGAGTATTGGGCAGAACTTAGGTAAGGATAAAGGCTTGATAGGTGTGGGAGGAACATGTAAATGAGGGTGGTATTTATAGTGGAGGAGAGGTGGTATTTAACATTATTTTAATCATTATTGTAATATTTCTACTCAAGACTATGAATAGTCTTAATTAATGTGACCCAAAATATTAATAATGGTATGTGAGTTAGAAAAAATTGGAATTACATCAATTATGATGTCATAAATAATGTATTTTACTGATAATTCGATTATACGTTATTTTACCGTATTTCAGTATTCATCAAAACTTCAAGAATTTTAGAAAAATACCAAAAAATTAACCCTTACCATTTCTCGACACGTAGGACTAAAAAAATGAACTCCATTTTTTGAAAATAATTTTATAAATATTATTAATTTAATTTTTATATAAAATGATACTTAATTCAAAAATTAATAATTTAAAAACTATAACTGCTTTTATATCGCATTGAAAAATTATCCAAGATGTCATTATCTTAAAGCCTTTTAAAAATAAAATAATAACACAATTTAAAATTCATTAGTTCCATATTACTATTAATATTACTATTAATAAGGGTATGTTACTTTTCACCAAAAAAACAAGTTGGATCCATTAGACTCCAAATGAAACACTGAACACAATTGTAGATGACCGTTTTTCGAAATTCAAAACATTGAAGTGGAAAAATTATTTTTAATGGCTAGTTATAAATATCTACTTAAAAAAAAGTTTCATACATTTCCATTTATTTTTAGAAAACCTTGGGGTATTACACTAACATCCTTTTTAGGGTGATTAATCATAGGTTCATATATTATAAAGCTGTATCCACATGCTAGTATCAAAAAAGAATGTAATTTATGGAAAAACCAAACTATCCATACCTTACTAAGACATAAGGATATATACTCACACATAGTCTAATACATTAAATTTTCAATAGGATTTTGTAAACTAATCCCCTAAAAACTAAAATTGTTCAAAAAAACCAATATAACTTTCTTTGATACCAAATATAGAGAACTAATCAAAACACATCTTTACTATACATCATTTCTATATTTTAAACATTGTATCTCGCAAAATTATATCAAAATACCAATAATTAAATTTTTGGTGTATTCAAGGAAAAGATATATGTGTAATTTATATGATAATAATTGTGTCCACTTATTCATAATTGATCCACACTAGACTCCTTATAAACTTATCATATGTAATACTCATTTTCATGTATTGGGGAAATGTAAAAAAAGAAAGGGATAAGCTTAGATCCTTAGTAAAGTTAAACCTAGTGGTAACAATAGAATATCATTAGTGGGGATAAGATTATCACATGGTTAAACTCATTATATATAATAATAATATACCATGTAGGGAAAATATTATAAACAATGGAATAAGGCTTGGAAAACAATAATACATGAATCAAAAGAGTGTGGAAACATGATTAATAAAAAAATGGGCTTTCATAAAATGAAATATTAACGAGAATAAGTATAAAACATTGATACCATTCAAATTTGGAACAAATATAGTATATATAACATTACATTCCTGAGTCATAAAAAATCACACCCATTCGTGCAATAAAATTTAATTACAAGAGTGTATACAACCCCTTCGTGAGTTGTACATGTTCACCAACACTTGAAAACTACATTATTCAAGTATAAAAATTTATCATAAGATTTTAACTTTGATATAATGCATTAGAAGGAGATATATGACCCCACCATTAATCATCCATATTTATGGGTTCTTATTTTAAATCATTTTAATATCATGTCATAATGAACTAATTGAAATAAAATTGGATTAAAAAATATAAAAAATCATTTAATTTTCATAAATAACCCATGAAAATGGATTTCATAAAATTATGAAATGAAAATAATTATATTTTTATTGAATATAGAACACATAGAAAGAAAATGGTTTATATATAATTTTATAATGGATTAAAATAAACTAATAATTCCTAATCATAAGAAGAAAACCCTATGGAATATAAATGGGTATAAAAATAAATTATGTAAATTCCTAGAAAAATATTATTCAATCATGATAGTAAAAAAGATGGTATTTATAAACTAAAAATAAATGGTATATATTTAAATCCCGAATTTTTCTCTACTCATTTTAAGCATGGATTATATGTTAATGAAATTCAATCATAGGAATGAAATGTAGAATGTTCAGGGATGAAAACAATATAACATTTCTTGTATTTATATAAAGTATATGATTATAAAATTAAATAACAAAAATTGATCATTTCTAAAAAAGAGTACATTATATAGTTTATCCTGAGAAATAACATGGATGGTATCATTTAAATATTGTTATTTGTAAAGTAAAAGAGATGTTAAAAAATAATGACTTAGTTGAAATATACTTTTCAAGAGTCCTAGAAAATTTTCCTTGGAAATAATAAATTTATTTGATCTATTGAAATTATTTAAAAAATATATTATAAATATAAGATAAAATATACATTTTATAGAAACTGTGGACACATATAGATAATTTTTTATATAAGATTAAAAAAGTGTTTAAATTATTTTTTGTCATATAAAATAATTATAAATGGATTTTTGGGGGAATTCACAAAAGAATAAAATTATAGGTCACATTAAAATGTTATTTGGAAATGGTTTAGTGAAAAAATTAAAAAATTCCCATGAAAATAAGAAATTACTAATATATAATTGAAATTAACTAGTGGTTATCATAATAAAGGCGGGGTGAATGAAAAATAATTTTCTTTGAAAGGAATAAAAATATTTTCTAATGATTTGAAATATTTTTAATAAAGACATTCATCATGAATAGAATAAAAAAAATTCCTTTTAGAAATTTGAGATGAAATATATATAGTTCATAAGATATAAAACATTAATTTTGTCCAATTATAATAGAGAACATTGGTGGGGAAGAAAATTATGGATAAGTTTGGGAAACAATTATTAAAAATAATGGGAATTATTCTAAATAATGAGATACTTTTAGGTAATGATTTTTCATCAAGGAAAATAATATGACTTAAAAACACAATTTTCCCTCATATAAGAAAAAAATATACCTTGAAATTAAATTTTATAGTTGAAGATACCAACTTTCCAAGAAATAAGTTCAAGATGAATGATTAAATCACAACAAATGGGTGCTTGCTTAACAATAACCCATTACAACTTTTATATCTTTTGAATGAAAAACCATTTAACTAGAGGGCATGATATGGATCAAAAACCAGATTAATTTAATGAATACATTAAAATAAATTCATTTGGTGGTAATAACACCATATCAATGATATCATGGTTCACAAAATGAAATATGAATCATGATATTAAATGAAATAAATAACACCTTACATCCTTGGGAAATTTTGAGTCAAAACTCATTAAAGGATATTATTTATAATGAAATATTAAATAACCTAAATATTTAAAGGATATGAATAAAAAATACTAAATTTTTAGAATATAATAATACAAGGTGTATAATAATTAATATGTCCTAAGGGTGATAATTTCAGATAAAAAACTCTTACCTCAATTCTCAACATATAATAAGGTTCTTGAATATAATGTATAAAAACAATTTCTATCATAGTCATTTATTTCAGAAAATTATTCATATATATAAAATTTTATAATATTCATTGTTAATTATTATCTAGTTTTATATCATTTAGTTATTAAATACATTTAATATCAGGTGTGAGTAATCTTTATTATTAGAACTAGTTTCATAATAATGGTTTTTTTCATTATTATACAGAAGGTTATAATTCCAAGATAATAAATGTAATCATAATTTATGTTTTATAATTAATTATAATTTTATAAATTCATTCTATAAGATTTTTTTTCATGTTTATTATGGATGAAATTGGTGAAAAACATGTTTCAATGATTTTTCACAAAAAAAAACGGTTGTGTCTTAATTAATGAGTTTAATATTAATGTCACCACTCAAAAAAATAAAATATTTATTTTCTTATTCATATATTATATTTTTATTAATTAATTTCTTATTCTCATCCATGATATTATTTTATAGAATGGTTTAACTAGGAGTTTAGACCTACCAAAACACAAATATACCTTAATTAATGGATGGTTATTATTTTGAAGGTGGTTTATTTTGGAATAATATCATTAAAAAATAATAATTATAATATTATTTAAATAAATTTAATTTTTTGAATAAAATTTGAATATATTCTAATAAATAGAAAATAATATAGATTAATAATGAGATACATTAATTTTTAGAGGCAATTGTTTTCACAATACGTAGTTAATGTTTTCATTTCATAAATACCGAGTGGTTGGGAAGGTAGATTTAATTTTTCTCTTAATTATTATAATTATATTGTATATTTCATATTTTTTCTTAAATTTCAACCATATAATCCTTTAATGGATGTTCTAGTGAATAAACATAATTCATCACTTTGTAGAGGCGGTAGTCCACACAATGCATAAATGGTTTTTTCATTTTTCATAATAGGAAACGGGAAAGGTGGTTAATAGTTATTAAATTACAATAATTAAATAAACTATACAATAAAGGTTTATTTAATTTTATTTTAATTATAATATTATATTTTGAAGTTATGAAATAAAAGAATAGAAGTTAGAAAAAAAGTTATCATATTGAGAACAAATGATTTCCCTTAGAAGACTCCTTGGAAATAGAGGTATTAAGACAATCACTTATAACCAAAAGATCAAGGATAATGAATAATATTATAATGGAATAATAATGTTCATACTTTATGGTGGAAACAAAATTTTGGGAGTGTTCATTAAGGGTTAGTGAGAGACAATTTTATAAGAAGTGAGAATGGATTTTTTTTACTTATATAACCACTTAACAAAAATAGAGCACATGTTAAACATGTTAAGTGTCTCAAAAAATAGACAATAATGGATTTATAGATGATATATTGCATATAATACATTAAATATTCATTTTCACACATGTTTTAGACCAGTTTTTAAATCCTTTATCTTAGAAATTTAACTTTTAATATTTTTAATTTTACTGTGTTAACAATTTTTTATCTAGGAAATTTAAATTTAATTTTTAAATATAAAATATAAAATTTTAAATAATTATTAACTAAATATTCCATATATTAAATACATATTTTTCATAAATTTTATAAGTACAAGAAAAATAAATTTTAATATTAGCACATGTAATGTGTAAATACTTATTTTCTGAAAAACTATAATTTTTATCATAAAATATTTGTGAAGGTTAAAAGTATTAGTGTAATCGAATTTCATTATATAAATTGGTTAATTATAAAAAAAAATATTTTTTCATTTTAAATAAAATCGAAAACAAAATTTTTTCAAAATAATATCTATGTAAATGAAAAAGAAAAAAAAAATTTATGAAAAAAAATTACTTATGATCTTAAAATTTTAATCATAGGACTTTGAAAATCAACATAATATTTTAAAATACATAATTATTTTACGTATATAAATATTAATTTTTTTGTAGTTTTTTTTAATAACATCCAATGTATAGGTTATAAATATTATGGTTTTTATAAAAAGATATTTTTAACTATTCACCTAAAAAATTAACTATTTTAGAATTTTTTTTAAAAACATTCTAAGATAATATTTTTAATTATTTCAAAAGGTTATGCTCATTTTTTAAATTCAAATCCTTCAATTTATAAATTTAAGTTTTAAATGAAAATTTAAAATACAAATAAAGAATCTTTTATTGAAAATTGATGTTATCAAACTTCAAGTGTTCTTTATGTTATTTTATATGATTTAAAATTTAAATAATATTTATATATTAGTTCATATATAATAATATTTTAAAATTTTCTAGTTTAATTTACTAAGATATAATGTAACACTTTTTAAAAAAGATATTTTAAAAAATATAATACCTTTACACTAAATACACCTAAAAATGTAGCATTAAAATAAATTATTTATATTATAAAATATAATTTAACTAATCCATTTATATTAAAATATTTATTAGAATTTTTAAAAGAAATTTTATAACATTTAAATAAAATTTAAATTTAAATTAATAAAATATATCTCTATTTACAATAATTCATTATTATATTTTTATGTTATTTTGGGTTAACTTACTCTAAATATATTTTAAATAATAAAAAAATTAGAATACCTACTGGTTACATGTATATTCATTGATTACATTCTCAATGACTTTATCTCTCATGACCATATTTCTGATGACCATATTTTAATCCTATATATATATATATGCTCTATAATCAGGCATTTTACTCCTACTTCTTAAGTCACCCATCTAATTTTCATAGATTTCATTTTAGATCTTACAAAAATTTTCCCCTTCCCGGATATTCTTACTCATTATAGGTTTTCATTAGATATTTTTGGTCCACATGGGTGAATATGAACGAAGAGATATCCTAGTTTCTAATATTTTAATATTTTATTTTTTCCACCCTCTTTTAATTTATTCCCTTTTAAAATATAAAATAATTCATTATGAGTAATAATATTTGGTTTGTATTACTTAAATTCAAGTGTTTTTGTTTTAATTTCTTACTAAAAATGAATAACATTTTATAGTTTAAATATTTTCATCTATGACTTATTACATAATAAATTTGAGTTACTTAGAACAAATAAAAAATAGTTTTCTAAAATATAAAAATATAGTTTATAGAAAAAATATGATTCCTAAAAACCAATGGTGGTTCAGTTATAGATACAGTGAGCCTTGGTAAAAAAAGTAAATCCAAATAGGGCATGGATGGACCATGTTCCCCTACCATAATATTTTAACAAATATTGTTTCACCTCCTTCAATGAGATAAGTGACACAAACTAACACTATTCTCAGTTCACCTCTTAGTGTGACCTAATATTGATAACCCTTGAGAAGTAAGAGGATTCCAACCTTGAGTTCCTTATCTAGACTCCAGGAGGCCCTTCAATTTTTTGGTACACCTATCTAGTATAGTGATATATCAATATTTAAGATAATATATTCTAATAATTGTTATACTAGTTTTTCTCCACCTTGCATATAAAAAAGTCACTAAACTATCTAAATTCAATCATTGGAAAAATGAACTTGTTGAAGACGTCATTACATAGTGAAAGGGACTGACCTACTATATTTATCTAATACTTCTATAGGGGTTTTTGGTAATTTTCATTGATAATTTTCAAGATGTTCTGGTTTAGACCCTCATATACCTAATGAATATCAGTAGACCATGGGAGTTCACTGAGAGATCTCAATATCTCAAGGAAGTAATGTAGTAGAAAAATAAAAGGTTATACTAACTATCTCCACTATTTTTTACATGAAAGACTAAAAATTAAGAGAAAAATACTATAATGAAAACCACAACCACTTGGAAAATATGGCATTAAGAGGACCTAGAATATGAATTGTTAGGTAAAACATAATACTAAGAATGTTTATTAGGGTCCTCATCATGGGGAAACAACCCACAATTCCATTCATATAAATATATAATAAGGATTAATATTTTATGTTTTGATATATATTTTGTTTTATAATGTATTCCATGGAGAATAACATGCTCAAATTCTAGGAAATCTAAAATCCATAAGAGGTTCAATTGAAGAACCATCTGAACAATTAACCCTACAAAATATTCCTTATACATACCATTAAAGTATACTTTTTATTAATGGATTTTTGTTCGAATATAATAGATCATTACATATTGGAACAAGTAAAAAATTTATAACTTTATAGGTATGTCCCATTCAAACTCAATGATGATTAAGAAGATAAAGAATAAAAATGATTATCTGATAGAGGATCTCATAAATTTGATGATCAGATAGATTGAATGTTTATGACTTGAGATCACATGATTATCCTTGCATGGTTTAATGAACTAGACCCATGTGGATATATCTCCTACTCTATTAATATCAACAACTCTATAGCCCCCTAGGCTAGAAAAGAGAATTTACCAACAATGAAATGAAAATTAAGATTATCTAACAATGTCGATGCTATTATGAATCCTCATGGACTTCATCCCCCAATTCTAGAAGGAAGTTCCATAACCCATCCAAGTATAGAGGACTCTTATGATGAAGTCTAAGAATATACACCCCATAAATAACATCATATTAGTGGACTATTTTATATATATTGAAGATAAACCATGTCATGTAGTTCTATAACCTATCAGTAGAATTCTAGTGTAAAGTGGAAACACTCCACTAGATAGAATAATTCCCAATGCTACATTCATAAAAATATTTTCCATGATTATAATATTTGAAAAAATTAATTTTTAAAGGATTAGAATGTGAAAATACCTAAGGTAGTATCCTATAGTGTGGATCCTCACACATTTTATTGGTGGACCATCATTATCTTCCATAAAATAAAATGGTTGAATGATATTATTCCAATAAAAAATAGAATACATCATGTAAAAATCAAGAACCATATCTTTACCCATCTGGACCTTCCACACATTATATTTTGGAGTGGTCCCACAATGGAAAGTGCATGACCCAGTTATAAAGTACGATGTAGACATTAATATTTTTTGGTATTACTACTCACCTATTAATCATTGAAGAACACTATATATCAAATAATAGTCATGAATCCCTTATTAAGGCTTTAGAGATACCCCTCAATTTCTATACTGAGGTGTAAACTACAAATTTATATGATTCATAAGAGAATGAAAATGAGTTTTGTGAGGACATAATATTATTATCTTGAAATGATAAAGGTACCATCATCTTGGTGAGTTTAAATTGCTATCATAGGGTAATGAAAAGTATATTATATATTTCTTAGTACAGTATAGTGGATGACCAAGGTTATCTAACTTCATGATATTTAAATTTCATCACTCACCATACCAAATTCACACATATTTTTTTGTGGGTTTATTATTTTATGAAATTATATGTAAATGGAGTTGCTAATATGAAATAAAAAAAACTAAACATGCAGAATAAATGTTAAAAGAATAAATACAAGTTAGAAAACAATGATCTTGGTATTTGGTATGTTTACTCATTATCATTAATTGTTCATTAATTTTATTTAAATTCAACATGAAAATCCATCAAATCATACATGAATCACTAACCTTAACTTTGATTTTGAAATTTATTATGCCTATAAGATCACTTATTTACACCAAATATCACCTCCCACAATAACCATAAAGGATACAAAATTATATTAAGAGTGTAATACCATAAAATACCAAGATCCATTGTATGTCATTTCATCATTAAAGCACACTCAACTCCATTTTATGAATATTTTACCTATTATATTGGATATAATTATGATTTGTTATATATTAGAGATAATTTTTAGAGTCTTTTAGTGGTGGATAATCATTTCACATACACAGTTCTCTTTTTTCACCACAGAAAAAATTATAACATTATGTATTAATGTATTTAATTCAAGAACACTATAAAAACTGCCCCAAAATCCAAGACATGGTTCAATCACTCACAATCATTAATGAAATTATTCAAGATTAAAGAAAGATAAATAGAGGAAAAAATAAATAGGGAATGAGATAAAATGAGGAAATTTTAATTAAAACATGAATATGAATTACATGGTAAATAAATTTTAAAACTACATAAAAACTAAATTTAGTAACCTACTACTGTTTTCAATCCCACACCTACCCATCATCATAATTAATTAGAGAAACAATCTATTTTTATTCATAGTACCACCACAATTGATCCATGAAGTCATCTAAGTCATTGAGGTTAAAATATTTTAAATTTTCATTAATGATTTAAAAAATTCGGTATTTTGATATGATTTTATCAATGTATTCATGATTTGAATGTATTATTCATGGAGTGAATTGTATTTGTTGTATACAAAACGTTATCCATCAAGAAAATTCAGAATGTGAATGAAGAACTCACATTGTGAATCAGAAAATACTTATTCAAGCTTTAAAAATACCTAAAGATTTACTAGAATATTTTGTCAATGTCCATTAACAAAATTATTCAAGGAATGAAATTCGGGATCATAGTTTAAATCAACTCATCATTTTCAATGTTCATGACTTAAATTCCATTCACAGGGATTCAATTAAATCATGAATAGAACTCGTGAAGTGGAACTCCTTTGGGTACAAATCCATGTCTTCTAATGTTTTTCCTCCAACCTCCACTTCAATCCATTAAATAATATCATGAACATCTCATTACATGAATCAATGCCTTTTCTTCTCTATTTTATTCGATTAAATAATTTGTTTTATACTTACAAAAATGAATAATATAATGAAATATCAGCAAGAATATTTATTCAAATCATAAAAAATGAATTTTATATTAAAATATGAATTCATGAAATGATTTTTTCAGTTCCCTCACATTTATGACATTATATTCCCAAATAATGAAATCTTAACAAAAAATTTAAAGAAAAATACTATAGAAACTATATTTAAATTTTAATGTTATAAAAAACTGATTATCAATGTGAAATTAAAAAATCATGTTCTACATAGAATATCAATTAATTTTTAAACTCTTTAAAGATACTAATAATTCCACATATTTTACTTATTCCAATGATAAATTTGAACCTTATCCTTAACTTTATTCAATATTATCAGTTAACTATAATTAGACAAGCCAAAATGGGATATACTTCTTAATAAATTATGTTCTCTCATCATTGAAGATAACATGTAAAACTAGAGTTATAATCATACATTGAATACATGTACCTTTCCATAATATTAAAGTGGTAATATATTTTATAATTTGTAAAGATATAAATAACATGAAACCATGAGTAATTTACAATTGAGGTACAAATGAATATGAGGCTTCATGTTGGTGGGAAATATCTTTAAAATATTAAGTCTCAATGAGTATGTTAAATCTAAACCATAATACATGATATCAAAAGTGAAATTTAATGGAAATATCACCTCAAAATGAATACTCCAACTTACCAAAATAAAATTAATGGTCATGATTAATGAATGATCAATTAATGATAAATTCCATATTAAAGTTTCATTGTTTTTTCAACTAACTTTTTATGATATATATTTTTTACCTTTTTAAAAGATAGGAATTGAATGAATCTAAAATATTCCATTATCCCCTTATAAAAAATTATTGGTCTTTAAATGTTGAATTTTTATTCTCCCAAGTCACAACACATTATATTTTTTAATTATTTTTACTTTTTCAATTTTTTAAAGAGGGGTAGCACTAAAATATAATGAAAGAATCTGAACATTTACAACTTCCTAATAGATAATCCCAAATTTATTAATTATAAATTCACTCATTTCTATAATTTAACATTAAAATATCATTTAAAATACATATATTAGGGTGAGGATGATAAATATTGTGTTTTAATTGACTCATTATTTAAAAGTTCAATTATTTATTATACTATATAATTAAGGTTTAATATAAAAGGTACTGCCAAGGATAAGGGATAAATATATAAAAATGACTCAATCATAATAAAAGTGACATTATACAATCATAACATTGACAAGTTAGAATTAGAATTTCTACTATGTGGTATGTACCAAAATCTCTCAAGAAATATACTCAATTTGGATTGGAAAGTTTTAGGTCAAGATATCCTCTCATAAATAGTACATAAATTTTAGGAAAGTCCCTTATTGCAATTATATTAATAAAAAATAAATTTAGGTAAATTTTATAAATTCAATTATGAATTCAATTTAATTTACATGAATTAAAAAATTCCTCTGCATCATGATTCATCAAATTAACACTTAATATTTACATTGAACTTTAAAATATCCATATTAATAATTTAATATCAATAATATTTAAATCAAAAACATGGATTCATGGGTTTCCTAGGAAAATTATTTCTCATATATTAGTTAAATAAAGAAAACATCTAGGTGTGGGCATGAAAATTATCTTTTAAAGATCAAAAATATATTTAAAATTTCAGTGGTATAATTAAATATAGAACTAAAAATCACATACCAATTCAATGATACATTAATCTAGGTTTCTTATGTTATATTTCGATATATCATTATGTGAATAGGCATATGAAGACATGATTCACCTGTATAAACCTCTTCAATTTCTATTCTATTGATTTTTTTTCACCATAATTGACCTAAAAAAGAAAACCACTAATTAAAGTGTAAGGACAATGTCATTATAGATAACAAGAATACGGTGTATTGGGATATATTCTAATATATTCCTAAAACACTTTCATGATAAAAAAATTGAAAAAAAATCACAATAAATAAAATAGAATCAAAATAAATGAAGGATAAATAATGGTGTAAAACCTAAAGTTAGACTACATGTATGGATACCTCAAGAATAGAAGTACCAACTATTACAAAAAATATAAAGGTGGGAAGAGGTTTATTTATTTTAACCACTAAAACTTATTCATTCCATATTTCATTCTATGCATTTTTAGGATTCCTTGGATATATTACACTATATCCACCCCCTTAGAAATTAGGTACCATTTCAAGGTGGGGTTAGGATAATATATGGGTCCTCTAATTTTTTGCTTTCTTCTAACACATACCTTTATTAATTTCACATTTCTTGATAAAGGTATGTCATATCAATGAGATTAATAGAGGTAAAGTCGGAATGTAATTATATTTTCAAAAAATTAATCATGAAGAATCAATATAAAAATAATAATTTTAAGGTAATAATATTATGTATTTGTTTCCTTATAAAATTCCAATTAGATCTCCTCATAAAGTCCCTTAAATAAGTTTTCAACATGTTTGGGGAGCATTACGTGTTCCTCAGTAGGTGAATATTTTTTTCATCTTCCTCCAAGGAAAAAACTGGTTGGACGAATCTAAAAACTCAAAATAATTATAGGTGATACACAATTCAGTTTAAAAAAAACTTCATAATGAATTCATGAAAAGATCATATACATTAGTTGGTCCAACGTCCATTGCTTATTTAGTGGAAATTTTCGGATAGAGTTGAGTGTTAGTAAATGGAGGAAGGTATTCAAACTCTTATAATCTTTCATTAAACATATACACTTGGGTTTTATCCTCTTTCATTGGTGGAGAGAGATAAAAATTTTCTAAGTCATCTTTTTTATAGATAAAGATATCATGTTTTACTTCATATATATTCAATAATTCATGCAAATAATTTTTTTCATAGAAAAATATATCAGTAGGAATTTATTCCTCATGAAACCCCTCAGAAATAGTTGAGAGTGGTAGGATGGATTTTCATGTATTTAATTTTTGGCCTCCAAAGGTTCTTCAATTTGAATAATGAGTGGGGAAATATCTTCCATTATGGGCTTAGGTACTTTATTTGGTTGCGACTATGGGGATGGATGGAAAAAATCATCTATCCATTCCATATTTCTTTCAATTTACTACATTGTTTCACTAATCCTTTGAATCTCGGATTTCATATAATTGTGATTTTTTTATTTTTGGGAAACCTATGTGTAATAAATCTCCACAATGTAATTTTATTTTAAAGATACCATGGAAAAAACTATAGATTTTTTAGAAACATATACTAATATTAATAAAATTTGAAAAGGGATTAATGAATAGAAGAAAAAATGGATCCAAGGTAATGGATCCATGTTTTTAAATTCCAATCATAGGGATGTGTAGACTTTACAATATTTTCCCTAATGTATCACAATAGTATACTAGTGTCACATCACATGAGGATCTTTATAGTCGATCACTAACCACTCCTAATTAACCTAATATATATATATATATATTTGGTAATTTTATGATGGAAAATTAAAAAATATGGTGAGAATGTGGAATGAAAAACTAAAAAAAACATGAATATATAATGAAGAAAGAATGAAAGAATGTTGGAAAGGAACAGTTTTGGTATTAGGGCTAGTCACTCATGTTATTTCATTATTCATTATTTTTGTTTAAAATAAATTTTAAAACTTATAGTATCATATAAAAATTGATACCATATACTTTTAGTGTGAAATTAAACATGATTAGGAGATCACTTCAGCACCCTAAGTATCAACTCCTCAAATAGCTACTTATGATACACACCTCGATCAATATTATAATACCTTTAAAGACCCAGCTCCATCATATTCCATTTCATACATAACACACTCTAAAATAATTTTTTTGAAGTTTTTACTTTAGATAATAGGGAGAATGATTATTTGGTACAAAGTAGAGAAGATTTTGAGATTCATGCCATGTTGGACAATCTTCACACCCACACACTTCACCATATTTCACCAAAAACTGAATTAAAACACTAATAATTAAATATTAGAAATAAATAAATCCTTGGGAAACTCTCAAAAGGAAAATAAATGGTTAGTTCACTCCCCATCATGAGTGTAAGAGACCAAAATGGAAAAAATAGATGGAAATAGAGAAAAGAAGAGTAGTTTGATAAAAATATGAATAATAATTACATGGAAGTGAAAATAAAAAATTATTAAAAAAATTAGTAACCCAATCGCAATTTGGATCCTTCTCTAATTTATTATACTCTATAGTTCACCAAAACCTATATATATATATATATATATATATAGGAAAAGAAAACCCAAAAATTAACCCTATAATTTTTCCAAGTCATTATAAATAAATGATTTTGAAATCACATTAATCATTAAAAAAATTCAACCTTTGAATTTTTTTTCTATTATTGAATTCATGGAATGAATGTTTATATCATGAAATAAATAGAATGGTATGTTTATGAAAAATTACCAGATAAAAAATTCATTTTGTTAATGAAGAAATCATGACATCATTCAGAACATCCTTAGTCATGCATTGGAAATATTTGAAAATGTTATTGATCCATTTATCATTTAACAATGACCTGATTACTAATTCCTTTAATGTTGGGATAAAAGATTAAATAAGATCAACATTTTCTAAAATTCAATATATGATTGGCCTTAATAATGATTAAATCATTTCATGCATAGAACTCATAGCATGAAAATACCAGGGAACAACTCTATATATCTATTCCTTTTTTTCTAATACCTTATATTTATGCTACAAAATCGTATCCCAAATATCTCATAATGTGATTCATGGTCATCTATGATCTTTTTTATTAGATTTATTCTATTGGTTTATCCTTCCATAAATGAATAGAAAAATATAATTTCATTATAATTAATAAATGAAATCACAAAACAATGTATTTTATATTAAAATGTGTATTCCTTAAATGGTGTTATCCTAAATAAACACATCCATAATGGAATAGTGAAACTAAATAGTGTTAGATTCCACCAGTGGTTATTATAAATTGCACCACATATTTATCTCATCCTAACTCAAATTATATATATGATGGGATATAGAGAAACTAATGCAACCTAGGAAGAAATAAAATATTTTATTTTGAAAAGATTTATAAGAAACCATGAATAAATAAATAGTTGAATAACAAGTTAAAACGCATGATCCTCAGACGAGTTGGTAAAAAATATTCAAGCGCCTCCATTTGACCCATGTTCGATTCTGGATAGAGGTATATTTCCGAGTATTGTAGCATTACTATAGTAGGTACTATAGCAGGCACTATAGTAGTTACTATAGGAGTCATTGTTTGGTACTATAACAGCCAAAACTATTCACCTTCGGGCCACCGGTTTTGGCCTAGAGTAATTAAGGCCTTTGAGCCACCCATGCCTTTGGGTCAGTAAGGTGTTTAGGCCACTTTAAGGCCTTTGGACCACCTCAAGGACTTTTGTCCACATCAAGGCCCTCAGTCAACCTAAAGGCCATCGAACCACCTGGTGTGCAGATAAAAACCATATATATTCTTTAATGAAAAAGTTCAAAAGGAGGATTTAGAGCATGCATATTCACCAAACAAAAGCTATCATATTTGGAAGAATGAGAGGGTATGGAACTTTCCATCAGTACTGGTCCTACATATCCTTTCACACGATAGCTAATTGAAAAGCCATGAAGAGGTGGAGAGCTAATCATGATGCAGACGCTGGGGAGGATAATCTTCAAGTAGTTATAGTTTGGGATGTATTCCATTAATACCTTTAGGTCCTATATTTCATGAAGAATACAAAAATATAATTTTAGGGGTTCCCTTCAACGCTTAAAATGGGTATTATCAAAAAATGAATAAAAATAAAGGCCTTTAGGACATTTGGGTAGGAATAAAAAGTTAGAGTTTTCAGTAAAAAATTCATAGTGGTCTCAAAATAAACCACCTTTAATACCTAATTTTGAAGAACACAGATAAAATTTCATTCATTTGTTTCATTTCCATATCCTAATTTTATCAAACACTAAAAAAATGGTTTTGTTGGGTTTCTCTATGGTAAGTTCACTCTCTATGACTTGTATGAATAACACTACCTTAATTATATAAATTATATGAAAAGGGTGAAAGAACCCTAGATTATAGATCTAGATATGTTAATGCTCCAAATTACTTGAAACATACATTGGAGAATCCGTGAGGGGACTTGAAGAGTAGTTACATACCTTGAATATATCATTTAACAAAACAAATACTGACACCGAGAAACATTTCATTATAGCCAAGAAGAAGAAGTTTTATCACATCACCTCCCATTTATACCAGGGAAAACATAAAATATAGCCTGAAAAGATCACTCTTAGAATTTACCATAAGGTATAATAGAAGTTTGATGACCAATGCCTCTACCATGTTTAGTAGACTCTTGGATTAGACCATTCTTAGTCAACCAAGACACGTTGTTTCAATATCCAAGGTATTCGTTTTCAATGAAAAAAACATGTGATATGAGGCGCATCCTATATCACTGGGGTTTAGAATGATATAGAATGTTGAAAATATACTTTTACATATCCTTCCCCAATATAGGATGAAATTTTCAAAAAAATAGTCTTGTTTTAATGATGTGACATCTAATCCTTCCATTATTAACAATTCTAATGATGTAGAAAAAGATAAATCTAATAATTCCAATGAATAAGGGGTTCCAACCATAGTTAATGAGGATTCCTAGGTTAACCTTATAATTAAGGAAGATCTAAGGTTTTCCATGATTAGTACTGCCATATCTCTCAAGGAACTAGGGAGCTGCATTTAATTTTAAATTAATCACTATTGAATAATTCACATAAAAACATATATATTAATGGGATTAACCCTCAGTCTATCATATATACACTTGGACATCCCAATGGACACCATTGATTAAAAAAAGAACTAAAGAAAATGAATCCCTCCAATGGTGGTATGGTTGAGGCCTATTTTGATAAATTGATCAAATCCATCTTCATTTGGTTATTTCAATAACCCAATAGGATGACCAAAATTGTATTAGTTTGGAAGAATTACATGAAAATCAGATTTTATATCAACTTTCAAGACCTCAATATCCATTTCTAAATGGGAAAAATTATGTACCCCTATTGTAGAATTTACAATTTATCTATCTGCCAATTTTCAAGCTCTCTCCTTCATAAATGAGTATTATAGGTATAACCAAATCCATATGGATAATAAAGATGATGATTTAATCATATTCATCAAAAATAAAGGAACTTAATACTACTGAGTGAATTTTCTTTTCTCAAATAATATTGGTGAAAACTAATATCATGTTCTACATTATATCATCAATATTCTCCTCGTGTCAATGATGTAGTGCTACTTAGACAACACTGTGTTCAAATTCCACCAAAAAAAAGACAATCTAAAATATCATGGAAATGTGTTCGTAATGACTCATGTTTTCCATGTAAAAATGAACACATTAACTTGTGTATTTAGAGTTACTTATGGGTAATTCTATGAATTCAATTTTTGGTATAGAGCTATTTATATAGACCCAGATAAAATGAAAGAAATTATTGAAATTCCACCTCCACAAAATTTTATGTAGAGTTAAGGAATCAAACTCCATAAATCTAGTATATGGTGTTTTATCTTAAATATTTATGGAAAATGTAAATCATTATATTAGATAACATATAAAGGAATATCTTTTTTTGGGGAAATAAAATATAGCATTTGTTTGATGCCATCATATAGTATCTTCTGCGTCCTTCGGATCTAAAGCTTAATATCTAGGGGAATCCTTTATTATTTTGTGCAACCACCCTAGAAAAGTTCCTCAACACACAATTACCCAATATATATAATTAAGGGGTGGATAAAAATCATTACTATCTAAGGTACATGCTTTATGAAACTAAGACAAGATATTCCCCAATCAAGAAGAATTGTTTTAACATCCAGATATTTAGGGATATATTTGTATTTAATAAATAAATGAATCTAAAAGATTGTAAGGAACACAACCCTAAAATTTTATGAATAAATAGTAAATATTATAAATGAGGAACATTACATGGTTTTTAAATGAAATATATTTATCAAATTTTATTTTTAATTCACATAGAAAATAATAAAAACCCAAAATAATTATTTTGAAATATTTACAATTTGAGAATTATTATTATAATATATACATTTTATTTAATATTTAATTAATATTATTATAATAATGGAAAATTATTTTTTTACATATGTAAAAAATAAATCCATTTTGTTATAATTTCTAAAAAATGAAAATAAAATTATTTGAAGCTAAAACATATATTTTTTCAATGAAACATCATTTATGCATGAAATTTGTTTTTGTCTCAATAAATTAAATTAATAATAAATAATAAATTACTTTAATTAAATGTGTAATAAATGTATTCAATAAATTTTTTAAACATTAATATAATTTTTTATAATAGGATAAGAACTGAAAAAATTGTTTTATTCTTAAGAAAAAATTTATCTAGGAAACGTTTTGTTTAGTTTTGTGTACTTATTTAAAAATTAATTTCAACCACATATAAAAAGTATAAATTTGATAAAATTGTTAAAAAATTTGGAATCATAATGTTTATATTTGGTAGATAGTTAATTTTTTTTGTTATGAATAGTAACCATTGTAAAAAATTTTAAACATAGAAAGGGTTAAAAGGATTAATGGGTGTAAAACATAGAGAGAAGTCATAAAATATATCTAAAACATGGATAAATGTGATTGGTTAAAGTAACTTAGATCCACCTCAATATTTTTTTGGATACATTGTTTCAACATTCGCTTGAATATGAATTTATTATATTTTAATATTTTAATTATTAAGAAGTGTTTCACCCACCTCACATATAAAATTGAACAGCATACCTTCAATTATTCACACACATTGAGCCCAATAGTTCATTTAATCCCCACTAAAATATCTTCTTAAAATAAAACCCTAAGTCATAGAGGTTATGGAGTTCTCATAATACTAAACATTGATAGATTAAGGTGTTAACCAAAGAAAGATTCCCAAATAATAGGTAACTGCCTTTAAGGATATATTTCAAGTTTATTTATTCCCTAACATCACATAAATATTATATAACCTTATTAACATGATGAAATATGTATAATTACTATATCTAAATTTTTTCTATTAATGTTAAATCCATTTTCTAGTTCTTTTCCATCCAAAGGGAAATTATTACATCACTTATTTGCACGTTTGGGAAACTACCAACATTAAGTAAAGTAATTTTTTTCATGTCTTGTACACATGGAGCATCATGTGTATTGATTTATTTAATATATATGTAATTTTATATATTATTATTAGTATATATATATATATATTATTATTTACCTATAATTCTTTACATTATTTAAAAAATGAAAAAATTACTTATGCGTGTGTATGAACTACCATCTCCAGGAAGTAATGTAATTAATTTTACATCACAACCACATTTTTTGGTTAATATAATGAAACAATATCATACATATAAAGTGATTAAAAATATAGAAGTTAAGAAACCATGAAAATGATTTAGGGATGAAGATTTCAAACCTGAACATGAATGGGAAACAAAAAAGCTAACCCAAATGTTTATTTTAAGTAAGAACTGTTAATAAACATATAATTGTAAATTTTAAGATAATATAATATAATATAATAATATATCTTTTAATATAATCATTTTATACATGTATAATAAATATAAGTTTATTATAAAGTACCCTATGATAATTTTCGATGAAATTTAAGGCATGGGGAAAGGTTTTTATGTTACTAACTCATTTCATTTCAAGATTTATTATGTCAAAATGAAGGAAATTATAAGATATTAATTTATTAAAAATAAAATATTTTCTTCCCCTATGGTTGTTTCATTGGTTTTTTTCACCATTTTATTCTCTCTATTGTACCTAAAATGACTTGGAAAATATTATAATGAAAGTATAAAAATATTTCAACTTTATCTGTTTTTTATATAGGAAGAGGATCGAACCCTCCTTATTGAATAGAAAAATGAATGTCATTTTTGAAAAATGGGGAAAGGGGAATCCCAGTTGAGGTAGTGAGGAAATAATTCCTTAAAGAATAATGACCTAACAAACCTAATGGAATTGAGTGTCAAATGGGATGAAAATACTAAGATAAACATAAGAAACGATATCGTATCTGCTACAAAAAAAATGGAACAGTTAAATCAATTCATGATTTTGTGTCACCCCCTATACAAAGATGTTTCTCTATAATGAAAACAATACATGTAAAAGATCTCATTCCACAAAAAAATATGTATAAGGAAAACCATAGTATATTTTCTTGTAAATATATTTCTCTTTAAATCATCCCACCCAAAAATTATTATGAGGAACTCACTGAACTGCCAACATGGTGGAACACAAAACCAGATATAAAATACTACTAAAAATTAAATTCATGCTACAAATATATCCAACATAAGGACATATGGATAAATAATGGGTGTCATCACAACCATTCATTTTTAGGCCACTCACCAAGAA
This sequence comes from Viscum album, assembly GCA_963277665.1. Taxonomy (NCBI): domain Eukaryota; kingdom Viridiplantae; phylum Streptophyta; class Magnoliopsida; order Santalales; family Viscaceae; genus Viscum; species Viscum album. The sequence goes on along the minus strand of OY728151.1, from coordinate 998,295,261 downwards.
GTAGCAGTAAAAATCTTCACAATTATCCAAATACAATAAGACAAAATCGAGTGCTCATAAAGATATCTACAACCAAACAAAAAAATTATCCCCAATAACTAGAATAGAGCTAATAGAACCAAAATGAAGCTATCAAATGATATCAATGGAAACTCATAATGGAACAAAATATACCCATCCCATAATCCATTACCAATCATAGGGCCACTAATATTCATGTCCCTCAATCCATTATCCACATGAACCTATGATGTCATCCATCAGACTAGAAAAATAATGACTAAAATGAACCCCAACCATCAGATAAAAAATTAATTTTGTTAACTGACCACAAAAAAATCATTTTATAATGGGATATGAGCCAACACCCATCCATTGAATGCCACTACTTAAGAAATAAGTCTTATATTATATACCTGATGAGTAACCACCACAAAAATATAGAACCACAACCTATTGAAAGATCCATAGATCATCATAGAGTCATTGATCCATGCTGAGGGTGTCTAGATTTGAACAAGATCTTTGGAAGAGTGTATCTTGGAATTTGACTGATCATGAGAAGAACACGATGGCTCCAAAACTTTATTTGGAATAGAAATGGAAGTGGGAGATGTATTATGTGAATATTTTTGGAAAAAACTACCACCTAGCCTAATAGCGAGGAGATGGAGATCTAATTCACCCCTAGACCCCATATTAAGATACTGAGAAGAGATGATTGACACTACGGAAGAAATCAAAAACCCTAGGAGAGGTATTCTTCATACATAAAGAATTTTGATCCATTAGTTATTTGAACCCTACTATTTTTAGTGATGTTTTTATTTAAGTTACATGATAATTAATATGATTTAAATAATTTTGTTTCTTTGATGAAATGAATATTTTATATCTTTTTCAATCATAATTTTCTTTATTTTAAAATTTATTTTTCTTACATTTTTTTAGAAACCTGTAATTTTAGATGTTTTACAAGAAGTGTGAAATGAATATTTATTTTAACATTTACCACATGAACAAATATTCTAGATATTATGAATATTATTTTCTATTGATATTACATTAAATGTTTTTATAGTGATTTTAAAATATATTTTTTCAATATTTTGGTATTTTTTTGTTAAAAATGTTATCAAAATAGAATGATATTTTTATCATGTTTTCAAAGAAATGTTCAAGTGTTATTTTTAAGGTATTTTTAATCAATTCCATAATTGATTTATGATTCTTATTCTTAGTTGGGGATATTCTCATACATTACTATAAAATTTCATTATTGTAATAGATTACAATATTTATATTTTATGTATGATTCCATGAAAAATATTTCTTTATCATGGGATAATTATCCTATGACAAAGTGGAAAATGTTTTTATAATCATGTGGAACACATATTTATGGTTTCCATTAAGTGAATTGTGGGTATATTAAATACCTTAAATGAATTGATTAATTTTTTTTATCATAGGAGATAATATGAATAAATATAGACAGTGAACTCATTCCAAGAATAAAAATAGGATAAGAATGGATCCCATTCTAGGGATGGAAAGAGGTTGCTGAGTGTACCTAATCCATAATGGGACATTGGACTCTATGTGATGATGTTCTGAACAATAATACTTGACTAATGAAATGATTTTCTATACATATTATTATACTACAATTTCTAGGGCACTTATTATGCTTATGATGTTCCCTCAGAGATATTGATTGATTAATGATGTCTCCTCAGTCTTATAACTCATGTCTTTTGAAATGATAAAAATTAATTCCATGAATAATGATATATTATCTATGACTGATTATTTATGATATTTTTAGGTTTTGATAATTATATCATACCCTTATTATTATTATATTCTTACTTAGGATAATTGATTGATATATCTCATGTCTAACTTGCTGAGTATCTTAGCTCACTCTTTATTATTCTATAATTTTAAAAATGTTGTGAAGAATGATATTATGTAATAAATGTATAATTAGTTTTATATATAAGAAGAAAATTATGGTATATATGGAATATATGACATGAAATAAGTTGATAATGAATTTAGATAATAAATATAGCAAAACCATATGAATTAATTACCATGTACTATATTATATTTTTATCTAAAATGATGAAATGTGTATTTATGTTTTTCTTAGGTCACCTAAACTTATATCATTGAAAGGTTTTTTTATTTTTTTTATATTATGGTATGATGAAAAATTGGTTATTACTTAATATAACATAAGATGATTATAATTCTATATAATATGAACCTAAAAGTCATATTTGTTTATAAGAATGTGTAAAAATTTAGGACACTCAGGATTAATTTTCATGAAAATATTATTGATATATCTAATTGTGGTTTCCTCATTATTACACAATTTTGTTTTGTTTTAATTAGTCATTAGAACTAGGAATAAATTTTAACTAATGATTGTAGATAAAAATGAAATGATTTTCCTCTTGGGAATCTTAATAAAATGGGACTTGGAATGGAAAAACTTATTAATATACTAAGATAACCCTCTCAATTCCAGAATCTAGCTGAGTTTCCAAATGATAAAATGAGGGGTAAATTCACCATTTATAATTTCCTTGGAAAAAATCTACCCTCATTCAGTGGGTTCTCTAATCTAATTGTAGATGAGAAATGGATCGGTACCATTGAAATAATATTTTATTTATTCTTAGTTCACAGATCATGAAACATCATTCATAGGGGTGTGATGTTTTTATAATGAATCATATCAATCATGGAATCATATTTTGAATATTAGGTAATAGAATGAAAATGATCCCATGGAATTGGAATTTTTTAAGATGGAATTTTTTTGTAAGTACATTCCCTGATGTCGGGGCACAAAAATTGAAAGATAATTCCTTGAGAATGATAATGAATCTATTGGTATCTATGATACAAAAATTTAACAATAGTTTTGTGATATGTGTTTAGTTTTATCATAGACCCAGAAATAAAAATTTATCTTTTCTTCATTGGCTTAAAACCAAGTCTTTAAAAGGTGTTGGAAATAAGATTTATTAGTAGCTATTAGTAAATCATATAATGTGATATCATTGAAGAAATAGATATTATATATTACTATAATTCTCATAATTATGATAATAATAATATATATATATATAATGAAATAATAATAATAAAACCCATGTATAAATGAAATTGAATATTAATTAATTCCAAAACTATTGAAAAATGATGGGAGAAATTACCTTAAGGGGACTAGAAATTGTCTCAAGTGTGGAGTGAATTGATAATGATAAATTTAATATCAAAGATATTTAAATAGGAATTAAAATGAAAATAATATGTATAGAGGTTAAATAAATTCACCACCAGCACTTTAATTATATAAAAAATAGATATATGGTATTTATGCCATGTAGTGCCCGAATATAAATGTTATTGAAAAAATTTAGAGTCAATAAACTCTTAATACAAGAGATAATGGAAAATATCATGTAATTATAGTTTCTAACATGGTTCATGATAATTATGTGGTGAAACATACACATATAATTCAATATAGAACTATAAATTTCATATTTGATTATATTTTTACCTAGTCTATTTTATCTCAAGAAATTTTTAGAGGTATCATATTGACATATCAATGATTAAATATAAAATTATCAATAAAAAGTCATAATGGTATGATGATAACATCACATGTTAATATCTTCACTCCAACGGAGGTTTATGGGAATGTGCTTCCTGAAAATTTTATTATTCTTCCTCTTGATAAATTTGATGGGAATTTGAGAATGAATTATAATTATATATATTAATACCATATCAGTTTCTGTAGAAGGGATCCAAAATTTCATATTCAAAATAAAATGATTAATTTCTATCGGTTTTAGAAGGATTATGAGATTATAATGGAAATTACTTTCATTTTATGGGTCTTATTACATATTCATGAGGATTATCATTCTGAAATGGTTGGGAGGAACTCATAATTAATGATATTCCCATATTTTGGGAATATACAGGTGTATTTCAAAAAAATTCTCTTACTCTTCCATCGAATCATGATATTTGGTTTTCAATATATGTCATAAATAGTGATATTCCTATTTAAAATACAATTTATTGAATACCATCAATTGAGTTGTATGAATGGAAGATGCAACTTGTGGTGACTTGTGATAAGGGAATAATTTAGAAAAGTACATCACCATTGGGTGATATTGTTTGTTTTTTTGATAAAGAGGACATGTGAATCTGTAGTTTAATTGATTATTGAGGACATAACAAGATTTATATCATGAAATAGTTTACCCTAGCACTTATTATTGATTTTTTGATGAACTTAAAGTATCTCATTACTTTTAAAAGATTTTCTTATAATATGGATATTATCAATTGAGGGTAAAAACGGAGGAAATATATATTACAACCTTCCATATGTGATATAATCATTATAAATTTAATGTGATTTCCTTTAGGAATACCAATTACCATGAAATATTCATGAACCTAATGAATATATACTTTATATATTATATTTATCTGGTTTTAGTATTTTTTATAGATGATATTCTTATATATTCAAAGAATAAAAAAGACCATGAAAATCAGTTCAGGATTTTGTTGATGACCTTGTGAAAGGAAAAGTTTTTTTCCAAATTTATAAATTGTGGATTATGGGTATATAATGTATCATTCATGAGTAATTTAATTACCTATGAGGTTATATCAGTGGACCCCTAACTGAAATAACGGTTTTAATAATGTATAAGATGAATAAAGGTAGCTTAAATCCACTGTTTTATTGGGTTGGATAGATAATACTGATTCATTGTGTGAAATTAATAACAAAAATCAAATTAAATAACTATAATGATGTGTAAGGGTTATATGTTTTAATTGAAATATTAGTGTGAATATAATTTCAAGTAATTAATGATAATGTTTGTCAGTGTGCCTATTCTCATTCTACCGTATAGTTTAGAAGGGTCTTTGATTAATAGCGATTCATCAGAGAAGTGACTGGTATGTTTTATCATTTATAATGACATATTGGTATCTCATGAATCACACCAATTAAAGGTTCCTAAAAAACTACCCAAATCCTAATTTAAAACTGTAATTAGTAATATTTTCATTGAGCATATAAATGAATTATCAATATGGTGACTGATGTTACATATATATTGAATATAAAAGCATGAATTATATATTCACAATGAATTATAGAATACATTATGACCTTATAAGTTCAAACATGGTGGTTGATTCTACTATTCTAAGGGAACATGCTAATTTTTTCATAAGAAGGACTTAAATAGAAACAATGCCTATATGTTTATAGAAGATGGACCATAAAATCAGAAGGAAAGGGGAGAGATACTATCATTATTATATGAATGTTGAACCATACATTTATTCAAAGACTAAAGAGGTAAAAATGATGATGTGGATCTAAAAATGAAGGTAAGAATTTTTCACAAGTTCAACATTGACCATAATAGAATGATCAAATTCAATAACCAACCATTTGTACCTTCAATACACGAATTAAAGAAAGAGATATTAGATGAATATAAAAATTCAACAGTATATATTCCTCCTGAAATTATGCATACTTATATAGATCATAAATATAATTTTTATTTATAAATAATGAAGATAGATATTTAGGAGTATGAATCTCAATAATTTTTAAGTCTGCATGTTAAGGGAAAAATAAATAATTCTTTTAGAATATTAAAATAATTAACCATAACTAAGTGGAAAAGGGAAAACAAAAATATATATTTTCTTATTGGAATATGCATGGAATCTAAAACAAATAACTCTGTTTCACTTGTAGTCGATCACTTTATGAATTAAACAAATTTCATTTCTATCAATTAATATTTATATCTTGATCAGGTTTTGTAGATATACATTTTGTGGTAAAAATTCATGGAGTAACACTCCCAATCATAACTGATTGATATCATAGGTTTACCATGATGTTCTCGAGAACTACTTATCATGATTTGAATATATAGTTTTTTTTAACATTTTATATCATAAGAATGAATATGGTCTGTCAAAGAAGATCAATCATAACCCATAAGATATGCTGAGATGTTCTTATATGGATTTACAAGAAGGTTTCCTATTGTTAAATAATATTACAAATATGGATTTAATGTTAGAAATTATATGGATCCATATGAATACCACTATATAAAAAAATCAGATTATAATAATATTTGATGAATTTGGTGAATAAAATCTATTGGGACTTATGCTAGTTGAAAAAATAGAATATAAGGTTAAATTCATTTAGCAACACATCATCAAAACATCATGCCAATTGAAAATTTATACTAACAATCTCTAATGAGATGTATTTTTCAATATTAGTTATAATTTATTCCTATTAATATGTATTTAGATTAATTTTTTTATATTTAGACTAAATGAAAAGAAATAAACTAGATATATTAGTCCATATGAGATTCTTGATCACATGAGGATAATATATTTTCACATGGTGATACCGTATAACTTATAATAATCTCAAAAGGTGGTGTATATATATATTTTTAGGAATTATATACCTTATCATTCACATTTACTATTCTTATATTTCATACTATTGGATCATGTTCTATTTTTTGAGGAATAACTAGTAGAAATCATGAATCATAGATATAAAATTTTATAGAATAAAAAAATCACAAAGTTAGGGTTCTCTAGAGGAAAAATAAATTTAATTAATTTTAATGGGAACATGAGGATGTGATGAGATAGTGTTATCCTCTTTTATTTGAATCATATTAAGAAAATATCAATGGTGTTATTATTCTAAGTTGGTAGAATATAACATTTTGAAGTTTTATAAATATATCCCCATAATAAATAATTATATTTAATATCATATTAAGTATAAAAACCTAAACATATATGAAAAATTATTATACACTATAAATATAGGCACAATATACTATATTTAAATGAAATATAGTGGTTGAAAATAGTTTCTAATTCACTTTGAAACTATTAAAGACCCAAATAAACTAATTTGAAATATTTCATTTAATATAATTGTTTTCGTAAAATTTGATATATATATAAATTAATATATAGTTTAAAAAATTGATAAAATTATTTTTTTACACATTAAGAAAAAGATTTATTTGAAGATGAGTTGGTTAAAACTGAGAATAAAATACTTTCAAGGTGAAGGGGAATGTGTTTTTGAAAAAATTCTTTCAATATTTAAATATGTTTTTAACATAATAAATTCAATTATTCAATTTTGATTAATTTTTTCAATTAATTTTTTTGATAATAAATTTAATAAAATGTCTCAATATTTATTAAATAATTAATACTTGGGATGATATTGGGTTAAAATCATTTTTATGATTATGAAATCATTTTTATGATTATGAAATCATTTAAAAAAAATTGTTTTTTAGGAATATTTTAAAATAAATTTTTAACACTGATATGAATTAAATTTAATAAAATTGTCTCCTTATTTCAAAGTATAATATAAAAGTTTGGTAAAAATTTCAATTTTTTGAAAGTTGTGAATATAGGCCATGTAAAAACTATGTCAACAAGGAAAGTGTTAAAAGGATTCACTAGGATGTATGACATAGAGGAAAGGAATAAATTATTATAAACATTGTATATATTTTTTTGATTTAATTTATTTTGACCAACCATATCTTATATTCTAATTTTTATTTCCTTGGTTCCACATCATCTTTAATATATCTTTATTATATTTTGATATTTTAAGAATTTACAAGATTTCCCCCTAAAAACCTTATAAAAGTGTACCCCATATCATAATTTATTAACCAACATCAACCACTATAGTTTGAAAAAACATTCCCTGAATATATTCTTATATTAACTCCCCCTTCCTAGATAATTTTTTAATCCTAAAAGACAAAAGATTATTGTTTATGGAGAAAGCTAAAGCATGTTTCCCAAAGAAGTTTAAATTGTCTATATTAATCTATATATAGTTTCTCTATTACCTAAAAACCAATAAATATTCTATAAACAACATAAAATTATAATATATGTATCATTAATATACTAAAATATTTTTATGTTAATGGTATATCGATTTTATACCTACTTTTCTTTATATGATACATGATATCATTGTTCGTGTGTATGTGTGGACTATGATCTCCAGGAAGCAATGTGATTCATTTTTCATATACTCTATAAATGGATGGTAATATGTATATATTTAATTAATTTAATTGATATATATGATATTATAATATATCTATTAATATAGATTATTATTTACCTTTCTTCATTTCCATTCATTAAAAAATGAGAATTTTAATATTTTGTACATATATATTACCATTTATATGAAGTGATGTAATTAATATTTTATAATCCTATTATGTGAATGAATATCAATTTAAATTAAATTAATAAATACGATACATATAAAATGATTAATAATAAGTATATGATTAATCCATGAAGAATTTGTAAGGGTTGGAAATGTCGAACGAGGACATGCACTGAAAACATAATAGCTAACACTCGAATATTGAATTTAATAAATACTTGTTAATAAATGTGTAACTCAAAATTATAAGGAAATGTTACATTATAATATAAATACAAATATGTTCATGGTATATATTTATAATAAATAAAAATATATTATATAGTAACATAACATCACATATAATGAAATTTAAAACCCGGGGTAAGGGTTTATATAAAAATCCCATTTAATTTTGGGATTGAATATGATATATTACTATTAAGGGAAGTTATATTATAATTTTATATTAAACCACATATATTTTCTTATTATATAGTTATTTTTAGGTTTTTATGTTTTCCATTCATTCCACACCCTATGGTACTTCAAATTATTGAAAATATGTTTTAAAGAAAAGACGAACTTATTTATAGCACATTTGGTGAAATTTTTATTCAATTTTCACATTCAATAAAATAATTTTAAGAGTGTTATTTTCTATGATGAAATGGTTATTTAGCATCTATTTTATAAATACTTTAATTTTTTTTCAATTTCTTAAAAATGATTTTTTTTATTTTTTCTAAATATTCCCTTCATGACTTTAAAAAAAAGTGTTAAAGGAATCCTTATTTAACAATTTACCAAATGAATGTAATTTTATACCATAATAACTATTATTTTTATCAATATAAAATTAAATTTTTCCAAAACTAATTCTATACTATATAATTTTCACAATATTCTAGGAATTTTCATTTAATATTTTATTAAATGATATAAAATTATCATGTTTTCCAAAATTGTTTGAATGTTATTTTAAAGGTATTTTAAAACTATTTCAATATACATTGATCATTATTTTGTATCAATTTGGTTATTCTATTATGATACCATCCACTTTCATTCTCTAGATGAATTATTAAAAAAATTCTTCAAGGATAATTCCATGGATCCTAATTCTTTTCCCTAAATTAATTAACATATGATTAAATGATCACTATTTTTTATGATCATGTGGAAAAATTATTTCTGGTTTTCATTAGCTAATTGATGGGTTTGTGAAATAACAGCAATATAGTAGGTAGAAATTGACATCACTTAAGATAATATGGATGATTTTGGGTATTCAACCCAATCCAATAAGGAAAAGTTTATGGGGAGAAAACTCATCATAGGGATAAAAAGAGGCCAGGGAGTAAACCCAATCCATTATAGGTCTTTATCCACTATGTTATTATGGTTTTTGTAGAGTTACATGACCAATGTAATGATATTCTATGAATATTATTATGAAAAAATTATTATTACATGTTTTTATTGTTATTATATGCTCTCATGGGTCATGATTGATTAATTTTCATTACTCACTATTACGACCCATGTGATTTGAAATGCATAAAATTATATTCTATGACTCATGATTTCTGATCTATGAATGATTTTTTATAAAAATTATACATTATAATCATGTTATCAAACCCTAATTCTTATATTATTATTTAATAGGAACTTTTATTGATGTCTCTAATGTTTATTGTTACAAAAAATATGATATCATGCATTCAAATGATTAAAATTTTCCCTAGTAAATGATGAATGATATTAAGTAATAAATGTCTAGGAAGAGTTCTGTGTGAGAAAAAAATTGTGGGAAATTTTGAAGATCATAGATGATATAATATGATTATGTATACGGTTATAAAAGACATTAAATCATTATGGTTATTATGAATGAATTATTATGTATTTTTTTTAATTTTCTTTTAAAATAATGAAATATTAATTTATATTTTTTAGATCACCTCAACTAATTTCCCTTAATTTTCATGGTCAGGAAGCTATGTCACTACTCGTAGCATCGTGAGGTCTATCTAATCTTTTTTATTGACCTACAGATATATATCCTCAATTATCCCATGCTAACTTATCGATTTGACTAATGTAAAATTATCCTTTATCAGTATGACAATAGGTTCATCCTTGAGAAGGCTATAAATGGAAAAGTTATTGAATATTTACATAACGCACACTCGTACAATATGGATATTTACCTATACATCGACTTCCCAAAGGAGGCCATTCATTCCATTATCTATATAATTTAATACTTGTATATGGATTTAAATGGTGATTCATGGATTTATATGAGAAGAGGAAACAAAAAACTTCTGGTCAATCGGTATACCCTTGGTGTTTTCTTAATCATACCCTTAAAGGCCCTCTTGTCATACTACTTACCCCAATTATAGGGATAGAGAAATAATATGGTGGTGTAATAATACCCCATAATCGGTCTTGAGATGGTTTTCGATATTTAATTTCTAAATTTTTAATTGAATCGATATTTTATGCTAGTAAACATGAAAATCAATGTTTTCTACACTATCAAAAAATAGAGAACATTATTTTTGAAAAAAACACCCACGAGTTTATGTCCTCATTCCAATTCAAGGAAATGGTGTCTCATTTCCCACAAACCTATAATGATTCAGAAGATGTTCTAGTAATATTTTTCATGTCCTCATATAGGATAGATCAATATTTCACGGTTATCAATGTGGCCCATCGATAAGTGATTGACTAAATTGATATTGATGTCAAAGACCGAAGGGTGGTCCATATCCCCACTAACCCATCCCAAATGTTTCCATTAAATACTCCCTTTATAGAAGATGATTCTGATTTGATGTATCCTCTAATTTAGTAATTCAATCATTGGTATTTTTCATTTAAATTATTTAATAATGATATAATACACTACCATTCCATAAATCAAGTCCTTTATGATATCCCTAATATAGAGTGGGTACTCTATAGATGCTACTTTTATATAATCCTTCTTCATTGAATTCAAGGAGAAAACATCCATCAGATCTTGTAGGAGGTCCTTGTTGGTACATGCATGGATAAAAATTCCATATTAAAGATATCTCATCTAATATTTATATTGGTTTATGTTTGGACCAAAATATATTTGACTACATTTAATTCACTAAGAGGTTATATTCATTCTATATTTATGCCAACTTCATGAATTATCCACTAATTATTCTCTATGACACTAAACATTAACTACCTGTTGTTATAGGGGAAATTAATGTCATGGGTCTTAACAGAAAATGACATCAACATATTGTAGGTTTTTATTTATCACAAATAATTTTATTTCAATGTGGGATAAGGCCATTCCCATAATGGTGTTGAAAACCTAATGCATGATCATGTTTGTGAAATATAATATCATCCATTTGTTTTGGATAACTCACACCACTCTTATGGATAATGAAACTATATGTCAAGTTATTATGTCTGATGTTTTAATTCTTACATTTCCATTGCTTTAGTCTTGGAAATAACATACACTTTCTTAATACATGTTTTCTAATTTTTATATACACATTTTTCTGGAATTTTTTAGAGAACATTTTCTTTTACCATAATTATAAAATGATCTAATGTATTACGAATATAAAATTAATATTATTCATTATAGTAGTAGGAATGGTTTTGAGTATAATTTATCAAACTCTCCTTTAATCAGACTAGAAGTTAGAATTTATTCATGTCTATCATACTAGAATATGTCATGACCATCAGACTGGTACTACTATTAATACATTAGTCTGACTCTCATGAGTTTTATTATATTGATATATGATATGTAGTTCCATCATACTAAGTGACTTATAATTGGAATACATTGATATATTTGTATCATAAGGAATAATTTAAACACTATAATGGTGTTAATAAATATGACTTAAGTCATTTTGTTACACCAGAAAGTTTTGAGCTGTCAAGCGACAACTATCTGAGACAATTGGAAAAAACATGTAAATGTGACTATTGGAGAATAACATATAAATAATGAGTCATTTAAAGAGTTTTAAGTAGACACATTTTCTCTCTAATGTATTATGAATATTACATAATGTTAACTTCTCATTCTTAGTCTTTGAAATTCATTAAAGAGTTGTTGTTCAAGGGAATCCCTATCAGGGCTGTTTCCTTAAAAACATTTGAAATTGTATTCACGTACTATCATTGTTACGATCAAGTGTTTCTAGGGATATGAAGACTGTGAATCTAATCAATCTGATAGAGGGCTTCATGGGATATGAAGACAGACGTTGATCATTATATCAAGGGCTTCATGCGATAAGAAGATAGAGAAAATCAGATCATCATATCAAATGATTTAATGGTAACAAAAGAAATTATTTACTATATATATAAAATAGTAGAAAAATTTAGTCAATTATATTTACTACCTTACTCGTAATATTAAAAGAGTTATTTTTGTAATATATAATAGGTCATTCTTACTTATACATTGATAATGTCTTATTTTTTTACAAGTTATTATTTCTATTTATATAAAATAGAAAGTGAGAAATCATATTAAAATTTATATATTGTTTTTTATTAGTGTTACTCCAATTATGATAATAACAGAAATTTCATATTAATCAGATCCAATATGATTATGATATTTTACTCTAAATTAATTGGACTGTTTCTAGTTCCAATTTTCTGACTCTGATAATCAGACTGAGTCTAAGTCTTATAAATTTACTTTAAGAGACTGAATTTTTTTAATATAAACCATTTAAACAATGTTTTTAAAACAAAATTCACACTCAGTTTATATATATCCATATAATCTACTTATTATGATCCTATAACTGGTTTCAGAGTTGGTTTATACTACTCATATACTTTCTGAGTTTTTGAATTTGTTAATTACACCAAGTTAATTATGATTGATTTAAACTATTGGTTTATAAACAATTTTATACAAAAATGTGTTTTTGTGGAAAATAATTTAGATTGTTTCATGATGGAAGCTCTAAATATTGGAACTATAGATAATATAAACCCAAACATACCACATATCTTTGTTGATGCTGATTATTATTACTAAATATATACAATTAAATTTTTTTTATCACTACTGGAGTTGATAATTTTTTCATGCTTATTGGAAACTACAATATTTCAAATAAGGAAGTAACTTATTTTTCACATAGATAAAAAAATTGAATCAGTTAAATTACAAAGTAAGGAATTCTCTATTGTGTTCCATTACAAGAAGAATATACAGTCACATATCATCATGTGAAGCTTAAAATAGAATATGAAAAAATATAGAAGCCACATAGCTTGGTACATCTAAATTTCTAAGGACCAGAAGATCTTTTATTAGATAAGACTATCAGAAGTTTAATTTCTTACTTGGAGAATCAATTGAAAAGATAAACTATAGGTTCTTAACAATAAAAAATAGTTTACAATCTATTAGTGAAAAGGTCTTGATTATTAGATTCTTATTGAAAATATTATCGATATTTTAAACATTGAGTGGGAATCTAAAAAGAACAGCAATATATGAGACAAAAAACCTTAATAATATTACTTAGGATGATTTAATTGTAAACCTTATCTAGTACGAGGGTAGACTTAAGGGAGACACTATAAAAGAGAAAAAGAAAAATGGTGGTGTTGCCTTTTCTATAACATATACTATTCCTTCTAAAGTTTAGTCAGTTGAGAAAACTGTTAACTCATCGAGGAAATTTTTTTTAGTATGATTCAGGAACTTCATAAAATTATTAGAATCAGTTCACTAATATGGAAAAAAGTATGGACTAGATAGTCAAAACGAAATATTTTTAGTATTAATAAAAAAATATCATTAGAAAAAAGGTTAAAATAAATATTCTAAAGTCACTTTCTATTAATGTAATAAAGATGGTCATATGTGATCCGATTTTTCAAATATAAGGAGGAAATATTAGAAAAAAATAAATTCAGAATGAAATTACAAGATGAATTATAAATCTATAGGTTATAATGTTTTAAAATATACTGACACCTGTAGTGTTAGTGGTGTTTATTCTTTTGAATGCTCTTCAAATAATGAATGTTTCAGAAATAAGAGCATTTTTTTACTAATGTAATGACGGTTAATCATTATCTCAATAATAAGGTATGCATAGATGAATCTATAACTAAAATGACATTAAATTGTAATTATCCTGATGAGAAAAATTCTATATTTTATGATGATGAATCTTCCTCATTATAAGATAATACTCTTCTAAGTTTTCATTAGTTTTCCCAACATAAAACACTTTTTGAAAATTTGAATTTTAGGATTTATAAAAATGCTGATAATTCTAAATCTATACTTGATAATAAATATTAAAGAATAATTATTTTGGAAAATTAAATATCATATCATTATAAAGATCTTGATGAGACTATTTCTAAAAAATAAACTATTTTAAAATATTTTGGAAATTTTATTTCTAAGAAAGATGTTTTTGAAACATAAATTAATTCTAAAACTAATATTTATGAGCTTAAAAATTTATTAATAAAACTAAAATTTGAAATTTCTAGTTTGAGGAAACATTTATCAAAGTTTACCACTGGTAAGGACAATTTTGATAAAATGTACAAACAAATTAGACCTTATGTTAATAGTTTCCGAATGGGATTTACAAACCAAAAACCTATTTTTAGTAACATTTATTTTTCCCTATGATTACACATTTTTTCACTAAGTAAAAATGTGGTAAGAATTAGAAGAAAAATTGTTCCTTAAATAGAGTATAATTATTAGGATTTTATAAGGATTGTTTCTAAGGAAATGAAAATTTTCAAAATAAAAATTGAAAAAAATTTGGTCACCTAAATTTTGTTTCGTAAAAATATCGAACCAAATAAGGTTTGGGTTTTGAAAAAAAAAAATTTCAGGATAAAAAAAATATTACCAAAAAGAAAAAAATTTGGTACATTTATAGTGGGTTTTATATGCACATTACTAGAAATAATGATGTCCTCATGAATATAATCAATATGAAATGTGGAAAAGTAACATTCAGAGATAATGATTAATGAGAGATTATTAAAATAGGTAACAATTTTCTTCTTTTAAAATCCCTTTATTTATTTATTTTTTATATTGTTGGTCTTAAGAAAAAACTTATAATAATAATTAAATTATTTTTGATGGTTTACTTGTGATATTTATGAATGATACATGTTTAGTACATTATTCCAATAATGAATTTTTTCTTTTTTACAATTCGCATGAGAATTTTTGCACACTTTACTTAGAAGACCTTAGGATCCAAAAATTACATTGCTTTTGTAAAATAGAAGATTAATCTTGGTTTTGGAATAGAAGGATATTACACTATAACCAAATAAATTATCCATGTTAACTAAGAATGGACTTTATAAGGATCTACCAGAATATTGGCAGGATACATTAAAAGTTTGTGACCCTTGTCAATATGGTATGCAACATAAGTTATGTTTTAAATATATTATTTAAGTATAAACTTTTGTTTATTTACATTTAGTTCACATGGATTTATATAGTTCTACAAAAACTTGATTCATTGTAATAAAATGCTTTGTATATTTCTTAGTTTATTATTACACTAGATAAACATGGGTTTATTTTCTCACAAAGAAATCTAAAGCCTTTATTTTTTTATTAATTTTTAAGTTAAGAAAAAAAAATGTTTATTATTTCAAGGTTTTTGGTTGCAAATTATTCATCCATAAAACTAAATATAATATACATAAATTATCTTATAAATCCAACGATGGAATATTTTTAGGTTATTATACTACTTCTAATACTTAAAGAGTTTTTAATAAAAATTCGTGTAATTTTAAGTAAACTGTGCATGATATGCTTGATGAAGTTGATCCATTTATTTTAAAACATCCCCAACCTAAATCCTTGGATTTTATATCTAAAATTTATTATCATTCCTAGTTATAATTTTCTTCTCATAAGTAAATAAATCAATAAATATTTTCTAAAATTATTCTTTAGAATGATATTTTATAAACATTTTAAGAACATATTTTTCAAAATCCATGAATTAATTTGTTTCTTAGGAGTCATCCTAGTGAAAGTATCACTGGTGTTGTAGATCAACCATTTAAGACTAGAAATTCCTTAAGGAATGAAATTGGAAATATTTCATTCTTATCCCACTATGAAACTAATAGTCTCAAAGAGGCTTTAGGTGATGAAGATTGGATTAAAGAAATGAAATATGAACTTAATGAATTTTATATGAAAAATTTATCAACATTAGTTTATCAACCTTTAGAATCATCTATAATTAGAGTAAAATGAGTATTTATAAATAAATGTGATGAAAATGGAATAATAGTTATAAATAACCCTAGAATTATTTCTAAGTGATATAATGAAAACTAGGTAATAGATTATGAGGAAAAATTTCCACCTATAGCAATACATGTAGTTATTTTAATACCTCTATCCTTTGAAGCATTCTTTAATTTCAATTTATTTAAAATGCATGTGAATTTTTCTTCTATTAATGGATATGTTCAATAAGAATTTTATGTGAAACAACCCCTTAGTTTTGAAAATAAAAAACATTCAAATCATGTTTATAAATTTACCAAAGCTTTATATGGAATTAAACATGATCTTAGAACCATGTATGATAGATTAATTGTATTTTTTACCATTTTTTTGTAAGGCGACTGCAGATCCGAATCATTTTTTAAAACAATTTAATTTTTTTGATGATTGTCTATATTTATATTGAGGATGTGATATTTGGTTAAACTCAAAAATCCTTAACAAATTACTTTGTGGATTTTTATGAAATATGCGTTTGAAATGAGTATGATGGGTGAGGTAACATATTTTATTGGTTTTAAAATTTCACAAAAACTAGAAGGAACATTTATATTTTAAAATAAGTATATAAAATCTCAACTTAAGAAATTTAGATCAAATAATACTAAAAGGATTATTAATTTAATTCGTAACTCTAATACATTAGATATTGATGAAGCTTGGAAACAAATTAATTAGATAAATTTTATATATATGATAGGAATTTTACATTACGTAAGAGATAGTTATCCAGATTTAATGTTTTCAGTATGATTATGTGAAAGATATCATGAAAATATCAAATAATACCATTTAAAATCTATAAAAATAAATTTTCATTATATTAAGGGAACTATGGATTTTGGCCTATTCTATTACTCTATAAATGTTTTTAAACTAAAATGATTTTCAGATTCTGAATTTCGTGGATGTAGAATGGATAAAAAAATTAAATCTGGAAAATTTCATTTCTTGGGGGTTTCTTTAGTTTCATGTTCATGTATGAAATAACACTCATTATCACTTTCCATTGTCGAAGATGAATATTTTATAGCTCAAAGTTGTTGTTCTCAAGTATTGTGGATGAAACACACACTCACTGAAAATCATAATGAGTTTTAATAAAACTCGAATACATCATGATAATACAAGTTCCATTGTATTAACTAAAAACCCAACACATCACTCAAGTATAAAGAACATATATATTAGAGACATTTTCCTTTGTTATCCCACACTTAAAGGAGATATAATTTTACAATTCATCATAACAGAAGAACATGTTATTATTCTTTTTACGAAACCACTTAGTTTAGATAGGTTTTAATATATCAAATAAAATATAGTAATTATTATGTTAAGTGTTCTTTTATATCTACATATTATTTACCAATGTATTTATATTAAGATACCTTTTTTCATATGGGGAGTACATTTTTGTATAAAAAAATTTATTTTTTCTTAAATCTATTTATTTTATTAAATTATATGTTTTTCAAAAAAATTATCATAATGCGTTATTCTGACTCACAATTAATCTAAGAATTTTCAGAGTTATAATTATCAAAAAAATATAGACATATAAAATGTTATAAAATTCTGTACTGAAAATTTATTATAAATTTATTTGTATTTAGAAGATTTAATAATCTATTTTCTTAATAAAAATATAATTTTATCTTTTATATAGAAACTATCATAATTACATTGTGTACTAAAAATATCATATTTAGTCATTTATTTTTAAACTATTCTAATAGGTTTATAAAAACTAACAAGGTAATGTTATTAATATTGATGGATCATTCTCCTGCAAAATTTACTATTTTATTCTTTTATTTTTTTCAATTATTCATTATCTTATTTTACAATTGTTGTTATAATTTTAGTTTTAAAATTTCTTTTTGTTTTAAATTTTTTTCCTAGTGATAATAAATCTAACTCTGATAAAAGTATTTAAAACTTAGAGAGTTAAAAAATTGTGTTAAATTATTCTTTGAATCGATCTTTACCATAATATTAGAATGGTTTCAATCTCAGCTATCATTATCTTATAGATGTTGAACCATCACACCCATAACCTATATAAGTGTTGGTATATAAGGACCTGACCCTTAACATTATGTAATCTAGTAATTTCAATTATAATTCACTCTCTTACATTCCTAAATAATTTTTTAGTTTATATTTTTATAGAATGAGGAAATAAGATATACATGACAACCCAAAAGAATAAAATGTGTACACTATTAAAACAATGTCCATTTCTTCCATGATAAAAAAGTTTTTAGCATAGATTCTTCACAATATTCAGCTTTTCTTCTAATTTTATATTATACATATGTAATACCTATGAAAAAAAATATTAAAGCATTGGATGAGCACAAAAAATCTTATTAAGGAACATAAAAAATAAGATAAAAAATCACTCCATGAATACATATACTCATATGAAATAATTTTCATAATATATACTTGTCACCATTAAAGTATCATATACATACTTTATGAATACATGATATTCCATAAAAATCGAAGACATAAATAAAACCATACATATAATTTGGGGTATTACTTACTCAATATTATAACCCTCACAGATACCATATGATTTTTAACCCTCACGGCTACCTTAAAATGTAACCCTCATG
This sequence comes from Viscum album, assembly GCA_963277665.1. NCBI lineage: Eukaryota > Viridiplantae > Streptophyta > Magnoliopsida > Santalales > Viscaceae > Viscum > Viscum album. The sequence continues at coordinate 998,275,925 of OY728151.1, read as the reverse complement.
GATACCATATGGTGTAACCATTGTAGATACACATTGAATAACCCTTATTATCAAATTCCAACATAAGAATACCCAATTAATTAGAGATAGATATAGGTCCCAAACTTCATAATATAAAATTCCCAATAACCATAACATAATAATAGGAAAACAATACTTGTATCATAAAAACATTCCTTTTTATTTTTGAAAAAATAGAAATTTAAATGAGTATTTTTAAAGAAAATTCCATTACCTCAGGTTTTTATTATGTTAAACATGTTAAAAACTCTTTTATAATAGATCAAATAATGTTATTAATTTATTATATTATTATAATAATGTTTATACTACCTTATATTACTATATTATAAAAACTTTCTACCAATTTATTAATAATATTTTATTATTTTCATCGTTTCAGGTGTGTTCTTTTCATGGTTTCCATAGTTGGTTTATTAAGGATTTTTTTATCGAGAGGAATAAAAAATACATAAGTGGAATGAAAATGTATTACTATGATTCCATATTTTTCAATGATACCATATATAATTTTTTTTGACATGAGTATGAATCATTAGATAAATAATTACTAAAAATGATTTAGTTTATTTTGGTAGTTTTTATGACCATCGTGAACTTATATCATTTTATTTAATATCATATTAATATATTGGTTATAGAAAATTATATAACTTATATTATGTATAATAAAATATGATTGAACCATAATAATTATTTTATGACCTTCCTCGAATGCAGATATGGAAAATGAAAACACATCGTCCATAATGTCGGTAAATCAACAGATCACAAATGGTTTTTTATTTTTTTAGAATAAAAGGATAAAAAAGATAAGTTTGATGATGGATATTCCATTTAAAAAATAATATTACAATATATTTATGATACTGGTGTTATCATGTCACATGGATGAGGGTATTTCATGATATAATAAGAAAATAAAAGAAATTTAGTAACAAAAGAAAACAAAGTGAAAGATAATTTTTTCTCTTGAATTATTCTCCTTGAGAACCTCATTACGATACTTTTTTTGGAATTTTGGTGATACCAAAAGGTATTAGACATGGATAAGAGACTTGAGAAGGGAATTGGTTAAAAAATAAACAAGTTACAAGGCTCTGAGGTTTGATGATAAGAGGTGGTGATGGGTGGTATTTATAGTGGATGAGTGGGGTGATTTATGAATATTTTATTCATTAATGTATTATTTTTGCTCGAAATTATGAATATTTTGTTAATTATAAATAAATATATTAAAATAATTAAGGAGAATTTTATATAATGGTCTCACATCACCCATAAATTATCTATGAATCATAATTAATGTATTTAGTTTATATATTAAATTACTGTATTTCTCTATTCGCTAAGAATCCAACTATTTTAGAAAATATAAAAACATCACCAAAAACATTTTTCGATGTGTAGAATTAAAAAATAGAATCCATTTTTTGATAATAATTTAATAAAAATGAGATATTTAATTTTTAATTAAAATTCTCATTTATTCAAAAAATACCAATTTTAAAATTCTAACTAATTTGATAATACATTGAAAAATTAATTAAGGTTTCATAAAATTATATAATAATACTAAGACAAAAAAATATTAATTTATGAATATATTTTATGAAGATACATTTTATTTTAAATAATTATATTAATTTTATAATTGAAAATAAAAATTTATGTATCCCAAAAATACCAACACTTATTATCATTTTAAAAATATTTATTTACTTAATCCATTTTATAAATATATCATATTTTTTCTTATAAGATACATAAATTTTATTTACAATCTAATAGATAAGGTTACTATTCTATTAGAATATATTCCATGATTTCTAAAAATACCAGTTATTTTATTATACATTTACAATGAATTCAACTATTTAATTCCAGAATGAAAACAAATTAGTTTATAAGTACTTGGGTTGTTACATTATCCCCTCCTTTTGTAAGTTGTGTCCTCACAATTTTAATTCTCTTATTAAAAAAGTGAGTATATATTTCTCATATAACATTTTCATATTCCCCTGTTGCTTCTTCAACCATATGGTTTCTCCAAAAAACCTTAAGCTAGTAAATTATCTTATTCCAAAATACTTTTTCTCTGTGATATGAAATCTGAATAGGTTTCTATTCAGAAGAGAGTTTCTCATCCAATTGAACTAAGTTTTTGATAAAAACATGAGATGAACCTAGAATATACATTATTAATAAAGAAACATGAAAAACATTGTGTACTTTAGGTAAAATTAGAGGAAAAGATACTTGGTAGGAATCTGATCCAAGTTTCTCCAGGATTTCAAAATGTCCAGTGAACCATTGACTTACCTCTCCATTCTTACCAAAAATCATAAAACTTTTACAAGGAGACATTTTAATGAAAACATGATCACCTACCTTAAAAGAAAATTATTTCCTTGAGTAATTTTTATATTATTTTTTCCTGCACAAAGTTTTCCTCATTTTTTGCCATATCATCTTCACCTTATCATCTAACACCTCTACAAATTCTTGTCTCGTAAATGTATTTTCACTGAATTCATCCCAAAATAATGGAGTTTGAAACCATATTCTATATAATTCCTCAAAATGTTCCATATGTATACTAAAATGAAAAATATTATAATAAAAAAATTCATCTAAAGAAATATGTTTACCCCAAAATCCCTGGTAATCTATTTAACAACCTAGAATAATATCCTCCAATGTATAAATAGTTCACTCTAACTACCCATCATATTAAGGATGAAAGGATATGCTAAAATTTAATTCAGTTCCCACTGACTTTTGAAGGCCTTTCCAAAAGTTATAAGTAAACTTGGGATCATGGTCAGATAAAATGGAGAGAGGAACACCATGTAACCTGACTATCTCTTTGGGGTAAAATCTTGAAAGCTGATCTAAATACATAGTATCTTTAATAGGAAGAAAATGTGCATATTTAATCAATTGATCAATAATAACCCAAATTAGATTGTTACAGAGAGAAGTCATTGGTAGTCTCATCATGATGTCTATGTATATATTGTCTCATTTCCACTCTTGAACTAGAAAATTATGAAGCATACCCTTTTCTAGTCATTTCCTTTCTTCAACCTATTGAAAATTTAAAAAATTTAGGGAAAAATAATAAACATATCTTTTTATTCAATCCCAGTAGTAATTCAGTCAAAGGTCTCTGTACATATTAGTGCATTCATGATGAATTAAAAATAGAGAAATATGAGCTTCACATAACAATTATTTCTCCATCTGGGAATCACAAGGAACACATAATCAATTTTCAAATCTCAATACACAATCTTTATCAAAATTAATTTCAGGAAATTTAGATTTCTTAATCAATTATATCTTTTTCTATAACTCAATTTCTTCCTTCTTTTCTTTCTTAATTCTATCTGATAGAGATGACTAAAATGAATCCTAAAACAAATAATATGAATTTCCTACACCAACAACATTCAAGACAAAATTCATAAAATAATTAATAAAGGTGTTATGTTCTATACATATCACAGTTAATGTAGCATGATTTTTTCAAATCAGGGAATCTTACACTTTGTTTTCTTTTCACGAATGGTAATTGATCATGAAATCATAATCCTTTATCAGTTCTAACAATATTATTTTCCTCATTATCAATTCTTTATAAGTAAATATATACTTAAAAATTTTATATTTAGTATATATTTCACATTTTGTTCCATATAAATGATGCCTATAAATTTTTAACGAAAAAAACAATAGATATTAATTTAAAATCATGTATGGGACAATTTAACTTAGAGTTTTCAGTTTTTTTGAAGCATAAGAAATTACCTAATCATTATGACTTAGAACATAACCAAGTCACTTCAATGAAACATCAATATTGGTGAAAAAATAACTATTTATTGAAGGTAGTGCTAATACTATGTCATTCACCAATCATATTTTCAGGTCTGGAAAAAACATCATAGTTTTATGTCTAAATAATTTTAACCCATTCTCATGTTAACTTAGATAGGAGGCTAGATAACCCAAAAAGTTATTAAAAACTATCAGTAATATAATTATAATCAGAGAAAACTATGAATCATGATAACATATGTAGGTATTTTCCATTCATCAAGTACTTTTTCTTGGGAATGATCAACTATAATTCAATCCTTATTAACAATGTGCCCACGGAAAAAAATCTTTTGTAACCAAAATTCACATTTCCTTACTTTTCTGTATAGTTTATTTTATTTGAGTGTTTGTAGAAAAATTATTAAATTTTTTTCATGACCCTCATAAACTTTTGAAAATATGAAAATATCATCAATAAAAAAACAAACAACTTATCCAAATATTCATAGAATATTCTATTCATAAGATTTGTAAATACAGAAAGGAAATTTGTAAAACTAAATGCCATAAAAACAAACACATAATGCCAATATCTAGTACAAAATATTGTTTTCATAATGGAATACTCTTTCACCATCATCTGATAGTACAAAAATCTCAAGTCAATCTTGGAAAAATACTGAGCTCCCTAGAGCTAATCAAACAACTCATTGATTAGAGGAAAAATATAGTTATACTTAACAACAATGTTATTCAATGATATATAATATATTAAAATCCTCATGGAACCATATTTATTTATATCGAAAAAACAAGAGCACCCAATGGTGAAGTGTCAGGACAAATTAATCCTTTATCAAGAAACTCCTACAACTACTTTCTCAATTCTATATATTTCAATTGATCCATTCAATAATGGGATTTTGATATTGGATTAACATATGGAACTAAGTCAATATTAAATTCAACTTACCAATCTGGAATAACACTATGAAACTCATCATAAAAATCATTCAAGTATTTATATACTACTGGAACAATATTAATCTGAATAGTTCCCTTGATTTCAACAATATGTGAAAGATAATTTTAATTTCCATTTTTTTTACAGTTTCTAAGCTTCATGATATGTTATCAATGGTATGGGTTCAATCATGCATAAAAACTAAAAATATTTTTCACAAACAACTTCTTTAGCTATAAAATCTATCTTATCATAGTAAATAAAAATCCAAAAAATACCCAGAATAACGTCAAACTCTACTAAGGGAAGAACAACAAGGTTTATAGGTAATGTATTTCCACATAAAACAACATGAATATTATTATAATGTCTTTTTGACTTAGTATTTACCCCTAGTGTTTTTAACATAAGTTGTGATTTCATTTATTTAGGGGAAATATAAAATTTACAAGAAAATTTCTTAGAAATAAAGGATGTGTAGACCCTATATGAAATAAGATATTAGTAAAATATGAGTAAACAAAAAAAGTACCTAATTCCACTTCATTGGATGTCCCAACATCTTCCAAAGTAGTCATAAAGGATTTAAATTAACTTTTATACTTATAATCTAGCTACTTCCCATCATTAAAATATTTATTTGGGTAGGTATTTTCAAAATGACCCTTCTTAGAAGATTTAAAACACTTTATAGTTTTCTTATCATAATTAAACATAACATCACTTTGATATTTTTTTTAAAATCTTGATTCATATGTCCAAACCTACCACATATAAAACACTTCCAAGATTTGTTAATTCTTTCCCATTGGTGATTTTTACTACACTTCTAATAAACTAGAAATTGGAATTTCTTACCATTAGATCTATTTGATTGATTCTTACCCATTTTCTACTATCTGGACCTTTTTTTGTTTTTGTCTTTAAAGTACATGTGATCATAATTAAACTATATTTACACACTCACTTAACATCAAACAAGTTTCTCGTAAATTTTGAATTCATGGGAGGATAAATCCCTTCATTATGTTGGCTTAAATCCTAAGTAAAAAAAATGGTTTTATTATCAAGATATCAAATAATATTTAGAGAATACATTTCCAATCATGTGAATTTTATTTCATACACATCCACTGAATCTTCACCTTTTTGTTTTAATTCAATGAATTTTTTTCCATCCTAATTCGAACTACTGTAGGAAATTATCTTTCAAGGAAACAATTCTTAAATTCATCCAATTCCATGGAATTAATCTCCTCTCTATCGCTGATATTATTTACCACTGACTAATTTTTTTTCAAATTCACCTTCAGAACAATAAATATAAAGAGTAAACTTTTGATTATTTGAACACCCCATGATGTCGAATATCCTTCCAATGGATTTGATCCACCGATTAGCCACCATAGGGTCATACGATCCATATAAATCAAAAGGGTTTTTCCTTATAAAATGTTTCATTATAGTCATGATCCATTGTGGTATCTCTATTTTTTCTATTTCATGAAATCCAACTATATGTATGTCCTATTTAAACTGATCCATTACTATCAAAAACAACTTTGTTCATATTCAAACTATTCCAAGTTTTAGATTCAGAAAGATATCATCCTCTCAGTGACTTCCTACATTAGGTTCCCTGTTTCTTTGGAAAACCATTATGAATAGACATATCTTTTATGAAGAAACATAGTAATCTTAAAATTAAATATAATTTCAAATTAAATATAGATTGAAAATGATATATGGTATTCTATTAACATTATCTTAACCCCAAAATTTATCTAAACTATGATCTGATACAAACTATGAGGACACCACCCTTAACATTACATAATGTAGTAATTTATTTTAGAACTCACTCTCTTATATTACCAAAGATATTTTTAGTTTATATTTTTATATAATTAGATCATAAAAAATAATTTAAATCCCACAAGAATACAGAGTGTATACTACTAAATAGTGTCCATTTCTTTTGTAATATAATATTTTTCAGTATGAATTCTTCACAATATTCATCTTTGCTTATTATTTTCTCTTACCATCTTTAATCCTAGTGAAATTTTTTAAAACCTGGTATGAGAACAAAAATATAAACAAGGGTCAAAAAAAATAATTAAGTAAAATGTTAGTATAATAATACTTATACTCATATGAAATCATTTTCACAAGATATACTTATCACCCTTAAAGTATCATATACTTTGTGAAAACATGAGATTGTTTAAAACATATAAGATATAAATAATACCATATAAGTAACATGGAGAATTAATTACTTAATATTGTAACCCTTAAGACTACCATATGATTTTTAACTCTCATGGTTACCTTACAATGTAACCCTCATGACTACCTTATAGAGTTACTATCACAGTAATACTTGGAATAACCGTTACGATAAAATTCTAACATAAACATACCCAATGCATTAGAGGGAGATATAGGTTCCAAAATTCATCATAAACAATTCTCAATAACTATAAAATAATCATAAAAAAATAATACTTCCATCATAAAACCATTCATTTTGAGTTCTATAGTAATAGAGATTTAAAATAGTATTTTTAAAGAGAATTCCCTTACCTCAGGTTCGTCTTACTTCAAATGTTTTCAAAACACCTATATAATGGTTTAAATAGTGTTATTAATTTATTATGGAAATACTATATTTTTTATACTATGTCATATGACCATATTATAACCACTTTTTATCCATTTGTTAATAATGTTTTGTTATTTCTATCATTTTGGGTGCGTTCTTTTCATGGTTTACATAGTTGGATCATTAGGTATTTTCTTGTAAAATGGAAGAAAAACTCCAGAAGTTGAATAAAATGGTATTATTATTTTTACAATGTTTTAAATGATAACATATATAATTTTTTTATAATATGAGTATTAATCATTAAATAAAACAATAATGAAAATGATTTACATTTTTTGGAATTTTTTTGACCATCACAAACTTATATGATTTTCTTTAATATGATGTTTATATAATGGTTCCAGAACATTATATAACTTATGTTATGTAAAAGAAAATCTTATTTATACATAATATTGGTTTTATGAATAGCCTCGAGTACAGTAAAGTAAAATAAAAACACATCATTCATAGTGTTAAAAAATCGACACATCATGAATGATGTTTTCATTTTTTAGAATATAAGGAGAATAAGAGACATTTGATGATGGATATTCTATTAAAAAAATAACATTATTGTATATATAAGATACTATATTAAACATTTCACTTGGTTTATGGGAGGTGAGGAGATAATGTGAAAGGAAAATAAATTGAAAATAAAATAAAAGAAAAAGAAAGTGGATTTTACTTTTTTGTTATTCTCCTTGAGAACCTCCATAAGGCACATGGTATAGGCCTTTTGGGGAGACCATCTGGTCATAAACTCATGTAAGAGGATTAGGAATAAAATTTGGTATAAATGAAATAATTCACAAGGATTTGAGGTATAAGTATAAGAGGTGGTGAGTGGTGGTACTTCTAGTGGATGAGAGTGGTTTATTTGAATATTTTATTCAATAGTTTATTATTTTTCCTCAGGATTATGAATAGTTTTATCATTATTAGTAAATATATTAATATAATTAAGGAATGTTTGATATTATGGGATTACATCATCCATACATAATCTATGACTCAATAATTCATTTATTTAGCTTATATCATAAATTACTATATTTCATTATTCAACAAAGAATAAACTACTTAAAAAATCCCAAAAACTAACCCCAACAATTTTTTGATTTTTAGAATTGAAAAATTGACTCTATTTTTAAAAAAATAATTTTCTAAATATGAGATTTTTTTTTAATTATCATCATCATTTATTAAAAAAATACAGATTTTAAAATTATAACTAATTTTATAATAATTTGAAAAACTAATTAAGGTCCCATAAAATTATATTACAATCAAAATAAAAAAATTATTAATTTATTAATCAATTTAATGAAGGTAAATTTTATTTTAAATAATTATATTAATTATAATCTTTTAAATAATGATTTATGTTTCCTAAAAATACCAACACTTAATTTATCATTTTCAAAATATTTATTTACTTAATCCACGGTATAATACTTTCATATTTTCACTTATAAGATACATAAATTTATTTATACTCGCATTGATGATGTTAATATTCTTTTAGTATAGATTCCTAAGTTTTTATAAATACCTCTTATTTAATTATACATTTATAATGAATTTAAATATTTAATTACATAATGAAACAAAGTTATTTTATAAGTACATGGGTTATCATAGGGTCACCGCATATTATCCAGAGTTTTTCATGTCAACTTGATGAACAATTAAATGGTCTTTATCCAAATGTTTTCTTTTTGTCTGATCACTGATTTTAGAATATAAATCTGATGGAAGATGATGAAGATTTTTCTAAATAGTTCATATTCTAGGAAAGGATGGTAGAGAGATAATTTTATGATAAAATAACATTAAAATCTAAATAATATTATTTCTTTTCAAGGTTGGGAATCAGTATGTATAAAAAATCCTGATAAGGATTTTTTCCTATATTTTTCTGATTTAGTTCATTTGTTTTAGGCTTCTATACATTTTTTTAAAGAGGATAATGAGGGAAGATATTCTTTCACAATGTATGTATAAAGTTTCAAGTTGTGTTTTTAAAAATATTACAGACCATGTGGGAATTCCCTCATAAAGAGAAGCGTATTAACCTTCTCGCAAACCTCATAATAGTTGTTCTACTTTTAACAAGAAAAAAATTAAAGAATTTTTGTTTTTAAAGTATGAAAATGATAAAATGGTTTCCCACCTAACATCATACAATATATTATTAGTATTATGGATGAAAGGATATCTAATTCTGAGGAAGGTAGAAAGAGATACTTTGAAAGTATCTGATGTTTTCTTGCTTGATTATCTGGTGAATATGAATATGATCGGCATGGTAAATTTCATATTTCTCAATGTGGAGAATACAAAAACAAATTCAATAAATTTTAAGATAATTATGTTTCCACTATTTATAAGTATTTTTGTGGTAAAATAAATGGAAATATTCAAATTTAAAAACAAATAGTATTCAATGAGGTAAAATGTTTCTTTTTATCATTGATGGTATGATGTCCCAGATGAGGTTAGTTTTTGATTCAATGTTAATGGAGTTTCTAGAAAAGGTTGATGGGGATCTTTTAGATTCAAAAATATCAAGAAAAGTAGAGGAAGAGGAAAATTATAAAAATATAGTGGTAGATACATATCCTCCTATCAAGAGAAAGAAAGAAAAGAATATTTTTGATGAAGTTTTTAAAGAAAGGATGAAACATAATGATAAATAAGGCAATGGATCCGATATTTGGAATTGACCATAAAGAAGCTAAATCAATAATGATTCATGCTACTAAATTTTTATAGAAAGATGAGAAGAAAAGATATGATAAGAAAATTTTACAAGAATCTAGGATTGTTGAATTTCTTTTAAAATGTATGGAACAAGGTTCTGAGAATGTAGTCATTTCCACTACCAACACGGATAAAATTTTATCATAAAGAGGTTTAGTATCTAAAGAAAATTTTTTATTCCATAAAAAAATACCCTTAGTTTCTGATTAGGGAAAATAAAAGTTTATTGAAGAAGAATTGGTTCCAACTATACCATAGAAATAATCAGTATCAAAGGTAGCTAGTAAGGGTTCTTTGAGAACCTCAAGATATCTCGATGATGAGATTAACATGGATGTTGATGGAAATTTTAGAGAAGGAAAATAAGAGAAATATGAGAAATATGAATTACTAGAATAAGATGATGATGTTGATAAAGAATAATAAGAAGATAACGAATCATATGATAATGTAAAAAATCACTCTAATAAGTAATCAATGGAATCATCCTCATCATCATCATGTTTACACTCCAAATATGGTAAGGATGAGAAGTGAGAAGGTTATCATGAATATAAATCCTCATCAAAACAAGAAGCATAATATTCATCAAATAGAGTTAAGGATTATCAACATTCTAAGACAACATGTATTGAAATAACCAAGATGATAAATATGTCTACATAATATAAATTTCTGATGATAAGTAAGTTTCAAAGAAATATGATAAGGAAATAAAATATTATTATGTTGGAATAAGTAGAATAAAATCTTTTATTGTTGATCTTGATCAATTGGACTCATATCAAATAATTAAATATAAAGGTTTTGATTTTATTATTCAATCCATGGAGAGGTTAGAAGATACAATTACTAAATTTCCTAAGATTTAGGCAAGGTTCCAAATAATTGAGAACAACCTTAGTGAAAAATCAGAAAAATAAAAATCATAACAGAGTTATAAATTTGTATTGAAATTGAATTGAATACATTTCATGAAAACTCTCAAACTCACAAATGATCGTGTAATTAGATGATGAAGTGGTATCACCATGTCGGCTCTGATATTTGTATGCATGAAAAAAAATTGATGCAATTAAGAAACTTATGATATAATTAGATGAATATTTCAATATATTATCATTATATATGGATACCAATGTAATTTTTTTTGAAGAATTAATAGATTCCACTGATTAAAGGATAGGAATCTGGACTAAAATGTTTCAAATCATGATAAGGACATCCATGAGTTTAAGAGGAAGAATTATTTCTTCAAGAATCTTATAAATAAAAAATGATAATTTTTCTTTGTAACTCTTGATGTATTTCTTTATCACATTTTTTAAACATGTGAATGTTTTTATTGAATTATATTTTCATAAAAATATGATTTTATAAATGTTTATCCAACTATGATTTCCTAAATTGTATTTCATTTTTTTATGTATGATTAGTTTGTTCAATATTGTTTCATATTCCTTCTTTATCTAACATTTTAGGAAACATCATATTTTGTCCCATTATTTTTTAAAATCACAAAGGGGAAGAATATTTTAGAAAGGGGGAGAACTTTTTTTAAAGGGAGAATATTTTATCAAAGGGTATAGTGATATATTAAGGGGGAGAATGATATCCTTAGGGGGAGAACTATTATTATAATATAAATCATATTCAACATAATATTTAGAAGAGTTACAAACTTAGTGGGAGTTAAGGATTAAAGAAAAACATTCAATACAATGTTCTTAAAAATCACATAGGACAATAATTTTTTCAAAATTATATTTCCATTTATGTTTCATTGATTTTAATTTTCAAAAAAGTAAACGATGTTTTAGTCGTCATTTCTACTTCTTACATTCCATTCCTTTAATTTTAGAAATCAAAAAATCTTTCTTAAAACATGTTTACTGACTTTTTGTATCCCAAGTGTCTTAGAATAATTTTATAGAAAAAATTATATTTTAACATACTTAGAAAAATTTATAGTATATTATGAATATAAAAATAATATTCTTCATTATGGTAATCTAAAATATTATGTGTCCGAAGAAAGTCATGACCATCATACTGATACTAGTAATGATACATTAGATTGACTCTCATGAGGTTTATCATATTAACTTGCAATCAGGAAGTCCATAAAACTAAATGAAGTTGATAATAAGAATACATAAAATTGTTTCTATTGTAAGGAATAACTTAGACACTGTAATGGTGTTAATAAATATGATGTTGAAATTCAGTTATGCCAAAGCGTTATGAGCTTCCAAGTGTCAGCTGTCTAAGGCCATTGAAACAAACAAGAAAATAGGACCATTGGAGAATAACCTACAAAGAGTGGGTCATGTGACGAGTTTTATGTAGATACATTTTAACTCTCAATTATTTTAAAGATTACTTAGCATGTACTTATTATTTTTAGTCATTAAAATTATTTATATAGTTTTTGTTCTAAGTAACCATTGTCAGGGTTATTTCCATAAGAACATTTGAACTTTTATTTTCATTTTATCATTGTTAAAATCTTGGGATTCCAAGGATATGAATATGGTGAATCCAATTAATTAGATATAGGGATTCCATGGATAGGAATACAGATTCAAATCATTTTACTGAGGGCTTCTAGGAATTAGAATATAGAGCTAATCTGATCATCATATCTAGGGATTTCTTGGTAAAACAAATAATTTGATGTAAGTATAAAATAGGGGATACATTTATTCTCGTTTACTGACTAAATTACTCTAAATTTTAAAATATTTTTTTAATAGTATCTTGTAAGTAATTCTTACTTTTATAAAGCATTTGTTTTTCTTGTTTTTTACAAATTACTATTTTGTGGTACATATAATATAATGTCCGTCATTGTATTCAAAATTATATATTGTTTATTTTATCAGTGTTACTATGTTTATGATTATAAAAATACATTTATATTAATCAAATCCATTGAGATTATGATTTTTTTACTCTTATTTAATCATATTATTTGTAGTTTTTATTTTGGGACTCGGATAATCGGACTGAGTTTGAGTCTGATAAAGTTGCTTTAAGTGGAATTTTGTTTTCTTAGTTTAAAACTTTTAAAGTATATCTTCAAACTAGAATTCACCCACAACCTCTTGTAATTATAGATATATAAGATAATTCATACTATCAAACATGTGTTTTATTCAATATAAAACAATTCATCTAACCAAACATTTCAATTTATGCATAGGAGAATGGAAATGTCATGGAATTTGAAAAATACCTACCTAAAATTCTATAGAATATAGTGCAATATATCATAATGAGTTGGATTTATAAACACTCAAATTACTTGTGGTAATATCAGATGATGACTTGGTAATCTATCCAATATAATCCTAACACCCTTGTATATAGAGTAGATTTACTTGATCATATTGAAGTTAAACTTCCATCACTTAGGATACCCTCCAATGATCAATTTCCCTTGGAAAAAGGTCCAATGTCTATTTATCTGTATTGGGGACCCTTAATTAGAAAACGTTACTATCATTAAATAACCTCAAGGTCTATCAGAACCATGTTGACAAATAATTAATTGAGAAGTCCAACCTCTATTACATCTCCCATGGAATCATGTTATTTCTATGGAGAACATTGAATATTCAAGAATTTAAATTGTAAAAGTAGGCTCTCAAGTGAGAAGTCCCCATTAACATTCTAAGGGTGTAGTCTGATGGAGAACAATAAATATTCATTATGAATAGGGATTTCAACACACCACTAACCATGGAAATATTTTCTTAATAAGTACATTCAATTAGTTCATATTGTGTGTGTATAGTCCAAGCATAGGACATTATACTGAAATGAATAATTCCATTACATTTTAATTTAAACATCTTAGAATAGTTCCTCATCATAGTACACTAAAATACATGAATCATAGTCCTATATAAATAAAGTAAAACAATGTAGTGTATCATCATTAACCTATGACATTAAAATATGTGACCAATATTCTTCATGTATGATGCTTAACTATATTTTAATTATCCCAAAAATTTCAACTTAAAAATCATGTCACATCATCCTCACCAAATGATGTTAAATTGGATGATAAATATACTATCAGTATGATGTTAAACTATTATAATTTCATACCAAGAAACATGACAATAAAATTCATAGATAACATCCCTCTATACGATGTGTAAACTATAAAACCAACTCATTATCCCTTTCAGAGATGAAATCCCATCCTTTGGTCTTATTCTTGTACTACACAATTACTATATCTATTTATAGAATGATTCCAATTCCATGGGATATATGGGGATGTCTATATCTCTATTCAGGACACATCCACCATTTTCCAATTATAATTTTTTTCTCCTAGCCTTCTCTTGATGACCAATTCCCTTCAATCATGTTTATTGTCCTTAATTGACACTGGGATAATAATACTCCAAAGAAATGGTTGAAACCATCACTTATAATGATATTTCACCTAATGTTCTCAAAATATGGCATTGTGAAACCTATAGTGTTAAAATATATTGTATAATACTCTAAGGTTCTCTAAAATATTTTATGTGTTCCTAGATTTAGATTCCCAACAACTATTTAGGTCTAAATGTCCTTCCCTATTGTTATGAAAAAACTCTGCAAAGTCCAACCTCACATCCAGATTACATTCCCTATAAGGATCTAGGAAATAACATGATCATAGTTGAAAGTGTTGTAGTGGTAACTATGTTTAAAAACATCATCAGTAGTGATACTCAATCAATATGTTGTTCCCCTTTGAGATTAATCTTCTATAGGTCATAATTAACCTTTTGGAAAATAATTTTTTATACTGTAATTATATTTCCATCATATTACTCTAATTATACATCAGTGCACATCAGCAAAGCCTATTAGTTTATTATGGTCATTGCCTAACTAACATACCCTTTTATCAGGTCACTAATAATAATTAACATGGATTTCATACCCTAACCCTTCCTCCCATGTGGTTAAATTTTATGTGATTTGGTTAGTATCCTTATACTCCTTGTTTCCCACTCCTAGGATTACTTACACAGTATTATGAGTTTTGGTAGATGATTTCCTAGAATGATCGCGGCATTACATGTTTAAAAACACGGTGTCCTTTTTTCATGATGAAATAATTTAAAATATACATAATAAATCTATTATTCATGAATCTAAACTTATTGAATCGGGTCCTTATCATAACACCAAAAACTATATTGCATCTGGTCCTTACTACATGACCTGAAATTTCACAGTATATCTTAATTACCGTATGTTTTTTTAATTTATGAACAATATATTTGTAAAGACCCGTAAAATTCAAGGGAAATTTTTTTCTTAATTTTCTTTAGAATTTTACAAGAGTGCGGTTTCAGACGGCACCTGATTCCGAGGCCCGGTGTGCCCGGAATCAATTTCTGAAGTTTGGCTCGGGTACGTTCAGTGAACGAACGAGCGGGAATTCCTAACTTTTGATCCGGTGCTCGGAATTGAAATCCGAGGGCACCGATGAACTCGCAGCGCCGTTATTCGCTTAAAGAGACCTTTTCGGGAGTTGCGTTTGTTGCGGGTTGAAAGTTAGTTTTGGAGATTAAAAGATAAGTAAAATAAAATTGTGTGTGAATTTTATTTTATTCGAGGTGGTTAGACTCCCTCATGGGAAGTTGTTGGTGGGGCCCACAACCACCCAACTTCCCATGTGTGGTTATGAGGGAGGTGGGGCCCACACGAACCCCCCACCTTTTCAAGTTCCCTAACTCCCCTCTCTTCCTCTTAATGGATTGACATCTTAACTTCTATTTAATTATACAACTCATGTATATTAAATAAGTGAGTTAATTTTGGAGTTATCGATTTTGAATTTCAAACCTTTGAAATTCTTTGTTATGTTTTTGATTAAATTAAGCTCTTCTCTCTTTTGTTGGGTTAGAACGCTTTGGCCACCTTGAGAGCTTTTGAGAGCTTCTTCTTCATCTTCAAGCTCTGGCGAAGAACACGAAGAACGCTCAAGCTCCGACGAAGAACGACGCCTCTCTTCTTCGTCCTCCGTGTCAACGAGAGGGAACACCGCTTCCTCCTCGGACCTTCTTCGTCGGCATACGAAGATTCGCCAACGACGTATCTCTTCGGGCGTATCTCTTCGTCAACGGATTTGACGAACGACGACCGCGACGCCCGACCACCGCGACGTTGTCTTCCGCGGGACGTTGTCAAATCTTCGATCTTACCCGAGGTAGGGGTTGTTGAATATTGTTAATTTATTCCATTTCTTGCTCGTGGATTGCATGTCTACGTGAGGCTTTTGAGTATTTTATATAAGTGTTATTGTTTAATGTGAGGGGGGCCGGACCGCATGAACACGGCCGAACCCCCCTCCATCGTTCATGTTGTTTATTCTTGCGGGCGGAAGCAAGGTGGCGTGGTGCCGTCGCACCACGCAGTTAATTTTACGATTAACTTACGTGATGCCGTCGCGCGCGCACCATGGAAGAAACAACAAGAACGCGATGCCGTCGCGCCGGGTTGAATGAATATCAAAGCACGGCGAAGGGGCGCGGTGCCGTCGCACCGCGCCGGACGACGAACACCGCGGCCGGTTCTGGGCCGCGGCGGGACGAGGAGACCGCGGCCGGTTCCGGGCCACGGCGGAAGAGAAGACCGGCGGCCGGGCCGCCGGCGTCGGAAGCCGAAGGGGGGGACCGGAATTTCTGGTCCCGTTGGAGAAAACCGGCCGGCCAACTGGCCGGCCGGATGGAGTTAAACCGGGGGAATTAATCCCCCGGCCAGCATGTAAAACCCCCCTCTTTAAGAGGGGGGGCGGTTCCATGAAAGGGGGGCAGCAGCCCCCCCGGTTCTTTTAATTAAACCGGCCCCCACGTGGGGGCCGTTTCTTGCAAATGGCGCGGCACAAGGCCGCGCCGCCTTATCAATCATCGGGGGCTTAGCCCCCGCGTGCGGCCTCCTCGCGGCGACAAGCCGCCGCGGCTCCCCGCGCCGCCGCGCGCCGCCGCGCCGCCTCCGCGCGCCGCCACGCCGCCTCCGCGCGCCGCCGCGCCGCCTCCGCGCGCCACCGCGCGCCGCCGTCGGCCGCCGCGCCACCGCCGGCCACCGCGCCGCCCCGGGGGGGGGGGGGGGGTCGGGCCGGGTCGGCCCGGACCCGGACCCCCCCCGTTTTGAACCTGTTTCGGTCTTTTGGCCATAACGTGAGCCTCGGACCTCCGAATGACGAACCGTCTGTGGCAACACGATCCTTGGATCGAGGCGGTCGTTTCGGTATATCTCACTCAAGGTTTCGGATTACTTTGAGTTCGGCCGGGTTGGTTCGTTCACGAAATCAACCGGGCCTTCGGAGCGGAAACGCTCATATCTTGAGCCACGAACGTCCGATTGACGCGCCGTCAGTCGCGTTGTGTTCCTCTTAGTGAGACGGATCTTTGGGCATACTCCGCCCGAGGTTTAGACGCAGGTGGAGTACGGTCGGGTTGGTTTTGCCTTTAAAACCAACCGGGCCCCGGAGACGAAAATGCCAATAACTCTCAGACCGGGCGTCCGATCGACGCGCCGTCTGTTGCGTTGAGTTCCTGTTGACGATACGGAACTTTTGGATACATCAACTCTGGACCTTGTGACAGTTGATGTATCAGCCTCTCGGCTCGTGGAGCGGACCCTCTGAACGAGCTTGCTATATGCGGGAACCCTAGTGCTGGCTGCGACTGACTGCTACTACTACTGCTACGACAGCTACTGTGACTGCGACGACGACAGTACAGAGATCCTGTGTGGATTCGACGACGACGACTACAGCACTCAGCGATCCTACGTGGAACAGTGCTACCGAACCTGTGTGAGCTGAATCTTCTGTTTACCTTGGGCGGTGGAGCGCTTGGGTGTAGCGGCGGACCCGTGGTACTTGACAGTGGTGGTGCGCTTGGATGCAGCAGCAGACCCTTGGCGGTGGAGCGCTTGGTTGTAGCGGCGGACCCGCGATACTCTACGGAGTGTGTGCGCTTGGTTGTAGCGACAGACCCGCGACGGTGGAGGCGTGCGTGCGAAGTACGAAGACCGTGTAGATGACTGAGACCTGACGACTGCTTGACCGACTCGACTTGGAGTGAGTCGACTAGCCCAGTGGACGGAGCGCCCAGTAGTTGGCAGCAGACCCACGGCGGACGGAGCGCCTGGTAGTTGGCAGCAAACCCGCGGTACTCGACAGGAGGAGTACCTCAGTAGGCTATCTGGGTGAGCGCCCGGTATTTGGCAGCAGACCCTCAGCGGACGGAGCGCCCGGTAGTTGGCAGCAGACCCGCGGTACTCGACAGGAGGAGTACTTCAGCAGTCTTAGGTTAGTGAGCAGTACCTCGGAGTCGTGACAGGACCACTGTACACTTCAGAGTTGGGGCTCTTCAACATTTACGGTTTCGATAATGAAAATCCTGGTTTGAGCTGAGTCAATGATCTTTGTGTTTCCTCATGATTGAGATGGGTCGCTTGATAACCTAGGTATATGTATGGGCATATACCTGGGTAATGGTTATTCGTTGATTTCATAAACTTGTTATAAACTGTGTGGACTTGTACTGTTATCCTGTGTGGATTTACTGTTTACTCTTCTTTGTGGTTTTGGTTGTTCTTGGACTCGGTGTTGGAGCCGAACGGAAATTGGTGACATAGGTATATGTATGGGCATATACCTAATCAACATTGGATGTTACTTCGTGATTGTTACCTTTCTTCGTTGGTTTATCCTTTGTGGATTTGAGAGACCTTCAGGGGTCTCGGGGTCCCTACTGAGTAGTTTATACTCACCCCTGCACGGGCTTTGCCCGCACTATGTTGTGTTGGTTGCAGACGACGGACAGCGTTGACCTTAGCTGAGGCTTGCAGAGCGGGACGGTACTCGGAGATGGACCACTGAGCGGGACGTGCTCGGAGCGGACAGTTGGACCCGAGGAGTTGTGGAGCTATCTGTACCTACCCTTCAGGTAGGATCCGTGGTGGACGTTCCAGGAGCCGCTTGTACTTTCATTTGCTGTTTTCCCTTTCGAGTTGTACATTACTTTACAGTTGGGCTTGTATTTCCGGCCCCTTTACTTCAGCACAGTTGTTCTAGTTTTGTGTACTGCTTTACTTCCGCTTGTTACTCTGAGGTGCTTGTTTACTTTATTAAGGCAATGCCTTCCCTTTTTACTGGGATTTTACGCCTTGGTGCTAGTCACCAGCCCCTGGCCTATGGAAGGCGGGCTTGGGGTAGTCACGGCACGGGCCCCGAGGGCGGGTCCTGACAAATTGGTATCAGAGGAGTTCGGTTCTACCGAAAACTCTGATCTTTTCTATGTGAAGCAATAATGTTTAGCGTATTGAGTGTGGTTATCAGTCCAGGGAGTCCAGTGTTGGTGCGGCGGCCGACGTATCCGTACACCAGGACCCTGACTTCTGATTTCCGACTTAATACACGAAAACATTGATTGCGTGTGTGTTTCAAAGTTTTCTTTGTGATTTCTTTGTGTCAGCTCACCAGGTATACTGTTTGACCGTGGCGCACCTGTCTCCTTTCAGGATGGCCCCACGACGGCAGCCAGCTAGGGTTCCGAGAGTTGAGCGTGACGACAGCCCACCGAGCGACGAGGCCTCGGTACAAGGCCCTTTGTCAGCAGTGGCACCGGCGGTAGCACTACCCGCCGAGCCCCCGATGCTTCCAGCAGCAGCCGCTGACGATGCACGTCGCCTCAGCGCACTGCATGAGTTTCAGCGCCAGCGACCGCCCAGGTTTCGCAGGGAGACGGATCCCCAGGCAGCAGAGGACTGGCTGGAGGCAGTGGTACGAGTGTTTAGGCTAGTGAGGACACCAGCAGACCTCATGGTGATCCTCGCTGCGAGCCTACTACACGCAGCAGCAGGACGATGGTGGAGCTTGATGCTCCAGGTGCACGATGAGGCATCTCTACTTTGGACGGACTTTGAGAGCATCTTCCGCTCGGAGTTCGTCCCAGCCACCCTTCGTGCGGTGCGTATTCAGGAGCTTCTACAGCTGCGGCAGGGCAGCATGACGGTCGCTCAGTACGCGGCGAGGTTCACCGACCTTTCTCGGTACTCGACAGACATGGTACGGGACCCCTTCTTCCGGGCCCGGACCTTCGAGCAGGGTTTGAGACACGAGATCAGGGCATCGCTGATCTCCCTCAGCATACCGACTCAGACAGGAGTACTGGAGCGGGCACTTCTGATCGAGAGTTTCCTTGCTGAGTCTACACCAACACAGCAACTCACCGCAGGGCGGCACATGGCAGAGTCATCTGCAGCAGGTAGCCAACAGATGACTCAGGGTTCCAGGCAGACCAGACCTACCGGTGGCCGACTGCACGACTCAGGCTCAGTTGTACGGGGAAGCCGGGGTGGAGTTAGAGCCAGGCGTGCCGAGAGTGGGCAGTGTTACTCCTGTGGCGGGATTGGTCACATGGCTCGTGACTGTCCGACCCGCCATGCTGATGATCAACAGTTAAGTGAAGAACCTCCCAGGCAGAGGCAGAGGTTCGACCGTGGCGGTCCGCAGGGAGGAGGCGGACGAGGCAGAGGAGCTGGACAAGCAGTCGGTGGTGGGCGATGCTTTGAGGCTCTTCCACCACCACCACCAGGAGGTCCACCCCGACCACAGGGAGTAGGTGAACATGCGAGAGCTCAACTTCAGGCAGCCGAGGCCTTCGATCATGGAGCTCTGGGAGCCGATGGACAGGAGCTGAACTAGTGGATACATCCTTTGTACTTGTGGTTCCTTATTGCATTTGTGTAGCGTCTTGTATTATGAGCTGCAATAATAAAAGACGCATACCTTTGTGATATTTTCGTTCCTGTCCTCTTTCGTGATGTTACTAAGAGGTTCCAGTTTTGGCTGTTGACTTGACCCTCACTTGTGAGACATCTACTGGAGGAGACCCAGTTACCACACACTGATGCCGACAGTGTGACTCAACCCTTGGAGGCGAGAGTAACGGTTGAATCTCTTAGTAGTAGCGTCGAGGCCTTACGACGTCATCCTTGGTATGGATTAGTATCATCCATGTTAGGATTGACTGTTTTAGGCAAATAATGTGGTTCATCCAGGGGATGAGACCAGATTTCTCTTTTCGGCAAAGAAGAAATCTTGCAGCTCTTGTGGGACCTGTGATGGTCCAGGCCACGACAGAGAAGGTCCAGGTCATCCAGGAGCGGATGAGGACAGCTCAGAGCCGGCAGAAGTCATACGCTGACAGGAGGCGGAGGCCACTGGAGTTCGAGGATGGCGACCACGTCTTCTTGCGGGTCTCAACTCGACGGGGTATTCGGAGATTTGGCCGAGGCGGCAAGTTATCTCCGCGCTTCATCGGACCTTTCCAGATCCTCAGCAAGGTTGGTGAGGTGGCTTATCGCCTGGCTCTACCACCTCAGTTGTACCGGGTGCACGACGTCTTCCACGTATCCCAGCTGAGGAGATACGTGCACGACCTGACACACATCATTGACCATGGGGAGCTTGACGTTGACGATGGGGCGACTTTTACGGAGGTCCCGGTGGAGATAGAGGATCGAAAGGAGCGGGTCCTGCGTGGGCGATCGATTCCTCTCGTGCACATCAGATGGCAGCACGGGAATCTCCAGGAGAGCACATGGGAGCGGGAGGCTCAGATGCGTGCTCAGTACCCTCATTTGTTTCCCTAGTTTTTGATGTAGCTTTACGGGGACGTAAAGCCCTGAGGTGGGAGTAATGTAAAGACCCGTAAAATTCAAGGGAAATTTTTTTCTTAATTTTCTTTAGAATTTTACAAGAGTGCGGTTTCAGACGGCACCTGATTCCGAGGCCCGGTGTGCCCGGAATCAATTTCTGAAGTTTGGACCGGGTACGTTCAGTGAACGAACGAGCGGGAATTCCTAACTTTTGATCCGGTGCTCGGAATTGAAATCCGAGGGCACCGATGAACTCGCAGCGCCGTTATTCGCTTAAAGAGACCTTTTCGGGAGTTGCGTTTGTTGCGGGTTGAAAGTTAGTTTTGGGGATTAAAAGATAAGTAAAATAAAATTGTGTGTGAATTTTATTTTATTCGAGGTGGTTAGACTCTCTCATGGGAAGTTGTTGGTGGGGCCCACAACCACCCAACTTCCCATGTGTGGTTATGAGGGAGGTGGGGCCCACACGAACCCCCCACCTTTTCAAGTTCCCTAACTCCCCTCTCTTCCTCTTAATGGATTGACATCTTAACTTCTATTTAATTATACAACTCATGTATATTAAATAAGTGAGTTAATTTTGGAGTTATCGATTTTGAATTTCAAACCTTTGAAATTCTTTGTTATGTTTTTGATTAAATTAAGCTCTTCTCTCTTTTGTTGGGTTAGAATGCTTTGGCCACCTTGAGAGCTTTTGAGAGCTTCTTCTTCATCTTCAAGCTCTGGCGAAGAACACGAAGAACGCTCAAGCTCCGACGAAGAACGACGCCTCTCTTCTTCGTCCTCCGTGTCAACGAGAGGGAACACTGCTTCCTCCTCGGACCTTCTTCGTCGGCATACGAAGATTCGCCAACGACGTATCTCTTCGGGCGTATCTCTTCGTCAACGGATTTGACGAACGATGACCGCGACGCCCGACCACCGCGACGTTGTCTTCCGCGGGACGTTGTCAAATTTTCGATCTTACCCGAGGTAGGGGTTGTTGAATATTGTTAATTTATTCCATTTCTTGCTCGTGGATTGCATGTCTACGTGAGGCTTTTGAGTATTTTATATAAGTGTTATTGTTTAACGTGAGGGGGGCCGGACCGCATGAACATGACCGAACCCCCCTCCATCGTTCATGTTGTTTATTCTTGCGGGCGGAAGCAAGGTGGCGTGGTGCCGTCGCACCACGCAGTTAATTTTACGATTAACTTACGCGATGCCGTCGCGCGCGCACCATGGAAGAAACAACAAGAACGCGACGCCGTCGCGCCGCGTTGAATGAATATCAAAGCACGGCGAAGGGGCGCGGTGCCGTCGCACCGCGCCGGACGACGAACACCGCGGCCGGTTCTGGGCCGCGGCGGGACGAGGAGACCGCGGCCGGTTCCGGGCCACGGCGGAAGAGAAGACCGGCGGCCGGGCCGCCGGCGTCGGAAGCCGAAGGGGGGGACCGGAATTTCCGGTCCCGTTGGAGAAAACCGGCCGGCCAACTGTCCGGCCGGATGGAGTTAAACCGGGGGAATTAATCCCCCGGCCAGCATGTAAAACCCCCCTCTTTAAGAGGGGGGCGGTTCCATGAAAGGGGGGCAGCAGCCCCCCCGGTTCTTTTAATTAAACCGGCCCCCACGTGGGGGCCGTTTCTTGCAAATGGCGCGGCACAAGGCCGCGCCGCCTTATCAATCAGCGGGGACTTAGCCCCCGCGTGCGGCCTCCTCGCGGCGACAAGCCGCCGCGGCTCCCCGCGCCGCCGCACCGCCGCGCGCCGCCGCGCCGCCTCCGCGCGCCGCCGCGCCGCCTCAGCGCACCGCCGCGCGCCGCCGCGCCGCCTCCGCGCGCCACCGCGCGCCGCCGCCGGCCGCCACGCCGCCGCCGGCCACCGCGCCGCCCCGGGGGGGGGGGGGGGGGGGTCGGGCCGGGTCGGCCCGGACCCGGACCCCCCCCCCCCCCGTTTTGAACCTGTTTCGGTCTTTTGGCCATAACGTGAGCCTCGGACCTCCGAATGACGAACCGTCTGTGGCAACGCGATCCTTGGATCGAGACGGTCGTTTCGGTATATCGCACTCAAGGTTTCGGATTACTTTGAGTTCGGCCGGGTTGGTTCGTTCACGAAATCAACCGGGCCTTCGGAGCGGAAACGCTCATATCTTGAGCCACGAACGTCCGATTGACGCGCCGTCAGTCGCGTTGTGTTCCTCTTAGTGAGACGGATCTTTGGGCATACTCCGCCCGAGGTTTGGACGCAGGTGGAGTACGGTCGGGTTGGTTTTGCCTTTAAAACCAACCGGGCCCCGGAGACGAAAATGCCAATAACTCTCAGACCGGGCGTCCGATCGACGCGCCGTCTGTTGCGTTGAGTTCCTGTTGACGATACGGAACTTTTGGATACATCCACTCTGGACCTTGTGACAGTTGATGTATCAGCCTCTCGGCTCGTGGAGCGGACCCTCTGAACGAGCTTGCTATATGCGGGAACCCTAGTGCTGGCTGCGACTGACTGCTACTACTACTGCTACGACAGCTACTGTGACTGCGACGACGACAGTACAGAGATCCTGTGTGGATTCGACGACGACGACTACAGCACTCAGCGATCCTACGTGGAACAGTGCTACCGAACCTGTGTGAGCTGAATCTTCTGTTTACCTTGGGCGGTGGAGCGCTTGGGTGTAGCGGCGGACCCGTGGTACTTGACAGTGGTGGTGCGCTTGGATGCAGCAGCAGACCCTTGGCGGTGGAGCGCTTGGTTGTAGCGGCGGACCCGCGATACTCTACGGAGTGTGTGCGCTTGGTTGTAGCGACAGACCCGCGACGGTGGAGGCGTGCGTGCGGAGTACGAAGACCGTGTAGATGAATGAGACCTGACGACTGCTTGACCGACTCGACTTGGAGTGAGTCGACTAGCCCAGTGGACGGAGCGCCCAGTAGTTGGCAGCAGACCCACGGCGGACGGAGCGCCTGGTAGTTGGCAGCAAACCCGCGGTACTCGACAGGAGGAGTACCTCAGTAGGCTATCTGGGTGAGTGCCCGGTATTTGGCAGCAGACCCTCAGCGGACGGAGCGCCCGGTAGTTGGCAGCAGACCCGCGGTACTCGACAGGAGGAGTACTTCAGCAGTCTTAGGTTAGTGAGCAGTACCTCGGAGTCGTGACAGGACCACTGTACACTTCAGAGTTGGGGCTCTTCAACATTTACGGTTTCGATAATGAAAATCCTGGTTTGAGCTGAGTCAATGATCTTTGTGTTTCCTCATGATTGAGATGGGTCGCTTGATAACCTAGGTATATGTATGGGCATATACCTGGGTAATGGTTATTCGTTGATTTCATAAACTTGTTATAAACTGTGTGGACTTGTACTGTTATCCTGTGTGGATTTACTGTTTACTCTTCTTTGTGGTTTTGGTTGTTCTTGGACTCGGTGTTGGAGCCGAACGGAAATTGGTGACATAGGTATATGTATGGGCATATACCTAATCAACATTGGATGTTACTTCGTGATTGTTACCTTTCTTCGTTGGTTTATCCTTTGTGGATTTGAGAGACCTTCCGGGGTCTCGGGGTCCCTACTGAGTAGTTTATACTCACCCCTGCACGGGCTTTGCCCGCACTATGTTGTGTTGGTTGCAGACGACGGACAGCGTTGACCTTAGCTGAGGCTTGCAGAGCGGGACGGTACTCGGAGATGGACCACTGAGCGGGACGTGCTCGGAGCGGACAGTTGGACCCGAGGAGTTGTGGAGCTATCTGTACCTACCCTTCAGGTAGGATCCGTGGTGGACGTTCCAGGAGCCGCTTGTACTTTCAGTTGCTGTTTTCCCTTTCGAGTTGTACATTACTTTACAGTTGGGCTTGTATTTCCGGCCCCTTTACTTCAGCACAGTTGTTCTAGTTTTGTGTACTGCTTTACTTCCGCTTGTTACTCTGAGGTGCTTGTTTACTTTATTAAGGCAATGCCTTCCCTTTTTACTGGGATTTTACGCCTTGGTGCTAGTCACCAGCCCCTGGCCTATGGAAGGCGGGCTTGGGGTAGTCACGGCACGGGCCCCGAGGGCGGGTCGTGACAATATTTATGCTACAATTCAATAACACATGGTCATGTTTCTGATTGCATGAACAAAAACTACATACCTCATTATCCTCACCACATGATGTTGAACTGTGTAATCAACATCATGTCTATATGATGTTAAAGGACACCAATTTTTGGTTATTTCTACATGAAATTAAGATTCACTGATAAAATATCTCTTCATTATTATTAAATTAAAATATAGTGTCTTTTTTCTATATCAAGTGTAAAATGTCCCATTTGGTGTTATTTTTCTAAATAGAGAAAGCAGAGAACTATGTTTGGATTGGTTACCATTCTTTTGGATATATAAGGTTAGATTGATATCCATATCAATCCCAAAAAAACATCCCATTTGAGTTTTATTTTAAATTCATTCTTTTTATGACCAAATAACTTCAAAGGGTATCTATGTACTAACTTGAAAAAGAGGTGACATGCCTATCAGGAAAAGGTTTGATCACTCAATTGCACTAGTACACACCCATGAAGTAACCAACACATGTTTATGTGGCAACAAGAATGTTGATCTCCACCTAAACATCCTCTTCAGTTTTATATCACAATTAGAGTCTTTATTAATTTATATTCCCATCAACCTTTTATGTTTGAATAGATTACACTATGGTGAAGAATGAAAATTCAAAAAAATTAACTCTTTTCAAGGGTAAAAATCTTATAAAACTCCCAATAGCAACATGATAAGTATTATGTTTTGAAGACATGATTAGTGTTCAATCGTAATTTTAATTTTACATATCATTTATAGTGTGGTTCTGGAAAATGGGTGTTGAATACACTGTTATCAATCCTTATCAACCCACTTTCGATTTCCCATTATGGTTTATATCTTAGAGTTCATGAGTTATTTTTGACATGAACATTTTTTCGGGTAGTGTTCTGACTCCCACAACAGTAATCCCCTCATGAATTCATCCATGTTTATAATTCAAGTTGGCCATATAGTTTTTCCCCATTTGACCTTAGGGTTTTTGATATATTATTTCATATCATGGTTGAGAAATGTTATGTTTAAAAATTGGGAGACTTTTTCATTATAGAGTTAAGACTAAAAACTAAAAAAAAAATTCCACTCCTTCTAAGGTGATCCATGTAGCATTATATTAACCAATTAATATATAGTTTTTCATTTATTGATTCTTTATATACCATCCCAACTCCATGTTAATGTTATCTAATTTTAAACTCAAGATAATCATAATTACCCTATGAAGTTATATTTTGTGTTCAACACCTTTTCCCCATACTAATAAATGTTATTAAATAGTCCTTATCACATAACATTAAATGAAATGATACTTTTAGTTTTTCTAAAAAATTCAACTTTTGTGTTTTTATCCTACAACACCCTATTTGAGAAGTAGGTATGGATGATTCCCATCTTATGGGTTATGTAAAAATGTTTGGATCCCCTATTCCTAATCCTTCCATAGAGTCTATGTTTATTTTTAAATTTCTACTAGTGATTATTTATTTTATGATTTTTATAAGATTTTGGACTCAATTTTATATGAAAATACCCATGCTTTCCTTTCCCCTTTTATGTATCCGAGTTAGATCCATACAAAAGACCTTTTCCCTTAGAATTACATGTGGATTAGTCAAAATTACATGAGATACATATTGATTCTTGAATCTCTAATATCGATCCCACCAGCAAGTTTATCATCACCAACACATTTTCATGACACCTAACACATATTTATATATTTTCATTTCCCTCCCATGCATCATGGAGGAGATACACTAAGATATAAGTGGAATATTCTGCATGAATATAAATTATAGATTCACTTTCGTAGACCCATAATGAACGTAAAATGTGTTCTTACACTTCCCCTATGGTTATATATATTTGAAAAGAAAATTCTAGTTTAATATGGGTTTATTTTAAACTTTTCATATAGATTTACTCACATTTTTCAATCTTTACATAGCCTCTCATATTTAAATTCCACTAGGTCAAAACTATATGAACTTAAATTTCAACCATATCTTTGTCTACACACCATGACTATAAACTTTCATCCATTATCATTGAGGATAGTTTGTATTAGAATGTTGAATTTTCCAATTCCCACATGTCCATATATTCCTATATGTTTTATATGAAATCTTACCTATGGTTTATTTTCCCTGACATTAATATTTCATCATTCAATTTTTTCAAATCATTATAACATAAACCAAAAAATACTCATAGAAAATGTTGTGCGACCATAAAACCTAACACTTAGTTGTCTAACTAGAATAATATAAAACTACCCATTGAAAAAGACCAGAAGGCATGTTTGGCTAAAAACCAATCAAGGGGAACTTAAGGAAAATTATAAACATCACTTTATAAGTTATCCTTTTTAGGAATCTATAAATCATTAAATAAAAAATGGAATTGGCCTATGGATTATGTTTCTTAATGTATAGCCCTAGAAAAATTCTATCTATACTCATTGAACCCACCAATTTATGAAAAATTATGATTGATTCCCTAACTTTCATCCCCCCAAATAAATAATTGTATGACTTTATGCTATATATAATCTCATCAAAATCATATGATGTTGAATTTCATGTCTTAGGTCCTAGTCACATGTCCATGAGAGGAATATCTACATACTCAAAACTTCGTGACCTTAAATTGCATGCATACTATTTTGGGTTTTCCTACAATTTAATTAGGCCTGAAACTCAGATCATTTTATCCCCTAAAACTACTATTATTCTAACCCACTATGAGTATAATCATTATAGCTCGAAACTACATGTATTCCCCCAAATCCCCATGGTCGTCTATATCAGCATTAATCAATTTAATATAGATCAGTTTTTTCTATCTTCTTAGTGACATAGATACCTCAAAAACCTTGTTCTAAGCCCTCTAGAGATATAATTTTATCCCCCATATCCTATGATCATTAAACTAAAATTTTTATCACATTTTTTATGATTTCAATGTACAACAATAGTTTTCACAACATTGTCCCTAACAGATGACCTTAAAACTCTATAGTGTATGGGAATTATCCATTTCTCCCCAAGACATGGTCAAACCTTCTCCCCCATATCCCTTATGGGTTCAATACACTATAAAGGATAGTAGTCCCCATCAAAATTTATATCAAATGATAGTATAGACCAGTGGTTCTTAGACCACTTATTTTTCTTTTTCTTTTATCTACACAATTTTTTTCCATGATGTCTAAATTAATCCATAAATATTTAGTTTTCAAATTTAATCTCTTAAAATGTTCATAGAATAATCCATCATCCCATGTACTATCCATAAGACACATCCAAAAGGATTGATGGAAGTAAAATGACATACCCCATATTTTGAATACATGGTTGTTAGTCGGCCCTCATTTGTTTTCCTCTATTAATAAGGATATGCCAATGGAATACATGTTTGGAATTTTTTGAATGGAAATCATCATTATGTTTATAATATCCTTTTAAATTTTGATTATAGAATAATAATTTAACTTTTTCCACTCTCTATTGTAGTAGACTCTTAACACATTTAAAGTTTCCCCCTAAAACCATTTGGTATGTTGGTATAGTTGACCAAACCTATAAAATCCTTCCCAACTGGTCTCCCTACATTCATAGGTTCTCAAAATGGTTGATTCAATATTATGAAATTGAATCATCCATTTCTAGTTAAAAATCACAAGTGACACTGGTAGACCAATATTACTAATTATTTCTCACGCCTATCAAGACTCTTGTGTGATTAAGGTTTTTGGATAATTTTTTTCATTAGCATGCTAGTGATTACAAAATTTTCTTCCTCCATACATGTTGCTAAATTTTGTAATAAATTTCCTTTAAAAAGGAAATTAAACTGAAAATAATCATCCCTATCACATGGATTAATACTGAATGATACCTTTTTCATTTTCTGATAGGATAGATACTATGTTTCCCTAGATCCAAACCACATTGCACCTTTTGTATTGATCATCAACCATAGTATATATAGAAGTATGTGTGAATTGATTCCTTATTTTTATGATATAAAATGATATCTAGGAACCTTTCCCTTGACCTAACCATAAAAATAATCCTAATTTTCATACATTTAGTTGGACTTATCAGTCGACATAACTCAAACCCTGTGTAACGTCCTGGTTCTGAAAGCCACCCAGAGGTGCCCCGTACCCGGTTGGTCACATGGCCTCATGCACATTTCTCCAAACACCAGAGGATTCCAACTAACAGCGAGGGCCTTGGGTGTGATAGTGGGGAACCTATGACCTCATTAGCATAGTACACAATAGATGTAATCAAAACATGCAATAGCGGAAGTAGTAAATATCCAACAACAATGCACAAGTAAACAACGGAAGACTAAAACAATAAACCACTGGAGCACATATGTATATATGAAATGATGCATGATACATATCTAGGAAAACAGCTAAATAGATCACAATGCTGGAAATACAAATAGTACCAAATCAAGTACAAAAGAAAAAATAAATAGATCCTCAACATCGCAAGCCTAAGCTTGGTCCCATGCTCTCCTGATCTAAAGAAATCAAGTACCAGAAGTCGAAGGGCGCTTTCCCTTGTCTATACCTGCAACAACATAGTCTGTTTGGGCCCAAAAGCATGGACCAAACAGGGTGTGAGAATAAATCCTAGTAGAAAACCACCTGAAGATGTGTGCCTCACAGTCAATGAGCATATGACAGGTAATAGTACAGTAAGAAGTAAACAGTACAGTAACAGCAGGCAGTAATTAGTAAGCAGCGACAGGATGATATACCACAGTAAACAATCCATAGAACAATAAGCAGAAGTAAAGAAAACAGCTAACCAAAACAGTAACCCCTCTGGTAAGTACTCACAACCAACCCCTTTGGTCCTATTCAAGAAGTACCAAGAACCCTCTGGGTAGTGCACTCAGCCTAACCCCTCTGGTTTGGTCATACGAAATTATAAGAATCTCTGGGGAAGCTTGCTCAGTCAATTCCCCTTATAGTCTAGGGTAGTCAGGGACTCTCTGAGGAATATCACGTGGTCTAACCCTCTTCTATCCCCAAGGTATATAAACTCTCTGGAGAATCTCACTCAGTTAATTCCGCTTATAGTTTCAGGTCTATCACCGACTCTCTAAGGAAGCTCACTCAGTCAATTCCTCCTCTAACCTGGAATGGTTCAAGGAAATTCAAACAAGGTAAAGACTCTCTCAGAAATCTCACTCAGTCTACCCTCCTGTAGTCTATAATATTCAAGAATCTCTGGGAATCTCACTCAGTCTATTCCATGTATTCTATAATAACCAATACTCTCTATGGAAGCTCACTCGGTCTACCCTCCTGTAGTCTATAATATCCAAGACTCTCTGAGAAGCTCACTCGGTCTATCCCTTGTAGTCTATAACACCAGGTTCTCACGGTCCCATGCTAGTCAGTGCATAATAATACTATAAGGGAAAAGTAAACCTATAGAGCTACTTGGCCAACCATTCTACAAAAGAACAAGCATATCAAGAATATCATTCCATCCTACGGTCACAAGGCATGGAAAATAGGTATAACGGCCAAAGGCTAACAAAACACAAAGGTCATAACAAGAACAAGACATAGAAAAAACATCAAAGCATAGAAATTATCCTCAAACCTGATCAAATTACCTCTACACAAGCATACAAGTAGGGCAGGAAAGCAACAGGGGAAAAATGGTAAACACGCAATACCCCATTCACGGGTATTGGCGGAATTTGCACATAAAACTCAAGGACTTATAAAGGTAAGGCACAAACCACCTACCTGGATGCTAGGAGATCAATATAATTTTACCACGAGGATTGATTCTCCTTAGAACAGTGTAGATCTATGAAAATGCATAAAATGTTCAACCCACGATATCTTGAAAAATTGGGGAAATTGTGGAATGAAACTCAAGAAGAAGGAAGATCTCACCGCTGCGATTCCAACGCAATCGACGACGGTTAATTCAGAAAATAGATGAAGGATCGAGGGCTCGGAGGACGTTCATAGCTATATGGGGCACTCTTGGTCGAAGAACCTGGAGAAGAAGGTGTTTTCATCAATTAGGCACGACCCTAGTCCGTTTAATGAAAAAAAGGTACACGGTGTGTACTTTTGGGGTACATAGCGTGTACTTGGCCATTCCGTACTCCGCTATTAGCGGCCTCCACATCACCCCTACACACCATTTGTGTGGCCCGAACATGGCTAGAACACAGCCTAGCATGGCAACAAGGTACACGACATGTACTTATAAAGTACACTGCGTGTACTTCGAAAATTTCCAGATTTTCATCTTTTTCTCAAAAACGACCAGAAAAGGAAAAACATACCTGAAACGAATATCCGGGTTCTTACACCCTGTATCTAGAGTATATTCTTAGAAGGATTTATCTATATTGTCTCTCAATAGAATCCCATATGGCGATGGAACAATGATCCAAAGTCCTGTTTCCCACATATATAAAATGTATCATAGGGGTTATCTTAAGTCGTATGGTAGTGGAACCTATTTTTTTGATTAACTTTTGAAAATATTTCATAACCATTAAATCTCATTCATCATTCAATTCATACAAGTCGGGTATAAAATGTCCTCTCTCCACATTCTCATTGCACAACTGAAATTCTCAAACCCATAGTGTTGTGACATGCATATCCTAGCACTAAAAATCTTGGAATTACAACAAATCAGTTCCCAAATATTCATCGGTTACTATGGTTATCAATATAATATTTTGATCATGGACCATCTTTCACATTTACAACACTCTGGTATAATTTAATGATAATATATTCATATTTCATTATCATATTGAGTATGATTCAAGTGGGAATAATTTTTTTTTAGTTTTAATTTCATTAATGAAATTAAGATATAAAAATTAAACTAGTAAATTTAAATAAGTAATACATTTATTTCATGAAAAAAGTGTAGGATTTTTTATATATTAGAGCCTCTCTAATAATAAAAAAATTAATTCCCCTTGTCGTTCTACCAATATAATGGATTTCATGATCTCAGATAGTCTTTGGTGTCATTATTCACAAAATATCCTTCAGGTAGCTATACTAACTTCTCCAAAGCCTAGGTAAAAACCTCATTTCATTATATTTGAACCACTTATAATTTTTACTAGTACAAAACTTCTTGATATGTTTCATAAGCTAAATCATCCATAGCCTTGATTTCATTATCTTATAGATAGAGGAAAATAACTTCTATAGTAGAGAAAACAACATACTACTATAATGATACCTCCACTAAAAGGGTGATATCATAATCAGATACCCTAATCGAATTTACCTAATCATATTGTAAAACTTTGTAATTCTAAAATAAGAATCTCATATTCGATACCATGCATGAAACACAACACCAAGCACATAAGGGGATATAATATTGTGATACTTTAAAATATATTTTATATTTTAAATATATTTGATATATTATATATTTAGTAATTCACTCAACACTTCATTACCTTGCATTATACATAAGAAAGTTTTTTTTTAAAAATCTTACATTACATGCAAGACCAAGTTTTAACCATATATTATTAGAGTATAATTATTTAATATAATAAGACTTAACCTATACATTAAATTAAAATTTATGAATAGTATTAACTAAATTATGAAATATATTTTTTATATTAATATAATATTAATTTATAGGTTAAACATTAATTATAAATGAATATATGAAACAATTGAAAATAAATAAAATGTATTTATATAAAACCATTGTATGCTCACAAAGATGTTATATCCTAATAAAGTAATGAAATAACAATTAGTGAATTTTTTTTAATGAAATATATATGTTATATATTAAATAAAATATTTTTATGTTAATCCCATGGATTTGATAATAATAAGATCACAACAAACCCAATTTTATGCATAAAATACTATATTTTTATCAAGGCATTTTTACCGCCTTTTGATGGAAACACAATTTTAAATCTTAATTTTAAAACTTTAATTAATTTAATATGTTAAAATAAACTTATTATAAGAAATATAAACATAATAATTATCTTAGGGTTAATTTTTGACATTTTTCTAAAACATTTTATTTTTTAACGAATAGTTAAAAATACTGCATTTTAGTTCAAAACTATTTTTTTCATCTAATTTATTTATAAGGTTAAATTATAAATTTAATTAGTTTTAAAGTTTAATTAGATTATATTTTTATAAATTAATATAGTTTTAGTAATTTTTATCAATTTCACTTTAAAATTGAACATAAAAACTTCTCAAACCATTGGATGTATTTACTTTAAAAACCTGCATTGTCATCCCACCTGTGGGATGAATATTAAATTAATTTCCTCCAGTTATGTGATTGGAATTTATCAAAATAGATTCCATATTTTTAATCAGAATAATTTATAATTTATAATAATACCAATTTTTTTTACCGAAATGATTAGTGAATGTGATTAAAATTAATTTCAATGATTAAGGTTAAATTAAGCTTAATAAGGGACTAAACCTTAAAATTAAGGCCTAAAACAACCTATAAATTTGTGAAAAGGCCATTGTATACCCATATATAGACTCTATCCTATATTGGATCTAATTTTTTCTATTATTTTATCCTCTTTCAATAGAAAAAACATGCATGGAATTCTCTTTCAAAACATTACAAGAGTGCCACTCCTCCTCCTCTATAAAAGGCCGCCACTTCTCCCCATTCCTCACATATCTCAAACCACTTAGGTTTATCCATTATCTAAAAAATTTATTCCCAAAAATAATCCCCTTAACCTTGAATCCACTATTTTTTCAGAAATATTTCCATGGAATTCTTTTGGTAAAAACCAAAAGAAGTTACCCGATTAAGATATAACGTCTTCTCTCAATATTTTTTGTTTCCTTTCCATTATCCACTCCCTATACTCTTATTATTATATTATTATATAAAAAAATGTCCTTAATATACTATTATGTTTTTATGATAAGTTTTTGAGCTACACTTACACACACCTCCATCTAATGGTTACAAACATAATGTTTCAGTGTACGACAAACTACTACCTCGCAAAATGATGATTGTTCATTTTTCCTTTACCACCTATCATGGTGGAAATTATGATGAAAAATATATTTATATATGTTATATATGATATTAATAATGTATTTATTCTTCTATTATTTTTATAACATACCTTTATTCTTTATATATTTTTTAAATATGATAATTTTGTTTGAGGAACTGTGGACTACCGCCCCCTCAAAGAAATATGACTCATTCATGCCATACATGAAACATATAAATGATGGTTTTAATAAAACTATGTATCATATATAATATATATATATATATATATATTATAATTATAATATAAATATTTATCATTTAGTTATCATTATTTTAACACAAAAATGAAATGAATGTAGCGTTCAAGTGTACGTACGACCTATAGTCTCCATGAACGGTGCACTTCATTTCTAATCTCCAAATATTCTGGAATACTATTAATATATATATATATATAATGAATATATATGATAATTAATTCATGTTTTACATTATTTATATGATGAAATAATAATCTAATAAATAGTAATTACAAGTAACAAGTCAAAACAAACTTGAGAAAACTAGGCAATTAACACCCTAAATAGCTAAAATAATGAATGAGTATTAACAAAAGGGTAATAAAATATTATAAGAAGTTAATATATGATATTATAAACATTATTATGGTTATTTTATAAGTTATTAACATATTTTAAACCATTATACATGAGTATAAATACCACACAAAAAAATCAAGGTTAAGGGAAGGGATTTCATCTCAATTTACTTTCAATTGAGACTTATTTTTGTTATACACCAATTCACATTTATTTGATGTATATAATGCTATTTGAAATGTTATATCGTGAATCTAATTACACTCATGATATTTTATGTTTTATTTAATTCACTTGGAATTATGATTCAAATGTTTCAATGTGATATGGGACACATTGTAAGGTTTAAATATTATTTTTCATTAGAAATGTTTTAATGTCAACAACCCTTGTTGTTACTTATCCTCCTATGAGGTATTATTGATTAATATATATTATTTATGGATATTTGATAAGTAAAATTATTTATTTTATATATTAATAATTCTTTGGATAGGTATGATATAGGTGGGGCCCAGTTATTGATAGTGCCTCGATGCATCGGTAGTCTCATGAGATGAATCATTTAGCCCAATTAGATGGGTTTTTACCCTATACATTGTAAATTGTCTTGTGAAAGGTCTTAAGGGTAAAGGTACTATGTGTAACATCCCAGATAAATAAGGAATAATACATTTTTCATATTTATTAATATTTTTTAATTAAATATTAATTTTACATTAAAGGGGATGCTATGTTCGATGGCGTACCTGATACGCAACAACGAGTTTCTTTGAAATCTTACGTTGCACACTAATAATATAATATTATTATTTTAAATGGTAGTTAATGACTAGCTGTTTTATTGGAGAGAATGAATAGAACTAACTAAAATATGATTATATATGTTTAATTTTTTTACAATTCTCCAATAAAAGTTCGGGGCTTAAAATATGAATGAATCTAATTTTAAGCATGAATACTCTAATATTCAAAAAAGGTCAATTTACCACCTTTTGATGGAGAGCCCTATTTAAATCTAATTTTGGTAATATTTATATGTTCTATTTGAAAAAAATAAAATTCTTATTTTGTTTTAGGACATCAAAATTTAATTTGGGTAATTTTTTTGTATTTTTCTGATAAATTTCATTTTTTAATGAATAGTGAAAAATACTGTATTTTAATTCAAAATTGCCTTTTAATATAATTTATTTATATGGTTAGATTATCTTTTTAATTGGTTTTAAAGTTTAATTAGAATATATTTTTACAATTTAATCTAATTTTGGTCATTTTAAATAATTTAATTTTGAAATTGGACATAAACAAGTGTCAATCTTTTGATAGTTATTATTTCTTAAAAACACGCTATTTGTTTTTGACAATGGGAATTAATTTTAATTTAATTAATGAAACTTATAAGTTTTGAATTTTTTAAAATATACATCACTTTTGAATTTGTAATATCAAATATATCTTAGGCTGATTTTTGATATTTTTCTGAAAAACTTCAATTTTTGATGAATAGTGAAACCACTTAGTAGTAGTTAAAAAACTAACTTTTTCATTCAAATAAAATTTTACCACTTCTGTGAATTGAATTTCAAAAATCCAACATACATGGTTTTTATTAGTAAGTAAAATGTGGTTTAATAAGATGAAAATAATTTTTGGTGAATAGTAACTTTTGACTTTTATTTAACACGGATAAAGGTAAATAGGGTAATTCAAGGTAAAAAGAATATCTTAATAATAAAAAATTACCTTAACACTTGTAATA
This sequence comes from Viscum album, assembly GCA_963277665.1. Taxonomy (NCBI): domain Eukaryota; kingdom Viridiplantae; phylum Streptophyta; class Magnoliopsida; order Santalales; family Viscaceae; genus Viscum; species Viscum album. Next base: position 998,238,514 of record OY728151.1, on the reverse strand, counting down.
ACTTAATTTGATGAGTCATGGATGACCATGTTAATCTTTGGGTCGATTTTGGGATTCCATGGAGCCACTTAAGAGTGATAATGACACTTTAGATTAATTAATTTAATGTAAAGGAAAAAATGACAAACAAATATCTTTTAGTAAATTAATTTTTATATGGGGTTATATAAGTTATCTTTTAGACTATAAATATTAATTATAAAGATAAAATTATTTCCTACATCATGGTATTTTTTTTATAATTTTTAGACAACGAATAACGTAAATTATTTATGATACAATAATGATGCAGTATATACCTCATTAATGAATGATTTAAATAAAAAAGATTATAAATATTAAAATAACATACAAAACCTGTCCAATTATTATTGGATGATTTTATTTTGACCACGAGTCATCTTATCTTAGACTGTAATTAGTTTTGGACCTTTAGAAATCGAATATCATTATATAATAAAATAATATTTTCACACTTTCCTAAAGATCCCCTCCTCCCCCTTATAAAAGGACACCACTTATAACCATTTTCTCACACCTCTCAAGACTTTTGTCTCATCAAACCTCTTCCCAATTAAGCTCCCTACATCCCTCTCCTTTTCTTAGAAGCCTTACCTTAGGAATAAGGCACTTCAATAAGTCCTTTTGGTTCAAACCAAAGGAAGTTACTCAAATTAATGGTAACCATTCCTCTTAACTTCTTTTCATTTATTTTACTTATCCAACCCCTAAAATCTTTTTATTACTTTATTTTATAACAAAACCAGTATCCTCAATATACTAGGATGTTGTTATGATAATTATTTTAACTACACATACACACACCTCCATCTAATGGGTGAAGAACACACTGTTTCTGTGGATGGAAAACTAACGCCTCATGAAATGATGATTGTTCGATTATTTTCTACCGCCTCTCATGGTGTCCATTAAGATGGAACTGTATTTATATATGATATATATTATATTTATATTTTCTTTAAGCTTATGTATTTTAAATTTATATCCTACCTTTATGGTTTCTATAATGGGTAAACGCGATAATTTTATTTGAGGAAATGCGGACTACCGCCCCCTCAAAGTGATATGACTTGTTAATGCCATATATTGGATGTATAAAGGATATATTTAATGATATTATATATGATATTATACTGTAATTATAATATAACTATGTATAATTATGTTTTAATTCCATTAAAATACAAAATAGAAATGAAAGTAGTGTTCATGCGTACGTACGGCTTACCATCTCCATGAACGATGAATTTCATTTCTTATCTCCAATATATTATGTACTATTATAAATAAATATATATGATAAATATATATATGATTTATATGATATCTAAATCATGAATATCATTTTGGAGATAATGGACTGTTGACCACATGGACAACTTGTAATTATAAGGTGTTCATTTTTGACTCAAGTACCAAATATCGACCAAACGACCATTATTAACTTAAATGATTGCATAATGTTTATAACATAGTAATAAGTGATATAAAAAAGATAATAAACTTGAAAAGGTTCTTAATTAAGTAAAAATTAACTTTATTTTATTATTCATGAAGAACAAGGAATAAACGAGTCAAGTCGGACACGAGGTAAGAGATTTTCTTATCTCACTTTTAATTCTATAAGATTTCCATTGTTTGCCACTTATTTAATGAATGTGGTGTACTATGTACTGAAATTTGATATATAATATCATTATTCTCATTATATTAATGGTATTTTGTGATTCATTTTGTGGTTATTAACTTTTGGTCATACGACTCAGTTGATTACAACGTGGTAAAGGGTTTCATCTCACTTTTTATTCCCATGAGATTCATGTTATATTTGCCACTATTTCTTTTTGTGTGGTGTATGTACTGCCCAGGATTTTACTATTTGTGTAATATAATTTCATTTATGAATATTTACATATTCATTTTATGATCCTTCTTTCATGTGGCGTATGTTTTGTAAGTTACCAAATCGGTAAGGGAACCTTTCACCCTCTTCTTTTTAAAAGACTTCTTTTTGTTATGTCTTTTAATTTAAATATTGTTATGTTGAGATGTGTTATTATATATCCTTATTGATGTAAAATTTATGTACAAGTGATGATATACCCTTTTTATCTCATCAACTCATTTTCTGAATTTTAAAGTGACGTCGTTAAGCTGTCGAATTTTTACAAGGGAACTTCTTATCCCAATTTCAATTCTTTGGGTTCAACTTGTACTTCTTGAATATGTCGCCCTATGAATATGTATGAATGAAGTATGATTGTTTTACACTTAATATACACTTATATTGGGTATATTTATATTTTTCAGACATAATTATGTGATTGATTTATCCTTAATTTAACGATACCATCTTTATAATGGATTTCATCTCAATTTACATTTCCACTGAGACTTCATTGTTGTTATGCACCAATTCACTACTATATGGTGTATATACTGTCCTTTGACATATTATATCATGAATACATTTATTCTTGTGATATTATAAATTTATGATTAAATGTTATTCCTCAATTATTTTTATTCAAGATTCTCTCTTTTTTTAAAAAAACTCTTTAACTAAAATATCGTTTTAAATATTTTAAAGATTTATTCTTCGAAATATTTATCATTAATCTCCATGTTTTCAAAATGGGTTTTATGACTTATTTATATGTAAATTAATGTTTTCAAATGATAATTCATTTAAAAGCTTCAAAATGGTATGAGAAACTTTGATTCAAAATTATCTTTTTAAATGGTTTTGAAAATGATTTGATAAAGCATTGTTTATTTCAATAAATTGATTTGATATATTGGAATGTGGAAATGTTATATTTTCTTTATTCTTGTGTTATGTGTTATGATTATGTTATATTTATTGGGCGTTTTTTACGTATACAGGTGGTTCCCTGATAAAACTAGGGCGCGTGAGCCCGAGATAGCTCTCCAATGCATTGTGTAACGTGACGGAGGTAAATGTGATTTTTCTCCTAAGAGATTTAGGGAATATATCGTGATAGGTATTCCAAGTGTAACTCCCTACATAGCTGTAATAGATACAATGTAAGTTTGATATGGATGCCATAAGTAACATTTATGATTTATGATTTTTGTGTGTTATTCAAAAATATTATGATTTCATAAGGTATGTTATGATTGAAAAGAATGGTTTAATTGATTTGTATTTATTGATGGGATAATTTTTTCCTTACTTTATAACCCTTACTAAGATTTTTATTCTCATCCCAAGTTTTTGAAATTTTTTCCGTAGGACATAAAGATGAGTAGGGTCAAGGATGGGATCAAGGAAAAGTCATGCTGTCTAGAAGATGGAACAAGACATGTTTTTTAAGAGTTTTTATTTTATGAAAAAATTTACACTGAGTAGTAGTGTCTATATGTAATATTCAAGTTATTATGTAATAGTTATTTTTTAATTCTCTAAAACTCTAAACCTAAAAAGATCCTCAATGTGAATTATTCATTTAATTCAATATTATGTAATGTTTTAAGTCCATGTCCTTATAGTTGATATTAGAGGTCAGTTTAGACAAATTTAGGGATTAGAAGTTTTCATTAAACACATGGTTAGTCCCTAAGTCTATTATTGTAGTTAAATCTTTATTTTATAACTTTTTCAAATCAAGGAAATTCAGTTACAAATGGAAGGAGTAGGATCTCAAACGACATTCCTATCTCTTCCTCATGACTTTCTTGCAATAATTTTTGCAAAGTCATGTTCGGATGATTGTGAAACTTTCTCTAGCATATAACTCACTTGCAAGAAGTTGTTTGAGATATCAAACACCTCCACTATACCTCGTTATCATCGTAGATCATGGGTTGTATTTAAAAAAAATCACATTTTCACAATATTCTCATATTTTCAAGAAAGGTAAATATTATCAAAGCATTTACATATATTTTACCTTATCAAAAGATTTTGAAGCATATTATGATTTTAAAAAAGGTTCTGAATAAGGAGACCCTTGCACAAACTATTTATATTTTCTTTTACAATATGGTCTCTCAACACATACTTATGGTATTTTAAAAGGGCCGTTAATTAAAAGTTTCAACTCAAATTCGGTCCGACTGTTTTTTAGAAATCATGTTTTATTAGATCTTTTGAAATTATATGTCATACATGATTATTTTCCAAAACTTTTTTTATGTGAACACCCATATGACCCATGTTGTACAAGGTGTATTTGGATGGAAGAAGCAAATGATTTTGAAGGATCTCTAAATCATTGTTGCAATGTATGGACCTTCTACCTACATGAACAAGATGATGATGAAACCAAATGGACACCATGATCAAGGTATGATGTTCTTAATTTTAAGGATCATTTTATTTTATCATATGGTGGTGAAATAAGACTTCAAGAATTAATATGTTGAGATCATAATTATTTTGGATGAAAATAAGAGGTATAAGGAAACCATTGAGTTTAAAACATGTTAGGGTTATTTTTGAGTTTTATAAAAAGGACAACCCGTAGTATGGATGACAACCCATCGCATCCGGAAAGGCTTTAAAAATCTAACCCACAACCGAAGGGCGACAAGGGCGCATCGCCTACCACTAGCCTACTTGAAGTCCCTGTTTAGTATGAATTATTATTTTAGTAAAATGATTTTATGGAACAAGAATAAGTTGATTTTTGGAACTTATGTTTTATTAAATGGATATACTTAGTATAGAAAAATGATTTAGTGATTAATTGATAAAGATTTTTGTGGAAGACATTCTCTCTTTTGAGGAAACACTATATTCCTAAGGAAGATAGAATACTATGGGATTTTAATTGTGGAATAATTTTTGAAATTTAGTTTAGAAGAATCGATGTTGTTATTATGGACATATGATTATTTGATTTATTTATGAAAATGATTAACCTATCATGGAGAATATGTGATTAGGTTAATTACTTTTCAATATGATACTTTATGAGAAACTAGTGTTATTTGGAGATAAATGTTAAGATGTATCTTGGAAGTCTATGTAATTAAATCATTATGAGATTTGGGTTACAATCTCACTTTGGATTACTTTTGAAGAATTTTAGGGATATTTGTTTATTAAATGGTCTTTGTTGATCTTTGGGTTTTGTTTGACAAATTTTGGAGATCAAGAGTAGTTTTTATTCTTGTAAAAGATTTTCCTTTTCGGGTATTATCTGATCTCTCACTAACCAGTTTGGTTTTAATTGATGTCTAAAGACAAGGGAAATATATAGTTCTTCTTTTCTGGATTATGTGATTCTCTAGAATATTATTCTTGTGCTTTTGATGCGGCCAAGTCTTTTTGAATGCTCATTTCTTGGAGAGATGACTAGTTTTCTGTAGAAACTTATTGAATTATGAAACTCTACTTAAAGGTAAGTATATTTATTTATGTTCTTATTCTATATAGTAAATTAATTCCTCAAAATTATGAAAAGGAACATAAAACAAAAACATTGTTGGTTTACATTTCCTACTAATTAATCAATTACCGTTTAACACATCATAAGTTTGTGATTTTATGGTGGTTAACATTCTTTTAATCATGTTTTTTATCACTCTCCATCAGAACATGACTGTTTTTTCTCTCTTCCATATACATGTTTTTCTATATGGAATCCTAGTATGGGTTATCTCAGGTGACCTCTGTACTTCTCTTTCTTTCTTTTAAAGTGAAAGTTTTTACTGACTCTTTTCTAATGTATGAATTTTAATGAAGTTTTCAAGCCCAGTTTTAAAATTATGAGGATGCAATTCCCAAAAGGGGGAAAGGATATAAAATCACAGATAAATAAGGAATAAGACACTTTTAATATTTATTAATATTTTTGAATTAAATATTAATTTTACATTAAATAAGACCTTATGTTTGATGGAGTACCCAATACACAACAACGAGTTTCTTTGAAATATTACATTGCACACTAATAATATAATATTATTATTTTAAATGGTAGTTAATGTCTGGACATTGTATCAGAGGGAATTAATAGAACTAAAAAAAATATGATTATATATGTTTAATTCCTTTACAATTATCCAATAAAAGTTAGGGGCACAAAATATGAATGAATCTAATTTTAAGCATGAATACTTTAATATTCAGTAAAATGTTGATTTACAACCTTTTGATGGAGAACCCTCTTTAAATCTAGTGTTGGTCATTTTTCTCTATTATATTTGACAAAATAAAATTATTCTTTAGATTTGAGACATCAAAATTTACTTTGGGTAAATTTTCGGTATTTTTCTGATAAAGTTCATTTTTTAATGAATAGTGAAAAATACTGTATTTTAATTCAAAAGTTCCTTTTAATATAATATATTTATATGGTTAGTTTATATTTTTAATTAGTTTTAAAGTGTAATTAGAATATATTTTTACTATTTAATCTAATTTTGTTCATTGCAAATAACTTCATTTTTAAAATGGACCTAAACAAGTGTCCATCTTTTGATAGTTATTATTTCTTAAAAACGCGCTATTTGTTTTGACAACGAGAATTAATTTTAAATTAATTAATGAAACTTATATTTTTTTAATTTTGTAAAATAGACATCATTTTTGAATTCATAATATCAAATATATCTTAGGCTTAATTTTTGGAAGTTTTTTTTGAAAAACTTCAATTTTTGATGAATAGTGAAACCACCTAGTAGTAGTTAAAAAACTAACTTTTTCATTTAAATGAAATTTTACCGCTTCTATGAATTGAATTTTGAAAATATGAAATACATGGTTTTTATTATTTTGTAAAATTTGGTTCAATAAGATGAAAATAATATTTGGTGAATAGTAACTCTTGACTTTTATTTACCGCGATTAAAGGTAAATAGGGCAATTCAAGGTAAAAAGAATATCATAATAATACAAAATTACCTTAAAAATTGTTCTAAAATTATTTTATGAGTCATGTCCGACCATGTAAATATTGGGGTCGATTTTGGGACCCCATAGAGCAACTTAAGAGTGTTAATGACACTTTAGAATAATTAATTTAATGTAAAGGCAAAAATGACACAAACAAATATATTTTAGTAAATTAATTTTTACATGGAGTTATATAAGTTATCTTTTCAACTATAAGTATTAATTAGAAATATAAAAACATTTCCTACATCATGGTATTTTTTTATAATTTTTTGACAAAAATATATTAAATTATTTATGACACAATAATGATGCAATATATACCTCATTAATGAATGATTTAAATAAATAAGCTTATAAATATTAAAATAACATCCAAAAACTTTCCAATTATTATTTAATGATTTTATGTTGACCATGAGTCATCTTATATTCAACTTTAATTAGTTTTGGACCTTTAGAAACCGAATACCATTATATAATAAAATAATATTTTCACGCTTTCCTAAAGAGCCCCTCCTCTCCCTTATAAAAGACACCACTTCTTACCAATTCCTCACACCTTTCAAGCCTTTTGAATCGTCCAAACTCCACCCAATTAATCTCCATACATCCCTATCCTCCTCCTAGAAGCCTTACCTTAGGCATAAGGCACTTCAAGAAGTCCTTTTGGTTCAAACCAAAAGAAGTTACCCAAATTAAAGTTAACGGTTCCTCTTAACTTCTTTTCTTTTATTTTACTTATCCAAACACTAAACTCTTTTTATTCCTTTCTTTTATAAAAACACCAGTATCCTAAATATACTAGGGTGTTTTTATGAGAATTATCTTAACAACACTTACACACACCTCCATCTAATGGGTAAAGAATATACTGTTTCTGTGGATGACAAACTAACGCCTCACGAAACGATGATTGTTCAATTATCTCTTACCGCCTCTCATGATGGCCATTAAGATGGAACTGTATTTATATATGATATATATTATGTTTATATTTTCTTTATTCTTCGGTATTTTACATTTATATCCTACCTTTATGGTTTTCATAATGGGTAAACATGATAATTTCATTTCAGAAAGTGCGGACTACCGCCCCCTCAAAGTGATATGACTCGTTAATGCCATATGTGGGATGTATAAAGGATATATTTAATGAAATTATATATTATATTATACTTTAATTATAATATACCTATGTATCATTATGTTTTAATTCCATTAAAATACGAAATATAAATGAAAGTAGTGTTCATGCGTACGTACGACTTACCGTCTCCATGAACGGTGCATTTCATTTCTTATCTCCAAAATGTTATGTACTGTTATAAATACATATATATATGATATATATATGATTTATATGATATCTAAATCATGATTATAATTCTGGAGATAATGGACTATTGACAACATGGTCAACTTGTAATTATAAGGTGTTCATTTTAGACTCAAGTACCAAATATCAACCAAACGACCGTTATTAACTTAAATGATTGAATAATGTTTATAACATGGTAATAAGTGATATAAAAAGGATAATAAACTTGAAAAAGGTTCTTAAGAAAGTAATAATTAACTTTATTTTATTATTCAGGAATAACAAGGAACAAATGAGTCAAGTCGGACACGAGGTAAGGGATTTTCTTATCTCACTTTTAATTCCGTGATATTTCCATTGTTCGCCAATTATTCATTGCATGTGGTCTATTTTGTACTAAAATTTATATATATTATCATGATTCTCATTATGTTAATGGTATTCTGTGATTCATTTGGTGGTTATTAACTTTTCTTCATATGACTCAGTTGATTACAACGTGGTAAAGGGTTTCATCTCACTTTTTATTCCCGTGAGTTTCATGCTATATTTGCCACTATTTTCTTTTGTGTGGTGTATGTAGTGAACCTGATTGTACTCTTTTTGTAATATAATTTTATTTATTAGTATATAAATCTTCATTGTATGATCCTTCTTTCATGTTTCGTATGTTTTGTAAGTTACCAAATCGGTGATGGAACCTTTCACCCTCCTCTTTTTAAAAGACTTCTTTTTAGTTATATCTTTTAATTTACATATTATTATGTTGGTATATGTTCTTCTATATCCTTATTGATGTAAATTTTATGTCCAAGTGATGAGATACCCTTTTTATCTCATCAACTCATTTTATGAATTTTAAATTGATATCGTTAGGATGTCGAATTTTTACAAGGGAACTTCTTAACCCAATGTCAATTATTTGGGTTCAACATGTACTTCTTGAATATGTCATCCTATGAATATGTGTGAATGAAATATGATTGTTTTACAATTAATATCCACTTATATTGGGTGTATTTATATTTTTCACACATAATTATGTGATTTATTTATCCTTAATTTAATGATACAATCTTTATAAGGGATTTCATCTCAATTTACATTTCCACTAATAATTCTTTGTTGTTATGAAAAAATTCACTCTTATATAGTGTATATACTGTCCTTTGACATATTTTATCATGAATCTATTTATTCTCATGATATTATAAAGTTCTGATTAAATTTTATTCCTTAATTATTTGTATTAAATCGTCTCTCTTTTTGTTAAAAAACTCTTTATCTAAAATATCGATTTAATTATTTTAAAGATTTATTCTTATAAATATTTCTCATTAATTTCCATGTTTTCAAAATGGGTTTTAGGATTTATTTATATGGAAATTAATTTTTTAAAATTACAATTCATTTAAAAGCATCAAAGTGGTATGGGACACTTTGATTCAAAAATCACTTTTTAAATGGTTTTGAAAATGATTTGATAAAGCATTTTTTATTTCAATATCTTGATTTGATATATTGGAATGTGGAAATGTTATCTTTCCTTTATACTTGTGTTATGTGTTATGATTATGTTATGGTTATTGGGAATTGTTTACGTATATAGGTGGTTTAGTGATAAACCTAGTGCGGGTGAGCCTGAGATAGTTCTCCAATGCATTGGGTAACATGATGAAGGTAAACATGATGTTTCTCCTAAGAGATTTAGGGAATATACTGTGATGGGTATTCTAAGTGTAACTCCCTACATAGTTGTGATAGCTACAATGTATGTTTGATATGGATGCCATAATTAACCTTTATGATTTATGATTTTTGTGTGTTATTCATAAATATTATGATTTCATAAGGTATGTTATGATTGAAAAGTATGGTTTCATTGATTTGTATTTATTGATGGGATAATGTTTTCATTCCTTATTTTATAACCCTTACTGAGATTTTTATTCTCGTCCTAAGTTTTTGAAATGTTTTCCATTGGAGTTAAAGATGAATAGGGTCAAGGATGGGATCAAGGAAAATCCATGATGTCTAAAATATGGAACAAGACATGTTTCTTTTTAAGAGTTTTTATTTTATGAAAAAATGGATATTGAGTAGTAGTGTATACATATAATATTCAGGTGTATATGTAATAGTTATGGCCTAATTCTCTAAAAATATAAACCTGAAAAGATCCTCAATGTGAATTATTCATTTAATTCAATATTATGTAATGTTTTAAGGTCGAGTCCTTATAATATGTACCTAGGAAACATGTCTTCTAATAATTAATCATTTTCCCCATTTAGTTTCAGTTATTAATTATCAATGAAATTTTTCATCGATATATTTTTGGATACATTTCATTTTCAGATCATTTATTAAATGTCATGTATTTTAGTTTCATACCTTGACATATTGATTTTTTCTTATATAGTTACTTGAATGTAATGTGTTATCATTTATTCACCTTTCCATGTCAATTTATTCCTATTGATTTATTATTTATTCATAATTACATACCCTTACTAAGCATTTTAGTTCACCCTTATTATGTTTCATTTCTCCTGGTTATGATGAAGAAATCATTGAATAAGATTTCAAGGATTTAGTTTATTTCATTTTGTTTTGTATAATGTTTTTTATTTATATTTCCTAATGTATTGTAGGTATCTTGTATGTAATCTATATTTCCAAGATGGCTAAACTAAATGGTAATTCGGGATTTTATTCCTTGTAATCATGCCAATGTAATAAAATGTTTCCCTGGATCTGGGATTTTGGGGTTTGGGCATTACAGTTTGTATCATAAGAAGGTTTAGAAGAAACCTTGGAAACAAGATATAGAAAATATAGAATTTATAGCACAACCATATGATATAAATTTAGGATAAGTATACAGTAACATCCCATAATTTTGGTATGGTAGATATTATGTGGGTATTCTTAGAAGTAAGTCCCATTTTGGATATTACTAGTGGACTTGGTTCTAGTAGAGATTCACTTGGGAGTAATAACTCTGACAAGGTGTTCCGAGCCTAGCTCGGGTTAACCTGGTACATAAAAAAGGGCCTTATTGAACACCTGGTTTGATACTCCTAGGAGATACACTTAGAATAATTCACATTTTATTTACCTACCTTTATAAAGGATTTAAAATTAAATATTCCCCTAAAGTTAAAAAAAATTATGATTATATGATTTATGATGACTAAATTTATGTTATCAGCTATACCATATTTGGAATTATATATTATGAGCTAATCTAGTTTATGCCATTTTTTAGAAATTAAACTTGGAAGAATGAAGGGTATCAATACCCATGGAAAATGTAAATATTTCTCACTAAGGAAACCAATACAGCTGGTATTGGAACTGAGAAAAATATATATGTATTATGGAAGCTTAGTCAGGTTATGATAAATAACCATTATCAAATAGAGAAACCTATTCCATAGAGAGAATCTCTTATGCTGGATCACTTTATGCAGTATAATCCCTCATCATTTATTGGGAATGCTATTCCAATTGTTGCTGAGAAATGGATTAAGTTTATGGAGAAGATATTTACAACCCTATAATATATTAAAAATAGAAAAGGTTACAGTTTTGGTCTATTTTCTCCAAGATGATGCTGACCAATAGGGGACCTTGATCCAGAATACTAGGGGGAAGAAGAAATCATGGAATAGAGATAATTTTACGATACATTATTCCATAAATACTTACCGCATGATCCAAAAATTGAGATGAAGAGGAAGTTCCTTAAATTAAATTAGAAGGAAGAAGAAATTCTTGCAGATTATGAATCTACCTTTACAAGGATAGAAAAGTTTTCTACATATTATATACATAATATAGAGTGCAATATCAACAACTTATTTGAAGGTATTAATCCAAATATTCAAATGGAATTGGTTTCTATGAATTTATCATTATACAAATAGATAGTTTTATGTGTCATTAAAACATAGAAGGAATTCTCGAGATCCTTTTTATTCAAGGAAATCCTAGAGAATGAGAGATCATCTGAACACCCTGAAAAAGGGAATGAGTCAAAGAAGATGAATGGAAATAATTATTTTACAACTTGTGATAACTGTAGAAAGAATCGTCATGTAAAATGTTTGAAAGAATTGGGAGTTTGCTATATGTTTGGTAAAAATACCACAAAGGAAAATAATGCATAGGGAAGATGGAAAACACTAATATTCAATGATACAATTTCAATAAAATAGGGATTTATGCAAATTAATTCCTGAAGTTTTAGGGGAGTATAAATCTAAATAATCTAAGGGATCATTGTCAAGAATATGTTATTGACACAACCTAAGTGGAATGATTAATTTACATCTGTATTTGGACCCAATAAATATATTGTTAAAGTATTTTATTTGTGATTTTCTCATCGTATAATTTATGAAATATGTAAGGATTGTTCTACAATACTTTTTTAATAAATATTTGAGATAATATGTTGAATGTAACCAATAAAATTTATTCAGTATAAAGTTAAACTTTTCTGAAAACCCACGATTGAGGGAAATACAACCCTTAATATACTTCTTATGCTGAGATAATGCTGAAGAAATGATTGAATTGGATAAGTACTGACTACCTTGGAACTGAGTAATTACTTGTCATAATGTTTTCTATGATATGATTGATGGGGTTTGCAACACTTTTTGATTTAATGAATATTTCCAATAACATGTGTCTTACTTAAGGAATAAAGAAGAATTCATGTTTCCTATAAGGTTTTATGGTAATTTTAATTATTTCCATATTTCAAGAGAATACATGATGAAGTTATTTAGAATGTGAAAATTTAGATATTCTTTATGATGATTAAAGGATAATGATTATTTCAATTTTTAAATTTAGTGAATATCCTTCTAAAGTGATTGGATCATAATCTATTGGTAAATTTAAGTGTTTATAATATGGTTTAATATGATCATTAGATGATATTTTAGAGGTTAATATATTATTTCACCATATGCTGCATTATGTGCTAAAAGACAAAGTAGAAATAGTTTGAGGCATAATAAAAGGAAATGATTATGTTTATATAAATGTATATTTACTTAGTTTCATATAGAGTGAATGGATTCCTTAACTATAGAAAAAATGGGTTTGAAACAAAAATGTTGTCATATTTTAATAATTTTTTATGATATCAATGACCTTTATTCACACCTATGGTTTATGGTTTCATGGTTAACAACATTCATCTAAATGTGTTCTATAGAACTCTCTATTAGAACTTGATTTTTGGACTTTTCCATCCACATCAATGTTTCCATTTCCCACCTATATTCTCTTACTAGGGAACCTAGTTACATGGAAATTGTACTTTCCTTTATTTATTATTAATAATAAGTGATATTAACTCTTTTTAAGATGTGTGTATTTTAACCATAGTTTATTTTCAATCCCTAGATTACTGATATTATGTTTAAATTGTGATGATGCAAATTAATTATGGTGGGGAGAATGAAACACCCCAAAATTCTAAAATAAGAACCTTATATTCGATATCATGAATGAAACGCGACACCAAGCGTGTACGGGGTTATAATAATACGATACTTCAAAATATATTTAATATTTTAAATAGATTTTAAATATTATATATTTTTCAATGCACTCAACATCTAGTTACATTGTGATACATGCAAGAGCGACTTTCTTCGAAAACATACATTACACGCAAGATTGTGTTTTAACCATATATTATTAAAATTTAATTATTTAATGTAATAATACGTAACATACTCTATAAATTAGAAGTTATGAGTAATATTAACTAATTTATGAAATATATTTATCATTTTAATATAATATTAATTTATAGGTTAAAAATTAATTATAAATGAATATAAGAACCAATTGAATATAAAGAAAATGTTTTTATTCAAAATATTTTTTATGCTCACAGAGATGTTTTATCCTAATAAATTAATTTAATAAAAATTAGTGAATTATTTTGATAAAATATATATGTTATATACTAAAAGTAGTTCAGCCATGAGTTCGAAAACCCATGAACCCACAAATTTATTAAAAAAGATTAAAGATACAATAGACCGAAAGAAATGCTTACATGTGAGACACCACACCGGATATAAAACTGAACAAACACATCATACTACCATATATTACCTTTTTCTGGGATGACCTCGACCCTGAGATCCTCCCCGATTAGTTGGATGTCACCCTCTTCCCCTTTGCAACACTGAAGCAGCATCCATCTCCATAACCTCCATCGTACGCAGATCAATATCTTCATGAGGGTCCTCCCTATGCTGAAATGTAGCATCAATAGAGGGGATAACATCCTGGTGAACATCATCATGAATAGGCTCCTAATGCTCATGAGAAGTCTCATGCACGTCCTTTAGGTCCTACGCCATCACACAAATAGGCAGGTCCACCTACTCTGGGGTCTCCAAACCATCAACAGCCACAGACGTCGAGGCGAGGCATGTTCAGTTACTACATCCTTCATTCCTAAGTCCTTCAAGATTAAGAAAATAAAACTCTGTGGTATTAATAGATTCTAACATTGAAAAGAAGTTGACAGCCGGCTTTGAAGGTCCTTGAAACTCCACAATACTGGATGCATCCATGGAGACAGCATTCACCTTATTCCCCCCCTGATCATAAACCATTGGGTGAGATTGCACTGGGTCAAGGACATGATAAGATGCATTAACATATTCCATGTTATCAGGGGGAAATTCTTCTAGACAAGAATCCTGCTTAGAGAGGTCCTCTCCTACTGGAAAAACATGTAGACCACTAGAATTATCCATTTTACCCGGTTGAGCATCAATCTGAACACCCTGTTTAGCAGCATCATCCCCTACAACCATATTATCCATCCTCGGAACCGTCCAAGCATCCACATTGACCACCTGTACCTCCTCCTGAAACCCCTGCTGAGCAGCAATCTCCCCAGCATCAGGATTACCCATCCTCGGAGCCACAACCACCTGCACCCCATCCAGAACCTCCTGTTTACAAGAATCATATCCTACAGTAGTATTATCCTTCCTCAAATTAGTTTCCACTCGATCAACCACGTTGGACACATGCACTACATTAACTGGACATGCCTTAGGCTTCTTTGGAATCACCAATTGGAATCCATCAACATCCATGATCTTCATCTTACCCTTCCTACAAGTAGATACTGTTGCAGCATGATCCAACTCTTGATTTACTTCATTCTAGATAGCAGCCTCATGCTCAGATTGATTCTCCTCCTCCTCCTCAGCCACATCAGCCCAGGACTTGTTCTCAAGAACCTTAGCACCTCCAAAGGTACCCTTCTCCAATGATCCAACATTCTTTGGCATAATATCATCCTTATCAGATATCTGAGATGAATCAGACCTTGACAGGCCTTGTTGGATAGCCTAAAAAATGTACCCTTCTCCAATAATTTAACATTCATTGGCATAGTAGTAGCCTTATCAGATTCTTGAGACACATCAGACCTTGACAGACCGTTTTCCATATATACTTATTATTTGAAATATAAACATAATAATTATGTTAGAGTGTTTTTTATTTTTATTTTTGAAACATTTAATTTTTTTATGAACAGTTAAAAATACTGCATTTTAGTTCAAAACTGCTTATTTATAAGGTTAAATAATACTATTAATTTATTATAATTTTTAATTAAATTATATTTTTATCAATTAATATATTTTAAGTAATTGGGATTAGTTTCAATTTGAAATTTAATGAAAACAATTTATCAAACTGTTGGATGTTTTTACTTTAAAAACCCCTATTTTCTTCACGCATGCGGGTTGAATTTTAAATTAATTTTTTCCACTTATTTGATTGGAATTTGATAAATGTATTAAATATTTTGAATCATTAAAATTTATATTTTCTAATGAGAACAAATTTTTCCCCAAAAATATTAGTGAAAGTGATGAAAATTAATTACAACGATTAAGGTTAAATTAAGATTAATAAGGGACGGAACCTTAAACTTAAGGCCTAAAACGACATATAAAATTGTTAAAATGAAATTGTATGGACATTTTTAGACACTATCCAATCTTTTATAGAATTGGGTTCATTATTTGATCCACTTTCAACATGAAAAATGTGCATGGAATTCCTTTTTCAAAATATTACAAGAGTGCCACTCTCCACTATAAAAGGCCATCACTTCTCCCTATTCCTCAAACATCTCAAACCACTTAGATTCAGAAAATATATTCCAAAATAGCTTAAAAAAATAATAAACTAGACCATGAAACCTCTATTTTTTCAGAAATCCATCTAAGGAATCAATTTTGGTATAAACTAAAAGAAGTTACCCGATTAAGAGGCAACACCTTCTCTCAAGATTTTTAGTTTCATTTCCATTATCCACTCCATATACTCTTATTATTATATTTGTGTATAAAAAACAAGTATAATAAATATAATAGGATTTTTTATGTGATGGGTTAGACATAAGCATACACGCACCTCCATCTAATGTTTAAAAAACATATTGTTTCTGTGTATGTCAAACTACTACCTCACAAAATGATGATTATTCATTTTTTCCTTTACCACCTGTTATGGTTACCATTATTATGGAAACTCTATTTATATATTTTATATATTATATTTATAATTTATTTATTCATATTTAGTTTTTATAACATTCCTTTATTCTTTCCATCTTGTGTAAATATTATAATTTCATTTGAGGAAGTGTGGACTACAACCCCCTTAAAGCAATATGTCTCTTTCATGCCATAAATGGAACATATAAAGGATGGTATAAATAAACATATGTAAAATATATAACATATATATTATAAAAAAATTATAATATAAATATTTTTCATTTATTTTTCATTCTTTTAATACAAAAAATAAATTAAAGTAGTGTTCATGCGTACGTACGACCTACCATCTCCATGAATGGTGCATTAATTTATAATATAAAAATATTATAGAATATAATAAATACATATATAATGAATATATATGATAATTAAGTCTTGTTTTACATTATTGAGATGATTATATTGTGATCTAAGAAATAATAACAACAAGTAACAAGTCAAAACACACTTGAAAAAACAAGTCAATTAACACCCTAAATAGCTAAAATAATGAATAAGTATTAACAAAAGGGTAATAAAATATTTTGAGAAGTTAAAATATGATATTATAAAAATTATTATGGTTATTATATAATTTATTAACATATTTTAAACCAGTATACATGAGGATAAATACCACACAACAAAATGAAGGATAAGTTAAGGGATTTCGTCTCAATTTACTTTTCATTGAGACTTATTTTTTATGCTCCAATTAAATTTTATTTTGTGTATAAAATTACCTTTGACATGTTATATATTGAATATTATTTATCTCATGATATTTTAAGTTTCATTTAATTCACTGGGAATTATGATTTAAAATTTTCAATGTGGTATGGGACACATTGGAATGTTTAAATATTATTTTTCCTCGGAAATATTTTAATGTGAACAACCCTTGTTGTTAATTATCCTACTCTAAGTTATTATTGTTAAATACATATTCATTATGGATATTTGTTAAGTAAAATTATTTATTTGATATATTATTAATTCCTTGGACATGTAGGACATCTGTGTAGACTGATTATTTATATCCCTTTGATCCATTAGTAGTCTCATGAAACGAATCATTTGTCCAAATAAAATGGGTTTTTACCCTATATATTGCAAAATTTATTGTGAAAGGCCATGATGGTAAAGGTAAAATGTACCTAGGAAACATGGAATCCAATAATTAAGAATTTATATAATTTATTTTCAGTTATTATTCATTCATGAGATTTTTTGTTGACATTTCTATGGATACATTTCATTTTTTGTTCATTAATTAAATGGAATGCGTTTCAATTTCTTAACTTTACATATTGATTTTTTCTTTATCATGTCATTTTAATGAAATATGTTATTATTTATTAACCTTGAAATTTTAAATTATTCCTATTGATTCACTATTGCATTCACTTTACTTACCCTTACTGATCATTTTAGCTCACCCTTATTATGTTTCATTTCTCCGAGTTATGAAGAATAAATATTTTAATAAGATTTCAAGGATAAAGTTTATTTAATTTTATTATGTATTATGTTTGTAATATCTTTTTCCTAATATATTATGGGTATCATGTATGTAATATGTATTTCAAATACTGTTAATCTGAATAGTCTTTTAGGATTTGATTCATTGTAATCATTCCAATGTAATAAAATAATGTATTGTATCTTTGATTCTAGGGTCGGGGTGTTACACATATATTGATTCATTCTCTAAGATTTGAAAAATTTCCATTTTAGGAAGTCTTGTTTAGATTCGAATTTCCAAAGAAAAGTATGGAGTGAACAGTAGTCAACCCTTCCACCCCTCATGTATAGCATCCAATGACTGATATAGCTCATCCACCACATCACATTACCCGATGAAATGTAAGTAAATATTTTCTAGATGTAAGTATATTCATTAATTTATATTAATAAATTATTTTTAACAATATCTGACACTAATTCATCTATATCGTCAAGATATGACTCATACCTATGGAAATATCAAATAGTATAGTGGTGGGAACCTCATCTACCATCCTCCTTAAATGAATCATCTCTATGTGTAGAAGGAAGATTGGAGTAGAATACTCCTCTTCCATAGGTAATGAATCTACTATATTTTCCTTTATATTGTCCACCTTAACTACTGCATACTCTGCTACTACCTCCTCTCTAATTGGTGAATTTATAACTGGGACTATGACATGTTTCTCCTGAATAGTTGGATCTTTTTTTGTCATTACCCATCATCAGTGCAACAAAAAAGTGAAAAAATATAAAATTCATGATATGTGTACTCAGTACACCCCATTTATCATCAGGGTAGTGGAAAATCTTCTAAACCAACCACTTCCATGATGATAAATCAAGATACTTGATTATGAGAATGAATTTAATGCAATTATGAAAAATTAGGGAGTAAATAAGACATAGAGAGTTTTGATATCATGCATTTTTTATGGAAGAATGGATCACAACGTCCTAGCTCCCATTAATGTTCATTAACGAATTATTGATTAGATAAAATATATCTGAAGTAAGGAAATGAGTCATGTTATAATATGAGAAAAGATAGAACACTAAAAATATTTTAGATGTGGAAAATTAATCTATGAGTTACACGATGGAATAATTTTATGATTAGAGAGTTTTTCTTCTACTAGTAGGATATGGACCCCCCCCCCCCCCGCACTATTTAATAATTATACCTCCTCCATTTAATGGCTTCCTAAGGGTTTCACATCCCCAATCATCTATGATTTCTACCCTATAGGTTGATCATAGTCTTACCCTTTCTCATTAGTAGTCAATTATAATGAAAATCAATTAATGCTTGTTAGAGTTTCCCAATGAAAAACAACTATTTTTAGTCTGTGAGATTTATGAGTTATCCTCCTCATCTGGAGTATAATTTATTGAATCATCACTTGGAAGTGTCTTGTTTCTCTCATCAAAGACTCTCGGACCACAATTCCTAACATATAATCCTTTTCCTTTGATCCCCTTTTTATGCATCTCTAGTAATCTCTACCTATGATATACCTATAAAGAGAGGCGTGTCTGATAGCTCTATAATCTGGTTGGTAAGTGGATTCACAAATCCTTGGGAGTATATCCTATATCAAACTCAATGATTTATTCTATGAATTCTATCATTTAGGGTAAAAGACGAACCTAACATGTATGAGGAAATGAAAGGATATCCCATCATCTTATAGTAACATTCAAATTATTCATTTAGGAAGGTACCATTAGAAGTTATCCTAGATTAGAAAATCATTAGGAAAAATAATATATCTCATCCACTTTATAGTACAATACATGAGATACCCATGAATAATTCTAGGAAAATCCTGATATGTATTCAAATTAATTCCCTTCTCAATTAATTTAATTAATTGAAGCTTCCCAATCCAAAATGAACCTTCTACAAATCCCCCTTCTTGAGGAGGAGTGTGGGATCATAGTGTAACATCCAATGATTTTAGTATATAAATTTTCCATTATATAAAACTATGTTCGATATTATTCTTCAAACACACTAAAATAAATGGTATGATAAATTATTAAATTAAAATAGTTATATTTAAAATAGAATTATGGTAATATATTATAGATATATGATATAAAATAAAAAACTCTTTAAATTAGAAAATATATATGAAATACAATATGAACTGCTTAATGTTTTAGAAAATATTTTTAATAAAAGAAGTTGACCATTATATTTTTTGTTTTTTATTAAAATTAAAATAAATAATTTCAATATATAAAATATCAGATTTTACTTATTATTAATTTTTTACCATTTTATGAAAATATTAATTTTTACATAAAAATGAGGTTTTTACAAAAATTATATTTTTCATCACTTTATAATTATATAACAATAATCAACATGTTCATAAAACATATAATTGATCAAAAATATATTTAAGGAATAAAATTATTCCTTTTAAAATATTATTTGAACTTAGAAAAACCTAGATAAACAATTTCAAAACTAAAGTAAAAGGGAAAATTATTTTAGAAAATATATTTTATCAATTATTTTAAATGATTATTATTTTGTTAAAATTACGTTATTTATCGATTTGAATTTCACATAAATTTCATGATTTATAATAAATAAATTACTATAATTAAAATCTTTAACCATAAAAACATTATTATACATATGTTTAATGTTTTAAAATATTCATTTATTTGAAAAAAAAATTTAATTCAAAATCAACATTTTTTCATGTTAATGTAATTAATTTGATTAAATTGGGGATAAATAGTGAATTATAGCTTCTAAATATGAATTTAATGGTCCTCATATATTTTTTTTAACATAATAACTTATATGATTAATATTTAATTAAGTGTAATAAGTGTTTGGATGAGTAATCCAATGTGGATCTATCTTTCTTATGCTTACATTACCTTTAGATAATGTAGGAAACAAATAGGTTATAAAGCCTTACCAAGATTTCTAAGAAACCATTAAATACCTAACTCACCTAACTGTAATTCACTTCAATTCCTTACCCTTATATAACATTCTTTTACACGGATAGTGAAATATTCTTCACTTATAAAAGGAGACCACTTCCACCCCCTCCATTCATAACGTACCATTATAATTAATTTGTTAAAATAATACAATTTTTTCTTCATATAACCCTATACCAAAAACCTTATCCTTTTCTCACCCTTATATAACCTAGTCTTTTATTTTCTATGGAGAGTTTCTTGGAAAATCTTGGTCTCCAATGTGAATGTTTATTCTTCTTAGTTTTTCTTTTTTTTTATAATCTATATTTATATAAATATTTTATTTTAAGGGATTAAGTATCACTTATATACTTAATATTAATTACATTTATTTAATAACAAGTATCCCACCCCATGTATCCACTAATAAATTAATAATGATTGATTATACTTTGTGAGGGACACTACGTCCATGACAAAACACTTTTCATTTTTCATCATGTAAATTTAGAGATGTTATAAATGATGTTAATGGTGAATAATAATTATTTTTTATTTTAATTATAAAATTATAAAATTATCACCAATGAAATTTACCATCATTTCATCCAATCTCTCATTTAATTTGATATTTAATCATACATAAGTGTTGATTATCACCTCCTAGAACTACATGTCTTAATAATCATAGCCACTTAACATTGATGGAAAAAAATTGTAATTAATTATATAATATTATTTTTCTAACATTATTATGATTCTAAAATTATAAATAACATTACTTTTTACCTCTATCTCATTTTATGTAAAATTAAATTTTTTGACATGTGTATGTGGGGAATACTGCTTCCACATAGAGATGGTTTTTATTGTACATTACCACCAATCACGAAATAAATTTAAAATTAATTTTATTAAAAAATATAATATAAAATCCTATTTACATTCTAAATATTTTGAATATATTTCATAAATAAACATAACTGTGGTCAAAATTTAATGGGATTAATGTAAAAATCAACTGATCCATTCTGAGTAATGGATATGAGTGGAAATAATTTAATAAATGATAAACTTATGAAAATAAGTAGATAATGGGAAATAAATTATATATTATTAATTTTATTATTAATTTTTTTAAAAAGAATAATATTATTATTCATGTGGTTATGTTCTTGTGTGAAACACTTTCAAAGACATGTAAGGGTTTTGTATCAAAACCTACATCTTTGATTGAAATGTTTTTTATTCATCTAATTTTATTCAAATGGTTTATATGAAACCAATTGGATTTTTATTATTATTTAATTTCATTTGTCTTATTATTTTAACTTAAAATTAAATCTCTATTTATTTTATGTGGTTTGATTCTTGTTTTTCTAAGCCATAGTTTATTTTTGTCTCAAACTCCTTTTGTTGATACAAATTTTAATTTATGCACCAAAATAATTTTTATAGTGTATATGTCTTCCAATTTTTATGTTGTAATGATGTATTTATAATTCAATGTATATGAATTTCATTTACATGCTCTTCCTCCTTCAAGGGTTTTTATTTAAATGTTACTCAAGTCATAACAGTTTACTCGACTCAATTTCATTTTCACATGGGTCATGAAATGTAATGAAATGACCTAATTTACCCTCAAACTTGGCACCCAACTTGTTCTATTACATACTCGAAGGACTTTCCTGATCCCCATGGGATGGCGATAAGCACCCATGAATCAAACAACATAACAGAGGGAACAATTTCTCCCAACCTGATCAAACACATGGCATATATGTACTAAATAAAAATTAATAGTGAAATATAAACAATATATATTCCATAACTGTGATAAAATAGTGGAAATATACAGCAAAAAAACATCTAAAAATTCCATGGTACAATTCCAACTATAAAGGACCCCAAGAAAAATAGCTACTTCAAATGATGGCATATAAAAACTCTAACTATCTCACCACTAGCTACCTAACCAACTGACACAAACATTGCCACCTCACTATGGTACATTGCCTTTCCCTGCACTGGAAGGAAAACAAGGGTCTACGCACCACCGAAGATGTGTGAGGGGTGTGATCTAATAGGCTCAGTAGGATCCCACCTAGGTGTTCTATAAGAATACTTTGTAAAAAAATTCATGTAGGCTCATTTTATGTAAAAACATAGCATGATAAGAAGTAAAGAATTTTTATTGAAAACATGGTAAACATTTTCCTTTTTCCACAGTTCTAAACAAAAAGTATGTATATAAATTTCAAAGAACATTTTTCATAACATTTTTTCATAATCATAAACATGCATATCAAGGCTAACTCAGAAATCTAAGAAATACAAAACATAATCCCAAGTATCACAACACTAAGGAATACTATAGGTATGGGCCGCAAACTACTCATACCACAATAATCAAGTGAAAAAAATAGTTCCTAGAACAAGGGTCCTAGGAAGCAGAGTAATACTCCATAAATAAACCCCCCGAAAATGTCAACAATGGTCCCCTAGAACAATAGTCCCAGGAAATAGAAGAAATACCCAAGGAAAACATCCTTGATAATCACAAAACAATGTATGATAGCCTCAACTAAACCTTCCACCTAAGTACCTAAGGTAACCCATGTGCTCTTTTTCTAAATTATTTTCAATTATTTGAAACCCATTTTAATGTTCATTTAAATCCTTCAAAACTACCCCATTTCTATTCCATTTTTCAATATCCAGGGAAAAAACATTTTTCATTGAATAATATTTTCAACAAAAACAAATAAATCATGAAAATCATTCATTATGTATCAGTTTGTAAAGAAAAACAACAAGATCCATTATTATAGGCTAGAGATGGAACCACCTACCTCAATGCTCGGGTCGCACTCACCCACAATGGGATCCACTAACAATTAAAACCCAATGAATACAACGAAGGCCCTAGAATCACATCCACATCACATGATTGATTCAAATATGAACATAATGGGTTGGTGGAAAGGAAGAAACCTACATACCTTAGGAATGAATTCCAGCCACACCACGACTGGCGAAGGAAAAGGCCCCTAGAGTGAGATCACATAACAAATCTAGAAGAAACCAAGAAGAAACATAATATTAGATCAAAAGATTCAATAATGCAACCCTAGGGAACTACCATGTTCAAAATCAATGAATAATCTCAAGGAAAACTTACCTAGAGAGACACACCACAACTGTAATGAAGATTCCACACTAAACGAATCATTCTAGATGGATCAGAGTCTCCCAAAATCACCTGGATGGGTTTTAGTTTGAGAGCCAAGATGTTTAGAGAGAAATACAAGACAAAATAGTCACTCGACCATTTTAAAAACTAGATGCTGGAAGATTCACTATGTTTAATATAGTTACACATCATGAAATCTATAGTGTACATGTATGCTGAAAACCCAATCACCTCAAATTAAAATCCGTTATTTAAATAATTCACAACATGAAAAAGTATTTCATAACATGAAACTTTCACATCGTGAATCCCCTCTCATGGCTTGTACCCATCAATAATTACATGGTGTGTAACCCAGTTACACGGTATGAAATCATTATGCATCCTACAAAAAAAATGGGTTAAAGTTGAAATTCCAACAGATCTCTGACTTCACCATTATACGTATCCTCCCAATCTCAAAGGAGGGGAATACCATGATGAGGTTAAGGGAGTACCTGATAAAATTGTAATGGTATGTTACAAACTACCAACTATAAATACTTTTCATCCCTAGGTTTTAATGTGGAAGATGTAATCCCCATAAAGATATTAAGCTACTGTTCCCTCATCAATGACTAGCATTCCCTAGTCTCATGAGAATTTGATCCTTTTTTCCATAGAAATATGACCAACATGATTGAATTCCTATGAAATACTTTCACTTGAGAGTCAATGATCACAACTAGTTTCTGCAAAATAGAAACTTCTATCTCTAACTCAATTTCTTCTTAACTCATAACGTGAGAAGGATCATGTTGATACTTCATGAGTTAGGATATATGGAAAAAAATTTGAATACATATCAACTGAACTAGCAATGATAACTGATAAGAAACCTGTTCGAGCAGCCCAATGATCAAAAATAGTCCCACATATCTTAGATCCAACTTTACTTGTTTTCCAAGCCGATGATGACCCAACCGAGGAGAACCATTCAATAAAGCACAGTAACCTACATTAAACTCCAAAGGTTGATGTCGTCAATCTGCATATGATTTATATTGACTCTAGGTTGTTATCAGATGTCTATGTACACCTTGAATCTTCATGGATGTCTCCTGAACCAAACTTGGTCCAACTAAAGATACTTAATCCACCTTATCCCAACAAATAAGTGATCTATATGGGTGACCATAGAATTCCTAGAAGGGATACATTATTATCAACGACTGATAAATGTTGTTGTAAACAAACTCAACCAATCCCAGATGGATATCCCATGATCCTATGAAATCCAAGACACATGCATAGATCATATCCTCTAGAATCTGAATCACATGCTTCATCTGACCATCTGTCTATGAATGGTAAGTTATTCTTAACATGACATGAGTTCCCATTACCTCTTAAAGTCTCCTCAAAAATCTCTAGGTGAAACTAGAATCTGTGTCTGAAACAATGACAGAATAAATCCCATGTAACCTCATAATATCTAGAACATATAGATTACCAAAATATTCAACTTTAGTGGAGTATTTGATCAGAATGAAATGAGAAGACTTCATAAACTAATCAACAACCACCCAGCTAGAATTTCTCCCTTAGGGAGGACATGGAAATCCAACAAAAAATCCCTAAATACCTCTTCCCATTTTCAGATCGAAACCAGAATAGGCTAAAGCAAACCAAAAGTTTTCAAGTTCTCTGCCTTTTTTCATTGGAAATTCCAACAATGAGACACAAACTTTGTGATTTCACGCTTCATACCCAACCACTAAAATCACCACCTCATGTTATAATACATCTTCATTGTACCTGGATGAGTGGACCATGATGTTCTATGACAATCAAATAGGATTAAACTTCTTATAGATTCTAGGATGACAATACTTTTACCAAATTGAATCATACCATCCGAATAAAGAGACCATCCCATAATGGTATCCCCACCATAAAGACTTTCTCGAGTCTTCTAAAACTCATCATTATGCTACTGACTCTGAAAAATAGACTCCAGGAAAGATGATAATGAATGAACACTAGTCAGAAACATGATTAAAACATCCTCCTGTGATTCTAGGTGCAATTGAGAGAAAATACCCATAAGGTTCCACTCTTATTTCTATTCTAGAATAGCTTGTGATGGTACTTTCTTGTTAATAGCATCTGCAATGACATTTCTCTTTTCTGGGGTGTCGGTGATATCGAAGTCAAGTGTCTGAAGGTATTTTAACCATCAACTTTTCTTTCTATTCATGTCATTATGATAAAAGATATAACTCAGACTATTATGATCAGAGAAGACCATGAACTTCTCTCCCATAATATTGTGATTCCAATATTTGAGAAAATTCATGACTGTGGAAATCTATAAATAATGATTGGGGTAATTATTTTTTTGTGCTCAAAGCTAATGAGAGTCCTAAGCTATGACATTGTCATCCTGCATAAGCCTGCATCCCTAAGAGGAACCCAATGCATCGCAAAACTCCACGTACCCCTTATCAGGATTAGGTAATATAATAATAGGAGCTAATGTAAGAAGTTGTTTCAGTTCATCGAAATAAGAATGACACTTTTCATCCCATGTGAATTTCACCACCGTTCTAGTAATAATAGTCAAAGATGATACCAACTTAGAGAAATACTTGAAAAACTATTGGTTTTATCAGGTAAGACCAAGTAAGCTCCATATCTAAAAAACATTTTGTGGTTCCTTCCATGAAAAAATACCTTTTACCTTATCTAGATCAACTGATAAGACATGTTTATAAATTATATTCCCCATCAAATTCACTTCTCGAATCCATAAAATACATTTAGAAATATTTCCTTACAAACGGCGAATTATCAAAATTTCTAGAACCAAACTCAGATGGTGCGTGTTCTCACGTTTAGATTTCAAATAAACCAAAATTTCATTCACGAACATTATCACAAAAGTGTTAATATGTTGATTGAATATATGATTCATCAAATACATAAAAACTACAATAGAATTAGGTAGAACAAAAGGCATCACAAGATATTCATAATGTCCATACCTGCTCCTAAAATCTGTCTCTGGTATATCAGACTCCCAAAATCTGAGATGATGATAACCCGATCAAATATCGGTCTTAGAAACTCACTTTTCACCCTTTAGATAATCAAATAGATCATACACATGAGGCAAATGATATTTTTTCTCAATCGTTATCCATTTCAACTTTCAATAGTCCACACATAACCGAAGTGAACCATTTTCTTTCTTAGTAAAGAGAACTGGGTCTACCCAAGGTGAAATGCTAGGGAGAAAAAAATACTTTTTCCAACATGTCATCTAATTGAGTATTGGGTTGTTTTAGCTTTGCTGGATCCATACAATATAAAGTTATCGATATCAGCTGCATACCTAGAACCATGTCAATCGTAAAGACTACCTCTCTCTATAGAGGAAGACTAAATAATTCATCTAAAGAAATGTCAGGAAAGTAACAAAAATAAGAAAATCAACGATAAGGAAGATTTCATCAGGATAAAACATAACAACAGATAGAAAAATCTTGATATATGGGTGAGAAGACCTAGTATGACTAGACCTTAGGTCCCACTCCCCCTGAAACACATAAGATCTCTCATTAGAAAAAATAAATGAAACACTCTGATGATAACAATCAACCTCAGCTCGATTAGTGACAAGACAATCCATACCAATGATGAAAATCAAACAGATCCAAATCAAGAATGAGAAAATATCAAACCAACTTCATATCATCTATATTTAATGAACAAGAAGCACACATAAATCCCTACTCATTCTTCTCAATGATAGGTGTCTCTAAATCCATTTTGAAAGTACATATGTTCCATTGGATGTTTATAAAAATCATCTAAACATGAAGATATAGAAGAGTGGGAGGAACTATTATTAAATAAAGTAATTAATACTAAAGATGAAATAAGGATAGTACCTATCACTATTACTAGACCTACATGAACTTCCACTAGACACTC
The DNA here is from genome assembly GCA_963277665.1 of Viscum album. Classification (NCBI taxonomy): domain Eukaryota; kingdom Viridiplantae; phylum Streptophyta; class Magnoliopsida; order Santalales; family Viscaceae; genus Viscum; species Viscum album. The sequence goes on along the minus strand of OY728151.1, from coordinate 998,210,054 downwards.
ATCTACTATGTAAAAATGCATCACTCCTAGTTCATGTGGATGGATCCCTATAGTCCATGAAGCTTCTGACTACACCGAATTAGCCTTTGGAGACGATAAACCCTAACCATAACGAGGTGTATTCATGGCCTGAAAAAATGTTGTAGATAACCAGAATGTCCACAGTTATTTCACATTATTGCAGGTATAGGAAAATAATGTAAGGTGTGTCCAACATTTCCACACTGATAGCAAATCATAGGAAAATTACTCAGTGTAACATATATTTCAAAGGAGGCTTACTACTGAGACCCACCTCCAATACTCCTATGATGATCTTGTCACTTCCTATTCTTCCCATGTGCACCACTGAAGCTGCCACCCGATGGAAGAGAAGAGGTGGAAAATCCAACTTTTCCTGCCATACTAATCTCTACCATCACATATCTATCCACCATCTCCACATAGGTAGACTTTTTCAACATAAACACCTACGATCTGATATCCAATTGTAAAACTTACAGGTACATATGAGCCTTTAGTTGTTCATTCTTCACTATATCTATAAAAAAATGGGTAAGCTCGGAAAATTAGATGGTGTATGTCAACACTGAACATTATCCCTATTGTAAATACATGAACTCCAAAGACTTATCCAACATCAGGTAATCTAGGAAAATTTTATGGAAGAATAGGGTTTTGAAACTCTTCCAATCCAATTCCACATGTCTGTCTACTTGGACCATAGAATCCCAACATTGTCTTCCAGACCCCTCAAGTCTAAACACCGCATAGTTCACCCTGATGATCTCAACCATTGTATTCTGAACTCATGGCACATCCTGATCAATAACATAGTCTGTTCATATGATAGGCTCAATGATATTCTGACATATAAGTAGGTTCCATTTAGGAGAGTTAGTTTCACCTTCCTAAGGAACTCATGGAAGAAGACTCAAAGTCATACTTCTGCACATCAAAACATTAGAATGATCATACAACAAAAAAAATCTCAATTCAAACTAGAAAATCCATAAACAGAAAATGATATTAAAAAAAACTCAACACTAGAGATAGACATCCCAAAATCCCATGGAAACTTGAGTCTCTCCACAACAAGAGATGGCTAGATACTTATCACAACATACTTATCAAGTCCAGATAATCCTACCTCCAGTATAATAGATGTAACAATACATGTACTCTTGAGGAAAGACCTCCTATGATGCAAAATTGAAATGAACCGACTTGGGTTTTCCTAAAACCAGGCACCCGACCCATTCTGTTACATACTCAAAGGGAATTCCCGATCCCGACGGGCTAGCAATAAGCACCCGAGCTTCAAACAACACAACAAAGGGAATGATTTCACCCAACATGATCAAACACATGGCATATATGTAATAAAAAAATGAAAAATAGAAGATGAACAAGATATATATTCCATAAATATGAGAAAACAGAAGAAAAAAACAACAAAAAAAGTAGCTAAAAACTCTAAAGGACAATTCCAACTACAAAGGACCCAAGCCATCCAGCTACTCAAAATGATGGCATGAAAAAATCCCACTATATCACCACCATCTACCCAACCAACCAACAAAAATCACGCCACCTCACTATGATTCATTTCCTTTACCTATATTGGAAGACAAACAAAGGTCTACACACCACCAAAGAGGTGTGCAGGTTGTGAGCTAATAGGATCAGTAGGATCCCACCAAGGTGTTCCATAACAAGTCTCTGTACAAAAATTCTTGTATGCTCATTTTAAGTAAAGACATGTCATGAAAATAAGTAAATTAGTTTTATATAAAACATGCTAAAATTTTCACTTTATCCATAGTTTCAAACAAAAGCGGGTATATCAATTTTAAAGCACATTTTCCTTATCATATTTCTAAAGAATAAACATGTATATCAAGGCTTACATAGAAATACAAGAAATAAAAAACAAAATAATAGTTATCACAACACCAAAGAATACTACAGGTTCTAGCCACATACTACTCATACCACAATAATTAAATGCACAAACCTATTCCTAAAATAATGGGCATAGGAAGTAGAGGAATACCCTATGAGTAAACCCTGAAATAATGTCAATATCGGTCCCCTAGAGCAACATGCCTTGGAAAAAAGGAAAGCCCCAAGAAAAGCCTCCTTAATAATCACAAAACAATGGAAGATGGCCTCAGCTAAACCTTACACCTAAGTACCCATGGTAAACCATGTTTTCTTTTTCATAATTCTTTTCAATGCTTTGAATACCATTTCAAAGTTCATTTTAATGTTTTGAAAATACCCATTTTCCATTCCATTTTTCAATTACTAAGGGAAAACCAATTTTCATTAAAAAATCTTTTCAACACACATAAAACAATCTTGTCAATATTTTATTATGAATAAATTTTTAAAGAAAAAAAACTTGATCTATTATCATAGGCTATAGACATAACCACCTACCTCAATGCTCAGGTCACACATGATCACAACGAGATCCACCAATAATGAAAACCTAAAGACAACAATGAAGTCCCTAAAATCTAATCCACATCACATATCTAATCCAAATATGAACACAAGGGGCCAGAAGAAAGGAACAAACCTACATAACTCAGGAACGAATTCCCGACGCACCACAACTTATAAAGAAAAAGGCCGCTGGAGCATGATCAAATAATGGATATAGAACAAACCAAGAAGAAACATTATATTAGATCAACATATCTGATAACACATCCATAGTGTGTTATTGTGATCAAATGAAACAAATAAGAATAAGGAAAACTTACCCATAGAGACGTACCACAACCGCAATAGAGATTCATCACCGAAAAAATCATTCTAGATGGAGATAAGTCTCCCAAAATCACCTGGGATGAGTTTTAGTTTGAGGGACAAGAGGTTTGAAGAAGGATCCATGAAAAAATAGTCACTTGACCATTTCAAAAACTAGACATGGGCCATTTCATGATGTGTAATATAGTTACACACTGTGAAATCCATAGTGTTCAAGTAGGCCAAAAAACCTATTGACCCGGATTAAAAATCCATTATTTGAAGAAGTCATGACGTGAAACCATATTTCGCAATGTGAAACTTTCACAGTGTGAATCCTTTCTCCTAGTTTGTACCCAAAAACAATTACATCACATGTAACCCAGTTACATGGTGTGAAATCCTTCAACATCTTGTAGAAAAATATTGTTAATGTTGAAAGTAAAACAAATATATGACTTCACTATTATAGATATCTCTCAATCTCAAAGAAGGGGGAAACCATAATGAGGTTAAGGGCATACTTAATAAAATAGTAATAGGATGTTACATGAAATATCTTCTTGATTTAGACCTTACAATTCTCTATTTAGTACCATTATATTTTAAATGTTTTATTTATCTTTTCATTAAGGATATTACTTATATTTAGTAATATAATCCCCATTTATGAAACACTTTCACAAATAAATTCATGATATCTACAAGAATAAATATTATAAATTACAATGTTTATTTTTATCCCACCTAAAAATTTTATATATAAAAAGTTGGATATAGATTCCAAAAATGTTTTATAACAATATAACATAATCTTTCCATTCACCTATATTCAAATTAATGTTTTATTATCCATTTTAAGATGTTTTTTTCATAAAAAAAATAATCTTTTTTTTCTTTTTTCGAAAATTATTATTTTTAAAATGGTGATCATTCTATGTAATTATATAAATGTTTTAAAATTAATTCCATAAAGATAGTTTCAATGTTATTTTCAACTACATTGAATTCATTAAAATAATTTTAAGTGAAATCTTTAGAACATTTCCCACATTAGTCATTTTCAAGGGAAGGAACCTATTTTTCAAGTTTCAATGTGATTGTATCTTTACATTGCCATTATTATTTTTAAGAAGCTTATTCTAACTATTCTAAAGTTTTAAAAGTGAAAATTATTATTCTCATGGGTTAATAAATTATCCATTCTTAATATTTTTAAAATTAAAATCTAATTTCTAAAATTAATTTTAATTTTCCTAATTCTTTTATGAGTCTTCTTCATCAATATTGTATATTTGATTAGGGGTATTCTTCAAATGATACCATTCACCTTATTTATGTGGATGAATTATGAAACTCTATTATATATATATATATATATTATATGATCCATAAATACATTTTTCTTACCTATTCACCCATTTTAATAATTATGATTTGCTTTTAATGCCTTTTTCTATTAATTCCCAATGTTTCATTAAAATATTTAAGGGTATTCACCTAGATTTATAATAGATTGATTGATTGGGAATATTTTTGTCAAAAATAAATATATATTATTCCTATATATTGTAAGTAAATCCTGGATAATCATAAATATTAATGAAATCATTAATGAATCATTATCTAAACACTTTAAATGATATAAAACCTATTCAATTTCTTTGATTTTTTATGATATTTTGATTCAAACCGTATGGAAAACATATGTATGATTATTAATTATGATGGGTGTTCCAAGATAGTTTTATAATTCATTATATAATTTTAACGCCTCAGGATAAGTTATATATGGGATTATGGATTACATATAGTTCATTTTTATAGTTATGGGAGTAATCTTGGGTATATGGTAATTTATTATAGAGAAATACTTAGTATATGATTATTATATATTAGAGAGAAATCCTTGGAATATTATTATGATATCATGTTTTTATTAATACCTCATTTCAATGATTTGAAGATCTTATGTTATGACCATTGTTCAATTTATTCCTTTATCATATCATCTCTTTATTCCATAATCTCATGTCTATGATCATTCTCATTATGATATCTTGTTATTCTTGTTGTCTCTATTATTATACTATGTTACTATGTTTACCCATATTGAGAATTTATGATCACCTTAATCACATAATTCTATTCACCCAAGTTATGAATATAATTATTAGGTATTCTTAGACTATAGGAATATTTTGGGTGTATAATTTATAGGAGATAATGGGGGATAATTATGGATTTTCTAGTATTTTATAGTTTAAAAATGTCAATTTATTTGTGAGAATTGATATGTTGTTTTTTATTCTTTTTCATAAATATATAAAACTCTAAAGTAAAAGTTCCTTGAATTGTAAATGTTAGAATGATACTGTAATCATAGGCATATATCAAATATTTTGTTGTATGTTATTTGTTTTTATCATAGGATCTGGGATTATGGGTTTGGGGTGTTGTAGTTTCTATCATATTAGTATTTAGATAACTTTAAAGGTTGGGATGTAATTGAATACAGATGATTTATGATTTAGGAATGAAATCAAGGGTTGATACGATATATATGATCATGGTTTCAATGGTATAAGAAAATATTTGAGATGGATGTGTTGGATACTTTTTAGTTTTTTGGAGAATTGGATAAGATAGATTTACTGAAAACCCTATGTATTACACTAAGCATAGGAGAATATCCATAAATTTTTTGTAATATAAATAATATATGGTTTTCCTAGAAATAAATATTCATCTAGATAATATAATTGTATTTTATTTAATCATAGATTCACAAAGGGGTAATAAACATGAAAAGAGTTGGTTGACTATATTATGGCCATCATTTGGGTGCATAGATAATGGGATCATACTGAGGACTTGGTTTGAAACTCTTAGGGGATATGCTTAGGTTAATTCACATTATCTTTACATACCATTATGAAATATTTGAATATTTTTTATGGATGATAATTGGATTAGATATCCTAATATTAAAATGACCATAAATAACCTAAATAGAAGATAAAGACTTATCAATTAGTGTATAAACATCATTTATGAATTATTTATTCTAAGATTATTTTTCTCATTTTTACATTTAATAATTTAATAATTATAAACCCTAAATATTATTTTAATTTAATAACTAGAGAATAAATGAACCAAAATATCAATGGATTCTTAGAAAACACATTGATTGTCCTGATATACAATATATCTTTCTAATAATAGTGATTAGATATATTATTATTATAATAAATAAAAAATCACGGATTATGATTGATAAAGAGAATATAATTTAATTAATTATAACTCAATATAAGAGAGGGATGACATCTCCTAAATATTTGATTGGAGAATATCATAAATGATAAATGTTATAATTTTATTCATATAAAAAATCTGGGATGAAAAAAAACTATTGAATTTCTCAAAGTAAATAGAAAATGATTTTTATGTTGAAAAAGATAACAAAAATAAACTAGATATTGAGTGTAAATGAAGAATTCAATTAACACTATATAGGAGGAAGATTTTCCTTCTTATATTACAAAATATATTGAATTAAACATTTAATTACAAAATTTAACTTATATCATGTCTATATTATTCACATAATTAATGTTTTATACAAAAAACATGGTGATAATTTATTTAGGGGGGATATAACATTTTGAGATTTCAGTATATATCTTTTCTATTTAATAATATAAAGTTCGATATCTATCTACACAAGTACTAAAAAAGGTCATAATATATTAATAAATTAAAATATTCAAATTTAATTTCTTATTATGATAAAATATAATATGTCTTTATATGATAAAAAATATTAAAATACATTAAATTATAAAACTTTTTTTAAAAAGTATTATAAATACTCGATGTTTAGGAAGGTCTTTTTTTAATAAAAGAAGTTGGTCTTCATAATTTTCAATTTCTATTAAACGTTTGATAAATAATTTATATAAATATAATTATATGAAATTAAATTTATTTTTTAATTTATAATATCATAATTTATATATTATGAGTTTTTATTATTTTATGAGAATATCCATTTTTAGATGAAAATTATGATTTTAAAAAAATTAAATATTTATGAATTTCTCAATATATATTAATTTCAAAGAAGTTAGTAAGATCATTTAAGTGATAAAATATGAATCTATAGAAAAAAATTATTCAATTTAAATATTATTTGAACTTAAAAAACCCATGAACATCATTTTTAAAATTAAAGTAAAAGTTTACTTTTATAATGAAAAATAATTTTTATTATTTCTTTTCAATGATTAATAATTAATTAAAATTATGTTATGGATTTATTTTAATATAAAAAATATTCATATTTTAATAATAAATTCATTGGTGTCATGGAAATCTATAATAATCACAAAATATATCTTATACTTAGTGTTTCCTTTAGATCCCTTTACAATGGAATATTTTTTCCCCATTCCTGCACGTTGATATACCATTTGGTGGTGTGCAAGGACTACCACTCCTCATATCCAATTTATTCCAGATTGGGTCACCTTTTCCACTCCTACTGCTGATAAAATTTTATCAGAGGAGGATTCTTGATGGACGACGATGGATTGTGATCATGCGGGAGTTGAGGTTCAGATTGCCTTGTCTCAACGCATTAGGGCGAGTGCTTGATTAGAATTGGTGAGAGTTCACAGTGAAGGATGGGTATAGATCCGGTCTTGAGCCTACTAAAATCAATGGAAACATTATGGGAGTCATTGGAATCTCTGTTTTCAACACTAGTTTACAGAAACATGTTTTTCATTTTCAGTGATGACCAAGATGAACCTCTATTATAGTGTTTTTTATTTTATTGGATCTTTTTTGGTTTTCCTGGTCCTGCATGTCTATTGTGTGGTGATTTATTCCTAGGAACTAGTGTTTTCATCATTGCATTTGGATTATGACGCATAAATCGGTATTGGGTGCTGGGTAAGAGGCCTTGAATTATGGATGGGTGTGATGACACCCACCATTCAGCCATTCATCGCCTCTTTTGATGGATGTAAAGGTACCATGCGATTGAATTTTTCTTAGTTTTTATGCCATGACCTAAGTTGTATTTTGTTGACATTGTCATGAATCACTTTCATGATTTGTCAAGTAGGATTATTGATAGAGTGAATGGTGTGCCAAAATCTTTCATTTTTATCTCTTTCGCTTTTTTTTGTTTGTTCGAGATGTTCTCTTCTAATTTGTGTTGTTCTCACTATTGTATTGTCTGGTGAGGGGGAAATAGGGTTTCTTTTGGTTAATTCCTTGATGTTTTCTTCCCTTTTGAATTGTGGGATCATTATTTCCTTTGTTTCATGTTTCTTTAAGATATTTTACCCTTTTTTTAATGACTTTACACTTCTTCCATATTTAAAAAGATGCCTTTTATTTTTTATGTTTAATAAATGGGTATTGACCGTAAACCTTATCAAAAAAATTAAACATTATAAAAAATTTGTTTGGTTAAAAAGTCTTACCCAATTTTCTTACAAAACATACCATTCCTAAATCACCTATCTTTCTAGCACTTTCATTCATACCCCTTCATTTTCTACTATATGTTATGTTCAATTTTCTTCGCATATAAAAGGAGAACACTTCCAACCCTTCTAAAACTCAACTAACATTATTATTCCTTGAGGAAAATATTAACATTTTTTCATCCTTTAACCCTTTCCCATTACCTATATCCTTTTTCCAAAAATAAATCTCCAATGTTTTTCATTTTAAAGAATAATTTCATGGAAATTCTTTGTCTCTCACGTGAGTGTTTCTTCTTCTCACTCTTTATTTTATTTATTTTTTCCTTTCCAAATCCTCTATAACTCATTTAAATTTATGTATTCAGTATAATTTATTTATTTTAAATTAATTATATATGTATAACAATAATTATCAGAACCTATCCATTCACTATTTTCTATATAAGCATCGATCATACATTGTGCAGACGACCACCTCCACGATGTGATACGATTCATTTTTCATCCCCACGTTATAGGAATGGTATAAAGGATGGGGATTATGAATAATTAATTTTTTTGTAACATATTGAATTCTAAAATAATTATCTTTTACAATTATCATCATTCCATCCAATCATTACTGAATGATATCTTTAATCATGTGTATGTTAAGACTACCACCTCTATGAAGGAAAAATATAAATTTCCATAACCACCCAACATGGGAGGAACTAAAAGTGTAACTAGTGGAATAATATGATTTTTATAACAGTATTTTAATTCTGAAATGATAAAAAAATTACTTTCTACCTCTATCTAGTTTTATAGAAAATAATTTTTTTATTGTGTCCACTTTTGGATTACCGCCTCCACATTACAATGAATTTTGTTTTCTATTACCACCAATAATTAATGAAATTAAAAATTATTTTTAAGAATAAAAAATGTATTTTATAACTTTTTATATTTTTGATCTTGTGGATATATTTTAAAAATATAATTAAACATGATAAAAATGATAATATAATCATGTAAATAGAAACTGAACAACCTTGATTAACTGAAATGAGTGGAAATTATTTAATAAATTAGAAAGTTAGGATGATAAGTAGACCTAAATAAAATAAATTATAGATGGAAATTATTCTATTAATTTTTTTATATACTTATTTTTGGTATTTATTATTTTAATTGATTGTGCATAATGAATTTGAAAATAGGTAAGGGTTTCGTCACAAAACATTCTTCATTGAGGCAAAAATTATTTTTTGCACCAAATTGAGGTAAAACTATTTATATTCTACGAATTATATTTTTAAAATAATGTAAAATACTAATTCATGTAATTTTAAATTCATCATCATCCTAACTTTATTTTATGGGGTTTTATTAGAATATTTATTTTGTATCTAGGGATTTATATTCTCAAATTCCCCTTATTGAGACACATTTTACTTTTTGAGCCTATTTACATTGATGTGGCACATATGCTCCCTAATTGGTATTCTACCCTAAAATATATTTTACTCGTGGTATTTAAGGTCTATTTTAAATATCTTCCCTCTTCATATTTATTTATTAAAATGTTTCTCAAGTCATGATTGGTTTCTTGACTTAATTACTTTTCCCCATGAGTCTTGATGACTATTAGTGATTTTCATATTCCAAGTTTCATTTTTCAACCATTTTCTTATCAATGGTATATTTATTTATTTTTTCTAAATTTTTATTATATCTTCAATAATATCCTCCCATTTCATGAAACACTTCCTTATATTAAACAATGATGTTGATAAGAATAACTCGTATAAATTCCATGGGATATTTTTCTCCTATGTCAGTATTTTTTTTCTATCAGAAGTGTGATATATAAAAAATTATGTTTCATCTAATGTGACACTGATGTTTCCCTTAACCTGTTTTGAAATTAAATATTTACTGTAATTTTAATTATATGGGTTTCATAAACAGTCCATGATATATTTTTGACATTTTTTGGATGGATAGTTTTTTTAAAAAGTTTTTAATGCAAATAATGTTTACAAATGTTTTAAAAATTCTTCCATATAGAAATTTTTAATTTTTTTCATCTATAATGTATTTATTTAAAAAAAATTGAAAAGAAAATATTTTCAATGTTTCCAACATGGTTCATTTTAGATAGAATTAATCCCTTTTACATGTTTTCATGTAAATATTTCTCTCTACCAACTTTCTAATTTTCTAAGAGACTTACTCTCTATGAACTCGTGTTTTTAAGCAGAAAATTTTTATTCTAATGGTTTAATAAAATATTCATTTTAAATTTTTTTAATTAATAAGGAAAATTAATATTATGAAATAAAATTTTCTAAATTTTCTATTATTTTTCGTTATCAATTTCATATGCATGATCAATGTATTATTCAAATGATACCATACCCATTATTTTTTGGTATGGATTAAAAATTATCATTTTCATATATGATATGTTCCATGACTAATTTTGTATTTCACAACCATCCATTTATATAAACATGAAATAAACTAAATTACTTACGATAAAACTTACCTATGTTCCATACTTGATTAAAGGGTATTATCATAGATTCCCAACACATTTATCGATTGAGGGAATTTTGGAAGAACCCATATATCCATTTCCTATAATTTTTCTAGAACATATGTGAAATGATATTTTTTGAGTGGTATTAACCTATAATGATGATTAAGGTCATTGGATAAAAATTTATTTTCCATGGGTTCATCATGTCATGTCTATTAATGAGATTAAGATTGAATCCTTATAGAACATCATGAAAATGATATAAAAAAAATTAATATTAATATGTTCTTTATGATATGTTCATTGAATCCATGTGTCACACATATGTTTGTTTTTTTCATTATGATTTTTGTTCCCTGATAGCACTCCAATTCATTTTTCAATTTTATTATCTCATGAGAATATATTAATGGGATTTGATAGAAATAATAATTGGTTTGGAGGGAATAATGGTAACCCTTATAATCTGATAATTTTATAGAGAGTAATCCTTCACATATGATTATGTTAGCCTATATAGCAATCCTTGTTCTTTGATCATGATATCATGTTTATATTGTTTGAACAATCCTATGATGCCATGATCTTAAATTATGATCATTTTTTATTAAATTTCATTATGATATCATAAATTTATCTAATTATATCATGCTTATGATCAATATTTATCATGATGTTGTGTTATGTGTCATGTATTTCATATAATAAAACTATACTAGGTTTACCATTTATGAGTGTTTCAAATTACCCTTTTCTTATGTTTCCATTTCCCTAGGTTATGATGGATTTTATTAGGTATGTTATACCTATAGGAGTATATCATGTGATGAATTTATGAGAGATGTTGAAGACTAATTACAGATTTAGTATCTTCTTATATAGAAGAAAAAAAATCAATTTATTGATGAGGATTGAGATTTAGTTGTTTATTCATTTTCATAAATCACTAATATTATAAACTAAAAGATTCATATATTGTTAATATATGATTTATATTGTAATCATACATGTGTATGAAATCTAGTGTAGTAAGATATGTTTTTTAGCATTGGATATTGGAGTTCGAGTTCAATGGTGATACACATAGAGCTACTTCTGCAGTTATAACTACATCTGAAGGATCTCAACTCCTTGGTCACGATTTTTTCCCTAGTTTTGTTTATCTCTTACCTAACTACCCTTGATTACCCTCTATTATGTATTCATGTACCATTGACTACCTCAACACGTCCCTTATGTACGATTCATACATGTTTTGAAAGAATTTGAAATGAAACCCAGTTAGAGCGTTAACTAGAGGGAGACCGGTCTTATACTAACTAACTTAATGAGTGGACATACACTAGTTATTCTATAGTATCATTGGGTGGTGATCACAATGTACTCTAATGTATACCCTTGGTGTGAGTTTTTGAAGAAAATACTATTAGATATTGAGCTGATATGAGGACCATGACTCATAGAAAATGACATCATTAATGTGACTAACATATACCCCATCTCAAAAGTATAGAAGGTATAACAACTACTTGATGAATCCATATATAATATGAAGGATCAGTATTTCCTAGGGAGGGAATGGAGGGAAGATAAAATTTTCTGAGATTATAAAAAGGGAAAGTAATCCAACCTACTCCATATGTCATGGGTGAATCTTGTGGATATTTAGTAATGATGGGGAGAAGACGGTGTTTTGAGTGTTGTTGTAGTTTGGGTACTCACAAGACCAAATGTTTGAAAAAATACAGACATATACAAATTGTAATGGGATATACACATGAAAATGGGAATCCCTATTTCTAGTATGTTTCAGCACCTTGTAAAACATCACCAGTACTATGATGGTGATATTGATGTGGTTCTCTATTTTTATTGCCACAACTTGGGAAATGGTGTCCATACACACCCCTATATGAGTTCCATTGACTTCAAAAATGGTTCTAATGATTAAGGTCACAATGAATGTATGAATTATAACAATTTGGGTGTGTCCCTTCATGTTGATTCTCCATTATTGATACCAGACATACTCTAAGACTGTCTAGTAAGAATCAGTCTTTGTGTATAGTACAGCTTCGTGGAACTAAAGTGGTCATTCAGAAATATTACATTAAGTAACATTTAAAATTACATTGGGCCACATCATGAAAGAAAAATCTTGGGGGAATATAGGATACTTCCATTTAATCCAAAGTACCCTTAGAAGTAACCTTTTCTGACCTTGTGTCTACTCTTGGTCCTCTTAGGCATTCTCCACTTGAAGTGATTCATCATACATCAATCTAACAACTAAGATCATGAAAATAAAGTAAAGATCCCACAAGCCTACAAAAACTTCCCTATGAAGAAAGATGAAGGAGGTGGTGTATAGAGACCACCAGAGTAATAACACTATTACAAAGTGGAGATGGTAAAAAATATGGAATAGGGAGGTCTGTAATACTTTATATAAGTTAACCCTTCAAATACCATACCAAGGTGCCTAACATTCATGAATGGAATATTATACCCCTAAAATATCATTAGTGATATTTCCTCTAAGGTGTATATCCCATTCCTGAATCCAACCATGTGGATTTTCAATCTATCCTTCCATGGAGATGATGACATATTTGGGTGGTCATGTTTCATCGGCTAGTTTCTCCATATTGATTTTAATGACTATGTAAAATATAGTATGCATAATAAATGTATTGGTATCTCTTATAGAATTAATAATATTATCCCTATTAAACCAAACAAACCTCAAAGATCTCATAAACTAGTCACCCATGCTATCATGGTTGGGACTTGTTTTTGTAAGATATTCTTAGAACCAGAAGTGATACAACGATAGTTTTTTAAACTACATATAGTTTTTATCTTTTTTTTTATATTATATTGAATTACATGATCAAATATGTATCTTAGTATTGGGAAAAAAATCCCTCAAGGAATTATTGAAGCATTTTTCAGGTGATTGTGTTTGTTAACAAAGAGGGCCTCCGTGTTGTGATTGTTCACAAAGCAGACCACGATGTATAATTTTTTGACAAAGGGGTTTACATGGTGATTTTTTTGGTTTGAGATATGGTGTTGGTTATTCATGTTTCATTGAGGAACCTTGAAATGGAATGAATGATCTGTAGGGGGTATAAAAAGATCAGATATAAGGTGGTGCTATTTTCCTGTGTTTGCCAAATTTTTTGGCCTGAAAAATCAGAAAATTGAGAGATGCGTTTTTTGAAAAGGGAGGTGCGCGAAAAATTTGAGTGGTGCACGAAAAATAATTTTTTGTGGGAAATATCAGTGTGGTGTATGAAAAAGGGAAGTTGTGCACGAAAAATAATGTGTTGCGCAAAATATCAACATGGTGTGAGAAAAAGGAATGTGGTGCGTGAAATAGTTTCACGGTGCGCGAAAAATAAAATAGTGCGCAAAATATTAGCGGGTTCACGAAATAAATGATTGGTGTTTTTCATGCAAGAAGTGTTTCACGATCAGAAGCTCGAAAATCAGCAAAGGCATGAGGTCCACGAAATATTGGACAGTGCGCGAAAAACTATGTTGCGTGGAAGATGTGTTTTTTGCGCTCAATGAGGATTACGCGCGGAAGAAAAGTTTTTAGCACGGGGTCGATTTTTATTATAAATATGAAGTGACCCCCCTTAATTCGGTGTAGCTCAAGACTTAGAGAGTATCCAAGATTTGGCGTGCAAAATTAGAGGATGTAAAGGAGTTGCGCATAAACAACAAGTTTGCGCGTAAAATTAGTAGTTGCGCGTAAAAGTGGTGTTGCACGAAAAGTGGATTTCATGAAAAAGCAGAGAATTTCAGGCAAGGAAGTGTAGAGGCTGCACGTAAAAAGAATAGGTTGCATGAAAAAGAGGTGTTGGACGAAAATCGTATTTTTCACAAGTCAAGGGAATTATGTGCAAGGTCCAGTAAGGGTTGCTCATAAAAATTGGGGTTGCCCGGTACACCCAGTGCAAAGTGAGATTCATTTGTGGGTGAAAGTTGACCATAAAAAGAGCACCTATCAACAATTAAGGATGAATAATTCATTATAGATAATGAAGAAACCTACAGGTATTTAAACTGTGAGTGTTTCTTCTGAAGAAGCAGTGAACTCACTTCAGTTGAGAGAGCAGTGAGTTCTCAAACTGTGAGTGGTTGTAAACCAGAAGGGATAGTGAGTCCGCTCTGAACATGTAATCAAAAGTGCGTTTATAGTGGAATTTGTACATCGACACACCACTAGTGTATTCTCCTTGGACGTAGCCGAGTGAGGGTGAACCAAGTAATAATTGTTGTGTCATGTGCATTCTTTAAGGTTTATTTATACTCTACAATGGGGAGGAGAGATAAGAGGGTTTTTTCTAACAACAAAACAAGATCAAAAGGGGCAGTTGTTTTAATCTTTCATATCCTGATTCACCCACCCCCCTCTCAGGGTATCTAGCCTAGTAGACCTAACACTTACAATTTCTTTAATCTAATTTTTCCTTATTGTGTCCCCCATCATATTTTAGATGCTCTAACTACCTCAGTGTCTATTCATTGAGTTTCTATGAAGATCCCTAATTCTAGTTCATGAAAACTTTTGAGGGAGAATCTGTTTTATTTATTTAACATTCTTATGTAAAAAATATAAATTTAAAAATATTAATGATATATACTTAATCTAGAGATATTTTTCATGAACACTAAGGATATTGTTCACATGATGTTTACTATAATATTCCTTGTGTACATAAGATTATTTAAGTTTGGTATAATTTTTATTTTTTGAATTAGGAGACATGATTGTTTTTAAAAATAATTCAATTTGAAGTTATATATGTTGGAACATGTCAATATGATATTTATGTACAAGTATTGGTAGTTAGAATATGTCTTATAGGATTGGGAGTTCCTGAGGAGGGGTCATGGTGGTTGTTACAGCCTTGGCTATAACAAGCCACCATCCAGTTGGTGGCAGCCACCAGCAGGTTGGTGGATTTAGAGAGAAAGCAATCTAGTTTTTTTCAAAACAAGATATCCAATTTCTTGTAATATAAAATAATTTTTTTATTTAAATGGTGGAAATAAACTTTTTTACCCTTGGGTTTTTAATGGAGTAGCCCCACCTTCTTCCACTCTTTTAGTCTCAAAGACCAAGGGACATCCCCATATTTTTCTTTTTGGTTTTCCCTTGGTGGGGTGTTTTTATTGTGCATTTTGGGTAGAGATTAATTGTGTGGGGACTCATACCTCCTTTTATATTATTCTAAAATAATTATCACTAATTTGGATTAGTTTCTATTTATATTATAAATGGTAAAATACCGAGATGATTTGTGCCTTTAAGCATTCATAGATTTGATAAAGGTGTGTCATGCCTTGTAATTTTATATCAGATTAAATTAAAATTAATTTGTAATTATTATTGGATTGGATACAAATGATAATTGGTTTCCTGGGATGATGCCAGAGGAATGTTTCAGAACACCTATGGGTTTTTTGTCATGGTTCTGGCATGGTGATGCCTTCTAGTGGTATTTCTACATTAATGAAAAAATAAATAAATTTGGTATTATATTATGAATTGTATAAATTAAATATTAATTGATAATAATTAATTTAATAATGATTTTTAGTGTGAGTTAGAGGCTTAGGATGGATGGGTAAGCTTCAAGGAGGTTGGATGAGCAATGGAGGCGGCTAAAAACCTTTGTAAAATGATAATAAAAGATCTGAAAAAATTAATGGAGTCATAAATACTATAGTTCTGATTTAAGAATTATGTTTATATTCATTTCGGTGTGTAGCCTCACTAGTTAGGTGATGGAACTATTATTAATAGATTTAATTATTTATTTTAAATTTTCTAATTTAAATTTAATTGTAATATTGTGTAACAACCTAAAGCTAAACAGATTAGTTCCAAGGACATTGAGGACCTTGGGAACTATCTTGAGCCTTGGTTACTGATGGATGAGGCTTGGACTGGCAATTTACCGAGTATCCTAGACACCTCCAAGAGGGGTTGTTATGAGACTTGAGATGAATGATGTTTATATAGTGACTAAGGGCCCTTGAGACATGAGTAGCTTAGTTGGATGGATCTTATGAAAATTAGATGTGGTTTGGGATGTGTTGATCATTTTAGAGTGACCCTAATCATAGAGGGGGAAATTATACACATCTTGAGACTATTTCCTATATTTTATATCCTTATGACCTATATGTCCATGAGAGAACATGATAATTTCATTGGAAAAGATGTACTCTATGAATTTTGTGTTGGAACGAGGGACCAATTATGATCAAGTATCAAAACTGGGATGCCTCTATTATTACTATGACATAGGGGACATCCATGGGTTATCTTTATAGGATAATAGCAGTGTGAGTGTGTTTATGAGAATAGGTATAAATGTTCACTGGAAACACTTTAAAACCCAGATCAATGATTGTGTTTATTTGGGCTATGGTGATCTAGGTTTCATTATGGGAATCTCAACTATTTTTTTCAAGTATGGTTGAGAAAATGGACTCCTATGTGTATTATTGTTATATTGATAGTTTATAGTGGTATATTCCATAGGTATTTTTGATAACATGATGAGAAAAATATTATAAGGGGTGGATGTGATTCTTATAGGATGTATTCCCTAAATGATAAAATACCCATAGGGAGGGATGAGATACTTATGGGGAGTATTACAAATATATAATACTCCCACTGAAGAAGGTGTATGCTACTACTATATGTGAGGTCAGGATTTAGGGCTAGGATGTTCATAGTGGGTTATCCTATGTTATCATAGTTGGGGGAATTCAGTGGAAGCTAATAGCTTATGATCTATCAATGGGATTGTATCTAATAAGGTGTGGTTGCTCTAGTATACAATGGTGATATCTTATCTTTATTTGTGATTATTATGGTCATATGAATGGATGATAAAAATTCTATATTGGAGGTATGTGATACAATTTGGTTTATTACCATGGTGAGAAAAATAATGTGGAGGGAAGCATATGATACCCTTGGGAATAATGCACATAAATGGTGTGAAGGTCCTCGAAACACCCTAAGAGGGGAGGGATCAATCTGGGTGTCCACTTATTTTTAATCTGATGGATCTTGTTCCCACGTTGGTAGGAACCTATTAAACCTTTCAGAAAAATTCATGCAAAGATAGAACACAACAATTTTACTTAGTTCAAAAAAAAGGGATACGTCCAAGGATCATATGAAGACAATGTGTCGTTTGTACCAATGTATACTAATTTTCAATAGTTTTGGATTAAAAAGGTCCGTTCACAGTCACTTTGTGACAGGCTCACTGCCTTTACAAGAATTCAGGGATCGCTCACAACATCTCTCGGAACACCTCCACTGACTCCCCCTAGCCCACTTCGCTAAGAGAATCCAAACTCAGTTTATCAACATGAAGGTTGATTCAATGATTTTGGCATTAAATACTTTATCCCTAACTTAGCATGATACACTACTTGAATCACAGACATGATTTGATTCACACTGAAAACCCTATTCACTTAAAACAGATATTAAAAAACTGCCTATCACAAAGCTCTTTCACGAAGCTAACTTCTCCATAGTTCTCACTACATTACAATGATCACTACTTCACAATTATTAGTACTATGATATTCTCACTACTTTTCAAATCACACCTGCCTTTGTGGAAAAACCATTCTTCGTGAAGCACACTACCTTTGCAGAACACCCAGCCTTCGCAAAGAAAACTCCATGCGGAAAAACCTTCCTTAACAAAGCTCACTAAGCCAACATAGAATATACCTTATTTATGAATAAATAAATACATAAAATTATTTCCTTTGTTCATGACTATAATAGTATTTTTCTGATGCTCAGTCTCTCATAATAATTTAATTTAGTGGATCACCACTTCATTTGTGAAATCAGATCAATTTTGTATTTTCTCCGAAAAGTTCATGTAGAATGACGAGGTGGGGCATCTTATTTATAGGAATGGTAAAAAACGGATCTCCGGTTCTTCTGGTGTGATTTATGGATCGGTCAAAAATTTCATCGTGGTGTATCTCCCTTTATAATATTCCATGGAAATCTCCCCTTCACAATGCTCTTCGTAACTGCAAAGCTCTCTTTCAAATATCTTTGTGTCGCCCCAATGATCCAATCACAAAGACTTACTTTAAACCTTCATGCTATTATAATGATAAAATTCTCATAATTGTGAAGTAACACCATCTAAGGTTTCAATGATTTATTTTCACGAAATCCTCACGCAAGTCTTTATAAAATCCATGCCTTTACTAGATTTATGAAATGTTAATTCTAGAAGAATATATTTTGTGAAGTTCAGATTCTCGTAACCACGTATCACACCACCACAATATTCATGTCTTCATGAAACACACTTTATTAAGCCTATATCTTCACAACTCATTCCTTTTTCATATTTTGATGATACCTTCAAAAAAACCACAATTTTTAATTCTTTCCATTCTCCAAATTTTAGACCCCAAAAAATTAGAAAAAAATGGGAAATGATGCCACCTTAAATATTGATTTTGGATTGAATTGTATGATCCATTTACTTGAAATCTTCTTGATATTACATTGGTCTTCTATGTGAGTATTGAAAAAAAAACACAAACCATACTCCATTTCCAACAAATAACAACCTTGGTTCCAACAATGTCCCCCTTTAGGTTTGCAGAAAATCTGCAAATAAATTCAATAGAGCACCAACCACTATAAAAACTTGATATACAAGAATCGACTCAACCATTACTCTATGTCTATATGATAAATTCTCAGTGTAGAAAACAAGAGGGGAAGCATAAATTAGGTTCTTGTGTTTTGGAATTTTTAACTATTTCCTCATTACACCCAATGTTTTTCTCGATGGTCATTTTCTCCCATCAAAACCCATCATTACCTCCCCCCCATTGAAACATTCTTGAATTTATCTATTCTACATATCTGCACCATTTCTATATTGAATTTACTCATTCTCCCTCATTGGAAATAATCCTAAAAACTAGTATTTATACAATGTAGAGCTCGAAAAAACCTCCCCTGGATGATATCTCCCCCATAAACCTATATCACTTCCACAAATACATTAAAATAGATAAAACAACTGGGGAGAGGGGAACAATCGTAAAATCCTCATGTATTGGGATGTGGTTGAACACTAAGGTTAAAATGATGTTTATCAAACACAATCATTTCCAGTGGCTTGGTCATAATGTCAGCCACTTCTCATTAGTTCCCACATGGTCCATTTTATTCACACCTTATTCAAATTTTTCCTTGATGAATTGATATATAATTTCAATATGTTTCATATGATAATGATGAACATGATTTTTTGTAAGATCAATTTCGCTCTTTTTATCACAGTAAATCCCCATTGGCTACCTCACCTCATCACCAATGTCAGTGAGTTGATGTTTCATCAAAAGTAATCGAGTGCATGCCTTTGTAGGGGATATATATTCAGCTTTAACAGTACTAAGTGAAGTAATTTCCTATTTTTTTCTCAACAAGCCCACACATTTTTTTCCAATATATAATGATCCACTACTAGTGTACTTTTGCTCCACTATATATCCAGCCCATTCAGTATCAAGAAACGCTGATAGTTCTCTATAACTACCTTTTATAAAGCATAATCCATAATTGTGAGTACCTTGAATATACCTCATGATTATTTTCTCTACCACAATATGTTATTAATTCATATTACTCTAAAATAGGTCCATTAAGCATGTTGCAATAACAATGTCTAGTTGTGTTGATGTCAGGTACAATAAGCTCCCAATGATCCTTCTGTACATTGTGGTATCTACAGATGTCCCATCCTCATGCTTTCCAAATTTTGTTCCAACTTCAATCAGTGTTAACATTGGTTTAGAGTCATGCATATTAAATTTATTAATCTGCTCTCTTGAATACTTTTCCTAAGATATTAATGTATACTTATTATTTTGAATCACATGAATCCCTAAGAAATATGTGAGTTCACCAATCATGGAAATTTCAAATTCTTATTTCATGTGATTAGAAAATTATCCAGCTAATTGTTTCTTGCTTCCACTAAAAATATTATCATCAACATACACTGATACCATGAACTGGCCCTTCAAAGAGTTCTTCACATAGAGATTGTGATCCACTCCTCATCTTTTGAATTCAAGATTTCTCATATATGAATCCAGCCGAGAGTACCATGCTTGTGGTTCTTACTTCAGACCATAAAGTGATTTCTTTAATTTTCAAACCTTTATTTCATCACTTACAAGCAAGAAATATACCACTAGTTCAATGTTGACTTATTCCTCAAGAACACCATTTAGGAAAACTATCTTGACATTAATTTGATACACTTTATATCCTCTTTGGATTTCCATGGAAAAAAATAGCCTGATTAACTCTGGTCTAGCCACCAGAAAAAATGTTTCTTCAACATCAACACCTTCAATCTATGAATATACTTTACACAGTAGTAACACATTGTTTTTTTATCAAATTTCTAGGTTCATCAAGTTTATTCATGAAAATTCAGTTTGTACCAATCACATTGTGATTTTAAGGTCTCTTAACTAGATTCCATGTTTTAGTCTGGTCAATCTGATCGAGCTCTTCATTCATGGATTTAACCCATGATTCATCCTTTGTAGCTTATTCAAACGAGGATGGTTTCACAAAAACAAGAATTAATATTGATCATTATTCCTCATTCTCTTTATTTGTGTGGGTGCATTCCAATACTTAATGATGTTGGATTGATCAATATATGTTCTTTGATTTCTCCTTGGACGTTCAATTAAATTCTCTCCAGCCATGATTTACTATTTTGACTCTTCTTCAAAGTCAACATCATGTTGTGACTCCAGATATTTTTTGTACGCCTTACAATACTTTTGTATTTGGATCTACTCTATGTTCACATTATTTCTCATCTTCTATCACATCATCATATGAATTCCTTGAGGAATTTGTGGTTTTATCTTCAATGATCTTCACATCACTTCTTTCCATTATTTTTCCAAGATTATTATTGAAACACTTGTAGGATTTTCTATTCATTGAATATCTAATGAATATTCCTTCATTCGCTGCATCACTATACTTACTTTGATTTCATTCATTGTTTCTGATAAAACATTTACTTTCAGAAACAAAGAAATACTTCAAAGAGGGATTCCATCCATTCCATAACTAATAAAGTGTCTTTGTTTTCACCCATATATAGCCCTGTTAGATTTTGAATTTACACTGTAGCTTAAACGGCCTCTTTCTAGTAGTGTATAGGGATACGAATCTTAATCAGCATAGTTCTATCCATATTGTTCACATGTCAATTCCTTCATTCAAATACTCCATTTTTCTGTGGGGTTATCACAACAACCACCTTATGTTGTATTCCAAGATTTCCATGTAATTTTCAAATTTTATGGATGTTTATTCCCCTCTATTGTTAGATTGTATAACATTGATTGTCTGTTCAGCATAATTATCTCCAATTCGGTGATAAGTTTTCATACAATCAGGAACTTGTCACTTCTTATGTATAACCATCACACAAGACATTATACTATAATCATCAATTAAAAGGAAAGAGTACATATCTCCATGTTTTTCAACAATTTTTATCATGCCACATATGTCTGTATGGATGAGATCAAGAAGATGTGATGCCCTTTTCTTCTTTGGCTAATAAGAACCACAAACCAACTTTACTCGTATGAAATAATCACAAATATTTTCCAATTCATGCTTTAGTTTAGGTAAATCCAGGAATATATTTATCTTAGATATATTTTCCATGCCTTGTTGATTGATGTTCCCCAATCTCCGATGCCACAAGTTTTTTTATTCTTCCACAGTCATGTAGAAAATGTTTTCTTTATTGTCAACCTGAAACAAGTAGTCTTCTATTTTGAAACCTTTAATTAGATAATTCCATGTATTTCCCCTTACATTACCCCCATTTTTATTGAATTTCATAATAAGTCACGAGTCATATAGTTGACTCACACAAATGATATTGTGACGTAAACCATCCACATAAAGAATTCCAGTCTTCTTCAGCTCTCTATTAGTCAGTTCAGTGCTACCACTTCATTTTATCTTCAAAGCACCATCATTAACAAGTCTTAATATCCCATAAACACTTTTATTAGCATTGTTAATAATTCAATAGTACCTGTCATGTGGGAAGAACATCCACTATCAATAATCTAGGTATTTTTTCTCTTTATAGCTTTGAGGGATACTTCTATAAGGTTGAATTTCTAAATTTTCTTTTTTTTCTTTCTATAAGATATTTTTTTGAGTATAGAATAATGATGGCCTTTCAATACTCTCTTCCATGTACATAGGTTATTCATATTCATACTCTTCTTCCAAAGGAGAAAACCTGTTTGAGATAGCAACATCGTCTGGTCTGCGAGTATTGACCTGTCTCTAAGAATTGTGTGAATTTACCCTATCAAACCTATTCCTACAATACATATCTTTATATCCAATGTCAGAATAGTGAAAATAGTATCCATAGAAAATATTTCTTATATAATACGTAAGATATTAAATATTTCTTCTTTATTGACTTCCCAGATCTTCTCCACTCAAATAGCTCCTTGCCTCTTCACAATATGACATGGTATGGCCCAGATAGCCACATAACTGACAGGTTATGAGAGTAAATGTCTTCTCACATCTATTTCTATTAATTCCATATTCCTTGGAAAAATATTTTGGCTGCCTATCATTTATGGAATCTCAAGGATTAACACTAGTTCTCCTTTCAATTTGATTAAAGGGTTATTTTTTCAGCACTTCTGATAGCTTTTCAACATGACCAACTTTCAGCTTGCCTTTATTTTGTTCCACTTAATTTTTATCGTTTTACATTTCATCATCACAACTGATTCCACTATTTCCCATTCATTTAGGTTTTTGATCACTCAAAATATTTTTTAACTCTACTAGAACCACGTTTGGCTCACTCTAGCATCTCGGCATCCGATAACCTTCCAAATTGTATTTTCTTCTATTCTTATTTTGAATTTGATTCACTTTTGAATTTACTCCTAAGATTAACACTCTTTTTTGAGTCCCTAAATGGTTTTGGACTTCTCTTCCAATCTCAATTAAGTTCATTGAACACATTATCTTGTTCTTCGATTCTGATCTTTAGTTCCCCTGCATTGTCTGTTCTTTTAAGGATTGATGACTGAACTTTTACAAATTCTTCCAGTCGTTCAATTTCATCCTTATGTTGATCAACATATTCTGATGGTTATTCCAAAATTTCTTTTCACTTATAACGTCTCTTAAATTTATTCTTGATCTTACTAAAATCATTCTTAAGTTCCGACTTGTGATTGACATTAGTTTTCAAATGATTTTCTCCAGTTTTATCTTTGAATGGTTCTGAATTTCAAATAGTATCCATCATGGAGGAATGGTTTCCTGTTTTAAATTTTGGTTCTTCTTCTTCACATAATTTATTATCATCAACTTTATCTTAATAGATAAAACTCTTCTTCTGTTCTTTCATTATGAATTTCAAGTGTCTCTTTTTAAAAAACCTTTTATGAGGATTTTCAATGTTTTTAGTTTTTCTCTCTACATCATCAAACTTTCTTGAGAACCGATAGGCAATGTTCCTAACTCTGCCACAATGAAAAAAATCCAGAGGTAACTTTCCATTAAATTTCCCTTTTCCCTTCTTGATCTTCATGGAAAGGAGATAAATAATTTATTTTTCATCATCATCTTCCCCAGTACTATGTCCTGAAATTTTCAATTTTTCCATGTCTTTGAATTCCATTTCCTTTCTTACATGAGTCATAGCATATTATGGTTTGACACTCATCTCATATTCCACCAGAATACTCAGAAGATCATCCATAGAAAGTTAAGAAATATTTATTTCCTCAATAGATGATTCCTTCACATTTTTAAGGGGTGGAATTCTCCTTATGATTTTTTTTACAATATCAATTTTTTTTATTTCTTGGACATGACCTCAAATTGCTCCTACCACTTTAGTAATTCAATTGAAGAAGGAATCCACATTTTAATCTGGATTCCTCTTCAGATCGTCAAACCTATTGTGTAGGAATTTAAGTTTTTCATCCTTAACTTTGTTGTCTCCATCATATATATTTTCAAGTTTCTACCACATTGACTTGGAAGATGTGAAAATCCTTACCTTTAAATAGATTTGATCAAAAAGAGATGTATTGATAGAATTCTATGATTTAGCATCTATATCAAGTAATTCCATGTCTATATCAGTCATACACAGCCCTTTCAGATCAGTAATTTGAATTCCTTGAATAGTATAGAAAAGAACATCCATTCAAAGAGATCTTGGATGATATATCATCATAAATTTTTTCATATCTGAAAGTTACTTCTATAGAAGAGGGGGACTCCCCTATAGTTAACTAGATTCTCCATGATAGCAATGAATATATTTAACACCATCAACCTTTACCCTCTAATACCACATTAAATACCTCGGAACACCTAGAGAGTGGAGGGATGAATCAGGCTGTTAATTTTTTTTTAAACTAATGGATCTTTTTCCCACGTTGGTAGGAACCTGTTAAACCTGTTAGAAAGATTCTTGCAAAGAGAGGAATTAAAAAATTTATTTGGTTTAGCACAAAGGTCTATGTTCAAGGAGTATACAATGATAGTTTTTTGGTTATAACAAAGTCTACTAATCTTTATTAGTTGTGGATTAAAAAGTTTCAGTCACAGTCACTCTGTTCTAGGCTCACTGCCTTTACAAGAATTTAGGGATCGCTCACAACGTCCCTTGGAACACCTCCACTAGATCTCCCTAGCACACTGCTCTGAGATAAACCAAACTCATTTTATTTACATGAAGGTTGATTCAATTATTTGGTATTAAAGACTTTGTCCTTGACTTATCACGAGAAATGGATTGAATCACAGAACTGATTTCATTCACCCTAAAAACCCAGTTCACTTAAAAATTATATTCAAAAACATCCCATAGCAATGCTCCTTCACAAATATCCTTCTTGAAGCTCACTTGTTTGAAATGATAAATACTTTTCAAAGATAAATTTTTCATAATGATCACTACTTCTCAATTATCACTACTTCTTGAAGCACTCCTACCTTTGAGGAACAACCTACCATCACAAAGAACACAACCTTCACATAACACCTCACCTTCATGAAGAAAATTGCCTTAGAGGAACAACCTTCCTTTGAAAAGATCATTGAGCCAATGTGAAGCGTCCCTTATTCAAGAATAACTCAATACATAGAAGCATTAACTTCATTCATGACTATAATAGTATTTTCGCAATGATAAAACTCATATAATAATTCTGTTTCATGGGGTACCCCTTGCTTTGTGAAATCAGTGCGATTCCAGATTTTCTATAAAATGTTCCTTTGAAATGAAGAGGGGTGGCCAATTATTTATAGGTGC
This sequence comes from Viscum album, assembly GCA_963277665.1. Lineage (NCBI taxonomy): Eukaryota > Viridiplantae > Streptophyta > Magnoliopsida > Santalales > Viscaceae > Viscum > Viscum album. The sequence continues at coordinate 998,183,793 of OY728151.1, read as the reverse complement.
AGTCGAACGTGGATATCTACTTCTTTCAGTGCAGTTTCTAGATTGGTCAAAAATGTATTTTCGGTGCATCTCCCTTAGTAAAATTCCACGAAAATTCCCCCTTCACAATTCTCTTCGTATCTAAAGAGCTTTCAATCAAATCTCTTTGTGTCGCCATAATGCTCCACTCACAAAGACATCTGACAAACCTTTGTACAACCACAATGATCCAATTCTCATAATCACAAAGTAACACCGTCTTGGGTCACAATTCTTCCTTTTTTCAAAATCCTCAAGCCAGTGTTTGCGAAATCCATGCCTTTACTAGATTTATGAAATGTTTATTCCTGAAGAATATATTTCGCAAATATCATATTCTCATAACCACAGAGCACACCATCAAAATATTAATGTATTTATGAAACACACTTCATTAATCCCATCTATGTGAAACTCATTCCTTTTCCATATTTTCATGATGCCTTCAAGGAAAATGAAAATTCACAATGCTTTCCATTCTCAAGATTTTAGACCCCAAAAAATTGGAAAAATACTGGGAAACAACACCACAATCAATACTGATTTCAGATTAAACTATATGATACCTTTCCTTGAAATCTCCCTGGAAATGCATTGGCCTTCCATGTGAGGATTGACTACAAACACAAACCATACTCCATTTCTAGTAAAGAATATCATTTGTTCCAACAATCTCCCCCTTTGGGTTTATTTGAAATCTGCAGACAAATTCAATAGAGCACCAACCACTATCAAAACCTGATACATAAGAATCAACTCATCCATCAATCTATGTATATGTAAGAAATTATTGGTTTAGAAAACAATGGAGGAAGAATTCATTGGGTTCTCGTGTTTTGGAATGCTTAGTTTTTTCCTCATAACACTGAATTATTTTCTTCATGATCATTTTCTCCCTTTGAAACCCATCATTCTCCCCCTTTTAAACATTCTGTAATTTCTCTATTCTCTATCTCTACACCATTTTCACATTGAATTTATTCATTATCCCCCGTTTTAAATAAACATAAAGACCACATTTACACATTGTAGAGATCAGAACAAACTACCCTTGGATCATATCTCCCCCATAAACCTGCATCACTTCTATAAAAAAATTAAAATAATTAAAAAAACTGGGGAGAGGGGAACAATTGTAACCTCCTCATGCACTGGGAGGTGGATGAACACTAAGGTTCAATCGATGTTTTTCAAACACATCCACTACGAGTGGATTGGTCATAATGTTAGCCACTTTATCATCTGTTCCCACGTGGTTCATTTTAATAATGCCTTCTTAAACTTTTTCCTTGATGAAGTGATATCTAATTTCAAAATGTTTCATACAATAATAATGAACAAGATTCTTTGTAAGACAGATTTAACTATTTTTATTGTAGTAAATCACTATTGGATGCTTAACCTCACCACCAATGTTAGTGAGTTTCTTCTTCATCCAAAGTAACTGAGTGCACACCTTTATAGTATATATATATTCCGCTTCAGGAGTACTATGTGAAGTCATTTTCTATTTATTTCTCAACCAACCCACACATTTCAATCTAGTATAGAATGATCCACCACTATTGGAATTTCTATCCACTACATCTCCAGCCCAGTCAGCATCATAAAACACTGATATTTTTCTATCACTACCTACAACAAAGTATAAGCCATAATGGTGAGTACCTTGAATATACCTCATGATCCTTTTCACTTATTCCATGTGTTCTTCCATTATATTACTCTGAAAGTGGGCTGCTAATCATGTTACAAATACAATGTATGGTCGGGTTGTTTTTAGGTACAATAAGCTCCCAATGATCCTCCTATACATTTTGGGATATATAAATGTATTGTCTTCAGGCTTTCCAAGTTTTTTTCAAACTGAAATCAGAGTCGATATTTTTTTGGAGTCATCCATATTAAATTTATTCAATAGATCTCTGGTATAATTTTCTTAATAAATTGACGTATAATCATTCTTATAAATCACTTGAAGTACTAAGAAATATGTGAGTTCACCAATCATGGACATTTCAAATTATGATTTCAAGTGATTGGAAAGTTATTCAATTGAGCACTGCCTGCTTCTATAAAAATAATAGCATCAACGTAAAAAAAATACTATGAATTGATCCTTCTAAGATTTCTTCACATAGAGACTGTGAACAACTCCTCCTATTTTGAATTTAGGATTTCTCAAATATTAATTCAGCTGAGGGTACCATGCTTGTGGTGAATGCTTCAGACCATAGAGTGCTTTCTTTAATTTTAAAACCTCTATTTCATAATTTCCATGAAATAAACATAACTATTGTTCAATGTAGACTTCTTCTTCAATAACACCATTTATGATATCTTTCTTTACTTCTATTTGATAAAATTTATGTCGTCTTTGTATTTCCATGGCAATAAATATCCTGATTGTCTCTAGTCTATTAATAAGAGTAAATGTTCCTACAACATTAACGCCTTCAATCTCTAAATATCCTTTACCAACCATTCACACCTTGTTTCTGATCACATTGTCATGTTCATCGAGTCTATTCTTAAAAATATACTTTGTACCAATCACATTGTGATTTTTGGGTCTTTTAACTAGAGCCCATGTTTCATTCTTTTCGATCTAGTCCAACTCTTTATTCATGGATTTAACCCATGATTCATCCTTTGTAGCTTCTTCAAACGAGGATGGTTAAATAACTAAAAGGAATGAATATTGATCATTATTCCTCATTTTTCTTGTTTGTGTTGGTGTAGTCCAATACCCGATGATGTTGGATTGATCAATCTACACTCTTTGATTTCCCATTTGAGGTTCAACTAAATTCTCTCCAACCATGATTTCCTCTTCTGAATCTTCTTGAAAGTCAACGTCAAGTTGTTACTCCTGAGATTTTTGAATTCCTTCCTCTAATTCTATATTTGGATCTACTCCATGTTTACATTATTCCTCATCTTCTATCACATCAGCATATGAATTACTTGAAGAATTTTTTGTTTTATATTCAATGATATTCACATCACTTCATTCCAAAAAAAAAATACAAGATGATTATTGAAACACTTTTAGGCTTTTGTTGATTAAATATCTGAGGAATATTCCTTAATATACTACATCACCATACTTACCTTGATTCCCTTCTTTGTTTTTGATAAAACATTTACTTATGGAAACATCAAAATAATTCAAAGATGGATTCCTACTATTCCATAACGCATACGGTGTCTTGGTATCACCCATATATAGGCCTGTTTGATTTTGAATGCACATTGTAGCTTGAATGACCTCTTTCTAATAGTGTATATGGATACAACTCTCAATCAGCATAATTCTAGCCAAATTGTTTACGTGTTGATTCCTTCATTCAACAACTCCATTTTTCTATGGGGTTATCACAACATCCACCTCATGTTGTATTACATTCTTTTCCTGATAATTTTTAAATTCAATGGATGTGTATTCCCCTCCATTGTCAGATAACATAAATTTGATTGTCCGTCTAGTATCAATCTCGGCAATTTGGTGATAAGTTTTCATGCAATCAAATACTTTTATATTCCTATGTATAACCATAACACAAGTCATTATACAATAATAATCAATTAAAAGTATGAATTACTTCTCACTATGAGTTCTGAACATGTTTATCAAGCTACATATGTCTGTATGGATGAGATCAAGATGATGTGATGCCCTTTTCTTAATTGACCGATAAGAATCACAGACAATCTTTCCCCATATTCAAGAATCACAAACCTTTTAAAATTCATGCTTTAGGTTAGGTATATCCATGACTATCTTCATATAATATATCTTTTCCATTTCTTGTTGATTAATTTTCCCCAATCTTTGATGCCAAAATCTTTTTTCTTCTTCCACATTCATGCAGAAGATTTTTTCTTTACTATCAACCTGATATAAGTTGCCTTCTGTTATGAATCCTTTAATGAGAGAATTTATTTTATGTCCTCGAATAGAAAATGACTTATGATTTAATTTCACAATAAGTCATGAGTCATAGAGTTTACTCACACTAAGGAGATTGTGATGTAAACCGTCCACATAAAGAATTTCAGTCTTCTTCATCTCTCCATTAGCCAGTTCAATGCTTCCATTACCTTTTATCTTCAAAGAACCACCATTACTGAACCTTATTTTCCCATAAAACCTTTTCATAACATTTTTTTATAATTCATAATTACCCATCATGTGGGAATAACATCCGCTATCAAGAATCCAGGTGTGGTTTCTCTTTGTAGCATTGAGGGATACTTTTACAAGGTTGGATATCTCAATTTTATTTTTTTTATTTCCATGAGATACTTAATTGAGGATAATACAATGATGGAATTTCAATTATCTATTTAGTTTACATAGGTTATTCATATTAGTACTCTTCTTCTAAAGGATAAAACCTGTTTGAGATAGAATCATCATCTGGTTGGAACGTATTGACCTATCTCTGAGCATTGTCTGAATTTTTTTGGTCAAACATTTTCCTTCAATACAAAGCTTTATAGAGAAATTTAGAACAGTGAAAATAGAATCCCTTGAAACTAATTCTTCTATAATATGCAGCATGTGAAATCGGTCTTCTTTGTTGACTTTTTAGATCTTCCACATTTAAATAGCTCCTTGAATCTTCGCAATATGACATGGTATGGTCTAAATAGCCATAGAACTGACACTTAATGAGAGGAAATTTCTTATTACATATATTTCTCATCATGACTTCTTCCTTAGGAAAATAGTTTGACTGCCTGTCATTTCTAGAATCTCAAGGATAAGCTTTATATATCCTATCAGTTTGATTTAGGGGTTTTTTTCACCACTTTTGGAAGCTTTTCAACATGATCAACTTTAAGCTTTCCTTTATTCTTGTCCAATTTATTTGTAGCATTTTACATTTCAACATCACAACTGATTCCACTATTTCCCAAGAATGTGGGTCTTTGATCACTCAAAATCTTTTCAACTCCATCAGAACTACATTTGTCTCTCTCCAGCAGCTTGGCATCTAGGAACCTTCCAAATTGTATTTTCTTCTTTGATTATTTTGAATTTTATTCACTTTTAAATTTACTCATAAGAGTAAAAAAAAATTCTTTGAGTCCCACAATGGTTTTGAACTTCTCTTATAGTCTCGAGGTATAGTCATTGATGACCTTAGCCTGTTCTTCAATTATGAGCTTTAATTCCCCTACATAATCTAATATTTCAAGGATTGATGACTGAAATTTTACAAATTATTCCAGTTATTCAATTTCAGCCTCAATTTGATCAACATATTCTGATGATTATTCCACAGTTTATTTCCACTTATTTCATATCATACATTTATTCTTGAGCTTACCAAAATAATCCTTAAGTTCTAACATGGGATCAATATTAGTTGTCAAATTATTTTCTTCATCTTTATCTTCTAATGGTTCTAACTTTTTAATGGTATCGATCATGGAGGCATGATTTCCAGTTTTAAATTTTGGTTCTTCTTCTCCATAGAATTCATTACCAACAAATTTATCTTCATAGAAAAAACTATTCTTCTACACATTCTTTCCAGGTTTGAGGTGTCCCTTTTAAAAAAACCTTTTATGAGGCTTTTATATGTATTTAGATTCACTCCATTCATCATCAATATTTCTTGATCACTCAGAGGAAATGTACCCAACTCTTCCACAATGAAAACAAGCCAGAGGTAACTTACCTTTAAATTTACCTTTTCCCTTATTGAGCTTCTTGGTAGTCAGATAAGAAATTTCTTTTTCCTCATCATCTTCACCACTACTATATCCTAAAATTTTCTATTTGTCCATGGATTTGAAATCCATTTCCTTACTTACACGAGTCATAGAATCTTCTGGTTTGAATCTCATCTCATATTCCACCAAACTTCTCAATAGATCATTCAAAGAATGTTTTGAAATATCCCTTTACTTGTGAGTTGAAACCTTCACATTGTAAACGGGGGAAGTATTCTAATGATTTTCTTGATAATATCAATTTATTTAATTTATTTTCCAAGACCTCAAATTTCTCCTACCACTTCAGTAATTTGATTGAATAATGAATCTACATTTTCATCAAGATTCATCTTTAGATTGTCAAAAATATTGTGCAAGACATGAAGTTTTTCCTCCTCCACTTTGTTGTCTCCTTCATATATATTTTTATGTTTCTCCCAAATTGACTTAGAACATGTGAAAATCATTAAATTTTGATAGATCTGATCAGAAAGAGATGCAATGAGAGCATTCTATGATTTAGCATCTGTATCATGCATTTGTATCAGTCATAGATAGCCCTGTTGGATTAGTAATTTGTATTCCTTTCATAGTAGAGAAAAGAAATTCCAATATAAGAGCTTATATGAGATCTCATCTTGTTTTCCCAAATCTGAATGTTACCTACATTGAAGAGGGGGACTCCCCTAAAAAGGAATGAATTCTCCATGACAATAAAGGACATATTTAACACCCAAAACCTTTACCCTATAATACCACTTGAAGGATCTCATAACACACTAAGAGGGAAGGGGTGAATCAGGATGTCAGATATTTTTTTAAACTAACAAATCTTATTCCCATGTTGGTAGGAACCTGTTAAACCTATCAGAAAAATGCATTCAAAGATAGGACACAACAATTTTAATTGGTTCAACACAAAGGGATACATCCAAAAAGTATTCACTGACAGTGTATAGATCATAACGAATTACACTATTCTTTACTAGTTTTGGAGTAAAAAGGTTTGGTCATAGTCACTTTTTTCTAGTCCCACTTCCTTTACAATAATTTAGGGATCTCTCACAACGTCCCTCAGAACACCTCCACTGACTCCCCCTAGCCCACTTCTCTAAGAGAATCCAAACATAGTTTATCAACTTGAAGTTTAATTCAAGTATTTTTAATTAAATACTTTGTCCTTAACATATCATGAGACAATTATTTCATCACATACTTGAGTTGATGCACACTAAAAACCTTGTTCACTTAAAACTATTATTAAAAAACTACCTATCATAAATCTCTTTCACAAAGATCACTTCTTATCAATGATCACTACTTTGAAAAGATCACTTATTTACAATTATCACTACATATCAATGCCAACTACTTAACAAAGAACCCCTAAATTTTAGGAACAACCTACCATTGTGAAGCACACTACCTTCATGGAACACCTTGCCTTCACTGAACACCCCATCTTTGTGAAGAAAATTACCTTTACTGAAAAACATTACTTTGAGATGCTCACTAATCAAATGAGGAATGTACCTTCTTCAAAAATTACTCAATAATTAGATCATTTAATTTGATAAAGACTAAAATAGTCTTTTTGTGAAGCTCAAGCTCTCAAAATAATTCAATTTCACTGAGCACCCCTTGTTTCGCAAAATTATAGCAATTTCGGATTTTCTCAAAAAAGTTTGTGAAGAATGAAGAGTTGTGGAATCTTATTTATAAGCATGGTCTAAATTAGTTCTCCAATTGTTTTGAAACAATTTTTGATTTGTTAAAAAAAGTATTCGTGATGCATCTCCCCTCCTAAATCTCCATGGAAATTCCCCCTTCACAATGCTCGTCGTAATAGAAGAGCTCTTCGTCAAATCTCTTTTACTACTGAAATGATCCACTCACCAAGACTTCCATCAAACTATCACACTGCCGCAATGATCCTATTCTAATAATAGTGCAATAACATCATCTCAGGTCACAATGCTTCATTTTTTTAAAATCCTCAAGCTAGACTTTGTGAAATCCATGCCTTTACTAGATTTATGAAATGTTGATTTTAAAAGAATATCTTTTGCAAAGCTCCAATTATCGTAACTATAGAGCACACCATCACAATATTCATGTCTTCACCAAACACACTTCATTAACCCCATCTCTAGGGAATTTATGTCTTTTCCATATTTTCATGATGCCTTCAAGAAAACCCACCATTCTCAATGCTTTCCATTCTCCAAACACAAACCACAGTCCATTTCCAAAAAATAAATACCTTGGTTCAAATAGGGTGTTTGTGTTTATATGGTCGGCATGACTATACCACATGATCATATACACCATGAAAGTGGATGAATCATTAGGGTCAATTAGGTTCATATACTAGAGTATCGATCAGGGTATGTATTGTTATGTGGGATTTCACTTTCCATGGGATGTTTACAAAGTTATTATGGCATTGGGATGAAGCAGGTATTGTGGGAATTTCATTTATATTTTTTTAGTTTATTATTCATAATAATCATGTGACATGAACATATCACATCATTTTCAGTATGTATGGGATCATGTTAATGGTACCCTATAGAGTGTTTTACTGAAACTATACTCAGAAAACCACTGAAGATGGATCCCCGAGTAGCCCTCATGTGGATATTATTAGAACAAGTTGGGATTTTACTTAGGACTAGACTTAACAAGGTCAAGTGGGAAAGGTTAAATGAGGAAAATATATTGTAATAATGTATGCCTTAGAGATGTCATGGAGCCAGAATCTCTACCTTTTTTATTAATCATCTATATATAAAGGAATCCCCATTGGCGGTATGTGTATGTTTTTATACATATGTAAGAATTTTTTTTTTTTATAACATGTTTTATTTATTCAATATTTTTGTTTACTATAACATGTTTAATGTTTATTTATTATTTATATTTTTACACTCTGATACAAGGGGTATAAGCTCACCATGATATCATATAGATGCATGTTGGTGGTCTGCAACCTTTGGCATTCAGGGTGGACTTCCTGAGGTTATGTGGAAAACCATTATGATTACTATTTAAATATTTTACTAGGTCATGATGTTACAAAGTGGTATCATAGTGTTTTAAGTTTATTATTATATAGTATCTCATATTCAAGAGATATAAGAATGTGTTAGAACCTATGATGGATATCATTATTGTACTTTATGAACACTTTTTTAGATTGGATTTCCAAGTTTCAATAGATGCGAATTGATGCTATGTATTTTTAGAGATATGTTCGACATGATTTTCACCAAGGGTGATAGAAATTATGTTTTTATTTGTTATTTATTAAGTACATTTGGATCATGGTCCACTTGAAAGATATTAGTTATGGATTTGAGTCTTGGCCTTTAGAGGCAAGAGGAATCTCACACATCATGAGTCGACACATTAGATTTACATAGATGGTTGGGAACTTCTAGTTTGATAGTTCTCACTAACTAGAGTTTCTAATGGTAAAATCATCGAATACTACTCCTATAGAATATTCCCATATGAGAATATGGTTGAATTATACTCAATTATACTAATATTTATATGTATTTAATTTTATTAGTAGGTTATGTAAATTATTTATGAGATGCTTGTTGATGATAATGATACATTCCCTCTATATATACAACATAGAGTGAACAATGTACATTTTTACTACACAAGGTTCCTTGGTCAAGAAACCCCTATTGTAAGGTTAATATTTCGGTTTGGTTATTTAATATTCCCTTAAAAATAAATATTTTATTTCCCAATATATAATTGAATGAAATTAGATTTAACCAAGCCCAGAATTTTGGTCTTCATAAGTATGGACCATCGAGGATGATGTCATTGTACATTTATGATATTTGAAATGTTGTATTTATTAATGGTTTGGTCCCATTCATGGATTATAGGTGTGGAATAGTTCCATAATAGGATTATTATGGGGCCCTATTAGGTGGATGTTTTTAAATGTAGTCTATGTTTTATGTATATGAGACCCTATAGTGAGTAGTTTTAATGCTTGTTGTCATATTATTTGATATAGGTTCATGGGTGACACCTCATGGATATTGGTTTTACATTGGGATATGGTATTTCGGTTATGTGGAGGAGCCTAGTGGTTCTAAGATACATCTTTAGGAGAATGAGATGATTATTATATAAGATATGAGATACATGGGGGTGACCCACGAGAGGGGTTAACCAAGAATTATGGGTTCTTTATATACATGAATCATACATTAGTGATTCATGTTATGAATGGGTCATTTGAGGTTCTACCATATATGGTTAAGGGATGATGATTCCTTCAATTCATGAGTATACACCTTTATTAATTTTTCATCGTGGCTGCTGTTGAAATGTAGGAATGTTCATATTATAGACCCTATTGAATTATAATTTTATTTAATTTTTTTTGAGAGAATCTATCTATGTTCTTATCCTAAAATATAATTGTATAGAGGCTAATAATATGATTTATTAATGGATAAGAGTTGATCATGATTTAGAGGAGTTCCCTGAGGTGGTACTACTTGGATGAAAATGACTTGAAATAGGCATGATCATCTATTAAATTAGGCCTATGATAAAAGTTTAGATATGTTGTGTGACTCATGGGATCATTATTTAGGTTCTAGTAACTAATTGTTTTGTGAGAATACAACTGATTACTTTGGAATAAAATTAATATAACACATAAAATTAATGAATGAGTTCTATTAAAGTGGATATCGACAATTTATGTGTGTGAGTCGAGGGATGATGGGCATTGATGATTTATTAAGGTCATGGTTTCATAAGAATTGTGATGAAATTGTGATTGTCCCTCCATAGAAGAGGTGAAATCGGGAACATATCTTGTGGGGTGGAACAATCATTATAGTAATTTATTTTAGTATGGTTTTTATAAGATGTGGAGGCATAGCTTGGGATAACCATTACATAGGTTGGATTGTGAAAATTATTGAGGTTTCACTCAAGGGGTCTAATAAGGTATTCCATATAGTTGGTATCACATCAATGGATGGTTTTTGGGTAGAAACCTTTTTTATGAATTATATTTTCATGAATTCCACGGTTGAAATTACCATGACATGGGAAAAGGCATTAATTGGTGTTTTCAACTGGCTATCATGAATGAGTAGGATTAGAAATGAGATTAGTTTTGTTCAGTGATGGAAATTATGTGGGATATGGTGATTGGATTTATTATATAGTGATATGATGAAATCATAACTCATATGGTGTAGATCTTAATTTCAGTCATGGATGGTATAAACCTCATATGGTAGGGATTGTAATAAAATGGGATTAGTTGTTATACAATCATTCTCGCTTTTTGGTATTTCATTTAAGATGTGGCTACACTTTTTCTATTATTAAGAAAATACTAGGTATTTTATTTAGACTCTATATCAGAGGGATTATAATCATGGGTGTTAGGATGAAGATAATTTTAGATGATCCAATATTTATTAGATTTTAGGACCATGGTGCTCATGGAATGGAAGAAAACAATGATGGGTTTGGATGAATAATTAATCAATTGTGCCACAAACCAGATATGGTCTCCATCCAAACTAAAACTTGACTCAGTTCATGGAATAACCCAAAGGGCATTCTCTATCCCCACGGGTTGGAACAAGTTCCCAAGTATCATAAATAATGGTTTGGGAATGATTTACATGATCTTAGAATCATTAAACAACTGAAAAAAATAAATAAACCAAATTGGAAAATTTAATCCAAACAAAACTTTAATAAAACTCAAAAATGAAATACATTGTTTTAAAGAAAACCACAAGAGGGACACAACTCAAAAAGAGTAGTAATTTATACTCAATAACCACCACACAGAAATGGGACATCACCCTAAAACCTTCTCCACAACTCCACACCTAGAAAAGAAGCTAACAACCCAAACCACCATCTCCAAGGACCTTTACCTTACATATATCAAACATTATCAAGTCTACTAACACCCAAAGATGTAAGTAGGTTGTGATCTTAATCCCAATAGGATTCCACCCAAAAATATTCCATGTGATAATCATTTTAAGACAAAAAACTTGCAAGTTTTTATAAACAAGAAATGCTAGAACAATTTCTAAAATGTGTAATATTAAATGAAAATAGCTTTCAAGATGGAAATTTGGAAGAATGTACACTTTTAAATAAAACAATCATGCTACTGAATTTTCTATAAAAACACACCATATGCCGATAGTAAGTACAATATATCCAATGATTACTAGTCACATGACACCCCTAGGCACTAGCTAGTTGTGGGGCCCTGGGTATATCATATCTCAATGTAAAAGAAACCATATAAAATATCCTTATCATGCATGAGATAGGAGGAGGATAAACCAAAATGACCTAGTGGTCCCCAATATCATCATAGTTTAGTTAGTGTTTTAATCGTTAAACTTGTTAAGTGAAAGAGGGAGGATACCACTATCGGATCACTAGAATACTTTTCCTAGTGCACCCACCTAGATACACAGGTTTCCCTCTTTATGATAAAATAAGTTCCACATGCTGTAAAATACCATTTTTAATTCATAAACACACCAAATAGTACCCAAATTTTTTTTTCACCCTCTGTATAACTCAATAAACCATTTAAAACGTTCATAAAACAATCTCAAGAAGTAAAACAAATATTATCACACAAAATCCATTTCAAAACCCACTTTCATGGAAAAATGAACCCCAATAACACACCAAAACAGAATTAAAATCAATAGAAACATTTAATAAACCACTTTCATATATTATAAAATTACATCAAATGATACCACATGAGTTACACATTAAAGACACACAATTTCAAGAAAAAATGCAACTTTAAAATCGAACTCTTAACCAATTCTATCAAAAATAATTTTTACACCACACATAATAAGTAATAAACATTATAGGAAGGTAAATAAAAAATCTAAATCATCAATTAATGCTTACACATGGAATTTCCTACCTTAAATTTTAAAAACCCTAAATCATTGTGTGAAACTTCAAACGCAACACTGTTGCCCCACAAGGGGATGAAAATGAACCCTAATCCAAAATATTGGACCAAGAAACATAAAATTAAACACTAGGTACGAAACCTTAATTTTTGGACATTTGTAACTTCAATAAGGAGGGAAGAAACCCTATAGAGAAGGAAGAAAAACAAATGAAGAATCACTTACTTGAAAATTTTTGAAGTTACACCACCAAAAAACCCTTCAAAATGAGTTTCAAGAGAGGTTGAGGGAGCTTTGGATCCTTCAATGGATATAAGGTTTGAATGGGGGAAGAAAGGGGTGAGGTAAGTTTAATCTTGGAAGGGAAAACTTGGAATAACATTAAAAAATTATGACATTGGCGCATGTGCATGATTTATCCTCATGGTTTAGTAAACTGTGTAGCCAAACTGTGCAGCCAGTTATGGACACCCAAAACTTTTCCATTTTCTTTCAAATTATAGGGGGATAAAGTTGGATACTAATGGGAAAATATAGGCCAATATTAGAAGATAAATAATATCTAAAAATATGGACATGTATGTGACAATTCTCCCCACCATGAAAACATTCCATCCCGGAAAGTCAACCCGAAGCTTAACCAAAAAACAAGAATGGGTACTCTTTCTCAATCCATGACTTCAACTACCATGTATCTTGTACATACATAACATGATACCAAAGGACCCAGACCAGTGTAATTGACTTCCTTCGAAGAACCTTCTATAGGGAATCCACTATTCGCATCGAATGCTCAAATAATGATAAATTAGGCTCTATCTCCAACTCTTCCCAATTTAACACATGGGACAGATCCGAAATGTAATTATTCAATTGGGAGACATGGAATACATTGAAAATAGATGTAAACTGAGAGGGAAAATCTAACCTATATTCTAAATTTCCAATGCACTCAATGATCTCAAAAGGTCCGACATACCTTGGTGTTAGCTTTCCAGGATTTCCGAAGCAATGATGACCCAAACGAGGGGCCACCTTCCTGAATACCCAATCACCCACTGAAAACACTAGATATCAAAAAATCTGATCAGCATAGGATTTGTGGTGAATTTGAGATTTAAATAACCAATGCTTGATCAAATTGACCTTCTGATATGTCTCTTGCATAAGGTTTGGTCCCAACAGTGAGGTCTCACCTACCTCATCCCAACAAAGGGGGGCTAACATGGATGAACATAAAGTGCCTCAAAATAAGCCATTTGAATCGAGTATTTGTAAGTATTATTATAAGAAAATTTGACCAATCCCAAATGGATATTCCATGAACCTCCAAAGTCCAAGACACATGCACGGATCATGTCTTCCTCAATATGGTTTTCCTGCTCCGTCTGGCCATCTGTTTGAGGATGGTATATCGTTCTCATCTTAAACTGCTAACCCAAAGTCTTATAAAGGCCTTCCCAAAACCGAGAGGTAAAATGGGGGTCTCTATCTAAGAAAACTACTGATGGAACACCATGAATCCTTAACACCTCCTGAATATCCAATAAGGCCATCTTATCCACTTTATTTGTATCTATGAACTGAATGAAGTGGGATGATTTGGTCAGATGATCAATCACTACACAAATAGACTTATTACCTCGAGGTGTATGAGGTAATCCAATACTGAAATCCTTGGTGACCTCATCCCAATTCCAGGTATGAATGGGTAATTACTGATGAAAACTAGAGGGCCTTTGATATTCTGCTTTCACCTACTTACATGTATAACACCTCGATACAAAATCAGATATATCCTACCTCATACCTAGCCACCAAAACTACTGGTGAAAATCATAACATATTTTTGTTGCACCAGGATGAATAGACCACTGAGATTGATGGCTATCCTGCATCATTACCTTCCTCAGAGACAACGACACCACTAAACGACCCCTAAAGCACAAGATTCCCTCAGAAGATAAAGACCAATCAATAGAAATATACCCACCATGAAGAAAATATATTGATTTCTGGAATATCTCATCATGATTATTCTCCCACTGAATCAACTCTAAAAGATAATGAGTCAACTAAACACTTTCCAAGAACACACCTCTACTATGCTCCTTGGTCTCCAAGTGCATTTGGGAATAGATCCCCATTAGAGTCCACTCATCACTGAACTTACTCAAGGCGTGTACTAACATTTTTATACTTAAGGCATCAGCCACCAAATATCCCTTTCTCGGGGTATAGATAATATCAAATTTGAACCCCTACAAATACTTAATACAACTATTCTTCCTCAAATTAAGATCCTTCTTTGAGAAGATGTAGGCTAAACTCTTATGATCAGAGTACACCATAAACTTCTCCCCAAATAGGTAATGACGCTATGTCTTAAAATTATTCATCACCACTACTAACTCCAATTCATGGTTCATATAATTATTTTCATGTGGTTGGAGTTGGATAGAGCCATACGCCACCACATGATAACCCTACATAAGAACACACCTGAGACCCATACCCAAATCATCAAAATAAACCAAATATCCCTTTTCATATTTGGGTAGGATCAACACGGGGGTGGTAGTAAACCTCCACTTCACCTCCTCAAAAGATTCCTGACATTATGGGGCCCATTTAGACTTCACCCTTTTTCAGGTGAGTGCAGTCATGGGAGAAGCAAGCTGAGAGAAATCTCAAACAAAATGCTTGTAGTAACCTTCCTGGCCAAGGAAACTTTTGATCCCAAACACATTCTTCAGATACTCCCATAAAATAACTACACTAATATTCTCAGGGTTCACCAAAACCCCATGTTCCAAGATTAAATTACCCATAAACTTCACTTCCCTAATTCAAAAGTACACTTTGAAAAAATTTTATAAATGAGATGATCCCGTAGAGTTCCCAACACAATCTGAAAATTATTCTTGTTCTCTTCCTCAAATACAGTGTAAACCAAGACATCATCCATGAACACCATGATGAAATATTTGAGATACTGGTAGAACACCCTATTCATGAGTTCCATGAAGACCTCTAGAGAATTGGTCAATTTGAAAGGCATGACCAAGTACTCAAAGTGGTTGTACCTACTTTAGAAGGCAATATTTGGGATATCTACCTCTCTCACACTGACTTGGTGGTAACGTGAATGCAAGTCCATATTGGATAACCAATTTCCCCTATTCAAGTGATCAAAAAATTCATCTATTTGGATAAAAGGATATTTATTGTTGATGGTTACCTTATTCAACTATCAGTAATCAATTCAAAACCAGAGGGACCCGTCATCCTTCTTCACAAAAAGAATAAAAGCGGACTATGGGCAGATTCTCAGGATAATGAATCCTTTGGATTCTAAATCATCTAGTTCTATCTTTAATTCCATTAACTCAATGGGGGCATATGATTTGAGGGAATATATATCAGTTATGTTTCTGGTACAAAATCAATCAAGATCACCACATCCTGCTCTGGGGGAAAGACAAAAAAATCATCTGGAAATACCTCTGAGAACTCATCCACTACATGAGGTAATCCACCCTTAGGATAACGACCATATTCCTCTTGCATGAGCGACAATGACTAGAAGACAATATTCCCCAACTCTAGGTGTGGAGGTCCATCACGACCTGACTGAGGATCCCATTCCCCAAGAAAAACCAAAGGAATCCCATCATGTTTCATGAAACTCACCCTCCACCTATAACAATTGATATGCATTTGAAAGTGAACTATACAATCCATGAAAAAGATTAAATTGAAGTGTTATATATCTAAGACCAATATTTCTTACTCTATCTCAAAACCTAACACGAAAAAGTGTACACGACAGACACCTAAGACCTTGCTCCTTCTTCTTACTCAATAGTGTCACCAACTCCATCGCAAAAGACAACAACTTGGTTGGAAATTTTAGAAGGCTCACAATACGGGCAAAGATAAAAGAACCAGTAGCACCTGTGTCAAAGAGAACAATAAATAAAGAAGATGCAATCAATATGGTACCTTGAACTATTGATGTCCATGTATCCAATATCGCTGGTTTTTGATCCATAGCATAAAGATGCCTCATCTATGACTGAGAATGGCTACTCACATGTGGGTCTACCTTGAACTGGATATACCCAGAATACGATTTTAACATACTTCCATGACCACCAAAACAATATCCCACTATTCTAGATGGCTCTGTATGAACTGAAACTACCCTAGAAGCCACTAATCCTTCCCCACTATATAGTGGTCTCATCACCTTGAAAAAGCACTGCAAGTTCCCCATATCTCCAAACTAATAAAAATGCCTCAGAGGAGATTTACACGTAGGTCGGGTGTGCCCTGGCCTCTTGCATTGGTGGAACATGAATGACCTTGCATCAGAACCCACAGATGAGAACTATCTGGGAGAATGGCCCGAACTACCACCTCCCTTCTTCCCCATATCCTCTCGCTTCCTTTTCCTCTCAGATGAACTACCACTTCCCATCACTAATACCGTCCTAGAGAAACCAGACCTTCCCTTTTAATAAATCACCACCATAAAATCCTGATTTAACACCTCTTCATATGTATTCAACTTGAACATGAATACCTGAGAAGATATCTCCGAACACAAACCTCTTTTAAACATATGGGATTTCATCTTCTCATTGGAGACCATTTCAGGGGCATATCGAACTAGCTCAGCAAAGTGGTTGGAATAATCCATCACTGAGTGATCCACCAGGATGACTTCCATAAAATCTCAGGATCTAGAATAAGCCAAAATTTTTGGATAGTACCAGTCATTGAAGGGAACCTTGAAGTCCTTCCATCTCATCTGCTCATGTTTCCCAACTTGAAGCACTGATTCCCACCACCTATAGCTGGTACCTTCTAACAAGAAGCATGAACATTTCACCCTGACCTCCTCAGGTGTGTCAAAGAACTCGAACATGCTCTTGATCTTCTCAAGCCACTCCTCTTCTACCTGGGGTTCCATGGTACCTTAGAAGGTAGGAGGGTTTTTCTTCAGAAACTCTTGGGATTTGTCCTTCCTAGGAACAGACTCATATTCTCTATATGAAGCATGAGTGGGAGTAGGATCCGATCACTATCCTAGTGCTTAGAAATCCTAGACCATAGCTTCTAACAACCTCTGATCAAGATGTGAGTGAGAACACTCTCCAACTTCCTCCTGTGGGTGCATGGGAGAATTCCAGGGAGGAAGGTTTCTACAAAAGGCATCAATCACAAGAGAAAACATTAGTACAATAATTCTAAAAAATTTAAGCAATTACATCAAATATAAATAAATCAAACTCATAGAAACAATGAAATAAAAAACAACATCACCCTCATACAATGTCCACATGTCGTCTATATCCCATACATCCCACCAAGAAGATATTTAAAAACAGAAAAACCCAACATCCCATGGTGACTCATGGTTTGTCACAAGAGGTGCGGTCTAGAAAACCTACTCACATCTAGAACTTCGAGCCCCAACATTCCTAGCTTCTGTCTAACTAGACGCATCCAAAATAATATGACCCAAGAGCTTAAACATAGTCTGATACCATTTTGTCACAAACCCGATTAGGTGTCCATCCAAACCGGCGCCCGACCCAGTCAGTGGAATAACCCTAAGGGAGTTCCCTATCCCAAAAGGCTGGCATGTGTTCCGGGGTATCATAAATAATGGTTTCGTAATGATTTACTTGAGTATAGAGACATTAACCAAATAACATCAATAAATAAATTGAGACTAAAAATTTAATCCAAACAAGCCTTTAATTAAATTCAGAATTGAAATACATAGTTTTAAAAAACCCAAGAGGGACACAAATCAAAAGGAGAATAAAGTCCAACTCAAGAGCCACCTCACAACAAGGGGAGATCACCCCAAACCTTCTCCACAACACCGCACCTGTAAAATAATCTTACAACCCGAACCAACATCTCTAAGGACCTTTCCCTTACCCGTGTCAAATATTTTCAAGCATACCTACACCCAAATGTTTAATTAGGGTGTTAGATGAATCACAATAGGATTACACCCAAAAATATTCCATTTGATAAACATTTTAAGGTAAAAAGAATGCATTTTTTTGTAAATAAGAAATGCTAGAACAATTTCTAAAAGGTGCAACTTTAAATGAAAACAGCTTTCAAGAGGGAAATCTGGAAGAATTTACACTTTTAAATAAAACACACATGCTATAAAATTTTCTAGAAAAAAACAATGTATACAAAAGGTAAGTACATTATATCAAATGATCACTAATAATGGGAACACCCCTGGGAACTAGCTAGCTGTGGGGCCCTATGTACATCATATCTTGGTGTATAAGTAATCATAGCCAATATCTTTATCATGCATGATCCACTAGAAGGGGAAAACCCAATGGCATAATGGCCTTCAACATCATCAAATTTTAGTTAGTGTTGTCAACGACAAAATTTCTAAGTGAAACAAGGATGATACCACTACCTGATCACTAACATACTAGTCCTAGTCCATCCACCTAGATACCCGAGTTTCCCTCATTGTTCTCAAAAAAGTTACACATGTTATAAAATACCATTTTCACATAAAATTACAATTTCTGATTCATACAAACACTAAACATTACCCCACATGCTTTCACCCTTTTTGTAACTCAATAAACCATTAAAAACTTTCATTAAAAAAATCTAAGAAGTAAAACAAGGTTTTGAACACAAAATCCATTTCAAAACCCACTTTCAAGGCCAAATTCACCCCAATACCACACCAAAATAGAATTAGAATGCCTAGATACATCTAATAAACCACTTCTATATATTATAAAATTCCCTCAAATGATTCCACATGAGTCACACATGAAAAATAGACAATTTCAAACAAAATGGAACTTTAAATCAAACGCTTAACCAGTTATATCAAAAATAATATTCACACCACACAAAATAAGTAGGAAACATGATACGAAGGTGAAGTAAGGAAACTAACTCATCAAGTAAAGCTTAAACATGGAATCACCTACCTTAGATGTCAAAAACCTCAAATATTTGTGTGAAACTTCAACCACACCATCGCCTCACCAAAAGGGGTTGAAAATATACCATAATTGATAATATTAGATCAAGAAATAAAAAATTAAACCCTAGGTACAAAACACATGTTGCTAGACATTTGGAACTTCAATATTGAGGGAAGAAACCCTAGATAGAAGGAACAAAAAAATGAGGAATCACTTACGTGAATAATCTTGAAGTTCTACCACCAAAATCCCTTTCAAAAATGAGTTACAAGAGATGTTTATGGATCTTGGGAGCCATACATGGTTGTAAGGGTTTAATGGGGGAAGAAAGGGGCAAGTTAGGTTAAATATCAGAAGGTAAAACTTGGAATAACATAAAAATATTCTGACATGGACACATGTTCATGGTTTGTCTACATGGTATAGTAAATTGTGTGTCCAAACCGTGCAACTTGTTCTGGCCACCCAAAACTTGTCCATTTTCTTTAAAATTCAAGGGGGTTCAAGGGGGAGCATATAGGGAAAAGATAGGCCAAGAATATAAGAGTAAAAATACTGGAAAAGAGAAACATGGATGGTAAAAACAGTTAGTGTACCTGAATGATATTGGGATACCTTCAAGAGTTGGGCATTGAGAATTAGTAATTTTATAGTGAATTGGAAGGTGTAGAGATGCTTTTGTGGCATGTAAGTTAGAGGAGGTATGACTCATGATTTCACGTGTTTTCCATGTGGGGTCTATAAATTCCATATGATGCATATATTGTATAAGATGATGTTGTTTTAAGAACTGGATGATGATTTTTTAGTAAATTATGGAATTATTGTGTTGTTCATTGATGATGGTAGCACAATTATTCTAACACAAAATTGGAAAAAACAAAATGGTAGATGATTTTAAATGGAATTGTTATGGGTTTCTATGTGTGGAATATTTAAAACCATATCAAATGGGTTAATGGACCATCGTGAGTGAATTTGAATAGATGATTCTGATATTAGTGTTCCTTATGGATCAAAATTTTCTAATATGGGAATTGATACACCTCTCAATATTGTTTCTTATATGTAATACCCCTGAGGTCTGTGAGGCCATGAGAAAAATTGATAATTCTGAGGGAAGGGATGTCTTTTTATAATTGAGTGTTTTACTAAGGGACCAATTATGACCAAGGATCCGGAATAGCTTTCTTAGACTGTATTAATGACGTAGGGGAAATATGGGTGTTTTATTTTAGAGATGAAACCAGTGATAGGTTTTGTTTAGGAATGTGTATAGATTATGTAATGTCTTAGTTCCAAAAGTCACCCAGAGGTGCCCCGTACCCAGTTGGTCACATGGAATCAAGAGTATTTCCCCAAATTCAAGAGGCTTCCAACTAGTAGTGAGGTCCTTGGGTGTAATAGTGGGGAAACTATGCCCTCATTGGCAGAGTAACATAGTGTAAATAATAGATATACAATAGTGGAAGAAATAAAGGCATGCAATATGTAAACAACGGAAGACTGAAAAAATAAACTGGAGCACATATATATAATGATTCATGATACATATGTCTATAAAATCATCAAAACAAGTCACAATACTAGAATATAGTACTAATCCAGAGTACAAAAGAAAAGCAAGTAAACAACTCCACAGCATCGCAAGCCTCAGCTTGGTCCCATTCTCCCCAGATCCACAGCAATCAAGTACCTGAAGTAGAAGGGATATTTCCCTTATCCATACCTACAAAAATATAATCTGTTTGGGCACAAAATCATGACCCAAACAGAGTGTGAGACTAATCCCAGTAGGAAACCACCCAAAGATCCATGCCTAACAGTCAGTGAATATTTATGGAAGGTAATAAGAAAAAATAAGCAGTGAACACAGAAGTAATCAAAAGTAAACAGTCCTATAGTTTTATTTACAAACATTTACTTTGAAGTATTTAATCAACCAAAAAAATACAATCAACCCTTTGGGTATTTCTCACAACTTAACCCCTCTGGTTCACAATACAAGAGAAAATATAGCAATGAATCTCTGAGGAAGAACTCACTATCAATTCCCCCTATAGTCTTTTAATGGTAACCTACAAGCACTATGAGGAAGCACTAAATATAAATTCCTCATATTGAATCATAATTTAACTATAAAAACTCTGATGGAGAACTCAACGTCAATCCCCCCTATGGTCTCAGAGTGTAATAATTAAAACAGACACTCTGGGAAAGCCCTCAACGTCTATTTCCCCTATGGTCTCACTACACTAGGTTCCTGCAGTCCTGTGTAAAACAATCATGCACAAATGATAATCAGTAACCAAAGTAAACCTCGTGAACTACTTGGATAAACAACTACAACATATCATATCATGTCAAATAATAATCACTCCACCCAATAATACGAGTCATGGAAAGAAAGCAGCAGCCTAACAGGCAAGGCTAGACCAAAATGTCAAAAACAAGAAAACATGGGAAAAACCTCCATAGCTTGGCAAAGATAACCCTATTATCAAACAATTAACCTCTATCCAATCAAACAAGGCATAGAAGGAAAGAAATGGGTTAAAACCATAAACACACAATACCCCAAATGAGTGTATTGGGAACTTTTTCACATATAACTCAAAGACTAACTATAGAAATGAACAAACCACCTACCTCAACTTTGTGAGATTGATATACATGAACCTCAGTCCTTGAATCACCCTAGAAGACCATAGATCTACAAAAATTCTAAAGACATTCAACCAAGGAGATCTCTTCGAATAGTAGAAGTCAAGAGATGATGTTCAAGAAGAAGGGAGAACTCACTAATAGGATTCCAACACAATCAATGGAGTTCAAATAGGAGAATGGATGGTGATTTGGGGGCTAGAAGAAGATCCACAACCATATGGATTCTCTTGGATGAGACGAAAGAAGAAGAAGTGTGTTTTGTCCGTCAGACTTGACCCCGGTCTGTTTAATGAAAAAAAAGTACATGACATGTTCTTTAAAAGTACATGACATGCACTTACCTTTTCTGGCCTCCACTTTAGGTGGTTTCCAGGTCACCACACACGACCATGTTCCAAGATGTTACATAGCCCTAACATAGTCACCCATGGAAACTGGGTACACAACGTGTACTTAAAGTACAGGGCGTGTACTCCTAAAATTTTCAAAAACGCCTCTTTTTCTAAAAAACAACCAAAAAGGAAAAACATTATTGAAAAGAAGATCTGGGTTCTTAAAAAATCCCCCCCTTAAATAAATTTTTCCATGAATTTCCCTAACAAGGCGGCATAGAAGAAGAAACCACGAACAGATCTGGCCACTACGATCGTACATCGACCTCCCTCTCCTAGGTCTCATCCTATACTCACTCGTACTACCATAGCATTCATATCATAAAAATAGACCATCCATGGAGAACCTTCACACTACAATAAATAATCCGAATAGGATGCTCTTTAAAAGATGTGTCCACCTAAAGCTCCACCTTCTCAGGTTGGAAAACATGAGATGAGTCTGAGATGTAACGTCGATGCTGAGAAATGTGTAAGACGTCATGCATATCTCAGTACCTATGAGGTAACTAAAACCAATAGGCAACCGGTCCAACTCTCCCCAACACCTCAAATGGCCCAACATATCTTGGTTAAAGCTTACCATGTCTTCTTATCCTCCTATGATGCAACCTCGGTGTGACACATAGGAAAAACTTATGTCTAACCTCTAACTCCAAAGGTTGTCTTCGTCGATCAGCATAAGACTTCTATCATGATTGTGTCATAGCCATCATCTTCTGAATAAACTCTATTTGCTCTGTGGTCTCCTGGATAAGTTGAGATCCCAACATAGCTACCTATCCTACCTCCAACCATCATAAGTGTGATCGGCATGACCTACCATACAAATCCACATAAGGTTACATCTGAATAGTTTCTTGAAAACTATTATTGTAGGAAAAATCCACAAGAGGTATGTGCTTCTCCCACGAACCTCCAAAATTCAGGATGCATGCCCAAATCATGTCCCCAAGCACCTAAATCATACTCTTGGACTGTCCATCTCTCTGGGGGTGGTAAGTTGTAATCAAAATTAATTGTGTACCCAAAGCCTTCTAAAGTCTTTGCCAGATCCAAGAAGTAAAATGTGAACCCCTATCTGAAACAATGGAGTACAGAACTCCATGTAAGCATACAATATCTCAGATGTAAAACCATCCTAACTCATCAAATCTGAAGGTATCCTTGATCATAAATAAGTGAGAAACCTCTATGAGTCTGTCAATGACAACCCAAACTGCATCATTCCCTTGAGGTGACCTCAAAAACCTATCACGAAATCCATCACAACATCATTCCACTTCAACTCGATAATGGGTAACTACTGTAAAATCCCCACTGGTCATTGATGCTCCTCCTTCACCTACTGACAGGTGGAACACCTCATGAAAAAACCAACAACATCTCCTTTCATACCTGACCACCAATACTGATGATGTAGATCTCAATACATCTTGGTGACACTAGGATGAACTGCCCAAACTGAGGAATGAAAATCTCACATCATCTCCTCACGTATGTCTACTGGAACCCACACGCGTCCATGAAAATGAAAGATCTCATCCTCGACTACTATCTATCTAGGAATAGGGTCCTCTTCTGACACACTCTCCCATAGGACTAGGCCTTTAGAATCTGAGAGATTTCTCATTCACACTCGATCAAGTAGAGTAGAGGAAACATCTATTGAAGAAAGAAACGTCTGCCCCTCTCTGTCGTGCATCTCCAAATTCATTTTAGAGAACAGAGCCATAAGCTGCCACTCATTACTGACCTCCTGAACTACCTGTATCTGAGTCATCCTGATCAACGCATCAACCACAACATTTCCTTTCCTAGGTGTGTAGGCAAGCTCAAAGTCAAAGGACTGAAGGTAGTCAACCCACCTTCGTTGTCTCAAATTAATATCACACTGAGTGAAGATATACTTAAGACTCTTGTGGGTGGCGAAAACCAAAAAATTATCTCCCATAAGATAATTTCTCCAAAAGCGTAAATCATGAACAACTGCAGCCAGATCGAGATCATGTGTCAGGTAGTTCCTCTCATGTGGACTCAACTACCGATACCCATACGTAACGACTCCTTCTCCCTGCATAAGTATTGCTCCCTGCCTAATACCGGATGCATCACAGTATACAACATAGCTCTTTCCCAGCTCTGGAAATACTAGTATCGATGCTGAAATCAACCTCCCTTTCAGCTCATGAAAGTCTGACTCACATAAATCTGACCACAAGTACTTCACAACCTTCTTAGTTAGTCCCATCAGTGGAGCTTATAAGTGGGAAAAGTTTTGTATAAAACTCCTATAGTAACCATCCAACCCTAGAAAACTTCGTACCTCAAATAAATTCTTCAACTACTACCAGGAAACTACTATTCTCACTTTATCTAGGTCTACTTATACTCCTGTATCTGAGATAACATTACCCAAGCAGTGAATTTGGTCAATCCAAAAGTGGCATTTTGAGAGCTTAGAATATAACTGATTCTCTCTTAATGTACTCAAAATTATCTCAAGATGTGTGGCATGGTCGTGTCGAGTGTGAGATTACACCAAGATATCTTCCACGAAGACTACCATGAATGAATCTAGGTATGGACAGAACACTCAGTTCCTTAGTTCCATGAAAACTACAGGCGCGTGCCTAAGACCGAACAGCATAACCACATACTCATATAGACCATACCCACTCCGAAAGGCTATAAGAGGTGAATATGATGGTCCAACACACAACTAATGGTAACCGGACCTCAAGTCAATATTCGAGAACACCCGGGCTCCTCGAATCTGATCAAAGGGATCATCAATCCTCTGAAAGGGATATTGGTTCTTGACTATAAACTAGTTCAACTTCCGATAATCCACACAAAGTCTGAGGGTACCGTCTGTCTTCTTCACAAACAGGATAGAAGAACCCTAAGGAGAAGTACTGGGTCAGATGAAACCCTTTTCCTGCAACTCTGGTGTAGCCATCCTATAAGGAGTAATGAACACCGGTGCCGCTCCAGGCACGAGCACAATAGAAAAGTCTTCCTCACGCTCTGGAGGAAAACCTAAAAATTCCATTGGAAATACATCTCGAAAACGATCCACCACAAGAGGAATGTCTATCTGTGAAGTCCCATAGTCATCCAGATATAGACTAGGAAACTGGGCTATAAATCCTCCCAACCTATGATGCTCGAGTCCTACTCTTCTCTCCTAGACATCCCACTCACCCTTATGTAGAAACATAACGCCCTATGGTGACGTAAAACTCACCCTACAGTGATAGAAATCAAAAAAATCTTAGAAGGGAACTTACCAATCCATTCTGAGAATAACTTCATAGCCTATCATCTCTAGGACATAGAGGTCCCATGAGAAGTGACACCCACTGACCTCAAGAAGGAACTCCCTTGCACTGACATACATTAGTCATTCTAGTCTTCAACGGCATGTCCAGCATCAAGATATCATCAAAAGAAAAGATAAAGATACCAAGGATCTCCAAAACATAAATAGATATAACGTTATGGGAAGCCCCTGTATCTAAAAGAGTAGAAGCTAAAACTGAGGTGACTAGGATCGTACCTCAAACTATAGAGGGTTTGGGATCCTGCTCCTATTGGGTCTGATCCACTAAAAAAGTCTGACATGTACCACGGCCCTGCAACCCTACCTCACCACTATGAGCTGATCCACCCTATTATCACTGAAAGCCTGGCGACTGGCTACCACGACCACTACCTCCACCTCAGCTTCAACGGCTGGAAGAACTCTAGTTCCCAGACTCGTGAGAAACTGGTGGTGCTGCTCCCAAATGAGGAGTCATATAAGAACCCTTGTCACCAACTGCTGGTAAGAAGATCTAACAGAATCACTAAAGATGGCCTGTCTTGCCACAAGATCAGCACTCCACTGGGTCTCCCAGGAAATGTGTCCTTCTATGACCGACCCTTCCACACTAGTAGCATACCACCTGGATACCTGGAAGAGCATCTCGCCTACTTGTATCTCCACATGTAGACTCCCTATGGTGCTTCCTAATATCATCCAAAGAAGAACTACCTCTAGATGTGAAACCACAGTGGCTCACAGCACCAGAATCCCTTAGGTTGCACTCCTTGATCATTGCCTGGTTGACTATAGAAGTGATGGAAGTCAACCTAAATATGTTCACCTGATCTTGAATGACCTGACTGAGACCATCCTCAAACTTCCATGCAAGGAATAACTCATCTCCCCCTAGAAAGGGTGTAAAGCGTTGCAGCTCTGTGAAGCGAGAAGAATATTCCATGACTAAAAGAGTACCCTGATTTAAACTCATGAACTCTCTAGCTCGATCGGACCTCAAAGTCTCTGGGTAGAAGTAGTCATAGAAGGTACACTAAAACTCATCCCATGACATAACCTGCTGGAATCCCACCCGTGATATCACATCCCACCATCTCTTGGCAGAATCCTGAAGCATATACACAGCGAGATTGACCCTCCTCTCTGAAGGCATCTCCAGATGCTCGAAGATCGTCATCATGGCTTCTAGTCATGACTTTGCAGCCTGGGGTCCTCCATCCCCTGAGAAAGTGGGAGGATTCTACTGCTGAAAGCTGCGCATCAATTCTACCATTGATGGGGCAGGATGTGGTACTCCTTGGAAGGTCTGCATAAACCTAAAAAAATCCCTCTCAGAACTGTGCCTCGACACCTGTATCCAGGATGAAAGATGGTTCCAAGACTGGCACAACTAGAAGATCCACTGGTAGTCCCTGATCATCCATATCTGGTGTCTGATCACTGCCCTGTAATTGGTGGACAACTGGAGGACATATCGGTGGCCTGAATCTGCAAGGTCAAGTGCACGCCTTATATCAAGATTAACAGGGACTAAAAATTAGAAGTGTAAGAAGGGATCAAGAGAAAGAAAGCATTCAAGTTTTTTAAAACATGGATACATGGCATATATAATTCCTACATGGAATGTTCCCTTAAGCCTTCACATGGGCGTGTACTTCTTCCAAACTAGGTTATGTAACACCCCATAACACAGCGTGTTGTCCTAACACACGATGTGTACTTAAATCCTCTTCCCCTTCCCGAGTTCTTCTAAACGTCTAAGACACCAGGTTCTCCTAGAACTATACTACATGGCATGTTAGTGTCAAACATGACATGTACTAGATGAACTTCACTGACCCGTATTTTTAGTTACGAGGTCGGTTACATGGCTGACTCTACACAGCATGTTTGTTCCAGACACAGCATGTACTAGAATGATTTCACCAAACCGTGTTGTTTGATACATGACCGGATACATGGGTTACACTAAATGGCATGTTGAAGATTGAAACTATGTGTATAACTTAAGTTTTATCCATCTATTTCATTAGTCACATGGGTGAACACATGGTATACATAACACGATGTATACAACTGGTACATAGCGTGTTCTCCCAAATATTTCCCAACGTTGTATCTCTGCTCACTCAGCTAGTGACACGGTTAGAGACTATATAGTGTGTACATAAAGTACACAGTGTGTACTTAAGAAAAATATTTCCTTCCTGAACAGAAGGACACATGGCATGTATTCATCATTACACACCATGTATTCTAGGTTTTTCCCCTACAGTAAGCCTCATAAAGTACTCCGGTACCTAGAAAAACACTAAAACAAACATTAAAGTTCCAAATTCCGATCCGTAAGGTCCCATACTCCCTGTGAATCAAATATTTACATCTTATACATGTCATATACATGAATAATAGAACAAAAATCCACCAAATTTATGATCCATGATGGCCCATAACACCTCAAGAACCAAAGATTGGCATCAATTCAAACAAAACCTTACAAAATCCAATACCCTATCGAAAGTAGGTATTCTATCGAGGCATCTACCACAAAACATGTATATCTATAACAACATCTATCACAACAACTTGAAATCACTAATTCACCCTAAATGGCATGGCAAGAATGCATGACATGTGATTTCTAAAAAGTTCCTATATGATGCATGAGATATAATACCCTCATCTCATCGGGTTGAAATCGAAATAGAACCTTAATAATATCAACGATGAAAGTACAAAACATGTAAACCACTCAATGGTGGAATCAAGTCAACTGTAAAATTTCAAAACCAAAAAAATTTCAATAACAAGGTAGATTGGCTTTTCCCTGTACACAGGTTAGCTATGCCTGGGCATAACTTATTACCAAGCACCCATTCCTTCTTATCCCAGACTATAGGATCCAAAAAGTAAGTCAAGAAGAAAAGAATCCATCTGATACTACTTTGTAACATCCTTGTTCCAGAAGCCACCCAGAGGTTCCCCATTACCAATTGGTCACATGGACTCAAGCGCATTTCCCTGAATGTTAGAGGCTGCTGACTAGCAGCGAGGGCCTTAGGTGTGATAGTGGGGAAACTATGCCCTCATTGACAGAGTAACATAGTGGAAATAACAGATATACAATAGCATAAATTGTAAAGGCATGCAATAATTAAATAGTAGAAGATTGAAGAAATAAACAACTGAAGAAAATATATATAATGATGCGTGATACATATTTCTAGGAAAGAAGCCAAACAACTCACAATGCTAGAATAAAGTACTAAACCAGAGTACAAAAGAAAAGCATGTAAACAGATCCATAGTATTGCAAGCCTCGGCTTGGTCTCATGCTCCCTAGATCCATAGCAATCAAGTACATGGACTAGAAGGGCACTTTCCCTTATCTATACCTGCAGCAATATAATCTGTTCGGGCCCAAAATCATGACCCAAATAGGGTGTGAGGAAAATCCCAGTAGGCAACCACCCAAATATCTATGCTTAACATTCAGTGAATATATATGGTAGGCAATAAGAAAAAAAGAAGAAGTGAACACAGAAGTAATCAAAATTAAATAGTTCTACAGTTTCATTTACAAAAATTTACTTTTAAGTATTTAATCAACCAAAAAAATACAAGAAACCCTATGGGTATTTCTCACAACTTAATCCCTCTGGTTCACAATACAAGAGAAAATATAGCAAAGACTCTCTCATGAAGCACTCACCATCAATTCCCCCTTTATTCATGTGTGATCAAAGACTCTCTGAGGAAGCACTCACCATCAATTCCCCCTATAGTCTTTTAATGGTAACCTACAGGCACTCTGATGAAGCACTCAACATCAATTACTCTTGTGGCCTCATAACATAACTATAGAAACTCTGAGGGAGCACTCAACATCAATCCCCCTATGGTATCATAGTGTGATAACTAAAACAAACACTCTGGGAAAACCCTCAACGTCGATTTTCCCTATGGTCTAACTACACCAGGTTCCCGCAGCCTCGTGTAAAGAAATCATGCACAAACGATAATCAGAAGCCAAATTAAACCTCAAGAACTACTTGTCTAATCAACTACAACATATCATATCATGTCAAATAATAATCACTCAACCCAACGATACTATGCATAGAAAGAAAGCAGCATCCTAACAGGCAAGGCTAGACCAAATGGTAAAAAACTAGAAAACATGGGAAAAACATCCATAACTTGGAAAAGATAACCCTATTCTCAAACAACTAACCTCTATCTAATCAAACAAGGAATGGAAATCAATAAAAGGGCTAAAACCATAAACATTCAATACCTTGAACAAGGGTATTATGAACTTTTTCACATATAACTCAAAGACTAGCTATGGAAAGGCACAAACCATGTACCTCGGCATCATGAGATCTATATACATGAACCTCAGGCCTTGAATCTCCCTAAAACACCATATATCTACAAAAATACTTAATGAATTCAACTGAGTATATCTCGCGGAAGAATAGAAATCAGTAGATGATGTTCAAGAAGAAGAGAGAACTCACCGATGTGATTCCAACGTAATCGACGGAGTTCGAATCGGAGAACGGATGGTGAGTCAGGGGATCGAAGAAGATAGGAAGTTGTACGGATGCTCCTGGTGAGACTGAAAAAGAAGAAGTGTGTTCTGTCTGTCAGACGCGACTCCGGTATGTTTAATGAAAAAAAATAAAGTACATAGCTTGTTCTTTAAAAGTACACGACATGTACTTTCCTTTCCTGGCCTTTGCTTTAGGTGGTCTCTAGGTCACCACACACAGCCATGTTTTCGTCTGTTACATGTCCTGCACACAGTCACCCATGACAACCAGGTACACGAACTGTACTTAAAGTACATGATGTGTACTCCTGAAATTTCCATAAACTCCTCTTTTTCTAAAAAACAACCAAAAAGTAAAAACATACCTAAAAAGAAGATCTGGGTTCTTACAGATTATCACTTGTGTATCCTTACATCCCAGATTGGATATTACACCTTTTAAGGCTGTGATAAGCTAGGTTATACTCTAGTAAGTATTACCATGGTTTTTGGATTTGGTTTTTAATGTGGTATCCCATGAGTATAATTTTTATATTGATGTATAATAATAGTATACTCCTTATGATGTTTTTATAAACATATGAGAAAACTCCCATAGGAAAGGGATGTTATGCTTAATGTGTGTATTCTCCAAATGAAATATTTATATAGTGTATAGATGAGATACATATGTGGAATATTCCCATGATGAAAAAACCATAGTGGAGGAGTTATTTGATACTAATGGTTGGGATTCCATGATTTTTATATGTTATGTTTAGATTAGACTAGAAAATGCTATCTGAATAGGGATATTTTGGTGGGGGTCATGTCCTATCATCAGCTGGTGTCCTACTATCTGCTAAGGTGTGGAATTCCTAGTATACCTAGGTGAGAATTGGTCTATGTATCTAGGTAATATATGTAATTTTTGGGATAGTTTAACTCTGATTGGGGAGGTATGTGACACCTTCGATCTTAATCCCTATTTGAGAACAATCCTATTATGGGAGGTATATCATACCCTTCTGAATAATACACCATAAGGGTGGGTTTTTTGTTGTTGTTTGAAAGATTATGTGACATATTCAAGGACACCATGGACAAGGATATTGTATTTATTTTTTATCATAGTCACGTACTGGTGTGTTGAAAATGGTATGGGTTGGTATGTGGCCTAGAATAGTCTATGTCACATGCATAAAGATATTTTGGAATATAGAAAAACTAGGTATTGTTGGTATTTTATTTATTAATCTACATTTCTTATTCATCTTGATAATGTTAAAAACACATATCACTTTATTAGTAGTATGTAAATGATATTATTGGTGTTTCCCAAATGATTTTCTACTCACACCTTGCTCTAGATTTCATTACACAAGGGTACCAGAGCATCCCTCATGTGGAAGTTGTTGGAAAAAGTTAGGATGGGACCTGGGAACCTGTTTATCAAAGTTGAGTGGGATAGGTTAGATGATTACTATAGAGTAAGATGGATTATGGCCTGGTTTTTTCATCGATCCAAAGTCTTTACATAATTAATTCAAAGTATATATATGTAGCTAGACCCGTGGTTTTTCTGGGTATGTTTTTATACCATATATCAACATTTTAAATTTATATAGCATGTTTAGTTTATTTATTCATTCATGGTACTCTGATATATATGATGATTATTTATTATTTATTATTACTCACTATGATACAATGGGTAAATCCTTTCCACAATACCTCCTTATACCCCTACTTCTAGTCAAAAGCCTCTGGAATTTGTGGAGGCATGCCTGAGGTTGTGTGGTGAACTAGACCATTAACTATTTATAGTGGGTTCCGGGAAGGGATGTTACATTTTTGAAAGTGTGATTTTCATGAAAATCAGTAAAAATTAAATCCTCTTTTGATGGACACATAATCCCATATGGTCCCTATACACCTATTTATGTATAAGGGGTTGACTGGAGTTACCAAAACATGGGGGTAAAAATTGAAAGATAAATTTCCTTGATATTTGATCCTCATTTTCCTCGATGACTCTATTTATAATGTTATAGAGGGATTTTTTGATGCGAGAAATCACATCCAAGAAGGAATTAGAAAGATACATGATCAATTTGAGAAAATATAGATAGAATTTATTTGATTCATATTCAAAGGGAATGTATTCATGAAACCTAGTGTTCCATGAATGAATATTGAATTATAAAAAAAACATAGAATTCCAAGAAAAAATGTTTGAATTCCAAAAAACCTCAAACATTCATGATAGTTTCAATATTCCATTTTAACATGTTGTTGATGAGTTGAATTATTATAAATAAGCCTTTATTTTATTAATTTAGGGATCAAACCATTCATATTATAGGATGAATCTCTCAGATCATGCCACTTAGACATTC
The DNA here is from genome assembly GCA_963277665.1 of Viscum album. Classification (NCBI taxonomy): domain Eukaryota; kingdom Viridiplantae; phylum Streptophyta; class Magnoliopsida; order Santalales; family Viscaceae; genus Viscum; species Viscum album. Next base: position 998,150,750 of record OY728151.1, on the reverse strand, counting down.
AAAAAATCACATAACCAAGATTGGAAATGAATTCTCAAAGGTGTTTATCTTGTGTTAATTACCTCACACAATTCCTTAAAACTGTTTTTATATAATTTAGAAGTGTATTATGTAATTATTATCCTAAAAGAATATAGTTTGTTCCAGAGAAACAATATTTGAATTACATCTAGTTTCATTCAGCAACCATCTTCTACATAACTCGTACAATGGATATCTAGGAGGACAACTTATGCTAGAGGCTGAAGATTCAATTAGCATTAAATCTCAAAAACTCACATATTGTGTGACCCATATTCTAGAGTGACCATATTTTATAATCCAATATAATGCATGATAGTATAGAATTTGGTGGATCAGGGGTCTTCAATAAACTTAATCTGGGGTTATTTATGACAATCTAATATACATTATTGGTTTTATGGAAATTCATACCTAAACCCTATATATTAATAATGGGATGAGAAATATTCATTCCATTTTCTATTAAATGTTGTACGGGTAGTGTTCTTGACTGGTTAATTTTGGGTTGAATTCTCATAATCCCCACTTATGTTCTCAAGCCTCCCTAGTAGTACCCCAAGCCTCCTCTCAGGTGTAATCCCTAGTAATATCCTCCTCAAGAGAAACCACCTTGATACAACCAATGATCTATTATCCTTATATGAATCTTAATTCATTATCCCCACTCAATTTCTTATTTTCCCCCTTTATTAACGTGTCCATTTTTAGTATGGGATGTTAAACTACATATTACCCTCTGGGATAAACATAGGATACCTATGTTATGAGACAAGGAGTCCCTATTTGATGAGTATATGAATCCTCATGTAACAATAACAAGATGCACTATATATTTCATGCATTTAAATTTATAATATGAATACGAACCCTTTTTGACACGTCTTTCATGATACAATAATCCCTAGTAGATGATGTAAAATTTCATGTTATAGTCCTTTCACATAACCTTATACTATGATAATAGAAATACATACACTATTGTGAAATAAGCCTTTACTAATAGTTTCAAACCATTGGTAAAGGCCTAAAAACTTTTAGGATAATCTATTGTAACAGTTTTATAAATTGTTGGTGTGTGCGGAGTGGGGATAGCCCTATACCAATGGTTCAACTGAAACCATTGGGATGGGTTTCCAGGATTTTCAAAATACCAATGATTTAGTTTTAACTATTTGAAATTGTATTTACCAACAGTTTTGAACCATTGGAAGAGAACTAGTTTTCAAATTTCCTAACAGTTATCTAACCGTTGGTATACAGCTATGGCAACGGTTTTATTTGAACAATTAGGATAGACTCCTGGTTTTCAAATTTTTTAACGGTTATCAACCTATTGGTATACACCTATTGCAATGGTTCAGTTTGAACCATTGGGATAGGGTCTGGTATTCACCATATTTCCCAAAAGTAATCAAACCATTGGTAAATACCCCCTTGCCGCTATAGCATAAACTAGAAGCCTTCCCACTATACACAAAACACAGAACCTGGAAAAATAAGAATCAGCATGCCCAATGCAAAAAAACCTCCAACAAACAACATAAAAAATTCACACACCAAATTATAATCATGTTATTTCATATATTTTTCTATAAATATATCCTAATAAATTAGATTCACATAGTGAATCTAATTATAGTTTAATGGTAACCACAAAAAAATAACATGGATAATTTGACTCTTGCTTTCCTTCACCTCTTGCTACAATATCATAGTAGTTTAATGGTAACCACAAAAAAGATAACATAGAATAAATCAGATTCATATTCATATTTTTTTATGAATTGTAAATAGAGAGGTTTCTATGAGAAGATATGTCTTTTTTGTGGGAGAAACCATTGATAACGGATTGGTATACCATTATGAGATCAATCTATGATATTTTTGTGCAGATGTTATGGTTTGGTATTGTTCCTTGTGTGAGGGAAAAAGACCTGTATCAGTATGAATTCATAACCCATGCCTAGGATACTGGGAAATATTATAAAAAACAATAATGGATCATTTTATATAGTTAATTTCATTCTATTTATTAAAGGTTTTTATAGTTATTAGTGGTGTTCTTGACAATTGGGTATAAACAGATGGTCACACTTAGTCATTTCATTCAGAGATGGACTTTTTGGGGTCAAGAAGACTTATAGAATCACTAAAAGGATAAAATAAGGATAATGATATGGTGGGATCGATCGATATGGTCAGAATTTAATGACCCTATTGTGTTAAGGGTCATGGTACTGTGTAAGACTAACCATTGAATGGTGGTGGTGAATCTAGAAGATAAATGTGTAAAAGACCTGATATTATCTGGTTTCATGATGAATTACTATTATTTGATTTAGATGTATCAATGGATAGATAATAGATATTTTTTTTATACTCAGGGTGAAATCAGTTCATACCAAGAGGGGTTCATATCATTGGTGAATTAACGCAAGGTTCAAATCCTTTTGAATGGTGTAAGTTTTTGGTGAACCAACTAGAGAAATTTAATTGAAGTAAGTTTGGAATTTTGTAAGGATATTTGATCAATTTAATGATACCTCTAAGGATGAAACAACTGTTGTTTTCCATGTGAACCTGAATGCGATGGGAAGGAACTGTATTCATCTCATCGTATCATGTATGGAAGAGGAGTTTAAGAATTTACTGGGGAATTTCTATAAATTTTGGAATTTTTAGGTAGTATTAGTCCAGGAATACTTATTGGTTCAACTCATAACAAATAATAAGGTCTGGGTGTTGACTTATAATCCTTGATTGGTGTGGTCAATCATGATGGAACTGAATTACACCAAGCATGTATTTTGACTATCAGAATCATATTATGTATGAAAATTCATATGTAGTAGAAAACCTTGATTATTTGGGATAAAATGGTTGAGAAAACTATGGTGTTTTAAGGTAAAAATATGTAGTGATCATGGTATTGATGTTAGATAATAGTGATATTTTGGCTTAGCTTCTCATGTTTGGTGCTTAAAGTAATTTAGCATGAGCATGATGGGACTTTGAGAGTGATCACAGCCTATAAGAGATGTATTTGTGTTCAAGGAATGAATACATAGAAATATATTTGTATAAATATTGAGGTGGATCATAATGAATGATTCATATGATACCATAAATTCTCAAGGATTAGAAGTAATATGGTGAAGATATTGTAACGACCTACATCATTATGGGTTGTGAATTTCAATGAGAACCTAAAATTTTCATTTGGTGGATGGATCATATAGATAATCGAGGATGGGAATAATATTTTTCCTATTTGAACATATTAAATATGATTTTATAGACTTTAATGAAGGCTCATAAGGGGATCAAAGATCGGGTTTTCAGTGGAGGAGGCCCGGAGCATCCATGGCTACTTCTGAATCCATCACCTAGCCAATGAGGTGGTAAGAGGACTTTCTACCCAACAAAGATCATTAGCTAAACAATGGGGTAGTAATAATTCCTACTACCTAGAAGGACTCACCATACAATTGATCAACCCCAACTGGTTAGCGATTGAGGTGCACTGGGAAGTAGTTTATTGGGGGTGATTTTGGTCTTTTGGCCAATGATTCCACCTATAGCCCCTCCCACTACACAGACCCCCCCCCTAAATCCCCCTCCCACTACACAGCCCCACCCCCACATTCACACCCCACCATGTCACTACACACCCCTCCCACTACAGAGCCCCCCTCCCACTACACCTTGCCTCTACAGCCCCCTACACCCAACCCCCCTCCCATTGCATAGACCCACCCTCCCACTGCACACCACCCCTGGACACCCCCCCTTCCACCTCCCCATAGACTTCCACCCTGTAGACCCCCACCCCCCTGCACACCCCCACCCCTAGACAGCCCCCCCATTTTACATACCCCCCCTCCACACCCCAGCCTATTGTATTTCCCCCCACCCCCCTAGACATCCCCCCACAACCCTGTACAACCCCACCCCACCTGGAAATCCCACCCCCCCTCCCAACCTGCACCCCCTCCCCACCTGCACAACCCACATCTCCCCTCCCCACCTGCACCACCCCTGGACAGCCCCCCTACAGACCCCACCCCCTGGACAGCCCTCACTTGACTCGAGTCATACAGTGGATCAATTTCAAGGTAATATAGCCTAATTTAATTATGATGGATTGTGAAAATATTATGGGAAATGGGTAGACCACTATAAATCTTCTCTGATGTGATGATTTGACTCATTTGAAACATGGATTGGTATCAGAACTCACCCATGGAAGTGAGATATAAAATTATGTTGTTATGAAAGCATCTAGGAAGGATGGAGCTAGTGAGGATGGATCTGTGAGTATCATGTTGATCCCATCTTGTCCTAAGAATATAGACATTGCCATATAGACTACTGATATTCTTATCTCTAGTGATGCAATGAATCATGCAATACATGGTTTGGTCTTTATGCCTACTCATGATACGGAATTAAATCCTTCTACTATTAAACCAATCACCCAAAGGATGAAGAGTGCTGAAAGGGATGGAGCTCCAATTAGTGAAATGCAGATTCCATCCTCTCAAACCATCATTGATTCAAATTTTCTATAGAGATATATTTTTGTGATACTTCCCACCTTGTGCAGAAAGAAAAATTGTGTTTCTTCTTTTCCCTTAGACTTAGGATTAGATAGTGTTAAAGGGATTGGGGATACAATTTTTTCCTATCTTGGAAAGGAAAATGATGGTGTAAAATTTGGTTTTAATAGGGTTTATCCTAGGGATTCACATTTTTATAATTCCCCAAAGGTGCCAAAGATAGACTTTTCCACTATGGGATTTGATATTATTTAACCTATGGTTTAAAATATTGTTTTAATAGGGTTTATCCTGCACATCCCCCCTCCCCACCTACACAACCCATACCCCCTCCCCACCTACACCACCCTCGGAAAGCCCCCCCTATAGACCCCCACCCCCCTGGATAGCCCCCACCCCCTGTAGACCCCAACCCCCCTGGACAGCCCCCACCCCTGGAAATCCCCCCTAAAGACCCCCACCCACCCCCTTCACACCCCCACCCCTTGGATACCCCCCCTATTGGACAACCCCCCACCCTACTTGAGAGACCCCCACCCCCTCCACACCCCACACCCTAGGACAGGCCCGCCACCCCCTGCACACCCCACCACACCTGGACAACCCACACCCCCCTCTCCCTAGACAGCATACCCCATCCCAATGTGCACACCCCCTTCCCAACTACACAACCCACACCCCCTCCATAAAATATAAAATCAAATCAGTTGATAGTTTTCACTCCATCAAAAAATGAAAATAAATCAAAATCTATCACACACCATTAAATCCATTTTAAAAATTATCAATGGTATTTAATAATTTTTTTACATACAAAGATATTCAATTTCAAACATGAAAACTTTAATTTCAAAAGAGAAACCCTTTCTCCTAATCTTAAAACACATTTAAATATGTCTCTATCTCCATGATTGAACCCTCTACATGTGAACCATGTGGTTACTCCTAACTATGTGGGTAAACCATGAAACACCAAAAAAACTCCAAAACTATAATATTACAATACAAATATCACTAGTTCTTTGGATGAACCAATATATGATAAAATAAAACAAGATAATCACTAAAATGATGCTAACCAAATGAGAGATTTGAATCAAAGGAGAGTCTTGAATCAAGATTATAGTGAAACCGAATAAAAAAATCCAAAATAAATGGAGGAAAAAGATGTAACAAATATTCAGTCCCAAAAATCATAAAAAATCAAATATTAGTAATATCATTCACATCAAATCATTAAACATACAATATCAGTAATATCAGTCAAAAATGTAACGGATCAATCTGCCCCTCATCACCAAGACTATCATCACCATCATCATCAGCCTCATCATTGTCCCCATCTATGTCCCCATCATCATGCCCACCCTTATCCTCATCCTCATCCCCATCCTCCCCCTCGTCCACCTCCTCAACCTCCTCCTCACCCTTGTCCTCAGCACCTCTTCCTTGCTATCAGCATCACCATCACTAGGAACCACATCATCTTGACCACCACAAGAATTAACACATGGTTCACTCTATAATGAATTCATTGATGAAATATATGCATCACAAGCCACAATGGCCTCTGGTGGAAGTGATGGACAAAAAAATTGTATCAATTCATGAATTCAACATTTTCCCTTTCAGTTCATTCTTTCACCTATGTGGCCCTTTTCAGCTAGTTCTACCTATGACTTTACCTTTTTCCATATTGGTGGAAGTACAACTAGTACCTAAAGAAGGCCAATACCTCATTAGGACTATACACTTCCTAGTTTAGCATCGTACTCTTCCAGAGTGCTCATCTCCCAACACCTGATGTAAATGATCATTTGGGCCAAAATTGTTAGGTTTCTGGGCATCAATATCCTCCAAAGTAGTCTGTTACAAATTTAAATAGATAATTAAGTAACCAAATAGATATTAAAAGATGAAATCATCAAATTAAGACTTACAATTTTCTATTGTGTAACTTATTTAACAGAACTTTCATCTTTTTTCTTTCTTCTCAAGAAAAATAGTTTTGCTCGAGGCACATGTCCTTCAATATTCAATTCCTGCCTCTGTAATGACATTTAATGTAAGAAACCATAATTGAAAATAAGTTAACAATAATTAATTTCATAAATAAATTTATATAAAAACTATATAAATTGAATAAATTATATAGTAATCAATAGAAAGTGAAAGTACTAAAAAAAATTAAACTGTTGTACCTGTTTCCTCTCATGATCTGACATCGTAGTACGCCCCAAAGTGTGAAGGTATTTTTTAGCATCAATGTTTTGTTTAATTTTTTTTGGAGGATTCCTAAATAAAATTATATAATAAAAAAGATTTTATTAATTAAAATCTTGAAAATTTTCATTTAAAAATCTCAAATGTGATAAATACCTTGAACTTGGTAGTCATCCAATAAGTAATCATTTGCTGATACTCTTCTATTGGTCAGTCATCCATGATAGGTACCGCCTCCAACTCTCTGCCAACTCTAGCATGCTAACCAATATAAAACTCATGTTTTTAGCCTCTCCAAATCTCACCTAATTCTTATAGACGTTCTTACTATGAACCCTCACCATTGGGAGAATTAAATGAAATATGACACATAAATATTAATTTATATGAATAAAAAATATATACGTTACAATAAATACAACATAATTTTTTACCCATATTTGTGCCCAAGAATTATCCTTGACATTATTTGGTAGCTATCTCCATGAGAGCGGGCCAACGAGAATGATGTCAGAGTATTTTGAAAGTGTCGCCAAAAAAAACCAATAGTTTCGGCCATATTTTCCTACCATTTGACTGTCATCATTGTAGTCTACCTTGAACTTTGTATGGTAGTTCCATAGCTCACACATGCATGTACCCCACCCCCCCCCCCTCCTATGCATCCTATGATTAGATGTGTCTATTATAAAAGAAAAAAATTATATCAATAAATGTTATAATGAAAATGATTTATGATATAAATATTTTTTAGGGTTCTATAAACATACCAACAGCAGTCTGCTCTGTGGGTTCCACTGGATCCACAGAAACTTGAGGAACACCCTATAAAAGTGGAGTGAGTCCCAGTGTATGCTCCATAAGCACAAACTATGGCATATTAAAAGTCAAAGAAGATGGAATATAGATTCTCATAGAGAAGTAAGTAAAAATAAAAGAATAAGGCATGGATGGCTGGCCAAATTCCTGGTATGGATGGGGAGTGTGAATCATCATCAGACATGGTCAAGATGGGTGAAGAGGCTCAGATGAAAAGGGTGGTGAAAACATGGGAGGCCTAAATATCCCATGTGTCCCTAATGACACACTGGGATCATAATATGGGATAGATGGTACGTCATTGGGAGGGGCAAGGTCTAATTAGGTACACTGACTAGATTGTCTAGCTCTCGTACCACCCTCGCCCATACCATCGGCCTGAGAATTGCGACCACTACTAGGTTCCTTGTCAAATCACTATCGCCTGAGTGGTGGATCCTGCAAAAATGTTTAAAACAAAATTAATCACAAGAAAGTATATGTTATTAAAATATATATATTTGAAATAAAATACTCACCTTAAGAACTAGTGTAGGAACACCCATCTCATCCATGTGACGGTTGTTTTTTGTCATATTTTTTCATCGCATCTATTCAATTGGTTTCATTTCCTGCATTTGAAAACAAATATGGAAGTAATTAGAAAATGATAAATAATGTGTGACCCAAAAAAATATAAGAGAGGGGATATGGGGATTTATGGTTTCTAGGGTCAAGCAACCTTGGTCAATAAAACATTGCCATGTTCACTAATTTAGAAATTTTGGTTTTATATGTTTGAATACAGTTCAATTCCAAATTATAAAATGAAATTAAAATAAAACTGCAACCAAATATTGAAAATTCAAATTAAGGTCAAGTCGGATACAACATATTTGTAATAAATATTAAATCAATTTGAATAGTACTAACCTTAACAATGGAAGTTGAGATAAACCAAAATAATTGAGAACATGGATGGATGAATCTATATTTTTCCCACCAAAACTTTAGGTTCATAGTCAACTTTGACAATTGGGATATTAGATTCATCAAAAGTAATAAATGGATCGGTTCCAATTGTAGTAGGGATGGTTTTAATTCCATTATCACCATAATAAAAAATATGTCTTGGAATTACATAAATAATGACACCAAATTCAGGTCTAAGATGGTCTTTAACATAAAAAAACTTGTTTCTACATTGATTCCAATACATATGGTTCATCAGTACCAAGAATGCGAGTCATATAAATTACTCAAAATCCAAAATCATCAATAAATGTTTCATGCCTCATTATTTAGTTAATCCACTAGTATTTCATCATAGTGACTTGTCCATGAGAGTAATAATCCAATATTATTGTTTTTTCAACCACTCCATAATAATCTACATTTTCAAATTGAGGTCTATTATCTGATTCACTAGTATAACAGCTTGTTGTGGCAGTAACCATAACACCATCATGTTTTATTCTCATGTCCTTTTCTCATTCAATGATAATAAATTTTTACCCATTGATAACAATTGATTTACAGTCACAAACCACAGTATTATGACAAAAATCCAAAGCTCTTATTTCTTCAGAGACAGAGTCAGCATGAAAACTCGATACCTGAAATATAAATAAATATTAAACTTAATTGAATATTGATTTAATTATTTTAAACAATAATATTTTTACCTTAAATTTTAACCAAGTAGAAAACTCTTTGTTATAAAAAGTCTCTCTCCTTCTCAAAGATAAAGAATGATTCTTTCTATTCATAATTTATTTATGTTCCCTATAGATAAAATATGAATAGTTTAATAGATATGTAAGATATAAATATTAAATTTACTTACCTGATGTAGTCATCTAACAAATCATAGTTGAACAAAACTGTGCGATGTGCAATCTTCCTCTCTTCAAGGCATAATGTCATCAATGTATATGATCCAGGAATTCCTCCTTTTTGAGAAAGTGATGGAAAACTAGGTTCAATTTTCTCATACTATTCCTATTAATTTCTCATTAGTCTGTTCATTCTTATAGTAATATTAGAAAAATACATAGATTAGAAATCCATATATTCTTGAGCCAAGTAACCATTCACAATAGAACCCTGGAAATGATTTCTGTTTCGGACATAAGACATTAATGTGTACATATTTCTTTCAGTTGGATACATAAAATGAAAATAAATAGTTCCTTCAAAAATTATTTTAGTTTGAATATGGACAGTTAGATTCATCATGCATGTGAAAAATTATGGAGGAAATATTTTATTTAACTCACAAAAAATTAATAGGGTATCTTCCAACATTTTTTGAAAGAAATACTTGGACAAATTCTTAGCACAAAGATATCTAAACAAATGGAACAACTGAATAACAACCACCCTTACATTATTGGAAAAAGATGATGGATTTCTATTGGAATCAACTCATGCATAAGGATGTGATAATAACGAGTCTTCAAAGATTTTAGCTTCAACTATCTTCTATTGACCTGTTTACATATGCTTCTTGAATAGACATTAGGAATGTTAATATTCTCTAGTACAAATCATCACATAGGAATCACTTGGAACTTTCCATTTATTTTCACTGATACGTAGAGGATGAAATTCAAGTCTGATGCCCCAATCCACCAAGTCATTCCGTGATCGTAAATAATATTTTGTTCTTTCCCTTAACATTTAAATGAATCAAAAGAAACATTTCACATATATTATTTTCAATGTGCATAATGTTTAAGAAATGAAGTAACAAATTGGTTGACCAATAAGAAAAGTCAAAGAAGATACTCCTCTTTTTCCAATTGTAACAGGTTTCAATGGACACATTCATTTTTCTTCCAGAGTTCATTTGACCCTTCCTGAATGAAAAACTAAAATCTTTCAATTCATTAACCACATCAATTCCAGACATACACTGAGGTGGATAATCAATCTCTATGGTATTTTTAACTATTCGACGATTATTTCTATATGGATGGTCCATTGGCAAGAATCATTGATGTCCCATAAAACTAAAACCACAGTGATGTTTTAGTCTTATGGATTGTGTATTCTTCATACAAACCTGACATGATGTTAATCCTTTTGTGATCTGTCCAAACATCATTTCATAAGAAGAACAATCATCTGTCATCCACATATGCATAATATGTATCTGAAATATGTCTTTAAAACATGAATCGTATGTGTGCACAGCCACATCCCAAAGAAGTTTCAACTCTTTTATTAAAGGTTGCATGTATATTTCTATATAATTACTAGGAATAGAATGGTAAGATATGAGTATACTCATGAAATTGAAATGTTTTTTCATACAAAACCATGGGGTATGGTTATAAATGTGTATAAAACCCAGCCATGTGTTTTACAAAGCAAGCATCTGCCCAGATAGATTAAAACTATCACATGAAAGACCCAACCTCAAATTATGCACATCAGCTGAAAAATAAGGATATTGAGCATCAAATCTATGTCATGCAACTCCATCTGTAGGGTGAACCAACTCATCATTATTCTTCTTTCTTTTGGTATCATTCCATTGCATTTTTATTGATATTTTATCATACATAAAAATATTTTTGAAGTATAGGGATCAATATAAAGTTCCACATTACTTTCTATGGAACATGGGATGGTGTTCCATCAGCTTTTGGCTTCTAGATGGATGTGACACATTTTATAAATCATTTCGTTTAGTAGTTTCTTCCCATAACAATCTGCAATATTTCAGGCAAGCATGAATTTTTTTTCTTGAAAATCCAAGTTTCTTAAATAACTTCCATTCCATATAGTGGTTTGAAAGAATATCTACATCATCTGAAAGTAAGTCCATAATGAAGGTAAGAATGTAATCGATTCAAGTATTAGAAATCCCCACATGGTCTATATACTAGAGTCATTGTAGCATCATTCAATCTTTTCACCATGAAAACATCATCATTTTCACTAGACGCATCATGTGTGATCATATCGAAGTCTTCTTGGGTCAGAATAATTTCTTTTCATGAAGCTGAATAAATAGAAACTGGTCATATAAAAAATTCTTCAATCCAGTCCTCTCATTTGAATCATCATCATTTTGAGATTTCATTTTATCCCCATTGTGATACCACGCATAATAGTTTGCTTGAAAACCATATTTTGTTATGTGGTATTTGACTTCTTCATGGATCAACCAAGGAATTCCAACATAATTGTAACATGGGTAGTGTATGTGACCAGTATTTGAAGCATTTTGAAATGAAAAATCTAAAAATCTCTCCAAATTATTTTGAAAATTTCTTGAGATCGGATCGGTTTCATACATCCAACTTCTATCCATTCTGTAAAAAAATTGTTATAATTCGTTTCTTCAAAATCAATTAAATAATATTTAAGATTAATTGAAAATATATTTAAGTAAATGATAATTGTTCACTTTATATGAAACCATAACTGACACACTACTCTATGTGAGAATAATAACATAAAAGACAAAAAATACTATATTTATAACAAAATACTATAAATTAATATAAATCTGTGATATTGAAATCAATTATAAATATAATACCATGAAATTTGTGCATATTGAGTGATCATATATAATATATGGGAGAATTTTGAGAGTCATATACATGTTGTGTCAAAGAGAAGGAGAGATTTTAAATCTGTGAGACTTTGAAGGAGGAGAATACCATTATTCTCAAGTATTCAATGAACTAAGTAATAACTTCATTGTATAAGATTTGGAGAGTGTTTTGTGACTAAAAAAATGTTCAAGGAAGGTTTTGAATATCTTTTAATAACTATACATGAGTGTGCAAGATCATGTACACTTGTGGAATAGAATTATTCAAGAGTTGAGTAAATTTTAGATCGATGGATTTTTATATTTTAGCAAATTATTTGAGTGATATTAATAATATCTATTTTGAATAAATGGGAAATGTAATATGCAAATGATGGTAAAGATTTCCTTAGGAGTTGAAACATCATGGTCATACATGTGGATCATGATCCAATAAAGATTAAATGAAACTTGGAAGAGTTTTATGTCATAAGATGAAGGTTCCATGAGGAAAAGAATCATTATTCCATCTACATGGAGATTTCAAATGAGTTTAAAGAAGTGTGTTTTTGAGGATTAAATTAAGTATACACCTGATTCATTGGGTGAATTTAATGAGAATACAAAACTAGTATTCAAGAAAGAAAAAATCAAGAATATTTTCTGAAGATTTAAAATAGAGAATATTACCTACTACCGAAGATCATAGAGAATCCATATTTTTAATATGGAATATTTTACTCAAATGATATTTTGTGTCAATTTATTATGCATGTTGAAAAATATGAAATTAGTGGATTTTGAAAGAACTTTCATAAACTGTGTCAGAATTCTGAGAGATCAATACATCATATATAAAATAAAGAGAGATATTTTAATGTTGGAAGACATTGAAGGATAAGAAGCATGTTGTTCTTGAGTATTCATAGATTTGAGGAAGAACTATACCACTTGAAATATTTTATGTATAGTGCATTCAATTAAAAATTAAATACATGCATAATTGAATTCTTTATAACACATAAAAAATTGAATTCATAATTTAGAAGGTAATTAGATATGAATATTGACTAATAATATTTATATGATTATGGTCTCTATCTCCTCCATCCAAATCCTTTATATGATGTCTAGACAAGGGAAGTGAACTAACTACTATTTTGTATAAACCTAAATGATGTGGGTCATAACTGCCTTGAGCTAAACCTATAAAGTATGACTAAGTTGTGTAATAATAATCTAGTTCCTTTCAAGTAAGTTCATCTTATTCAAGTTTAAATTGTTGGTAGTGAGTCATTGGTTCAGCTGAAAATTAGGAATGAGGTTTGGGTATTGAAAATTTACCTGTGTTCTTCATTGATGATGTGTGATGTAAATGAATAGCACGGGGAATTCCATTGGAGTTACAGAATCTTGTCCCATATAACGATTTCTATGGTGGGGAGCTCCATGATTATTCAGGAGGAATAAGTTTAGGACACTATGGTGTGTTTAGTTGGAAAATTGTAGTGAATGTGGTATCTAATTTGGGTGGCAGTGAGATTTTGGCTCATCTTATGGTGTTCATGCTTGGAGTCATACTAGAAAGTGTGATGGGGTCCCCAGGGGGGTTATCCATGAGGGGGGTGGGGTTGTCTAGGGGGTGGAGGGTCTGTAGGGGGGCTTTCCAAGGGGAGATGGGGGAGTTTTCCAGGGGGTGGGGGTCTGCAGGGGGTGTGGGGGATGTCCAGAGGTGGGGGTCTATGGGGAGTGTCAAGGGGGAGGTGGGGGTTATCCAGGGGTTGGGGGCTTTCCAAAGGGGTGTGGTCTGTCTAGGGGGTGGGGTGTCTAGGGTGTGGGGGGTTGTCTTGGGGGTGGTAGGTCTGCAGGGGGGGCTTGTCTGGGGGGGGGGCTCTCCGGGGTGGGTGGGTGGTGTGTAGGGGGGTGGTGGGATGTACAAGGGGTGGGAGTGTGCAGGGAGTGGGGGAGGGTTGTCCAGGGGGTGGGGGCTATCTAGGGTGGTGGGGTTCTACAAGGGGGGTAGCCCAGGGGGTGGTGGAAGGTTGTCCAGGGGGGTGGGGGTCTATAGGGGGTGTAGGTGCTATCCAGGGGGTGGGGTCAGCAGGGGGGATGTCCCGGGGGGAGGTGGGGTCTATATAGGGGGTGGGGGTCTAAGGGGTGTCCAGGGGGAGGTGGGAGACTGTTCAAGGGGTGGGGGGCTATCCAGGGGGTGGGCACTACCACAAAACTAGGTTTCCATAGCGCCACCCTTTATCAGCGCTAAAAAAAGTACTCACAAAGGGGGTGCCATTATCAGTGCTAAAAAAGTGCTGATAAAGGGAACTTTTAACAGCGCTAAAAAACACTATTAAAAGTGACCCTTTATTAGTTCTTTTTTAGCACTGATAAAGGCACACCCTTTATTAGCACTTTTTTTAGCGCTGTTAAAGAGGACCCCTTTATCAGCACTTTTTTTAGTAGTGTTGATAAAGGGGGGGCTTTATTAGCACTTTTTCCTAGCATTGATAAATTTTATATTTTGAAAAAATTAATTTTTCATGAAAAATATTATATTGAAATATAAGTATATTTATATTGATATAAATATAATATATATATTTTAAATATGTTTTAGATATGTATAAATAGATTATTACATTTAATATATAAAAACATTAGTGAAAATTCTTTTAAAATATTTTAAAAAAATATTATTAATTAATAATTTAATAATTATCATTGACTAATAATCATTTAATAACAATTTTAGGACACAAAAAAATCAAAAGAATTAATAAAAGATCTAAAATAAGTTGAAAATGTAACTTAAACTTCCAACGATCATAACTTGTGATCCGGGAGTCTGTTTGAGATCTACAACATATCAAATCAAAGCCTGTGACGAGCTCTACATGCTAGTGATTAAAGGGAACATTCTGACACATTTTTAGAGGCCAAAAAGTCCTATAAGTCCTCCAAAACTGAGTTTTAGTTAGGATACCCCGATTTTTTAACATTAAAATAGACATAAGTTCTGATACGGATGTCCGATAGGCCTTTACCACATCTCATATAGAATATTTTTTCATTTTATTCAATTTTACTAGTTGTGGATTTGAAATAGACTTCTGTATCAGAAGTTATGGTCGTTTTAACATTCTATGTCTTTTTAGATACACATATATATTTATTTATTCGTAAATATATATATGTGTGTGTGTCTGTGTCTATGTGTGTGTGTGTTTTATATATCACTTCTATAATTATAGGATATTTCTACACTTATATATCCAAGGTTTAAAAAAACTGTGGCTATAGCCTAATATATCCCCACGGGTCTTAAGCTACCTGTGGCGCTACGCCCCCAACCCTCGCGATTCCACCCCTGATGTCAATTTCTCCTCCTCGTGAATCAGCGAACATCCTCAACTAATGCTGCCACCCACCTCCCGATATCCTACGATGATGACATGGCCACCCAACCTCGCTCCTCCTTCGATGACGTGGAAACCCAACCTCGATCCTCCTCCAACTACCCGACCACCCAACCTCAGGAAGATCCTCCTCTGATAATGCAGTCACCCAACCTCCCCATGATCCTCTTATTACAATGAAGATCCACCTCCTCTTCCCCCTTTGGGACACCCTCTTCTTAGACTCACATGTTTTATCAGTCTTCACACATTCCAGGCGCCCCTCCCCATCTCACTGGTGGGCGGTCCATGACTCACAACTTTTGAGTGGCCTGCGGTAGGGTGTGTTCGGGTTTTTTTCTATTTCCTCAAATCTCTATTCTATTTCTACTATTGGGGATTCAATTATCTTGGATTTTTTCCAATACACATCATCATGCATATGAACCAGGATGGTTCTAATTTTTCACATTCCCTCTGATTTCTTCCATAGAGAAGGGAGTTTTTTTATTTCAGATCCATAGCCTCTTCAATTTTCATTGGGTAAGATTTATTTGTTTTGATTTCATGTCTTCTTAATTGTCACATTTGTCTTTTATAGGGTTTATTTTTTTCACTTATTGCATCAGGAATGATTTATTTGATTTATTTTTTAGGTTTTCATTGGGTTTGATTGTATTATAGAGTTTAAATCTGCAAATGTTGGAAATCAGAAGTTATGATGATATGATTTTAAGATGGATGAATGGTTTATGGTGATTTCTAAAAAATAATTTCATAAATATATAGTATTCAATTATTATTATTACTCTGGTTTATATAATTATATGTTTCATAGTGATTGATATATGACATATCACGATATTGTTACAGTTGTTCATTAGAAGTAATGTTTGGAGGATTTACTAAGTTTCATGTTGACTTATCAAAAAAAAATAGAGAACATCATTTTCCCATATAAATAAAATCCAATAAAATTATTATGAGTCACATATAACATATATGTTTTTAAACCATGATGTGATAGATGCATAGGAGATTTTTCCCCATAGGGTCTTATTAATTTCTCATTGGGTGTTTAGTCTTAGGCTTTGCTTCTAGAGGTTAATCTACACTAACTTATACCTCACTACCAATTCTTATAGAAATAACACTTTGGGATAAGAATTGGTTAGTAAAAGTGTATAATCAAACCTTTATTTATCAATGTATTTAAAATAATAAGGATTTTTCATATTGGTTTTTTAACCCCTTAAGCTTAGAACGAGGGGTTGTCAAAGTAGATTATTGATTACCTCGATACTCCATATGTCTCTACAGGTCCTTCATGGATGGATATTTAATTTTTTCTTAATTTTGGTAACCTGTTAAAGGTTGAGAGTTTTTACTTACCTACTGGAAGTGTGGGGGATGATAAATCTATTATATAATCTATTAGAAAGGTGATTTGGATTGATATTTCTTTCCATATCCATATGATACTATTGAATAATCCTTGAAAAATTGTTTTTTCAACCACAATTGATGGACCCCCCCATCAAGTGTCTGCACTGATCTAGTGGGATCTAAAATTAGTATGATAAAAAAAATTCCTCTGGTTAGATTTATATTTTTTCAAGTCCCAATGATTTTTTTTGAAATATATGAAATGAAAAATAAGAAGTTGTATTAAAGGTCCTTGGATAGAAAACTCAATTTCCATTCATATTTAATTTTAATTGAATTTCTTAGCTAATACTTTGGGGAACATTAAGAAATAAGAGGCTACAATTCAAATAAATAATTCTTAGTAGAAGGTGATTACACCACTATTTGAAGGTAATCAAATTGGTTTTCCTTTTGTTAAATCTACTGAGAACGATTCTTGTAGTGAATTAAGTTCATGTTGTGATGAAGTTATTTACATTGAATCATTCATTGATATCAATTATGAAATCAAGGATTGTCTTAAAATGGACCTTATTGAAGTTATTATATACATATATGAATACATAAAGGGGATACAATATTATAAATCATAGTTATATTTAGATTCTAAGTCAATGAAATATAAATTCTCTAAAAAGGTAAGTAAATGTGTCACCGTCATAATGTTTATTGATGCTAAAGAGACATTTCTATCACTTTTCAATGGAAATTGTTTATAAATGCATAATAATTGATAAGGAGAGTTTTTTATGAGTTTTTTATTATAGAAGTGGCCTTTTCACTAGAAAAACTATATTGGACCTCTATGGACGTCAAATATTTATAGATATATGTTAAAGATAATAGTATTAAAGAACTAGATAGTACTCTTATGAAGGCTAATAAAGTGTATGAAGATCTGATTATGAAGTCACAAAATTTATATGAAGAAATGTTAAAATCTCTTGAATATGATATGTATTATCTAAATCTATAATGATTGGAGTAAGAGGTGAAATTGATAAATCAAGAAGTCATACAAGTTGAATCATTACATGGTTTTAGGAAAATAAGAGTATCTACCACACAAACTAATGATGATAATATTACTAACAAAAAGACTAAGAATTATGTCCAAATAATTTTAATTGATCCACTAATTTCTTCACTATAAGCTCATGGAGTAATGTGATAGACTATCCTGATAAATCTATTGGTACTCATGCATATTTATCTGTTACCCATGGTTTCAAAAAAAATCTATAAAAATATGGTTGTGGTTAAATAATGATAATCCATCCATATCATCCAATTTGGCTATGATCAAGAATAAAATACTTGGATCTCTAAATAAAGTGCATGATCATATTGTTGTTGTCCCAAAATATAAAGAAATAAAAACTAAATATACTACATAAAATAGAAAGATAAGGTGATTTATTTTTCAATAATAGTGATACTAGACATTTGTACAGAAGTATAGTGAATGTTGTCATAATATGATGACATATGTAGGATATATAATGTCTATATTCTGAGGGAGTAGACCATATTTTGAAAGAAGACCTGTGGAAAAAATGCAGAATTCACAAAATAGGAGTAATCTATCTATAAGAAATAGATTTCAATAGTTTGAATGTATTTGTTAAATATGAAAAAAGTGATCATAGTTAAGATGCTTGTTTTCATATACCAACTCAACAAAAAGTACATACTAATTTCAGAATAAGAACACAATAAAAACTGAAGTAGGTAATAAAAGTAAATGGATTTACCTTGGGGAGAAAACAAAATAAGGATATTATATCATGTAATCTCAATAATTCAATGAAGGGGGTTGAAGATGATGTTGAAATAGAGATGAAATTACTACACTATGGAAGAATAGTCCATATTATAGACCATTTAAAATTATCCATTAACGTCATGACTAATGGAAGTGAGCTAAAGTAACAAATGGAAGCAATTCAAGAAATGAATCATAGAATTAATTTAATTAATTATATCCTAGAAGAAGAGTAATAATGACTTATAAATAATGATATTCTAAATAATATCAAAGATATACATGGAGGATAAAAAATTCCAGGTCATATAACAAACAAAATCTTAACTTCACTTCCAGAAGAAGATAAACTATTGATGTGAAAATATAAAGCATTAGTGGATCTAAATATCAAGAAATTTGTTGTAGAAAAAGTTTCCACACACATTAATTAGGTAGATCATCTGCATAAATTACGTGTGATCATATGGCCTAAGTAATTGGTAGAGCCTAAGAAGATGGATCTAGTATAAAATTATAAAAGTAATCTATTTTCTAAAATATGGTTTCATGTTCCATCGTTAATGAATGAAGAAAAGAGAAGAAAAGAATATTTTCCAATGATTTATATATTTTGAAAATCAAAGGTGAATCTAGAATGAATAGATATCAATATTTAATATATGGGAAAAAAATTTCTCAGTTGGGATATAATTCATGATCTTTATACCTTAATTATTTGTTCCAATTTTTGTTGGGAATTAAATGGTGCTAATGAAAAAAGGTTAGAAATACTTGGAAGTTATTATCATTACACAAGTGTGGGTTTTATCCATCATGGTTCATTAAAACTGGTATAATTATCTCATAAAAATACCAAAAAAATCTAATGGTTAAGAATAGAATTTATCTTTGAAAAAAACTGTACATGATAAAGACATTTGGGAAGCATTCTTAGAGGCTAGTGGTGGGGTGGGCAGGGGGAAGTGGGGGTAGTGGGGGTTCAGGTGGGGGGGCTGGGGGGTACTGGTACTAGAGGGGGTGCTGGGGGCTGGGGTGGGGGTGGTTCAGGGGGCTGGTGTAGGGAGGACTGGTGCTAGGGGGCTGGGGGTGGGGGGTGGGGGCTGGTGCAAGAGGGGGTACTGGGGGGCTGGGGGGAGTGGTGAAGGGGGGCTGGTGTAGGGGGTACTGCTGTTGGGGGGGGTGCTGGGGGGATGGGGGGAGTGGTGTAGGGGGGATGGTGTAGGGGTACTACTGCTAGGGGGGTTGAGGGCTGGGGGGAGGGGTAGGGATTGGGGTGATGGGGGATAGTGTAGGAGGGGGGTGGGGGGGGGGGGTGGGGGCTGGGGGCTGGGGGGAGTGGTGTAGGGGGATGGTGGGGGGGGGGGCTGAGGGCTGGAGGAGGGGCTAGAGGGATGGTGATGGGGGCTGGGGGAGAGGTGTAGGGGGTCTGGAGTAGGGGGAGTGGTGCTGGGGGGGGGGGGGGGGGCTGGTTCTTGGGCTGGGGGATGGGGGAGCAGTGGGGGTGCAGGTGGGGGGATGAGGGCTAGGGGAGAGGGGTTGGGGGGTGGGGTACTGGGGGCTAGTCAGGGGGGGCTATGGGAAGGGGGGAGTGGTGCAGGGGGGTGAAGTCTGGGGGGAGGGGCTAGGGGGGAGTGGTGCAGGGGGCTGGAAATCAAATTTGGGAAGTGTTTTGGAAATGAACAGAATAGGGAAAATGGAAGGGATTGAGAAATAGAAGATGAATATGAGTTCCTCTATATTCTATTTGTTGATTATAGACTGATCATGCACAACTTGTTTTCTAAAGACCTAGAAAAATTCCATGTAATTTTATTTTAAAATTATTTGGGATTATTACGATTCTGTAAAAATTAACAGCGTGTAATTCTGAGGCCCAGTGTGCCCAGAATGAATTTCTGAACTTTTTTTAGGTACATTTAGTAAACGCATGGGTGGGATTTTATATCTTTTGAACCAGTGCTCGGATTAAAAATATTAGGGCACCGTTGAATTCGCAGAGCTGGGATTCACTTAAGGGAAGCATCACTTCGACAGTAGTTGGTCGGGAGAAAAAAATAGCTTTTGTGACTTTTAAAGAAATAATAAAATAACATAAATTGTTATTTTATTTCTTTTTCTTTTTCTTTCCACTTGTTGAGTGGCGATGGAAGGGATAATGGAGGTGGTAAAACCTTTAATTATGAGATGTTAATTGCACGGTTACACTTTTGTTGTGCAACCACCCCTCGCATAATTAATGAGGCACTTTAATTACATCAATTAATGAGGTACTTAAATTACGTTAATTAATGAGGCACATTAATTATGTCAATTAATGAACCTCATTAATTCCTCAAGACGTTTCTCGTCTTTCCCCCTCTTATTTAAATGGAGCTCGGGGTGGGGTTTTGGCACAGATTCATCAAGAGAGGAACCCCTAACGAAGTGACATGACGCCTTCCACTGATGGAGAATGGAAGATTGACTACGCCCGTTGTAGGATCGATCTGAAGGTCGAAAGACGATGAACACCCACACATGAAAACCTTCTCCTTTGTTCATAATACCCTCTAATGTGGAAGCACCACCATCTGCGACATACCCAACGAATCATGAGGTAGGGGTTGTCTTTGAATTCAATAATTTCCCTCGTTTCTATTCCTCGTTCTTGTATTTTTGGGAGGTTGTTGCAGGGGATTTGAATGGGGTTCAACATTATTAAAATTTGATGAGTAATTACCTCCCACTTGTTATAAAACTAACGCGGAGGGTGGAGGCCAAATGAACAAGACACAGACCCTTCGCCACTTGTCTTTTTGTGTTGCGTTCTTTGAGGATGGTTTTCCCAATTAGATGGCAACGTGAGACAGAGGGTTAGGATGTGACAACGGTAGTTTGGGAGGCTTGTAGGTGTAGATGAGAATGGAAATAGAGCTCCGGAGCATCGTCGGAGCCCCGCGAAAGCTCTACCGGCATGGCACCGGTGACTAGCGCCGGAAGAAGAGACAGTGGTCGGCGCTGCTCGGCGTCGGGGCTGTCGGACAGGCGACGGACAACGGTCGGCTGTAGAGGCGGAGGTGGAACATCGTCGTGTGTCACATTGATGAAGCCGTAATGATGGTCAGGGGACCCTCATATCGTAGGTCCTACAGACCACATGACACCACTGATTGAAGGGGTCAAATGGATCCTTTGAGCCATTCAGCAGGCGAACCGCACGCCCCACGTGGGGCGCGCCATCAGGCCAAGTCGGGCCGGTCTATGGCCCAGTGGACCAAGACCACCGTGGCCCAGCCCATCCAGGGTGGGCCAGGTCGGACCTAGTGAACCGGGCCGATCCTTAATAGGTCAGACCTAGGTTGTGTCAAGTAGACCCTAAGACCTATTGCATCAGGTCGGTCTGACCGAGTCAGATCGGGCCCAGACCCAACCGGCCCCCGAATAAAGGAATTCCCATAATTGATGAACAAGGTGTCTGTTTGACATGAAGTTAGTGGATTTGGGGCCCCTTTTGGGAAGTGGTTTTTTTGGCATATTCTGGCAGGCTCGATCGAGCTGGACTGGACCGAGGTGTGATCACCCCCTTTTCACGGAAAGGGGTGTAACAAACAGACCGGGCGTCCAATCGATGTGCCGTCTATGGCATAAGGACCCTTGTGACAAGGTGTTCCTTTGAATATACTCTATGTGAGTTTTTATGGAGTTTGACATGTGACCTGGGTTGGATCATACTTGAATACAACCGGGCCCTTTTTACAAAAAGTACCTATATCTCACAGACTGGGCGTCCGATCGACGTATCATCTCTCACGTTTGGACCCCTATTATGGGGTGATCCCTTGGGAATAATTTTTTTGGGACTTTGTACTGGTTGAAATATGACTAATGGATTGAGTATCATAGTCTTCTGGAGATTAGGCATGCTTCATGCGGGAATCCAGTGGCTGGCTGTGACATGAAGAAGAAGAGACACCAATACAGGTCAGCATTAGAAACTCCAGAGTGGGGTGATCTAGGTGTAAGACTAATAATCCCAACCACTGTACTAGAAACCAATTTGAGTTAGCACCGGCGACCAATACGGGTCAACACCAGTGACCAATACGGGTCAACACCAGTAACCAATACGAGTCAACATCTAGCGACCAATACGGGTCATCATCTAGCAACCAATACGGTTCAGGATACAGTGACCTATACGGGTCAGCATAAGAGTTACTATAGATAGGATGATTTGGATTTATGACTAGTCATCCCTATCTTAGTAACCTTGAATTTATACCATTATAGTGAGATATCTCTTTTTCTTTGTTCTTCGTGATTTAGATCGTGCTTGTGATATTAAATTTGTGGTATTTCTTGTGGTGTTTTCCTCTATGGATTACTGAGAGAACTTCGGGGGTCTTGGGGTCCCCTACTAGGTATTTTAATACTCACCCCTGCATGGGATCTGCTCACACGTGTGTGTCTGGTGTAGACTACTAATGCTTTGAGGTAGACTTTGGAGGTTTGAGACTTGGTGGGGCTTGGTGTGATGAGATCAGTTAAGATCCTCTTCTTCAACTTCAGACTTATAGCTACTACCCTTTAGGTAGAGATCTAGGGCAGATGTGACAGCTATTTACTTTATTTTCAGTTTCTAGGGATTGTATTTTAGCCCACTATTTTCAATTTATAGTTATACATGTGGTTGTACTTTACTCTCATGGTTATAACTTAATTTTGTTTGTTGTTTACTTCAGTTTCCTTTTTTGAGTGTGTACAGATCTCTAAGTCAATGCCTTCCCTGTTCGGTAAAAGACTTCAGGTGCTAGTCACCAACCCTTGGCCTATGCAACGCGGACTTGGGGTAGTCACGTCTGGGCCCTGTGGGACGGGTCATGACAAAGTGGTATCAAAGGGTAGTTGGTTCTACCAGAATAACTAAGAGTCTACTTTTAATGAGGCAATGGTGTAAAGTGTCTTGAGTTCAGTTTTCATTATAAGGAGTCTAGTGTTGGTGTGGCAGCTGAAGTATCCATACACTAGGACCCTGAATTCTGTTTTCTGACTCGGTACATGAAAACACTGATTTCTAGTGTTTTTATAAGTTTTATTGATCTTTCCTGAGTCATATCACTATGTATAACTTATTGGCAGTGGTGAAACTGTTTTTTACAGGATGCCTCCATGAAGATAGCTGGTCAGGATTTCGATTAGAGATTATAATAGTGGTCCACTGAGCGACAAGGAATCAGTATAGGGACCACTCACAATGATGGCACCTTCAGGTGGTGTGCCAGCACCACCACCACCCATTGAGTATAAAATTCTACCAATGGCTCATTCACGATGGCTGAGTATTTTGCATGAGTTCTAGATATAGAGGCCTCTAAGGTTTTGAGGTGAGATGGATCCCCAGGTAGCAGAGGACTGGCTTGAGGTGGTTTTGCAGGTCTTTCGCTTAGTAGAGACACCTTCCATGTAGATGGAGATCTTGGCTGCTAGCTTTCTTCAGGGCTCGGTAGGACGATGGTGGAGATCAAAACTCTAGGATCATGAAGAGACAACCCTCACCTGACCGTACTTTAAGATCCTTTTCAGGGCGGAGTTCGTACCAACAACACTATGCTCTGTGCGTATTCATGAGTTGTTGCATCTGTAGTAGGGCAGCCATACTGTGGCTTAGTACTCGGTGAGATTTACTGAACTCTCCCGATACTACACTGACATGGTACAAGACCCTTACTTCAGGGCCTAGACCTTTGAGAAGGGGCTCTGATGAGATATCAGAGCTGTGACAGTTTCTCTAAGCATCCCGATGTAGTCTGGGGTGCTAGAGAGAGCTTTGCTGATGGAGAGATTTCTTTCCGAGTAGGAACTGACAGTGAGTGACCCTACCAGATGGCATGTAGTAGAGTCATCTGTATCTGGTAGTAGACAGACGACACAGAATCCCAAGTGGGCTAGACCTTTCATAGGGTGACCTGGGGATGCGAGGTTAGAGGTGCAATGCTCGAGAGGATGAGAGAGCCACTAGTGAGGCATGATTTGTTTTTTCTGCGAGGGATAGGGGCACAGAGCTCATGACTATCTGACTCCCCACATGGATGATCAGCAAACAGTGGAGGGTCCACAAAGACAGTAGAAGAAGCATGAGCGTCAGCCAGGAAGTAGATGAGGCAGGGGAGCAGGACGTGCATCAGGAGGTGGTCGAGGTTACCAGGCACTACCACCACCACCCCCAGGCAGTCCACTATGATCTCAAGAAGCATGTGAATGGGGACAGGCCCAGCTAAAGGTAGTATAGGCTCGTGATCCTGAAATCCATGAGATGATATGAGGTATGATCTGTATCTTCTCTACTTTATAATCAGTGCTTATCGACACAGGTTCTAGCCATTCTTTCCTTGTCGTAGACTTAGTTAGGGACTCTGATATTCTGACTGAGCTTTTAGCTCAACCTTTGTGTTTGGATACTCCTATGAGAGGAGATTTAGCGGTCAGAAACTGGTGCCAATAGTGTGATATTACTATCGGAGGAGAGAGTTTCAGATGAGATCTTCTAGTAGCGATGTTTAATCCCTACGACGTCATTCTAGGCATGGGTGACCTATTAGTAGTTCACAAACAGATTGACTGCCTAAGACGTACAGTGTGATGTACACGTAGAGATGGAGTCCAGTTTTCCTTTGTTGGTGAGAAGGAAAATAGGTCAACATGAGATGGACTTGTGCTCAGGAGGGTGCAGCCAATTACATATCAGTTGGCTTGCATGATCTTCGACAGGGTGGATGAGGCCAGTCCATAGTTCCCAGTGGTGATGGATGAGTATGAGGACGTCCTTCTAGAATATGTCTCAGGACTACCTCCTCATATAGAGGTAAAATTATGCATTGATTTGTACCCAGGAATAGAACTGATATCTACACTAGCATATCAGATGGCCCCTACAGAGCTCCAGGAGATGAGGGTACATTTGGAGGAATTATAGAGGAAGGAATTCATAAGGCCCAATGTTTCTCCATGGGCATCCCCGGTTTTGTTTTACAAGAATGAAGATCGAAGTTTGAGGCTATGTGTGGACTTCTGGTGCCTAAACTAGGTGACTGTGAAGAACAAGTATCCTCTACCAAGGATTGATGATCTATTTGATTAGTTAAAAGGAGTGAAGTGGTTCTCGAAGATAGACCATAGATCAGGATATCACCAACTTAGGGTATAGGATGAGGATGTACTGAAGACCGCCTTCAGATGTCGGTATGGCCATTAAGAGCTCTTGGTGATTCCTTTTAGTGTGACCAATGCTCTTGTAGTGTTCATGGGGATTAGAAATAGGATATTTTAACCATATCTTGATCACTTTGTGGTATTCTTCATCGACGACATCTTGGTGTACTCAGTGTCTGAGGAAGAGAACGTTGAACACTTGAGGACAGTTCTGGACACACTTTGGGAGCCCCAATTATATTGGAATCTCTCGAAGTGTGAGTTCTAGATACTAAAGGTCCACTTCTTAAAAAATTTCATCTCAAGGGCTGGTTTTGTAGTAGATCCAACGAATATTGCGGAATTACTTGCTTGGGAGCCACCCATGAGTGTTGCTGAGGTGTAGAGCTTCCTTGGATTAGTAGGCTACTATCGAAGGTTCGTACCCGATTTCTACAGAGTAGCAGCACCTATTACTGCCTTGAAAAATAAGGGGGAACCCTTCCTATGGTTAGAGACATGCTAGCAGAGCTTTCAACAGTTGAGGCAGAGCTTGACCAGCACTCCCATCCTGAGGTTGCCGGAGGAGGGCACTAACTATGTGGTTTACTATGATGCATCAGGGACCAGACTCAGTTGCATCCTAATGCAGGATGATGCAGTGATTTTTTATGGATCACAATAGATGAGGCCTCATGATAAGAATTATATGTCTCATGACTTGGAATTGGAAACATTAGTATTTTCATCGAAGATGTGGTGACACTACTTTATGGGAGAGCACTTTATTGTTTACTCAGACCACAAGATTCTCAGATATATCTTTACACAAAATGATTTGAATATGAGACAACGACATTGTCTAAAGTTCCTCTAGGAATATGAATTTGAGATAGTTTATAATCTTGGGAAGGGTAACATAGTGGTAGATGAACTTAACTAGAGATCGAGTTCGCAGCTACTAAACGAGGCTTCAGAGCAGTTAGCCTCACTTTATATATCCTATGTGGATAGAGATGAGATAGTATACCTCCAGTCGATGGTAGTTTCCCCTCCACTTCTTCAGTGAGTCAGGGAGGTGTAACTCAGATACAACAGCTACGAGACTACACATTCTTAGATATCCTCAGGCCATGCACCTGACAGATATTCTGAAGGTGGGGAGCACACTATCCTTTTCAGAGTACGTACAGTTGTATGAGTGGATCTATGAGAAGAGGTTCTTAGGTAGTTCCATATATCCCCCTTGGTAGTAAATCCAGGAATGATGAATATGTATCAGGACCTCCAGCATCAGTACTGGGGTCCAGCAATGAAGAAAGTTTTGGAAGAGTTTGTTTCTAGATGCCTCACTGGCCAGCAAGTGAAGGCTGAGCACCAGGTACCAGCAGGTTTGACCCAACCCCTCGATATACCAGAGTGGAAGTGGGAAGGGATATCAATGGACTTTATGATGGGGTTACCATGTATTTATAGAGGGCATGATACCATATGATTGATCGTTGACCAACTCACCAAGTTGTCCCACTTCCTTTCTATTTGAGAGAATGGATTAGTAGAGAGCTTGGGACGTCTCTATGTTCAGGAGATCATGCGACTTCACAGGGTTCCTTTGACGATAGTCTCAGACTGTAATGAATGCTTCACATCTTGGTTTTTGAAAGGATTACATGAGGCTTTTGGGACTCATCTTTTCTTGAGAAAAGCTTTTCACCCGCAGACAGATAGTCAGACTGAGCGGACCATCCAAACAATAGACGACCTACTTCATGCATGTGTCCTAGATTTTGGTCATAGTTGGTAGGACCACCTACCCTTGGTGGAGTTCGTATACAAAAATAGCTATCACTCCACCATTGCTATGGACCCTTTTTAGGCATTATACGGATGACCGTGTAGATCGCCCTTGTGCTGTTGGATTTAGAAGAGCCAACACTCGTGGGCCTAGAGTTGGTATAGGCTACCATTGAGAAGGTGTAGGTCATCCGAGAGTGGATGAAGACTTCACGGAGTTGACATAATTCCTATTCTAATAGGTGATGGAGACCACTAGAGTTCCAGGAGGGGGACCACATTTTCTTTCGATTCTCCCTTTGATAGGGAGTATAGAGGTTTGTCTGAGGTGAAAAACTCTATCTGAGCTTTATCAGACCATTCCTAATACTTCAGAGGATTGGCGAGGTGGTGTACTTATTGGCACTACCACTGCAGTTAGAGAGAGTGCATGAAGTCTTACACATATCCTAGCAGAGGAGATACGTGCATGAACCATCTCACGTCATTGACCATGGCGAGCTAGAGGTTGATGATGGGGTGACTTTTATGGAGTTCTCTATGGGGATAGAGGATCGACAGAAGAGGTTCCTTCATGGGTGGTTGGTTCCTCTGGTGTGAGTTTGTTGGCAGCACGGGAATCTTTAGGAGAGCACATGGGAGCGAGAGGCTCATTGTGTGCCTAGTACCCCTCTTTGTTTTCATAGCCTTGTTTGGCTTTCGGGGATGTAAAGCCCTAAGGTGGGGAGAATGTAAAGACACGGAAAATTCCATGTAATTTTTTTAATATTATTTGGGATTATTATGAGTATGAGAAAATTGACAGGATGTAATTCCAAGGCCTGGTGTGCCTGGAATGAATTTTTGAACTTTTTTTCAAGTATATTCAGTAAACGCGCGGGTGACATTTTATATCTTTTTAACCGATGCTCAGATTAAAAATCTGAGGGCACCATTGAATCCATAGCACTGAGATTCACATAAGGGAAGCTTCACTTTGACCACAGTTGGTCGAGAGAAAAAGATAGTTTTTATGAATTTTAAAGAAATAATAAAATAACATGAATTAATATTTTATTTCATTATATTTTTTCTACCACCAGTTGAATGGTGGTGGTGGGGACCATGAAGGTGGTCAGACATTTAATTATGGGGTATTAATTGCACAGTTACACTTTGGTTATGTATCCACCCCTCGCATAATTAATTAGGCACCTTAATTATGTCAATTAATGAGGCACTTCAATTACATCAATTAATGAGGCACATTAATTACCTAAATTAATGAACCTCATTAATTATTAAAGGCATTACTCGCCATTCCCCCTCCTATTTAAATGGAGCTCGAGGTGGGGTTTTGGCACGACTTCGTCAAGAGAAGAACCCCTGATGAAGTGATGCCAGGCCTTCCACTGATGGAGAACAGAGGATTGACGATGCACATTATAGGATCAATCGGAAGGTCAACGGACGATGAACTCCAACACACAAAAATTTTCTCCTTCATTTGAAATACCCTCAAACGTGGAAGAACCACCATCTGCGACGTCCCCAATGAATCACGAGGTAGGTTTTTTCTTTTAATTCAAGAATTTACCTCATTTATATTCCTCGTTCTTGGATTTGCGGGAGGTTGTTGCAGGGGATTTGAACGGGGTTTAGAAATATTAAAATGTGATGAATAATTAACTCACTCTTGTTATAATTCTAATGTGAAGGGTGTGGGCCAAACAAACAAGGCCTGGACCCTCTACTGCTTGTCTTTTTGTGTTGCGTTCTTCGGGGATGATTTTCCCAATTCGACGGAAACGTGAGAAAGAGGGTCATGCTATGACAACGACAGTCGTGGAGGCCCATAGGCACATACGGGAATGAAAATGGAGATCTAGAGCATCATCAGAGCCCCACGAAAGCTCCACCGGTGCGACACCGGTGCGACGACTCCATCGACCGACACTAACAGTATAGACGACAACCGGTGTTGCGGCGGTCGGACAGGTGGCCGGAAACAACCAGCCACTGAGGTGAAGGTGGAATGTCATCATGTGCCGTAGCGAAGGTAGGGGGCCTGCTTCCCATAGGTCCCACAGTGAAGGTAGGGGGCCCTTCATCCCACGTGTCCCACGGACCACGCAACAATGCCATAAGGCACCGATAATTGAAGGGGGCGAATGACTCCTTTGAGCCATTCTGCAGGCAGACCACACGCCCCGCGCGGGGCCCATGAACCAGTCGGGCCGACCCCAATGGGCTGGACCCAGTGAACCAGGCCGAACCTTAACAGGCCGGGCCTGGGCAGGGTCAGGTAGACCTCAGGGCCCATTGTGTCGGGCCGGTCTGACCGAGTCGGACCGGGCCCAGACCCAATCGGCCTCCGAATAAAGGAACAACCATAACTGACGATCCATGTGTCCGTTTGACCCACCGTTAGTGGCGTTGGGACCCATTTTGGGAATTGGTTCCTTTGGCATATTCTGATGGGCCCAGCCGAGCCAGGCCGGACCGAGGTGCGATCACCCACTTTTCACGTAATGTGGTGCAACTAACAGACCGGGTGTCTGGTCGACGCGCCGTTTGTGGCATAAGGACCCTTGTGATAAGGAAGTCCTTTGGATATACTCTAAGTGAGTTTTTATGGAGATTAATGTGCGACCTGGGTTAGATCAGACTTGAATCCAACCGGGCATTTTTTACAAAAGTGCCCATATCTCACAGATCGTGCATCAGATCGACGCGTTGTCTGTCACGTTGGGACCCCTATGATAGGACGATCCCCTGGGTATAATTTTTGTGAGACTTAATACCAATTTAAATATGACTAATGGCTTGAGAAGAAGAGTCTTTTGAAGATTAGGCATGCTTCGTGCGGGAATCTAGTGGCTGGCTGTGACATGAAGAAGAAGAGAAACCAATATGGGTTAGCATCAGAAACTCCAGAGTGAGATGATCTAGCTATATGAATAATCATCCCTAACTCTATACCAGTGACCAATATGGGTCAGCACCAACAACCAATACTGGTCATCACCAATGACCAATACGATTTAGCACCAGTGACCAATACTGGTCAGCATCTAGTGACCAATATGGGTCGTATTCTAGCAACCAATATGAGTCATCAGTAGAGTTATTACGGATAGGATGATATGGCTTTACGACTAGTCATCCATATCCTAGTAACCTTGAATTTATACTATTAGAGTGAGATGTCTATTTTTCATTGTGCTTCATGATTTAGATCATGCTTGTGATATTAACTTTGTGGTATTTCTTATGGTGTTTTTCTATGTGTATTACTGAGAGTCCTTTGGGGGTCTCGGGGTCTCTTACTGGGTATTGTTATACTCACCCCTACATGGTCTCCACCAGCACATGTGTGTCTGGTGCAGACTACTAATTCTATGAGGCAGACTTTGGAGGTTAGGGACTTGGTGGAGCTTGGTGCAACAGGACCAATTGAGATCCTCTTCTTCGACTTAAGACTTATAACTACTACCCTCCAGGTAGAGCTCTAGGGCAGTTGTGACAACTGTTTACTTTCTTTTTAGTTTCTAGGTCTTGTATTCCGGCCCATTGTTTTCAGTTTATAGTTGTACGTGTGGTTGTAATTTACTCTCATGGTTATACCTTAATTTTATTGCTTGTTTACTTGAGTTTCCATTCTTTAGTTTGTACAGATCTCTATGGAAATGTCTTCCCAGTTTGGGAAAAGATTTCAGGTGCTAGTTACCAACCCCTAGCCTATGGAAGGCGGTCTTGGGGTAGTCACGTCTAGGATCCGTGGGATGGTTCGTGACAGGTTTTATATGATTTCATATGGTAATTGAGATATATATTGGAATGAAATGTGAAGAAAAGAATATGAAATGGAAATGATAATATGGAAGAATGGGGTATTCTTCAGGGATGTGTTATTTCTATTGTTTATACATGTACTGATGCAATGATTATTGATATTATGATGAACAATGTGTTTGTTTGTGGTTGTTTTTTGTTGACATGACCACCATAAATTATCAGTCTAATGAGAGTGACTAAATTATGATATTGTGGTAATAATAGAAAGGAATTATAGAACTTATAATGGTAATGGATTCATGTATCATTTATCATCACTAATCACATATATATAAGAATTTGTTATATCTCATTTATTTGAACACTATTTCCTTACAGGTGGTTTCTTATGATGAGTCCGGTTCTATCCACCACCATCAATGACCGTGAGTTCAACATAGGATTTGGGTAAGATTTATTCCGTTTTTATTATTTGGCCAAATTTTAATTAGGGATTTCGTGATTTTTGGGTTCATTATATTTTTGTAGTGCTTTCTGGATGTCATTGAGGTGGATTCGAATTGTCGTTGATGAAGCCTTACATGTGTATTCATAGGTAGGCATGTACATATATAAGTTCCCCCTTTATATATATTCATCCATGGCAGTATGAATATATATATATATATATATATATATATATATATATATTGGAGCTAGGTGTGCTTATATATAGATATGAAAGATGCATACAT
This sequence comes from Viscum album, assembly GCA_963277665.1. Lineage (NCBI taxonomy): Eukaryota > Viridiplantae > Streptophyta > Magnoliopsida > Santalales > Viscaceae > Viscum > Viscum album. The sequence goes on along the minus strand of OY728151.1, from coordinate 998,118,534 downwards.
GTGTAAGTATAAAGGCACATGAGCCTCAGTCCAATTAGTGAGGAATCCTTAAGTGCATCCAAGCGACTTAGGATCAAATCCAGGTAGAGGAATATTTCTGGGTACTGTAGCAGTACTGTAGTAGGTACTGTAGCGGGAACTATAGCAGTATTGTAGAAGGTACTGTAATGGGGACTGTAGCAGGTACTGTTTGGCACTATAGAAGTCGAGAATATTCCCCCATTTGGGCCTTCGAGCCACTGATTTGGTCCCTGATTCCTTTAAGGCCTTCGTTCCACCTATGCCTTTGGGTCAGTAAGGCCTTTGGGCCACCTCAAGGCCTTCAGGACACCTTAAGTGAAGATGTAAACCAGACAACCTACAAGGAACAAGCTCCAGAAAGTAGGATGAACAAAAATATTTCACCATAGTAGAAGGTAAATGGATTGCAAGAATGAGAGGGTATGGCACCTGCCATTGGGACAAGCCTATGCATGCATGGGAAAGCCTAGCCGAATAGTCATGCGAAGGTGGAGAGCTGATTTCATGATGAAGATGCTGGGGAGGAGCAGTTCCTTGTTGTTAGTCTGGGTTGTATGTAATGTTTTAATCCTACGGAAAATGAATTTATCTAAGGACTATGGGCCATGTAATACGTACACCTATGGGCCTTATAAGGGTTCCACCTCACCCCTTGAAAGGTGGATTATCAATAATCAATAACAAAATAAAGGCCTTAAGGCTATTGGAGTGAGTGTAAGTGTAAAGGGGTATGTGAAAGTATAAACATATATCTAAGGACCCCCTTGTGGATATTTGACCATGAAAATATGTAAATAGGGGATAGGTTTCCTTATATATATATGTGAAGTTTTATATGTGTGAAATTGGAAAAAAGTAAAATTCAAGTTGTCATCGTCAAAAATAGTGTGCCTTGAGGTTGAGGTAAGTTCCCTTTACCTAACCCTTTAATTTGAATTCTATAATTTCTAGAGTACTTTAAAAACTTGTTTTTATTATTATATAATGTGTATATGCAATGAAAATTGGTTTTGGATCTTTGAAATGATTTTTCTACCTATTTTACAATATTTCCCTAAGACATTAACATGGACTAGTAGAAAGTTTCAGCCAATTCAATAGTAGAAAATGAAGGTTCCTTCACTTTAGAGATGAAAGTGCCCTCATTTTGATAAAACATGAACTGAGCATTCTTATAAAAATCTAAAACTTAAAGAAAATCTAATTTTCCATTTCATCAAACACAATAAACCGGCCTTGAAAACTTGACACATTCATAAGTAACATCATTATGAAACACTTGACCCCGAAAAAGACAGAATTTAACCTATTAAAATAAATCCACCTAGGCATGATTCACGGTGTGACCAGGGGTTTTACACCATGAATCCATACCCCTAGTAATTTCATGGCTTGAATTGAGGTTCACAGCCAAAAATGTTCGAGATAGGGGGTTCACCCCTAAACCAACCCCATTCAAGGCATAAACCCAATCAGTCACAATATGAAAGGATACAATAGCTTAAATTTCAGTTATTTTTCACCATGAACATCCAACAACTTCCACCCAAACCTCAGTGGTTCCAACAGGGGACTAAAACCAAATCCAAAAATACCATTTTGGAACATCAAATGTTCATATTTCTGATCCAAATTATAATTTAAGCAACAACCCATGCTTCATATTAAAAACACAAATTTCATCCAAAAATAATGAATTAGAAACCTGTGGGGTATTACAAACTCACCACCTTAACACTTCTCATACCTAATAAGCCATGTTATTCGTCAAAAGATGTCTCACAAACTACTACGGTTGTCAATTCCCTGATAACTCAATATTCTAAATCTCTGAATTCTAAAAAAATTTATGTTACACAAATCCAAACATCAAGGCATGCTTTTCACCAAAATTCAAGCCACTCACTCATGACAAGGAACCAGAAAGGATAAGATCTTCCCACACACTAACATCAATTTTTCACCTCAATCGTTCAATGATCAGGCTCACTGCAACAACGACACATATGACATGAGGGTCATTCACCCACAACTGATATGATTCTCCCCACCATAAGAGTTCCATTATCATTAACCTTCCAAACCAAACATATGGTCTTTATATCCCATGTTATATCCATCACTAAATGCAATGATTTGATGTGGCTGAACTTCTTGTCCCTAAATTCCAATATGAAATATCCATTTCCACCGACTCTCTGATAACCATAGATAATCCATTCCATCCAATGATAGCCAATAGTTCACTCTCCTCCCTATGTATTTCCATACACAGTTCCTATGGCTTCTCATACACCACTACTGAACCATTGATCCAAACGGGTCCTATCAAGAAACCTCACTGACAATACCCCTTCCAAGGACCAAAAAATTAGGCTATTAGGGGGTGTTGGGTTTTTTTTCAAGGGTTAGGGGGTTCATGGGGTGGGTAGGGGTGGGTAGGGGGTGTTCTGGGGGCAGGGGGAGCGTGCGAGGGGTCCAAGGGGTGTGCAGGGGGGGTACTTGGTTTTTTTCAAGGGGTAGGGTAGGGTGTAGGGGGTGGGCATGGGTTTATAGAGTTGGTGTCTTGGTAACCAAATGTTTTTAATTTGATTACATGAATGTAAACTTATTATATATTGTTCATTATTATACAAGACTATAATATAATAATGTCCTAGAATATTTGTTGCATTAATAAAGTCAAGGAAGATCCCCTCTATGATGAGAACCTTGAAATTCTATAAAAATATTCTTAAATAAACTTCTACGGTTGGATGATATATTATGATAGGACACATAGTATACAGATCGTCATGTGTGAGTACTCGTAAGAAGACGAGACACTATCTTATGGAGTTCACACTTGGTAATCTCCAAGACGGAAGATTATGAGAGCAGACCCGCAAGTAGTAATTCTGCATGTCTTGGTTTCATCGGACATTGCTATCTATGAGCACGTGTAATGGTCCTTAGACTGGAAGATTATCACTAACTTATGTCATGACTCACGCACTTAGATTTGATGACGGAAATCATCATGAAGATAGTTGGTGGGAATTAGGGTATGTTGGGTGCGTCCTGAATGACATGTTGTTAATGGATAAGTTGAGGAAGGATTTCTCTCTTCTATATTTATGCAAGTAGATATCTCAGGCCCTCTGATTGAAATAGAACTGTCACCCAAATTTCATATCCATGGTGTCACGACGAGTTTATTTCTGGAAGTCAAATAATGACGGATCAAGCATATAGGTTTATAACACTGCCATGAAACCTTCATGATGAGATATTGATAAAAATGGATTAAATTATATGGCAAGTGTTCGTATGAGGTGACACGTCAATGAGGAATCAACTTCTTTCTCTTGGGTGCCTTGACCCGTTGCTAGATAATAATCTTGGACTTTAGGCAAGCCTTCTAAATGCCAACGAGAAAGATGCCTAGAGGGTCACACCCTAAGTATATCCAAGTATCTCAAGTAGAATAAAGATTATTCCCATATGTGGTTTAATAATTATTCAAGGAAACCTAAATAATTTTAATTTTGGAGGAAGAATAAAATGAACTTAAGATATACATGTTATGTACATTGAATGTACATGCCGTGTAGTTTTCATTTTGGAAAGAAAATGAAAACAAGATATACACACTGTGTACATTGAATGTACATGCTTTGTAGTTTTCATTTTGGAAAGGAAATGAAAAACAAGTACATGCCGTGTATTAATTATTACATGTCATGTAGTTTTTCCAGTTGGGGTTTTGGGGAAATAATATCGTTTTATTAAATGATATTTATTATAATCAGTGTGGGCATATGTCAAGGAATTAATGATTTGACATGGGGGTTTTCAAAAAGAGTTAATGAAATAAATAAAATGTGTAACACATTTATTTATTATCATAACACTATAACCTCAAACCTGATTATAAATATCCTCACAACACCAACACCTTTCCCTAATCTTTTTGCACAATAATTCTGGAGAATTCTCTCAAGGATGAAAGAACTCCTTCCTCCAAGAATTCTCTCAAGACCGAGAGAGATCCACCTCCATTGGATCAAGGAGATCTAAGCCGGACAACGTAAGTTAAGGCTTCTCCATGCTAGCACCCAAATATTCCTATGTCAACTTCCAGAGATACGTGGTGCACGTGTGGATCACCACTAGGGGAATTATACACTTGGCTTCTATGACACAATGACGAATCACATCGGAACATGATAAAAAAATATCAACGAAGAAAGAACGCCGTAAAAGGTACTTCTTATCAATTAATTAAATTAATTATAATAAACCTGTGATGATCATCCTTTGTGGTTTCGAGACTATTCTTATTCTTTATCTATTTCTGTGATTCGATCTTTGGAGTATGGCGTTTATCGTCGTATTGATCCCGGATTGATCATTTCTAATGAAAAAAAGGTCAAGTGGGCACATCCACCCACGAGATTTCACTATGCCCGGGACCTACAAGTGGTATCAGAGGAATGTTACAACGTTGATTATAGTTATTTAATTTTTTTTGATAATTTACGCATTTATATTTGATTCAATTCAAGATAAATCATTCTATAAAACTGAATGAATGATATTTGTTCTTCCTCCTTCGTTTCTTGATTCACATCATAAAAATGACCTTTTAATTTTAATTTTGATTAAAATAAAATGAGGAACTCGTCTGGAGGAGCCACTCATTCTATCTGTACAACACAGGAATACATGGCGTGTAGTGAAATCTACACACCGCGTACTTAGGTTGAGTGAACATGTACTGGTCCTCCAAACCACGTCGTGTGAATCGAGAATACCTAATTTTTTTAATACACTGTGTTGAACAGAACTAAATGGCGTGTGGAAACCGGAATACACAGTATATATGTTGAATCAACATGACATGTAGTCTGATCTGGACCAGGTGAAACCGTGTACAAGGAGAAGTCGTGTAACCACGTACATGGGATTGCCAGGCCAGTAACCATGTAACAAGAAAGTATATGTTGTGTTAGATTAATCTACTTGTCGTGTACTCCAAAATTTCCAAAGTACATAAAACACGCCAAAGCCTCAGTGTGTACTTTGGATAAAGGGTGAAAACAAATACACACCGTGTAATATATCCTACACACCATGTACTTTACAGAAATGGAATTTCACTAGGTTTCCTCTAAAGTAAAAAGACCCATACAAGGAATAAGGATGAGAAGAATCTCAAGGAAATTCATAAAGGAATTTAAGATAACGAATTAATTAATTATAATATCATAATTAATTGAATTGAAGTGTGAATTATCTTGAATAAAAGAATGATTTAAAGAATTTGAATACTAAATATGCATAAATGTCATTACATTCTATGGATGATCATGAGCTAGACCAGATACACTTTGTGTGTGTATGGTTTCATTTAAATTTATTTAATTTAAATTCATTGGACTGTGAGCCTTCTTCCAATAAAATGTAGGGCCTGTGTGCCCATGGTTTCTTTAATGTAAACCTCATATAATAGAGGATCTCCCAATCCAGAGGAGATGGTTCAAAATCTGAAGCTAAGGTGAAACCAACCCAAGAAGATACAAAGGTGGACAAGTGGGAGATGCAAAACATGAACCATTAGGTTCAAGGTGTTTTTACCTAGGTTAGGGTTAGATTATAAAATTTTCTAGATAAGATAACCAATAGAAGCTCATGATCATGCCATATGATTTTATTTCCATCTGATTGCATGGTTTATTTATTATGCATGTGTTGTCTCGATCACATAGTTAATGAAATAAACAAGAATGCAAAGATGGAATAAAATAAAAACTGGAATACACATAAACATTATCAGAACATGGTTAATCACTTAAGCAATAATCACTTAATATTAACAAGCATGTGATAATGAGAAACTATGAATAAAGGATTGAAATCCCTCAAATACCATATTAAGTCAGACCAAGCCTTCTGTTACTTGATTAAGGGCAAGACACAATAAAACTATGTGTTTGACCAACCCTTGTTGGGACACTTTCTTTTATAATTGAATATCTTATAAAAGTTTTCTGTTGTCTTCAACATTTTACATCAAGAAGAGTATCCCTTGATAGACTTTTTGTAAAATAGAGGCAAGTGTTGAGGAAAGCCAAGTCAGGATTTCAGGATTGGGGAGTCCACTTAACAGATCAAGGAACTATATGCTCACAGTTGGCAAAGACGTTCCTACCTAAATACCTTTAAATAGCTTGACCAACCCTTATTGGGGTTATGCGAAGGGGAATAAGGATCCTTTCCACTAGAATGTCATACCAACTATGAATTCCAAGTTCAATGGTGGGGGCCTTTGGGACATGATAAAATTGTGTGAGAATTAATAAATTAATTTATTATTTTTCATAAAATGTAATCAAAAGGCACTGATAAATCTTCTCTTTTAATTTATAGAATCAATGCGACAAACTCGTCAACCAAATTTTCTCTGTGATCAATTCTGGATAAAGACAATATCCTCACCGGTAGTAACTTTCAAAAATGGTTTAGGTTCCTTCGGGTTATCCTACACCATGAACGAAAGTTTTACGTGTTGGAGTCCTCACTTCCTGATTCACCTACCCAAGGGATGAGTGATGAAGATTTCCTGGTCTATTATCAACATTTGAACAATGAACTCGATGTTCAATGTTTGATGTTGTCATCAATTCCTAGTGAGCTCATTAAGTCTCATGAAGACATGGATGCCTATATCATGCTCAAGCACCTCCATGGTCTATACCAGGAGAGATCAAGACAGGAAATGTTTGAGATCTCCAAGGCTCTATTTCAGAGCAATCTTGGAGAGGGTGACCTAGTTGGGCCTCATGTAGTAAAACTCATTGGCTACATTGAGTGCTTGGAGGTTCTAGGGTTTAAACTCCCTGAAGAACTGGGTACCGATCTAATTATTGGATCACTCCCCTAGAGCTTCTCTAACTTTGTTGTAAATTTCAATATGAACAACATTGATAAGTCTCTATATGATCTTCTTATCGTCATTCTCCATGTGGAAAATTATATGAATCATGAAAATCATTTTGTCCTTATGGTGAATAAAAGTAAAGGGAAGGCGAAGAGATTTAAGACCAAAGCTTCTTCAAGGCCTTCCAAGAAAAGGAAGATCAAAGGGGAGGTAAGAGAACAGGAGGTTGTTTGTTTTGCATGTGGTAAGAAGGGCCACTGGAAGAAAAACTGCACCTATCCAAGGAAGCAAGGGGAAGCTTCAGGTGCATTTGGTATCGAATGAAATCTATCTATTTCTTCCAATTGGGTATTAGATACTGCTTGTGGTGCTCACATCTGTATCAAATACAAGAACCAAGTAGATTCACAAAGATTGACTGAGGTGAGGTAGACCTGCGAGCAGCCAACGGAGCCAGACTCGCTGATGTAGCTATCAAAGACTACCACCTTACATTGCATACTGGGATGGTCTTGGTATTAAAAGGATGTTATTATGTACCCTCTATAACCAAAAACGTTATTTCAGTATCCAGATTAGATACTGATGGATTCATCTTTAAGGTTGGAAATGAATGTTGCTAATTTTATAAAGATAACATTTGTTTTGGTAGGGAACATTTATATAACAGCTATTATGTGTTAGACTACACAAACCAAGTAATGGAAATAGATGAAAAAGTTAATTCACATGAATCATACCACACCCAAATTTGGCATCACTGGCTAAGTCATGTCAATGAGAAAAATTTGAAAAAATTACATCAATATGGTTATTTAGATTCTTTCAAACTAAAACCACTTGGTGTATGTCATGCATGTCTACAAGGAAAAATGACCAAATTCCCATTTAGTGGGAGAGGTGAAAGGGCTGAAGAGCTTCTAGAATTAGTTCACACAGATGTGTGTGGACCATTTCCCATTGAATCAAGGGGTGGGTTCTTGTACTTTATAACTTTTACTGATGATTTTAGTAGATATGGATATATTTACTTAATGAGGTATATGTCAGATTCTTTTTATTGGTTCAAATAATAAAAAAATGAAGTTGATAGCCATCATGGTAAGAAGATTAAGAAAAACTGCTCAGATAGAGGAGGAGAATATCTTAATCAGGACTTCATTGATTTATTATGGGAGTTTGGGATTCTATCTCAACTCACTCCTCCTTACAACCCTTAGTGGAATGGTGTAAGTGAAACTAGGAACCGCACCCTGTTGGACATGGTGAGATCAATGATGAGCCATGAAAGTCTTCCATTATCATTTTGGGGATATGCATTACAAACAACATCACACATACTAAACCAAGTACTAACTAAATTGATAAATGGTATTCCATAAGAGTTATAGAGTGGACGCAAATCCATGTTATCAAATTTACATGTATGGGGTAGAGAAGAATTTGTTAAGGCCTCTTCAGGTAACAAACTTTCACCCCGAGGCACAAAGTGAACCTTTATGGGATATCCTAAGGAAACAAGGATATATTACCCATACAACCTATCAGATAAAAATTTTACAGTGGAAAGACACTCCATATTCCTTGAGAGGGAGAACATATCCAAAAGAGATAGTAGTATTGAGATATACTTTGATGAAGTCGAGGCTCAGGATACACATGAGTTGGTACAAGAACAGATTCCAAAAATCCCCGTGGAAGAACAATATCTTCTAGAGACACAAGAACTGTGTAGGATCATGAGAGGGGTAAGAGAACTAGAATGATATGGTTTTCTTATCGCCGAGTATGGTGACACATTATTGGTTGACAATGATGATCCTTTTACCTATAAGGAAGTAGTTGAAGGCACAGACATTGTCAAGTGGCAAGAATCCATGAATTCTGAAATGGATTCCATGTACAATAACCATGTTTGGATTTTGGTAGATCCTCTAGTCGATGTAAATCTTGTTGGTAATAAATGGGTATTCAAGAAGAAACTAGACATGGTGGGACAAGTCAGCACTTATAAGGCATGACTGGTTGCAAAAGGTTTTAGACAGCGTCAAGGAATTTACTATGATGAAACCCTTTCACTAGTTGCAATGCTGAAATCCATCAGAATCCTATTGGCCATTTCCACTTACCATGACTATGAAATTTGGAAAATTGATTTCAAAACATCATTCCTTAACGGGAACCTCCAGAAAGATGTCTACATGACATAACCTGAAGGGTTTGTGACTCCAAAGGATGCCAACAATGTATGCAAGTTGCAGAAATCCATTTATGGATTAAATCAAGCATCAGGGTCATGGAACATTCATTTTGATGAAGCTGTAATGGAATTTGGATTTATTGAGAATGAATGTGAGCCTTATGTCTAAAAAAGGTTTAGAGGAAGTACAATCGTTTTCCTAATAGTATATGTTGATGGAATATTACTAATTAGAAATGAAGTACCTGTCTTACAGTCAGTTAAGATAGGGTTGGATAAATTCTTCTCTATGAAAGACTTGGGTGAGGCAGCATATATTCTTGGGATCAAGATCCATCGTGATAGATCCAAGAGAATGATGGGCCTGAGTTAAAGTACATACATTTACAAGATACTGAAGAGATTCAGTATAGAACAGTCCAAGAGGGGATTTTTACCAGTGTCACATGGCATTCATCTTTCCAATAAAATGCATCCTCAAACACATGAGGAAAGAAAAAAAATGGAAAGGATCCTTTATACATCTGTGATTGGGTCAGTCATGTATGTTATGCTATGTAAAAGGCTAGATGTTGCTTACGCGTTAAGTGCGGTAGGAAGATATCAAGCTGATCTAGGAGACCTCCATTGGATGGAATTCAAGACTATCCTTAAGTATCTGAGGCGTACTAAGGATATGTTCCTGGTTTATGGAGGATATGAGGAACTAGTCATCAGAGGACATTTATATGCTAGTTTCCAGACTGATCACGATGACATGAAGTCACAGACTGGATACATATTCAGTTTGAATAGAGGTTCAGTGAGCTGGAAGAGCTCAAAGCAAGGTTTGGTCACAGATTCTACAGCAGAGTCTGAGTATATCTCAGCTTCTTAGGCAGCTAAAGAAGCGGTATGGATGTGAAGCTTCATCCAAGAGCTAGATGTAGTACCTAGCAGTAAAGATCCTATCACACTCTTTTGTGATAATACTGCAGTAGTGAAACTTGAAAAAGAGCCAAGGTCACATCAGTGGATAAAGTACATACTTAGGAAGTATCATCTCTTGAGGGATTTTTCTCAGAGAGGTGAGATTGTAGTGAGAAGAATTTCCACGGAAGACAACGTGGAAGACCCCTTGACTGACTGAAAATTCTCTTTTTTTGGATTTTCAAAATGACTACTTTGTGTCTGAGAGGTAACCAAAATAGAAAATTCAAACCATCATGTGGGAACAACATCAGGAATCCAATTCAAAATAAAAATTCAAAAATTCAAAAAAACTGAGGAGATCTGGAACTGGGATACACATGCATCACCAAAGTCACATCGACTGCCTTCTCAGACACCGTAGTCGACGTTTCCATACAAACGGTTGTTATTATCACTGACTTTTTGCATTATCTCAAACCTCCAGCATGAACCAATCAGATCTCATCCCACTGGCTAAACCTGAAGACGGAGAAAAAGCCACTGCGAGACACCACCTGGAGTGTCAAAGACCGCTCAAACTCACAACCCAAAACACTAGAGAAACCACCGCACATATCCAACTAGGAGAGAATAGTGGAATCTCGGAGCAAGATCAGAGAAATCGGACTCGGGCCTCGATAGTGAGCTCATCTCCATGGCCACCCAATGCCGACAGCCGCCACAACATCCAGAAATAACTGTTGGCTCTAGTCCAAGTGGGAGTTTGTTAGATTTGGTGTCCTGAGAACCAACTATTTTTACTTTGATTACATTAATGTACAATTATTATATATTGTTCATTGTTCTGCATGACTATAATATAATAATTTCTTGGAATATTTGTTGCATTAATAAGGTCATTTCAGATCCCCGTTATGATGAGAACCTTGAAATGCTATAACAATATTCTTAAATAAAGTTCTAGGGTTGGATTCTATAATATGACAGGACACATAGTTTACAGACCATCATGTGCTAGTACTCGTAAGAAGATGAGACTCTCTCTTATGGATTTCGCACTTGGTAATCTCCAAGATGGGAGATTATGAGAACATACCCACAAGTAGTAATTCTGCATGTCTTGGTGTCATCGGATATTTCTATCTATGAGTGTGTGTAATGTTCCTTATACTGTAAGATTATCATTCACTCATGTCATGACTCACACACTTAGATTTGCTGACGAAAACCGTCACGAATATAGTTGGCGGGAAGTAGGGTGCGTTGGGTGTGTCACGAATGAAATGTTGTTAATGGATAAGTTGAGGAAGGATTTTCCCCTTCTATATTTATAGAAGTAGATATCTTGGGCCCTTTGATTGAAAGAGAACTATCTCCCAAATTTTATGGCCATGGTGTCACGACGAGTTTATTTCTGGAAGTCAAAGAATGACATATCAAGGATATAGGTTTATGACACTGCCATGAAACCTTCTTGGTGAGATATTGAGATAAAGGTATTAAATTACATGGTAAGAATTCATATTAAGTGACACGTCAATGAGGCGTCAACTTCTTTATCTTGGGTTCCTTGACCCGTTGCTAGACAGTAATCTTGGACTTTAGGCAAGCCCGCTTAATGTCAAAGAAAAAGAGGCCTAGAGGGTCACACACTAAGTGTATCCAAGTATCTAAAGTAGAATAAAGATTATTCCCATATGTGATTTAATAATTATTCAAGGAATCCTAAATTGTTTTAATGTTGGTGGAATAATAAAATGAAAACAAGATATACATGTCGTGTACATTGAATGTACATGCCGTGTAGTTTTCATTTTGGAAAGAAAATGAAAACAAGATATACACGCCATGTACATTGAATGTACATGCCGTGTAGTTTTCATTTTGGAAAGTAAATGAAAAACGAGTACATGACGTGTATTAATGATTACATGCCGTGTAGGTTTTCTATTCGGGATTTTGAGGAAATAATATCATTTTATTAAATGATATTTATTATAATCAGCATGGGAACATGTCAAGGAATTAATGATTCGACATGGGGGTTTTAAATAAGAGTTAATGAAATGAATAAAACGCATAATGTGTTTATTTATTGTTATAACTATATAACCTCAAACCCGATTATAAATATCCTCACAACCCCAACACTTTTCCCTAATTGTTGTGCACAAAAATTCTAGAGAATTCTCTCAAGGCTGAAAGAACTTTTTCCTCTAAGAATTCTCTCAAGACCTAGAGAGATCCTCCTCCATCGGATCAAGGCAATCTAAGGCATAAAACACAGGAAAAGGCTTCTCTAAGATAGCACTCGGAGATTCCTTTGGCGACGTCCAAGGATATGTGGGGCATGTGTGGATCACCACTAAAGAAATTCTACACTTGGCTTCTATGATGCAATGATGAATCACATCGGAACATGATCAGAAATATCAATGAAGAAATAACACCATAAAAGGTACTTCTTGGCAATTAATTAAATTAATTATAATCAACCTGTGATGATCTTTTTTGTGGTTCCAAGACTCTTCTTCTTCTTTGTCTATTTCTGTGATTCGATCAGTGGAGTCTGGCATTTATCATCATATTGATCCCAGATTGATAATTTCTAATGAAAAAAAGTTAAGTGGGAACATCCACCCACGAGCTTCTGCTGCGCCTGGGACCTACATGGGGGTGTGCTTGGGGGGTGCACTGTGCAAGGGGGGTGGGCAGGGGGGTGTTGGGGAAGGGGAAATGGGTGTGCAGGGTGAGGGGGTGTGATGGTGGGAGGGGGTAGGCGGGGAAAGGGGGAGGGGTGTAGGGGGGTCTAAGGGGTGTGAAGGGGAGGGAGGGGTGTGTTGGGTTCTTTTTTAAGGGGCAGGGGTAGGGTGCAGTGGGGGTGTGTTAGGGGGAGGGGCAGGGGGTGCAAGGGGGAGGGGTTCAAGGGGGATGGGGTGCTGGGTTCTTTTGGAAGGGGCAGGGGTAAGTGTAGGGGGTGTGTTGGGGGAGGGGGAGGGGGTGGTTCAAGGGAGAGGGGTGCATGGGGGTGTTTCTTTTATTATGGTATGAAATTACTTCATGACGAACCAATTATGATTTTTGTAAACGTGAAGATTCTTTCACATGGAATTTTTAGATTTATAACTTCATCTATTGATCCATGTATGAAACTTCTGAGAATGACTACACTATTCTTGTTTATTGAGTTATATTCTTTGTGAATTTTCTAAGATGTTTTGTTTTACCATAACTTTATGGGTTGAGTACTACTATGTTTTACCTTATATTGTAGGTACATGCGAGCTAGTTCCAGACTTCTTTGATAGTTTTTATTATAGGGAGACTCTTGTAAGTACAGTTATGTGTTTTTTTATATTTGGATTTGGTTAATTATTAGTATGTAAGTAGATTTAGTGTATAATTTAATTTGAACAATGATTACCATGTTGATCTTCTATGTGATAAATAGAGTAACTCATTCTTATTTTGTAACATAGTTTTTAAACCCATGAAATGTATTTAGTGTCTGGGAAATTTCACCAGTGGTTAGTAGATTCTCTGAACTGATATAAGTTAATGGGTTGGGATGTTAGTAGGGAGGGGGACTGGTAGGGGCAGGGTGGAGGGGGCTAGCAGGTGTTGGGGGGAGGGGAAACTAGTAGGGTAGTGGGGGGACTAGCAGGGGTGGAGAGGACTAGCAGGGGTAGGGGGAGGGGAAACTGGCAGGGGGAGGGGGAAACTTGTAGGGGGGAGGGGACTGGAAGGGGGTGTAAGGGGGGATGGTAGGGGGAGGGGGACTGGTAGGGGTAGGGGAAATGGCAGGGGGCAGGACTGGCAGGGGGATAGGGGGAACTGGCAGGGGGAGGGGAAACTGGCAAGGGGAGGGGGAACTAGCAGGGGGAGGGGATTGGCAGGGGAGGGGGTACAAGGGGCAGGGTGGGTGGGGGTGTAGGGGGGACTGGCAGGGGGAGGACAAGGTGGGGCGGGGTGGGGGATTGGTAGGGGAACTAGAAGGTGGACGAGAGGGGTAACTCGCAGGTGGGGGATGAGTAACTGGCAGGTGGAGGACTCGTAGTGGGGGTGGAGGACTGGCAGTGGGGTGGGGAACTCGTAGGGGGGTCCAGGAGGGGGTGCAAGGGGTCATGGGTGTGCATGGGGGGTGTCCAGGAGGAGGGTTCAAGGGGGTCGTCCAGGGGGTGTTCAAGGGGGTTGTCCAGGGGGTGGGCTACTGTATGGGGTGATAAAGGGTGTCCAAGGGGGGTGTCCAAGGGGTGTCTAGGAAGGGGGGGTGAAAGGGGGAATGAGTGTGTAGGGGGGGTGTCCATGAGGGGGGGGGGGGTCAAGGGCATGGGGGTGCAAGGGGTTGTCCAGGGGGTGTAAGGGGGCTGTCCAAGGGGGGAATGGGGGTGCAGGGGGTGTTCAAGTGGTTGCAAGGGGATGTTCAGGGGGTACAAGGGGGCTGTCCAGGGGGCATGGGGTAGGGGGTGTTTCAGGGGGTGCAAGGGGGCTGTCCAGGGGGGGCATGGGGCAGGGGGTGTTCAAGGGGTTGCAAGGGGGCTATCCAGGGGGTGTAAGGGGATATCCAGAGGCATGGGGTCTAGGGGTTATCCAGGGGGACATGGTGGTGCAGGGGGGTGTTCATAGGGGTGCAAGGGGGTTGTCCAGGGGGGCATGGGGGTGTTCAAGGGGGTGCAACGGGGTTGTCCAGAGGGGGCATGGGGGTGTGGGGGTGTTCAAGGGGGTGCAAGGGGGCTATCCAGGGGGTATGGGGGTGCAGGGGGGTGTTCAAGGGGGTGTAAGGGGGCTGTCCAGGGGGGTTCATGGGGGTGTAGGGGGTGTTCAAGGGGGTACAAGGGGGCTATCTAGGGGGCTGGGGGTGTAGAGGGGTGAAAGGGGGTTGTCCAGGGGTGTGAAAGGGGGTTGTCCAGGGGTGGAAGGGGGCTGTCTAGGGGGGTTCAAGGTGGTGCAAGGGGGCTGTCCAGGGGGGTGAAAGGGGGCTATCCAGGGGGGCATGGGGGTGTAGGGGGGTGTTCAAGGGGGTGCAGGGGGCTGTCTAGGGGGTGCACAAGGCTGTCTAAGGGCATATGAGGGTGCAGGGGGGTGTAAGGGGGCTGTCCAGGGGAACTAAATTTATTTATTTTATACCATATAAATAATATCGCCACAGTTTCAATTGTGGAAGTAGGGACCTACTGCCATGGTTAAAACCATGGCACGAGGCCCCCTTAATGCCCCAGTTTAACCATGACACTAGGCCCCTACTGCCACGATGATAGAGGCCATAATTTTCTGAAACTGTGGCCATAGGCTATTGCCATGGTTTTCAGGCCTACGACCATGGTTCCAAACTATGGCCGTAGGTAAATTTTCTAGTTGTGTATATATGTATGTATGTATTTTTTTTCAAACACACATAAAAAAACATATTTTATAAATGTATTCAAAACTAATCTTATAAATATATATTAATATACAAATAAATATACGGATAAAAGATTATAACTAAAAGTATATATATAAATAGATATAAATATATATTAATATACAAATAAATAAATAAATATAAATAAATATATATATATTAATATATGAACAAATATATATGTATTAATATAACTAAATATATTTATATTAATATGAATCTACATTAATATGAATCAATATTAATATAAAAATAAATATAACTATATATATATATATTGATATATCATTAAATGGAGAAAAAAACTAAATGAATTAGTGGTAAAGGTGCAGGCGCACAAGGGGGGAGGTCTCGGGTTCGAGTTCTGGTGGAAGCAAGGGTGCACGGGCAAGTGCAACATGCGTGAGATGGAGGGGGCTCCACCCAGCACTGATAAAGGGGGGGGGGGGGGTTCAAGCACTATTAAAAGCTCCTCGTATTAATATATTCTTTTTGACTTTTTTTTTGTAATTTTTTCCAACTTTTATCAGCACTTAAAAAAAAGCACTGATAAAAGACCTTTTTATCAGCACTTTTTTTAGAATTGATAAAAGAAACCTTTTATCAGCGCTTTTTTTAGCATTGATAAAAGGGGCCTTTATTAGCGCTTTTCTGAGCGCTGATAAAAGGGACCCCCTCTTTATCGTCTCCTTGATTAACATCACTTTTCTAGCACTGTTAATGCCCTTTTCTAGTGCTGATAAGTGCCCTATTTTCAGTAGTGGGGGGTGTCCTTGGGGGTGGAATCATTTACTCACAAATGTTTCTTGATGTTTCTCATGTATTAACCTTACACTCAATGAAGATCAACACCTTTATTAAAGGTACATTGAAACATGATCGATTCTCACTCATAATATTTGTATGCATGTATGGTTCATGTGTTATTTATAGAGAAGATTTTTGTTCAAAAGTAAACTTTTAATCTCTTTTTATGGCAGCTTTATCTCATATACTCTGTCATACTAATTTTTTGCAATCGAATAAAATGAATGTGGTATCAATTAAAATCATAACATGTATAGTAGATGATATATGATATTACATTCAGTAACTATTTTAATATATAAGTATAATAAATATATGATAAGGAGTAGAATGATGGGACAGACTTAAAATTTTTATTTCTCAAAACTTATATAAAAAAAATTATATAGTGTTACACTGTCCAAATTTTCCTCATCCCATGTCAGATTAGAAATTCAATCTAGAATTTTGTATTAATATCTGAATCTCTATGGACTCTCAATTTTAATTATTTGGGTCTATGTTGGATTCCTTTAACACCTCACACAACAATCTCATGATACATTCCCCAGCACGTTGTCCCACTACAACCCTATGTATGAATATTCATGAAATCTATTATCTATGTGCTCAGGTGACATCCAATAGGAAAATCCTTGTCCATTATAAAAGGTTCATGAATGAAATATAGTGAGGGTATCATCATCTTAAAGTTAGAGTGTGATATTTCAAATACAACATTTAGGGGTAGATTCATAATGCAAGAGTATCTTGTCGTTCCTCTATGGATAAAAAATTCTATAGCTGTATTTATGCCTAACCAACCAAATCATGTCAAAAAAACTTAAATTTAAAATAAACTGAGGATAAAATAATTCATGATTATATTGACCTCTTCAATATCAATCAAAAATATTCTATAAAGATAAATCATAAGAAAATAACAACCTAAAATGATATACTGCTTGCATTCATAAGGGGATCATAATACACAGTGGGTAAAACAAAGAATATTGTAGAGAAATCGAATAGAAAAACTAAAATAAATGAAGGAAATTACAACATATTGATTTTAAGTGGAAGAATAAAAATTATGTGAATCAAAGACAAATCGCAGGTTGGGAAGCAGGGTTGGCAGGCTAGATAGTGTTGGGACCGTAAATGATTGGACCACCTGTGCAGTGATAATCACAAGATAAAATAAAGTGAAAAATGTGGAAATAAAAGGGACACTAGATGTAACATGGAAAACCCCCAAATGGAACGGGTAAAAATCCATGCCCAAATAGAAGGAACACTATGGGGTAAAGTGTGTACACACTCCCTCACTTATTACAAGGAGAAAACCCTCATAAAACTCTCTTGAATAAGTGGGGAAATAAACCTCAAAAAACTACTCAAATATGGGATCTACTATACTGGTGATGAGAACCAATGAAGAATGATCTTTGGAAGATGGGAGAGACTCCTTTTATATGCCTCCTAAACCCTTTCTGTTTCCTTCTCCTGCTGGATGATTTAGTGGGGGTTTGGCCACCAAACACCAACCTAGCCCACCCCCTTTGACAAAGTGGGGGCGGTGCCATCCATAAAAATATATTTTTCTGACACATCTACCACTTGGAGATTTTATTGAGAACCAATCACATCTCCATGCATCCTTTCTATCTGCCAATCCATGCTGCTCATGTATCTGCATGACTGGTCGAGGATTTTCCCCATCTGAACTTATCAGAGTTAATCGTCTTCGTAAGTAAATCTACCAGATTTTCTTTAGTGTGAATCTTCTTCATGTACACACATCCTTCCTCCACCAAATCTCGGACAAAGTGATACTATACCCCAATGTGATTCATCCTGTAATGAAAAGATGGATTCTTTGCAATGTGCAAGGCGCTCTGACTATCACAAAACAATGGAATCTACTTCTGTCTGTGCCTGAGCTCCTCCAACAACCTTCTCATCCAAATTGCCTCTTTGAAAGCCTGTGTAGCTACCATGTACTCTGCCTCCATCATGGATAAATCCAAAACTGACTGTAACTTCGAAATCTAGCTCATAGCTTCTCCTGCAAGAGTAAACACATAACCAGTAGTGGATTTTCTCTGGTCAGAATCACCTATAAAATTTGAATCAACATATCATCTGACAATAAAATCTAATCCTCCATAACATAATGCAGCATATGATGTCTCCTTGATGTATCTCAAGATCATCTTCACTGTTCTCCAAATGGGAATAGGGGTAGATATTGTCTTAAAATCTTTCATGTTGAAGCGTTTCAAGACTCTATGTAAGTAACTCTTCTGCGATAGTCAAATATTCCCATTATTTCTGTCTTGGTAAATCTGCATCCCATGAATATTTTTTGCTAGTCCCAAGTTATTTATATCAAACTCCCTAGCCAACTGTGCATTCATCTCCTAGATCTGATCATTATTGGGGCCTGCAACCAACACACCATCAACATACATCAGAAGAATGATGAAATCATTACCATTCGAACCCTTGAAATATGTACAAGGATCTAAATGAAGTCTGTCATATCCAAGGCTCATGATATAGGAATCAAATCTCTTTTACCAGCACCTCGGTGCCTGTTTGAGACTGTACAGAGATTTGTTCAACCTGAAAACCATGTTCTCTTTTCCTTCTTCTGAAAAACATTCCAGTTAGAGCATATAGATCTCGTCATCCATATCACTATATCAGATAATCTAGATGTAAGATATATGTTGTACACATCACCAGAACTAACCAAACAATCGTCAGTCTAACAACATGAGAAAATATTTCATTGAAATAAATACCTTCCTTCTGAGCAAATCCTTTGACCACCAATCTTGCATGATATCTTTCCACCTGGTCCTTTCCATCCCGCTTGATCTTAAAGACCCATTTGTTTCCGATAGCCTTCTTTCCATGAGGTAATGGAACAAGATCCCAAGTCTTGTTCCCATTTAGGGCTTCAAGTTCCTCTGGCATCGCCGCCATCCATGAGGACACATCTGGACTCTGGGTCATCTCCATAAAATAAGATGGATCTCCATCCTCTGTCAATAAACAGTACACAATATTGCTCTCAGTGACATAGTATGAGTGCCATACTCATTCTCTTTTCTTCCGAGTTGACTTTCATGGTCCAGACTCAACTGGTGCTTGATCTTCATGCTCTAGTAATGTCTTAGAGGAAAATATCTCTTCCTTAGATTTTTCCTCTACTTCGAATTTTGTAGTTTCTGTATTCTCATTCTCCATGTCCTGATTAGTTGTCATCTTTACCTTATCTTCTGCAAAAATGACATCTCTGCTGATGATAAATTTGTGGGTAGTGGGATCCCACAAATGATACCCCTTCACACCATTAGTGTACCCCAAGAAGATACATTTTTTGTATCTCGAATCCAACTTCGATCTTTCATGGTCATTAAACAATACATATACAGGACTTCCAAAAGTATGTAACAGAGAATAGTCAGCAGGTTTACCAGTCCACATATTCATCAGTGTCTTTAGTTCAATCGTCATTGAAGGAGATCAGTTGATCACATAACAGGTGGTATTCACCAATTCTACCCAAAATTTTTTGGCAATTCCTGCAGTCTTCAACATCACCCTCATTCTATCCAATATGGTTCTATTCATCTGCTCTGCCACTCCATTCTACTGAGGAGTGTATGCCACCGTGAACTGTCTCTTGATTCCTTCATATTGAAAAAAAGTATCAAATTCCTCACTTGTATATTCTCCACCATTGTCAGTCCTTAGACACTTCATCTTCTTTCCAGAGTCAAGATCCTTTCATGCATTGAATGTTTTGAAGACATCAAAAACATCTGCTTTCCTCTTGATTCGGTACACCCAACATCTCCTAGAATAGTCATTAATGAATGATACAAATTACCTTGCTCCTCACAGGGATATAACTGGTACTTACCAAACATCAGAATGGATCGACTCAAAGATCTCTTTAATTCTTAGTGTTGATGTCTCGAACTTTAACCGATGTAGCTTGCTCAAAACACAATGTTCACCAAATGGTAAGGATACCTTTGTAAAACCAAGCAGAAACTTCTGATCCACAAGAATCATCAGTCCTCATTCTGACATATGGCCAAGATTCCGATGCCATAAAGTTTTCAACGCTTCTGTCGATGTAGTTAAGGCAAAAACTATCTCCTTCTCCTTGTACGTTTTACCCATAAGCACATATAAGTTCTTTGAGATCTTCTCTACCTTCATTACCACAAGCGTGCCCTTCAAAATTCTCATCACTCCATTTTCTGGGAGAGTCTTGCATCGGATGTCATCAAATTGTGCCAAAGGAAATATGTTATTCTTCAGGCCCTTCACTTGACGTACTCCTTGGACAGTCCGTACTATGTCATTATGCATCTTCAGTTTGATGGTACAAACTCCAACGATCTTCAGAGTGTGATCGTTCCCCTTGTACACAATTCATTCCAGGATGGTTTCATACTAGTCAAACCATTCCTAGCGATATGTCATGTTCCATGTTGCTCCTGAGTCGATAATCCATGAATCGTCGAGATACAGTTTTCTTCTAGTAGTCGTTGCCACTTCAATGACTAGTATATCTCCTTTTCCAGAAGTACTCGCTACATTATCCTGAGAGTATTTTCACCACTATTCTTATTCTAACAATTATTTTTGATGTTACCCTTCTTTCCACAATTGAAACATGTGAAATATTTCTTCTTACTCCTTGATTTGGACCTGCCATGATTTTGGCTCCCACTGGAACAACGCTCCATCATCCTTCCTCTCTCCATTGACAGAGCCTTTGCTTGGTGTGAAGTTGTCTGTCTGTCCTCATTGTTCTTGCACTGAATTTCTTCTTCAAGAACCGCGGCTACAACATCATTAAAGAGCAGCATATCCGTCAGGATATTGTTGGTGAGGTTGATAATGAGTTGGTCATACGAATCTGGAAAACTCTAGAGTAGAATCTCTGCACGTTCAGTATCCACAATTTTATAGCCCAACGTCGTGAGATGAGTAAACAAAGTATTGAGGTTGTTGATGTGGTCAGTCACTGATGATGACTCCTCCATCCGAAGAGTGTACAATTTTCTCTTCAGGAAAATTTTATTGTGTAGTGACTTGGCATCGTATAACTTCATAAGAGTATCCCATATTTTTGTTGTCGTCTTTTTCTCTGCAATGCTCAATAGGACCTCGTCTACCAAAGCCAAATGAATGTGGGCAATAGCATTTCCGTCCAAATCGTTCCATTTTTCCTCCATCACACCAGCCGGCTATTCGCCAATCGCCTGTAGGCAATTATCCTTCCACATCACTACCTCTATCTTCATTTTCCACAATGAAAAATTATTCCCGTTGAATTTTTCAATCTCGAATTTCACCGCCATCTAGACACGCTGTCAGTCCAGAACCTCCTTCATTTCCCAACGGTGTATTTAATAATCTCAATAATTATTTTCTGATGTGAAAAATCAACCAGAGTTACAATAACAGAGCATACTCAAATTTACGAGAATTATTAATACCTAAAAACGTGAACAACACTGGGCCAAAACCTTGCCTCTGATACCATTTGTTGGGACCGTAAATGATTGACACACTGGTGCAGCAATAATCACGAGATAAAATAAAGTGAAAAATACGGAAATAAAATGGACACAAGATGTAATGTGGAAAAACCCCAAAATGAAGGGGTAAAAAATACGGGCAAATAAGAGATTCACTATGAGGTAAAAGTGGATACACACTCCCTTACTTATTACAAAGAGAAAACCCTCGTAAAACTCTCTTGAATAAATGGGGAAATAAACCTCCCAAAACGGCTCAAATATGAGATGTGTTGTACTGGTGATGAGAACAGATGAAGGATGATCTTTGGGAAGAGGGGAGGGCCTCATTTTATAGGCCTCCTCACCCCATCCTATTGCCTTCTCCCATTGGATGATTTGGTTGGGTTTTGGCCACAAAACACCAACCCAACCCACCCCCATTGACAAAGTGGGGGGCAGTTTCGTCCAGAAAAATATATTCTGCCGACATATAGATCAGTTCTCGAGGAAGTTTGCTCGGGAAGAAGGGTTTCCACTTGGGAAGTACTCTTCGTCGGAGGGAGAGCTCGCGAAGAAGGGTTTCCTCTTGGGAAGTACTCTTCCCAGGAGGGAGATCTCTTTTCAAGGAAAATCTATTATGGATGGAGGGGCACGATTGGTTCTATCCCAACAGTTCTCTCAAAACGTTGGAAAAATCCACATTATTTAGGCCAATACCAATGGTTACAGGAAAACGTTGGTATCAATAGGTGTTATCAATTCTTATTATCATCTAAGATAATAACATACCTCTCTCACATTATGTGATAGAAGAGAAATAACGGTCTGCAATGACGACTTTGATCCTTCTTGCTCGATTTGAAAATCCATGAAGTATTGTGGGGGCCACTCCAATTTGGGAAGCTTTGGTTGGTAGCATCTTCTTCTAGGGTTGGCAGCCAACCCAACTGACAGCTTCCTTCATGGACCTGGAGCAGGTGGCGGGAGGAAGTATCAGGGGTAGATGAACCGCCCCACCAACCGGAGAAAACCCCTGTAGTTGATTCATCTATAAAACGGGATTAAAATCCCATGTAGTGTATGTGGTGTAATCTGGGTGTGTGTGTATTTGTGTGTGATCCTATGAGTTTTATCTAGAGAGAAATATTGTGACACTCTCCTGTTTCTCCCATGAACATAGGCATACTACCGAACCACGTTAAATTCTTGTGTTGCTCTATTTACTCCTTTTTTGTGTGTTTTTGGTGCCACGCACCTCCACTGCACCCCAACAAGTGGTATCAAAGGTGATTCGGAACGAGAGGAGTTGAACATGCGAGACGATGGAGAATTTTCCGGTGGCCAGAAAATTGAAAGTGGTCGAAAAACTTTTCTGAGGCCAGATTCGTGAAGAGGATGGTGAGACAATTCCAACGGCGCAAGCGGTGATGAAAACAGAGTTGAAACGAGCCCGGTAAGCTCGGTAAAAATTTGGTCAAACTCACGGGTGAACAGTAACCCATTGTCGGAAAAGATGCCACTGTTCACACTGCCGGCGACAATTCCGGTGAGATTCCGGTAAGAACTCCAGTGTGCCACGTCAGCGGGCGATCTGGACCGTTGAACATGTTTTGACCATATCTCGGTCAATTGGTGTCTAATTTCGGCGATCCAAGAGTCGATTACGACTATTTCGACCGTTCCGGACACATCCGTACATTTAGTTTTTCAAAATACACAATCTATCAGTTGGTTTTAGAAGGGTGCGGCATCGTCGGTGGTGATCACATTTTGCAACGACGACAATGGCTGGTGGTGGAGCTGTAAAGACCCGTAAAATTCAAGGGAAATTTTTTCTTAATTTTATTTGGAATTTTACAAGAGCGCGGTTTCAGACGGCACCTGATTCCGAGGCCCAGAGTGCCCGGAATTAATTTCCAAAGTTTGGCTTGGGTACGTTCAGTGAACGAACGAGCGGGAATTCCTAACTTTTGATCCGGTGCTCGGAATTGAAATCCGAGGACACCGATGAACTCGCGACGCCGATATTCGCTTAAGAAGACCTTTTCCGAAGTTGCGTTTGCCTAGGAGGAGTTGTTTAATTTTCTGGATGAAATGAAGAGTAAAATAAAATTGTGATACAATATTTATTTTATATCTTTAAAGTGGTTAAAATCTTTTGTTGGAAGTTGGGTGGTTTAACCACCTAAGAGAGGATTAAGGTGAGGAGGGGCCCACCCGAGCCCCACCTTTTCAAATTCCCTAACTCCCCTCTCTCCCTCTTTAAAGCTTGATAACTTAACACTTAATTAATTACACAACTCATGTATAATTAATTAAGTGTTTTGTTTTTGAAATTTAAGTTTTTGAAATGCTTGGCTTAGTAAATAAAATAAGGAGGGACCTTATTTTATTTGGATTGTTGGGTGAGGTGTGGAAGAGCTTTGGAGAGAAGCTGAAGAAATCCTCCACCTTCTTCATCTCCTTCGTGGAAGAACGCGAAGAACGTCCTCTGCCCACGAAGAACACCGATGATGACATCTTGACTCGTCTTCTCCGATTGCTTCCTCCTCGACTTCTTCGTCTTCTAACCGACGTCAACGAAATGACGACCGCTTCCCACGACTACGTCAACGTGCGACTATCGAGGTAGGGGTTTACTTCAATATGATTATCACTTTCCATGTTTTTCCCTTCTAAGTCTATTGTGGGATTGGGAAAAATGTTTGATGAGGATTGTAGGGGTTGTTGTTAATTTATTTATTTATTCTCGATCGTGGTTCTAGCATGACAAACGTGAGGATATTTAAATATGTGTTATCGTTTAACGTGAGGGGGGCCGGACCGCATGAACACGGCTGAACCCCCTCCTTTGTTCTTGTTGATTTATCTTGCGGATGAAACAAGATGGCATGGTGCCGACGCACCACGCGGAAATTCGCACCGTGGAAGAATCATCACGAACGCGACGCCGTCGCGCCGCGTCGAAGGGAATCGAAGGCGCCGCGGCCGGAGCGGGGCCGCGGCGGAGGGGCGCGGTGCCGTCGCACCGCGCCGGACGACGAACACCGCGGCCGGTTCCGGGCCGCAGCGAGACGGGAAGACCGGCGGCACGCCGGGCCACCGGCGTCGGAAAACGGAAGGGGACCGGCTTGCCGGTCCTGTTGGAGAAAAACCGGCCGTCCAGGTGGCCGGACGGAAGGTCAAAGACCGGGGGAATAAATTCCCCCGGTCAACTCTCAAAAGCCCCCCCATTTATGAGGGGGGGGGGTTTCTTTGAGGGGGGCAGGCGGCCCCCCGGTTTCCTCAAGCAGGCCCCCCACGAGGGGGGGCCGGTTCTCCAAAAGGCGCGGCTAAAAGTCGCGCCGCCACTTGCTGAAAGCAGGGGCCATGCCCCCCGCGCGTGACACCAGCGGCGCCAGGCCGCGCCGCCGCGCCTGACCGCGCCGCCGCGCCGGTCCGCGCCGGACCGCTGCCGGCCGGGCCGGGTCGGACCCGGGTCGGGTCGACCCAGTTCGGGTCGACCCGGGGGGGGGGGGGGGGTCGGGCCGGGTCGGCCCGGACCCGGACCCCCCGTTTTCGAGACAATTTCGGTCTTTTGGCCATAACTTGAGCCACGGACCTCCGATTGACGAACCGTCTGCGGCAACGTGATCCTTGTATCGAGACGGTCGTTTCGGTATATTACACTCAGGGTTTTGGAACACTTTGAGTTCGGCCGGGTTGATTCGTACACGAAACCAACCGGGCCTTCGGAGCGGAAACACTCATATCTTGAGCTAAGGACGTCCGATTGACGTACCGTCAGCTTTGTTGTGTTCCTCTTAGTGAGACAGATCTTTTGGCATACTCTGCCCGAGGTTTGGACGCAGGTGCAGTACGGTCGGGTTGGTTTTGCCTTAAAAACCAACCGGGCCCCGGGGACGAAAATGTCAATAACTCTCAGACCGGGCGTCCGATCGACGCGCCATCTGTTGCGTTGAGTTCCTGTTGATGATACGGAACTTTTGGATACATCAACTCTGGACTTTGTGACAGTTGATGTATCAGCCTCTCGGCTCGTGGAGCGGACCCTCTGAACGAGCTTGCTGTGTGCGGGAACCCTAGTGCTGGCTGCGACTGTGACTACTACTACTACTGTGACTGCGACGACGACAGTACAGAGATCCTGTGTGGATTCGACGACGACGACTACAGCACTCAGCGATCCTACGTGGATCAGTGCTATAGGTCCTGTGTGGGCCCGATCCTGTGTGGGTCCGATCCTGTGTGGGTCTTTGCGCTCAGCGGTCCTGTGTGAACCAGCGCCTACAGGTCCTGTGTGGGCCCGATCCTGTGTGGGTCTTTTGCGGGGGTTAGTTACCTATCGATCCTTCGTGGGTCCGACGACTTAGATGGATCAGAGATCATCTTTATCGTCCTTTGAAGAAGTATACATGTGTGAGCTGAATCCTGTTGCTATCCTGTGTGGATTACGTTTTGCTTTCCTGTGTGGAATACGTTTACTTTCCTGTGTGGACTGAGTTGTACTTGGGCTCGGAGGTTGGAGCGTATTTGAAATTGATGACTTAGGTATATGTATGGGCATATACCTAAGCAGTGTCGGTTGTTACTTCGTGATTGTACCTTTCTTTGTGGTTTATCCTTTGTGGATTTGAGAGACCTTCAGGGGTCTCAGGGTCCCTACTGAGTAGCTTATACTCACCCCTGCACGGGATTTTCCCGCACTACGTTGTGTTGGTTGCAGACGACGGACAACGTTGATCTTAGCTGAGGCTTGTAGAGTAGGACGGTACCTGAAGGTGGACCACTGGGTGGGACGTGCTCGGAGCGGACGGCGGGACCCGTGGAGCAGTGGAGCTATCTGTACCCACCCTTCAGGTGGGATTTCCAGTGGACAGCTCGGTGTAGCGGATTTTACTTTTCAGTTGCTGTTTTCCCTTTCGAGTTGTACTTTACTTTCAGTTTGGGTTTGTATACTGGCCCAATTACTTTTCCGCACTTTCAGTTGTACTCTGCTTTTGCTTAGTGTTTACTTTCTGCTTGCTTACTCTGTGGTGTTTGATTACTTTACAAAGGCAATGTCTTCCCTTTTTTACCAGGATTTACGCCTTGGTGCTAGTCGCCAGACCCTGGCCTATGGAAGGCGGGCCTGGGGTAGTCACGGCACGGACCCTGAGGGCGGGTCGTGACAGGAGCACTACCAAGATTTGAGATCGAGAAGTTCGATGGTCGAAATAATTTCGGCTTGTGGCAAAGCACAGTGATAGATCTTTTGGTGGAGTAGGGCATGATCAGACCGTTGATCGGAGAAATGTCCGGAACCACTAGTGCCGATGATTGGGAAGATCTCGAGATGTGGGTCGTCAGCACAATTCGACTATGTCTGGCGAATGAGGTAAAGTACTCGGTGTTGGACCAGACATCACCGAAGGAGATCTGGAAGAAGTTGGAGCAGCGGTATATGGCGAAGTCCCTCACCAACAATCTGAAGAAGAAATTGTACCAGTTGCGCATGGACGAGGGAACGAACTTGTTGGATCACACCAATGAATTCAACAAAATCTTCATACAGTTATTGGGGCTCGGTGTGAAGGTTGGAGAGGAGGATAAAGCACTTTTGCTTTTGTCATCACTACCAAGCTCATTTGATGGGCTTGTGACTGCATTGCTCGTGGGGAAGGAGACATTGAAGCTGGACGAGGTGATGGTGTCACTTCAAGATTCGGAGGCATTCCGAAGGCCCGCGACACATTCAAGAGAGAAAATCATGGTGATGCGAAATGATCAACGTGGGAGGAGCCAACATCGGCAATCAGGAGGTAAAGAATGACGACCAAAATCAGGAGGACGTGATCTGAGCAAAATCACGTGTTTCTAGTGCGAGAAGAAAGGTCACTATAAAAGTGACTGTGGAGAGCGCAAACGGTACGTTGCAGGGAAAGAGAATGTTGAAGAGAGAGATGTGAACATCACAGGTTTATCCACAGATAATGAAATCTGCGTGACAACGAGAAGCATGCACTCAGATGAGCGAGTTGAACGAGGAGAAGTGCAGTATCATTACTGCAAAAGATACAGGCACATGAAGCGGGAATGCCGATTTTTAAAGTTGAAGAACAAGCAGGCTCAAAATCCAAAGGAAGACGGATGAGTTCTGGATTCGGGGAGCTCGACACACATATGTATGACAAGAGGTACATTTGATACTTTTCAGTAGGTGTGAGACTCGGTGTGACTTGGTGATGGGTCAACATGCGAGGTTCAAGGAGTCGGGACAGTGAAATTGGAGACACCCGATTGAGGAGTTCGTAAACTGGTTGATGTGAAATTCATTCTGAGGATGAGATGAAACTTGATATCCTTGAGTAGGCTCGATGCGAAAGGGTACAAGATTTCCATATCTGGTGGAGTGTTGAAAGTCTTATGCGGAGATGCAGCGAAACTTACTGGGAAGGAGTCCCAAGGGTTGTATCATTTGATGGGGACCACAGTCAGCTTGAGCTCGATTGAAGAAAGTGGAAGTGCCATGTCGTCTGGCGTGAAAAATCGTGTTCGATTTGCTGATGAAGTTTTCAGAACACTTGCCAAGTAGATTGCAGGTCAACCATCTACCCCAAATTGGTCGTGAGGGGAGATTTGTGGGGGCCACTCCAATTTTGGAGGCTTTGGTCGGCAACAACTTCTTCCAGGGTTGGCAGCCAACCCAACTGACAGCTTCCTTCATGGACCTGTAGCAGGCGGCGGGAGGAAGTATCTGGGGTAGATGAACCACCTCACCAACCGGAGAAAACCCCTGTAGTTGATTCATCTATAAAACGGGATTAAAATCCCATGTAGTGTATGTGGTGTAATCTGGGTGTGTGTGTATTTGTGTGTGATCCTCTGAGTTTCTTCCGGAGAGAAATATAGTGACGCCCTCCTGTTTCTCCCGTGGATGTAGGCATACTGCCGAACCACGTTAAATTCTTGTGTTGCTCTGTTTACTCTTTTTGTGTGTTTTTGGTGCCACGCATCTCCGCTGCGTCCCAACAAGTACTAATCTTTACTCGTATGTGCCAATCCATCACGTCGCGAATAGTGATTAACATCAATCCCCCCAAGATGCAGATCGAAGCTTTCATATTTCCAGATCTAAAGGCATCACATTTCTGGAGGCTCTTCATGGTTCAGATCTTCTCAGTAATGCCTTTCATAATCCACACGTTAAAAGGGCGGACGATGGAGGATTTTCAATGACTCCGGATGCGGACGTTCTTTTGCAATGGTTAGATCTTTGCAAATTTTCCTTACTTGGCCGAGTCATGTACTCAAAAGGTGACTAACCATGGTCGTTTGCTGATTTAAAATTTCACCTATCTCACCTATGGAGTTTTATGAAATGGAAATTAATCCTGATTGGGAAGGGCTATTTTCAGATTATCCTTGGTTGCAAGGAAGACTTAGACACTGCCTGGAAATTCAGAAATCTTCATTTAAATCCTGGTGTCCTAAGGATTTCAGATTGGGACATGAATTTTAACCCATTTGCGCAAAGGAATTCTTCAGCGCAGATTTGGATCAGACTACATGGGTTGAATTGGGTATACAGGAACCCAAAAATACTGAATTATATTGCTTTATGTGCTGGTATTCCATTAAAATTAGATCAACGCACTCTTGATGGTGATCTGAGACTTTATGCCAGGATCCAGGTTGAAGCTAATTTGGATTCCAAGCTTCCAGAAGTCATCGATTTCTTTTCCAATGATCGAAAAATTGAGGTTAAGGTTGAGTATGAGTATAAGCCCCCATTCTAGGATGTTTTCAAAATTGTTGGACATGCTTTTTCCAATTGCAGGTTCGTGCAAAAGAAGATGAAGCCAACTCTGGGCCCTTAAGCCTGGAAGAAATGGAAAAAAATAAAAAGGGTCAGGTTAAAAGTACAGTCCAAGGGGAACCTTCAAAGAAGCTGGAAGAATCTAAATGGGTGATGAAACAACCCCCTCCCACAAATTTTGAAACCAAAAACTCCTGGGCCATTCTTGTGGAGGAAGAAGAGAAGGAGACTGAGGAGGATAACCTGGCATCTGATATTTCCCAGGATATTTTTAATCTCACTACCTCTTTCACATATTCTGATAATTCACCACTTGTTGCATCTATCGATCATACTCTTGCCGTGAACTCTGCTGAAGGGAAAATGATTCCAAATTCTGATATTTCTGAGAGCTCTTCTGCAGGGATAATGGTTTCGAATGCTGATATCCCTAAGAATAATCACTGCATTAATCAGACTTTCTCTGACCCTTCGGATTTGCAGTTGACAAACACTAACAGGGCAAGGATTTCTTCAAAGCAGATGAACATTGGGCCTCAGAGCGCTGGCCATTTTCACACATCTCCAGATCAGGTCCCTCCTGATAATTATAATATCATAGTAACTCAGCACACTCCTAGTAGTGTTTCCTCGCCTCCAGCCAGTCATAAAAGTTAGATGGTTTCTGACTCGTTGGACTCCCATAATACCATGACACCTCCAAAGCAACATGAAATTGTGGCTGCTATTGCTGAGATCTACAGTCCGGCATCAGCACCTGTTATCTGTAAAAAGCCTGCAGTTACACAGCACACTACATGCTGTGATGCTTCTCTAAATTTCAATTCTGATATTCCAATCGTGGCCTCTTCTGTCACTCATGCTGTCAACCAAGAGATCCCCGAGACTTCATGTAGTGCTCAGCACACTTGCAGTGTTTCCTCACCTATGGGCAAGGATGACTCTACTGGAAAATGCGCAGCCACTCTGGAAAACTCAGGGATTATGAAGGACATCTACTCCCTGGCAAAAGATCACTCCTCGGATCCTATGCAAAGCAGAACAGAACCTGCCTCACCCCCGGCTCCCGCAAGTCAAAAAATCTCTTCTGGAAAAGGAATTTCATAAGAACCTTCAATCAGGAAATCCAACAGAAACCAGCAATCAGATGGAATGAAAAAAGGGGTTTCTCCCCCAAAAAGAAAGTACAAATGAATTTATTATTTTGGAACTGTCATGGAGTGTCCAACAAGAACACTACCACCTCTCTCCACAGATTCATTCATGTTCACAAACCCAAATTATTTGTTATTCTTGATCCAAAAAACAGTCACTCACCTGGTGTGGCTGGCTTTGAAATCAGAGGTTACAATCTGCTTAGTAGGAATAATGCTTTTGTAAATATTGAAACACTTTGGATCCTTGCACATCATTCGGTCTCTGAAGCCTTGATCTGCACCATTGATGACCAGGTGATAACTAGTGATGCTGTCAATAATGGCACTCATTTCATCTGCTCCTTTGTCTATGCTAAGAATAATTATGAGGAAAGAAGAAGACTTTGGAAGTTCATTGAACTTGGTAAACAAGGAATTCACGACTCATGGATTATTCTTGATGATTTTAATGACACAATGTGTCCTAGTGAAAGATTTGGAGCAATCCGCCCCGCTCTCTCTTCTAAATAATTTAAGGCTTGTATGGAAAGTCGTAACCTGATTGACATTAATCTGGGTGGTGAAAAATAAACCTGGTATAGAAGCAATAACACTCGTATGTTTGCTAGAAAATTTGATCATGCCTCTACCAATGAAAAAGACCTTGAGAATTGGGATACTCTCTCAATCATCACCCTTCCTAAGATTATCTAGGACCATCATCCCATTTTGGTCAGCCGTATAAATAGGACCTCCAAGCCACTATTTTCTTTCCGCTTCAATAATGCTTGGTTTTCTTACCCTGATTTTCGCAAGCTAGTGTCTACTTTCTGGTCTTCAGATCATAGTGGCCATGATTCTTATTCTTACATTATGAGGTTGAAGCATTTAAAGTATCATCTTAAACATTGGTGTAGGGACAACTACAATAAGATGGAGAGTGATATTGCTTCCATTCAGACTCAACTCAACCATAATCAAAGTGAAGCTACTTTCTCGGATTTTGAGGTGAATATCCCGCATGAAATTGACCTTTCTGCCAAGCTGAATCCGCTGCTCTCCATTAAAGATAATCTTCAAAAGGAAACCTTTAGAGTTAAATGGCTACAGGATGGGGATAGAAACACGATATTCTATAATTCCCTCCAAAGATCCTGGAAAGCTTGAAGACCTCTCACTATCTTGAAAGATGGCGATAGAATTCTTGATAATAAGGAGTCCCTGGCTGATCATATTGTCACTTTGAACATCTTTTCAATGGCCCTACCATCATTAGTAACCTTTAGGAGGGTATAATTACTTACCTGGTCAGTGCTAAAGATAACACCAGACTCACTAGTCCTCTCGATTTTGTGATTCGTGAAGTTGTCTTCAGCCTTAAACCGAATAGTGCCCCAGGACAAGATGACTTCACCAATGCCTTCTTTCAAACTTATTGGGATGTCATTCACTTGTATGTTTGCAGGGTGATCAAATCCTTCTTCACTACCGTTTCTTTACCTCAGGGCAATAATGCACAATTCCTCACCCTCACTCAAGTTTTAAAATGCCTCTAAGATTCATCTCTTCAGACCCATTGTGGTCATCAACACCAGTTATAAAATTATTACTGAACTCCTTGCCAACAGACTCACCACTGTTGCTAGCAAAATTTTCTCCTCGAACTAGTTTAGTTTTGTGAAAGGATGGAACATCGAGGATTGTATAAGCATGGCTTCAGAATGTGTCAACCTTCATAACAAATCTGGTAGGGGTGGATGTGTTGCGCTTAAGATAGATATCAGGAAAGTTTTTGACACCATGGATTGAGGATTCATATTTAAGGTACTCCATAGTTTTGTATTCAATGACATTTTTGTGAATTGGGTTAAATCTCTCATTGAGTCCTCTCACATTTTCTATGTTCATTAATGGCTCTCTGAAACGATATTTCGCTTGCTCAAAGGGTGTCAGACAAGGTGACCCGCTCTATACCATTATTTTCTCCATAGTTGAAGACTATTTGAGTAGGCTATTTACTCATATGATAGATCAGGGCATGCTCAAACCTATACAGGCTTCATGAAACATGGTAGTTCCTACTCATCTTCTGTATCCTAATGACATGATCCTTTTTTTGCAAGGTACTAAAAGAAACATGCAACACTTAAAGAAGGATCTTACTCACTATAAAGAGGTTTCAGGGCAAGCTATTAACTGGAACAAATGCTTCATTTATTTCAGGAAAAGCATCTCTTCAGCTAGGAGATCTCAACTCTTGATGGACCTGGGAATTAGAGAGGGATCTGTGCCTATGCAATACCTTGGTGTTCGTCTCTTCTAGGGACGCCCTAAATCCAACCACTTCCTCAATATTTATGATCATATCAAAAAGCAACTCTCTTCAAGGAATGGGACATCTCTCTACATGGCTTGAAGAATTTTTCTGGTTAAGAACACCATTGTTTCAAAACTGGTTCATTCCTTTATGATTTACAAATGGCCTGCTTCTTTGCTCACTCATCTCAACACCTACCTCAAGAATTTTTTGTGGAGCGGCAACATTCTTGAAAATAAATTAATCATTGTTTCTTGCAGTAAACACTGTAAACCTATCGAAAAGGGTGGAATTGGAATTAAAAACATCAAACTATTTAATGGGGCCCTTCATGCCACGTTTACATGGAACCTTCTTAGTAGTGACTCAGAGGCTATAAACTTTCTCATAGGCAGATTAATTGATAAATTAAAAATAGGATGCAACACTTCTATGGACTCCACTATTTGGCCATTCATTAAATCTTATTTTTCTAACATTATGTCTCATTCAAGATGGATTGCTTGCAAGGGTTGTTCCTTAAATTTCTGGCTTGATAATTATATGGGTTCCCCTCTTCTTGATTCAGTGGATACTAAGCATATCCCTAGGGATACAAATGTCTCTATCCTGGTTTTTTTTACTCTTCCTTACATGGAGATGTCGGATAATTACAACATCATTCTCAACAATTATATCTTTTCTCAGAGAAAAGATATTCTATTATGGGAGACTTTTTAGAATGGCATTCTTGATTGAAAATCCTATTACCTCTCCAACTTTGATTTTGATGATGAGTTTTCATGGATCAATTTTTTATCACAAGGCCCTCCAAACTGACCCTGATTTGGAGGCTTTCCAATCATAAATTACCTTTTGATGATTGCTTATAATCTCATGGCATTGTTTTATGTTCTAAATACATGTTATGCAACCAGCATAGAGAGGATATCACACATCTGTTCCTTTCATGTGATACTGATTCAACTTTATGGAATGCACTGAAGGATATTTTTGAATTTCACCTTCTTAAAAGCCTCATTATAGCATCCATACTACTGTACTATACCACAATCCATCTTGCAACTCAACTCAAACAACTTGTTCTTTCCGCTGCTTCTGAACTCGTTCACCTACTGTGGGCTGGCCGTAATGGAAACATGCATGGGAAGCCTTTATTTCTCATTCAATCCGCTCTATCTCGCCTCATCACATCATCCATGGAGGACAACAAGCTACACCCAGGTCACTACTAAAACACATTGCATGATTTCATGATCCTTCAGAAACATGGAGTGCCTAGAAAATTTTAAAAATAGCAAGGTCTCTTTGAAGGGTTCTAGCAGGCCCCTCTCCAAAACTAGATAAAAATCAATGTCGATGGAGCTTCAAAAGGTAACCCGAGACCTACATGTTGTGGTGATTTCTTTAGAGACCACACCAGTAAAGTACTGGGTTGTTTTACGGCGCATGTGGTATCTCATCCTCTCTTGAGGCTGAAATGATTAGCGATATCCATGCAGTTCACTTTTCTCACCTTCAAGGCATGGATAACCTATGGTTTGAAAGTAACTCCACCTTGGTAGTCTAAGCTATTAAAAATGGTCTGATTCATCTATCCTGGAAACTCACTTCCAAATGGGTGAATTGTCTCACCTCCCTCTTCAGTTTCAACTACATCATCACTCATGTGTATCGTGAAGCTAATTCTGTGGAGGATGGGCTTGCCAACAAAGGCATAAACAAGGATCTCACTTGGTTTAATGATCTTACTTGTGACCTGATCCCCATTTATGAAAATATTGTAATATAATCCCTTCATTTAGACTCATGTAATCAATCTTATTTTCAATAAATTTATCTTGGCCCCTCGGCCAAGACACCCCCCCAAAAAATACCTCTTAGCAAATACCCTGGTCTCCATAGATCATTAAACTATATGGAGTTCCCCACTAGATATAAAATAGTGCCTTACAATATTTTAAAAATCTATCTAGATTTTTTCCCACTGGGAAATAACTTGTGACCATCCCATACATGATAAGTATATATGGAAGCACCGACACTCGACATTAAATTGTGGACTTATCTAATGTGAAAATACTAAGAGGTCCCATAAGTCGAACCTGGGAAACCCCCACCAAAAAAATTAGAAAATATATCTAGTTTATGTACATTGGGTTCTATATGCGATGAGAATAAGTATCCTATACTATGAGAATATGATATCTTTACCCTTTCCTAAGCTAACAATCCTTAATTCTTTCATTATTTGACAATATGATATGCCTTATGTGATGAGAATAATAAGCCTATTCGGGGATCATGTGATCTCATACCTATTTCCTTTGTTGATAAAAATATTTTTTAATTGCGGTGAAGAGTAATGGATGCCTTATATGATGAGCATAATAATCCTATGTGATATACATGAGATCTATCAGTTATCTACATAGGGGAAAAGGCTATGATTCTTAACTAATGTGAAGAGAATAATATTTCAATGGATACTCTAGATGGATGTATTAAACAATGATCATAATAGGATTTTTTGTGATGAGCATAGGATTCCTCATGCGTCGAGTATGGGTAACCTCTAGAGATGAGACATGGTTTTCCAATGAAATATACCTAGGATTCCATACGTAGAAAACATATGTTTCCTTATGTTAATAGTATATGATTTTATGGATCCTAAAAATTTGATTCCATATATGATGAAATAGGATACTCACATGGCCAATCATAAGGAAGATATTTTAAATGGCTCAACATACCAGAAAATGCTTAAAATGTTAGAAGACTCATCATCTCTAATATAAAGTGTTCACCCTACTAAGGAAACTAGTGATTTAATTAGCTGGGGTCCACATAAAGATGGAGTCATGAACTTGATTCATAAACATTTCCAAAATAATTTGGAGAGTCTAAAATCATGAAATGATCTCCATAGAGGAATACATTAAAGGAAGGGTTGATGTCCCATCATTCCATTCCAATCAAGGAGTCGACACCATCAACCACAATGGTGACTGGTTGACCACCATTGAAAATTGGGAATACATAACCGAATGATTTATACTATTGAAGACATAGTCCAACTAGAGATGTCCAATAAAAAACCATAAGAAAAATTACTATAGTAGACTCAGTAATAGAGGAAAAGTACATCGTTACATATGACGATGTGATGCAAAATATTTTGATCAAGTTTATTACTAATACAGATTGGTTCCAAGAATTTAGGAACAAATTCATATACATTTTGATAATAATAGATCTAATTATCATTATAGATGACCCAGGCATTAGAAAAAGAGAACATGCATCATTTAAAAATATAATCTCTTATGAGACATCATTCAGAGGCAGGTGAAAGGATTTTTAAGTTTGTTATAGTGGAGAACTTAAATGATCCATTGATGAAACCATTAACACAATTAAAATTGGAATATTTTGTTAAATATATGGATATTAAATACATTATATATTAGCTGTAATGGATTTATGATATATTAGTATTTTATGATAAAATAAATCACCATTTTTCATTCATTAATTTATGTAGAAAAAGATTCCTTTTGAATAAACTTAAAAGTCAAATGGGTTTATACACCGTATAAAAGAAAGTTGTGTATAAAACTAAATATGCCTCAATGAAAGGGGATTGAGATGAAGTACTTAAAAAGATCATTTTTAAAATAAAATAGATCTATTATGTGTATTCACTATAGGTACACATAAAGAAAGTAAAAATACAAAATAATAACATCATGACATAATTTGAAAGTACATTCCCTTTTTGTCATTTAGTAAAATGCTTCGTATAAAAAGATTCCTTTTGAATAAACTTAAAAGTCAAAGGGGTTTATACACCGTATAAAAGAAAGTTGTGTATAAAACCAAATATGACTCAATGAAAGGGGATTGAGATGAAGTACTTAAAAAGATCATTTTTAAAATAAAATAGATCTATTATGTGTATTCACTATAGGTACACATAAAGAAAGTAAAAATACAAAATAATAACATCATGACATAATTTGAAAGTAGGATATTAACCCAAAGAATAGAAGTTGGGTTAAGAAGTTCCCTTACCATGCGTCCTGTCCTGACTCGACCGTTCATTAACCTGCTGAATAATAAACTAGAGTTAATTTCTATTTACTTAAGAACCTTTTTCATGTTCATTATTCCTTTTATATCCCTTATTACCATGTTATGAACATTATGTAATTATTTAAGTTTATAACGGTCATTTTGTCGATCTTAGGTACTTGAGTCAAAAATAAAATTCTTATAATTACAAGTTGTTCATGTGGTGATATATCCATTATATACAGAATTATTTTCATGATGTAGATATCATATATATCATATATATCCAGTATATACATGTATTTATAATATTACATAACATTTAGAGGTAAGAAATGAAATTCACCGTTCATGGAGACGGTAAGCCGTACGTACGCATGAATGCTACTTTCATTTCTATTTCGTATTTAATGGAATGAAATTATAATTATATAAAGGTATAATATAGTTCCAGTATAATATCATATATAATATCATTTACTCCATCCTTTATACATCCCACATATGACATTAACGATTCACATCACTTTGAGGGGTTGGTAGTCCGCACTTCATAAAATGAAATTATCGCGTTTACCCATAATGGAAATCATAAGGTATGCCATAAATGAGAAATACAGAAGCATAAGTAAAACATAAACATATTATATATCCTACATAAATATAGTGAGATCTTAATGGCCACCTTTGAAGGTGTTATATGAGTGTTGAACAATCATCGTTTCGTGAGGCAGAAATTCGCTATCCACAGAAACCGTATGTTCATTAAACATTAGATGTAGGTGTGTGTAAGTGTAGCTCGAATACTTATTATAACAACATCCTAGTATATTGACGATACTGGTGTTGTTACAAAAGAAATGAATAAAAAGAGTTTAAGGGGTTGGAGAAGAAAAATAAAACAAAACAACATTAGAGAAGACATTACCTCAAAATCGGGTAACTCTTTTTGAATTGAGCCAAAGGCTTCCTTGGGAAGAGTTCTGCCCAAAGTGAGGTTTCTAGGAGTAATAGGGGGAAGTTGGGAGAGTATTTGGGAAGAGGTTGGCTGAGCCAAATGGGTTGATTGGGTGAATGAGGTGGTAGAGGTGGGGGCCTTTTATAAGAGGAGAGGAGGGGCACTCTTGGAAAGTAAGGAAATTTTACATTATTATACAATGATTTTCGGATTCTAAAGGTCCCAAACTTATATAATTCGTGGATAAGGTGTTAAGGGTTTTAAATATACCCATAAAATAGTCTTTGGACAAGTGTAAGCCTTGTATTGTACATTATCTTTTCATTTTATTAAAATCGTTAAATAATGAGGTCATCACTGCATCATAATGACGTCATAAATAATTTAATTTATTTAATGTCTAAAAATTATAAAAAAAATACTATGTTTTAGGAAATCTTTTTCGCTTTCCAATGACTATTTATAGTCAAAAATATGACTTGTATAACCCCATGTAAAAATTGTTTTAGTAAAACATTTCATGTTTGTGTCATTTTTTACTTTAACATTAAATAAAAGGTATTTATGTCATTTTCTAACTAAAGTGGCTCCATGGGGTCCCCAAGTTAACCCATGGATTGTCTTTGTCGGCCATGTCACATCCAATGAGGGTAGGACATGTGTCAAGCTCCTCTCATATTATTAAAACATTATTTTTACCTTAAACTACACTAATTACCTCTAATCGCGATTAAGAACTTAAAAGTTACTATTCACCAAAAATTATTTTAATCTCATTGAACCAAATTTTAATTCTTAATGAAAACCATGTATGTAGGATTTTGGAAAATCAAATCACAGAAGTGGTAATATTTCATTTAAACGAAAAATCAGTTATTTAACTACCACTTAGTGGTTTCACTATTCATCAAAAATTGAAGTTTTTCAGAACAATGCCAAAATTTCACCCTAAGCTATAATTGATATTCCGAATTAAAAAATGATGTCTA
Source organism: Viscum album (assembly GCA_963277665.1). Lineage (NCBI taxonomy): Eukaryota > Viridiplantae > Streptophyta > Magnoliopsida > Santalales > Viscaceae > Viscum > Viscum album. The sequence goes on along the minus strand of OY728151.1, from coordinate 998,079,459 downwards.
TTTTAAAAAATTCCAAACATATAAGTTGAAATAATTAATTTTATAATTAATTCCTGTTGTCACAACAAATAGCATGTTTTTAAGAAACAATTTATATCAAAAGATTGACAATTGTTTATGTCCAATTTCAATGTTAAATTAATTCTAATGACCACCATTGGATAAAATGGTAAAAATATATTCTAATTATACTTTAAAACCACTAAATAGTATAATTTATCACTATAAATTATTTTGATTAAAAAAAGTTGTTTTTAAGTATTTTTCACTATTCATAAAAAAATTAGAAGTTCTCAGAAAAATACCAAAAATTCAACATAGGATAATTTCGATATTCCGAATCCAAAAATGAAGTCCATTTTGAAATATAAAATTTCTATAATTCTAAAAAGTGGTTATTACTATTCATAACGACTACTTTGATTAGTCGCGGTGTTTTAGAACTCAAAGTTGCGTACAATGCAAGCGATTGCATTATTGAATGAGAAGCGTATTGTGGAAGCTCGGGGTGTTACATTCTACCCTCCTTCAATAAATTGCGTCCTCGTAATTTGAAATTTTTCTTGGAAAATAAAAGGTTGAAAATAGAAAATACCTTTGTGGAAAACCCACATCGGAAATAAGATTAATAAAATTTAGCCTTAATAAGAGGGAAAGGGAAATGAAAAAGTCACCACCCAATTATGATCTCGATTAGGAGAACATTGGTGGCAATTAGAGACATATAATTGGAGGAGAAACGTAAATATTTGTAGGAAGTGATTGAGGTCATCAATCACAATCAACCGTCAAATTGAGGGCCTCAAAGCCTTCAATCTATGTTGATTTAAAATATCATCACTTCAACAAGACATAAGGTATTAGGATAACACATTCTTTTGTTTTAATATCCCTTTACTAAAGTTTAAGAATTAATTTATTCATTGAATAACAGATAGGTATATATATATTTATGCTTGACAATTAGAGTTTCAACCTTCAACTCATCTTTCACACAAAAAGATAATAGAACTCAAAAATATTATACTTATCATAATTTTATAAGGTTCCAAATGTTAACACATACCATTTAGATTAGTAAAATTATTTTGTAATAACCAGGGACTTCCTGTTGGCTAGTGGTAGGAAATAAAGGCCTGTCGCACTATGGTTGTGGGTTCGATTCCTGCAGCTTTGTCCGACGTGACGGGTTATGCCCCACCCTGCAGGTTGTCCTTTTCCTAAAACTATAGTAGTATAATATTCCAAAAATAATCTTCATAAATTTTTTAACCTTAAACAATACTATCCAAAGATCAAGTTAATCCACTCCAACCTTTATAGTTATCCAAAATACCTCTGTCCAGACTTTCTCTAAAAGGTCTCTTAATTCCAAAATCAATTTATCAGATTCCCCAAAGTAAAGTTTCTCTTATTGTCACATACTAAAAATATGATTACCTTCATCATATTAAAACCTTACTGAAACAACAAGTACTGCAGTACAATCCTTATATATATATATCACATTATTCTAATAACCAGAATATAATCCATGAGTCCAAAAGCACCAATACATTAATTATTCCGCTTCAACTGTAGTAACAGCATAAGATTGTCCTTGATCCCTTGGCCTTTTCTGAGGTAAGTTTCCCTGACGCTTAGGACATTCATTTGCATAATGCCCCATTTCCCTACAATTGTAGCATTCAACATTGATAGCCTCTTTCTTTACCTTTCAATCACGCGCCTGGTGACCTTTTTCTCCACATTTATAACAAACTCCCATTCCTTTTAGACAAGTACCATGGTGATTCTTCCCACAATTATCACATAATGGAAAATCCTTCTTTCCCTTTTTCCCTTTATCTGTCTCTTGTTCCACCATTCTCTTCTTCTCTTGCTTTACTTTGTTGTCATAAGGCTTAGATAATTCCTTTTCTGTCTTGATAGCACATGAGACAATATCTTCGTATGTTGAGAAAGATTGTGATACTAAAGCTCTACGGAGAAATGGTTTTAACCCATCAAAGAAACGATCAATCTTTCCTCTCGGGTTACGTATATAATCTGCAGCATACCTCGCCAACCTTGTAAAGTTGGCCTCATACTTTGCAACATTCTCATCCTCCTTTTGTCTCAGACTCAGAAATTGCCTTTCCATATCTGCTCGATGGTCATGAGGAAAGTATTTTTCTAAGAAAAGCTCTTTGAACTCCCTCCATTCCATATTCGATACTTCATCATCTTCCTTTGTATTTTGAATCAATGACCACCATTGATCGGCATCTCCAGTGAGGCGGTAAAATGCCATGATAACCTTCTCCCTTTCGCTACTCCCCAAGGCATGGAATATTTTCTCTAAGGAGTTTATCCATTGCTCAGCTACTAACCGATTTGTACCCCCATTAAATGTTGGTGGTTTTTGCCTCATGAATCGGTCTAACATTGATCCTCCACATTGCGGATCAGAGTGCTCCATATGAGTAAGGTTATTATTCATAACCTGAGTGAGTTGTCCCAGTATGGTAATAAGTTGATCAGCACCAGTTGTATCTCCAGATCCACAATAATTATCTTGAGCAGGAGGGAAATCCCTACACGGAGTACATGCATTGATACGGGTTCCATTCCTTCCACTAGGCGCCATTTCTAAACAATGGCATAAACTAGATTAGTTTATGAATTAAAATAAATAATTCCATATTTGTAAAACACTTTACATAAATTGAACTATTTATGGATATAATCCATAATCATAAAAAGGACTGTTTTGTTTGAGGAAGTATATAATCATAACCATTCATAGTGGTTTGTAAAGAAAATGAGAATTATCCTAAGCATATCCCCCGGGAGTGTCGTAACCAAGAGTGCAGCAAGGCCCGTTGTCATGCACCAGTTCCCGTTCGAGTCTAGCTCAAAGCGGTGTTTTTGGGTTTTACCCCTAGGTACATCTGTTCCAGAGCCGCCTCTACCTGCTCGTATCCAGACAGGGATGTATTTCTCGGAAAACTCACAAAATCTCTATAATACCAAAATTCTAGGAAGTTCTTCTATACTAATCCTTAAAGTCTATCTTCGGGCTATGTGCTCTAGTTAGAGTTTATCTAAATCTAGCTCCCAAGGTTAGTACTAAACTGCCTCTGATACCAACTGTAACACCCCGACCCCAGCTACCCAGAGTCGGTGCATTATTGCGTAACATTGGCATGATCACAAAAGATCAAGTCTCGAAAGACCGATTAGTTTAGTAGCCTTAGAAACACTAGATACATTCATAAGTCTTACATTACATCATAAAGTGAAAAACTAATAACAAAGTCTTCATAGTCTACACTCATATCCTCTTCTGACTATCCCTATAGGTCATTCATAAAATACTTCTTCACATCCTGGAAAATATTAAAACATTGAAAGAGGTGAGCTAAGATGCTCAGTAAGGATAACAATATTGCGGAAGCTTTCATAAATAAACATAAACATTTAAGGCAATGTATGACTAAACAAAAGCCTTTTAAACTTGAACATTAACATAATATGGAAAAAGTAAAATGAGATAATGCCATTTACTTCTTCACATGGATATTCTACTGGTTGAATAATCACATGCAATATCAATAACCACTTTTATAATGATGGAATGCATAATTCCAGACTATCATAACCACGTAGTGAAGGCCTCATGCCAATACCACAAATAAGATTTTGTCAAGGCCTCGTGCCAAGACACTAGTTTGTCTCATGAGACCTGCCGATGCATCGAGGAGCTATAGCAGGCTCCACCCATCACTTATTAAGTCCAATTCATTCCTCATATGAATAGTTTTAAACATATCATAAACCATAACATAATCGTATCATATAAAACATGCATAAAGGAAACATAACATTTCCACATTTCAATCACAAGATATCAATACAACACGTTTATATAATAAAAACTCTTTAAAAACCATTTTCAATACCAAAATAAAATAAAGTTAAAACTTTGTATTTATTTTTCATTAAAAAAAATGGCTTGTCAAGGAAGCCGAAACTCAAATAATAGTCACGGCGACAGAGAAGTCATTGTCGCCGCATATGTATGGAAAGAAAAACATTCCCTTTTTGTCTTTTAGTAAAACTCTTCGTATAAAAAGATTCCTTTTGAATAAACTTAAAAGTCAAAGGGGTTTATACACCGTATAAAAGAAAGTTGTGTATAAAACCAAATATGCCTCAATGAAAGGAGATTGATATGAAGTCCTTAAAAAGATCATTTTTAAAATAAAAAAGATCTATTATGTGTATTCACTATAGGTACACATAAAGAAAGTAAAAATACAAAATAATAACATCATGACATAATTTGAAAGTAGGATATTCACCCAAAGAATGGAAGTTGGGTTACGAAGTTCCCTTACCTTGCATCCTGTCCTGACTCGACCGTTCTTTAACCTCCTGAATAATAAACTAGAGTTAATTTCTATTTACTTAAGAACCTTTTTCATGTTCATTATTCCTTTGATATCCATTATTACCATGTTATGTACATTATGTAATTATTTAAGTTTATAACGGTCATTTTGTCGATCTTAGGTACTTGAGTCAAAAATAAAATTCTTATAATTACAAGTTGTTCATGTGGTGATATATCCATTATATACAGAATTATGTTCATGATGTAGTTATCATATATATCATATATATCCATTATATACATATATTTATAATATTACATAATATTTAGAGGTAAGAAATGAAATTCACAGTTCATGGAGACGGTAAGCCGTACGTACGCATGAACGCTACTTTCATTTCTATTTAGTATTTAATGGAATGAAATCATAATTATATAATGGTATAATATAGTTCCAGTATAATATCATATATAATATCATTTACTCCATCCTTTATACATCCCACATATGGCATTAACGATTCACATCACTTTGAGGGGGCGGTAGTCCGCACTTCCTTAAATGAAATTATCGCGTTTACCCATAATGGAAATCATAAGGTATGACATAAATGAGAAATACAGAAGCATAAGTAAAACATAAACATATTATATATCCTACATAAATATATTGAGATCTTAATGTCCACCTTTGAAGGTGTTATATGAGTGTTGAACAATCATCGTTTCGTGAGGCAGAAATTCGCCATCCACATAAACCGTATGTTCTTTAACCATTAGATGTAGGTGTGTGTAAGTGTAGCTCAAATACTTCTTATAAAAACATCCTAGTATATTGATGATACTAGTGTTTTTACAAAAGAAATGAATAAAAAGAGTTTAGGGGGTTGGAGAAGAAAAAAAAACAAAACAACATTAGAGAAGACATTACCTCAAAATCGGGTAACTCTTTTTGATTTGAGCCAAAGGCTTCCTTGGGAAGAGTTATGCCCAAAGAGAGGCTTCTAGGAGTAATAGGGGGATTTTGGGAGAGTATTTGGGTATAGGTTGGCTGAGCCAAATGGTTTTATTGTGTGAATGAGGTGGTAGAGGTGGGGGCCTTTTATAAGAGGAGAGGAGGGGCACTCTTGGAAAGTAAGGAAATTTTACATTATTATACAATGATTTTCGGATTCTAAAGGTCACAAACTTATATAAGCCGTGGATATGGTGATAAGGGTTCGAAATCTACCCATACAATAGTATTTGTACAAGTGTAAGCCTTGGATTGTACATTATCTTTTCATTTTATTAAAATCGTTAAATAATGAGGTCATCGCTGCATCATAATGATGTCATAAATAATTTAATTTATTTAATGTCTAAAAATTATTAAAAAAATACTATGTTGTAGGAAATATTTTTATCTTTCCAATGACTATTTATAGTCAAAAATATTACTTGTATAACCCTATTTAAAAATTGTTTTAGTAAAACATTTCAGGTTTGTGTCATTTTTTACTTTAACATTAAATAAAAGGTATTTATGTCATTTTCTAACTAAAGTGGCTCCATGGGGTCCCCAAGTTGAACCATGGATTGTCTTGGTCGGCCATGGAACATCCAATGAGGGTAGGACATGTGTCAATCTCATCTCATATTATTAAAACATTATTTTTACCTTAAACTACACTAATTACCTCTAATCGCGATTAAGAACTTAAAAGTTACTATTCACCAAAAATTATTTTAATCTAATTGAACCACATTTTACTTCTTAATGACAACCATGTATGTCGGATTTTTGAAAATCAAATCACATAAGTGGTAATATTTCATTTAAACGAAAAATTAGTTATTTAACTACCACTTAGTGGTTTCACTATTCATCAAAAATTGAATTTTTTCAGAACAATGCCAAAATTTCACCCTAAGCTATAATTGATATTCCGAATTCAAAAATGATGTCTATTTTAAAAAATTACAAACATATAAGTTGCATTAATTAATTTTATAATTAATTCCCGCTGTCACAATAAATAGCGTGTTTTTAAGAAACAATTTATATCAAAAGATTGGCAATTGTTTATGTCCAATTTCAATGTTAAATTAATTCTAATGACCAACATTGGATAAAATGGTAAAAATATATTCTAATTATAATTTAAAACCACTAAATAGTATAATTTATCACTATAAATTATTTTGATTAAAAAAAGTTGTTTTTAAGTATTTTTCACTATTCATAAAAAAATTAGAAGTTCTCAGAAAAATACCAAAAATTCAACATAGGATAATTTCGATATTCCGAATCCAAAAATGAAGTCCATTTTGAAATATAAAATTATTATAATTTTAAAAAGTGGTTATTACTATTCATAACGGCTACTTTGATTAGTCGCGGTGTTTTAGAACTCGAAGTTGCGTACAATGCAAGCTATTGCATTATTGAATGAGAAGCGTATTGTGGAAGCTCGGAGTGTTACATAAATAGAATCCGAATGCATTTTGTTGGTTTTCCATATGCCAGTTGTTTTGTTCACTTTAAATGTTGTCCAATTAAAATAAAAGTGAGACACTTTGAGTGGTACCAACCACACCGTGCCTTGGATTGAGGCGATGTTGACTCGTACACATCAAAAATGATCCATGGATCCTTGTGATAATGTTTCAACACAATCCACAAATGTTTGATTAGTTTTCCGTATTCCAGTTGTTTTTACTTAGAATGGTGTCCAGGGTATAGAGAGAACGGTGGAAGGGGGGGGGGGGGGGGCTGTCCAGGGTCCAGGGAGGGGGGGGGGGGCTATCCGAGGTCTATGGAGGAGGGTGAGGGGTTGTCCGGGGTCCAGGAAGGAGGGTGGGGGGATGTCCGGGGTCCAGGGAGGAGGGTGGGGGCTGTCTCCAGGGAGGAGGGTGGGGGGCTGTCAGGGGGGCTGTCCGGGGGCTGTCCAGGGTCCAGGGAGGAGGGTGGGGTGGGGGGGGGGATGTATAATGTCCAGGGAGGAGGGGGGATGTCCGGGGTCTAGGGAGGAGGGTGGGGGGCTATCTGGGGTGCTGTCCCGGGGCTTTCCGGGGGGGGGGGGCTGTCCAGGGTCTAGGGAGGAGGGGGGATGTCTGAGGTCGAGTGAGGAGGGTGGGGGGCTGTCTGGGGTCCAGGGAGAAGGGTGGGGGGCTGTCCGGGGTCCAAGGAGGAGGGTGTGTGGGGGGGGGGCACTGTTCGAGGGGCTGCCTGGGGTCCAGGGAGGAGGTTGGGGGGCTGTCCCGGACACATGGGATGATATTTACATATTTTCTAATCAAATTCTTTCAAGGTTAAAAAAATAATTTCAATATATCAACTTCTAATCAGACCAAAATTTTTCTAAATTCCACTAAAAAATTACATTTTCATTAAAATAAAAAAAATAAAGATAATGAGACCTACATAATCACACATATATTCAGGCACAATAAATCCATAAACATCAACGGTCAGTGATACCAGTAAAAAATGTAACAGATCAATCTGTACCTCATCACCATCACTATAATCACCATCATCATCACCCTCACCCTCATCCTCATCATTTTCCCCATCATCATCCCCACCCTCCTCCTCACCCTCATACTCAGCCTCGGCCTCCTCATTGCACTCCTCCACCTCGGCCTCCACCTTGCCCTCATCCTCCGTCTCGACCTCCTTCTCACCCTCCTCCTCCTCCTCCTCGGCCTCCTTCTCGCCCTCCTCCTCCTCTGCCTCGGCCTCCTCCTCTCCATCATCTCGACCAATAATAGAACTTCTACTTGGTGCACCATATATAGAATGCATCGATGAAATATATTCATCACATGCAATGCTGTCCTTTGGTGAAAGTGTTGGACGCAAAACTTCTATCAGTTTTATAAATGCAGTACTTTCCCTAACAGACTGTTCTGCCATCTCTATGGCCCTTTTTTCAGCCTGTTCTGCCTTAACCTTATACAACTTGGTGGCACTAAAAATTGTACCTGAGGAGGGACAATACCTCTTCGGAACTATACTCTTCTCAGGTCGGCAGCCTACTCTACCAGGGTGCTCATCTCCCAACACCTGATGTAAGTGATTGTTTGGCCCAAAATTGTCAGGTTACTAGGCATCAAGGGCCTCTAAAGAATCCTGTTACAAATATAAATATATTATTAAGTTAAAAAATAGAGATTAAAATTTTAAATCTAAAATGTAAAACATACAATCTGCTGCTGAGTCGGTTCATTAACCGCACTTCCATCATTCTTCTTTCTACTCGAGCAAAACAATTTTTATTGAGGCACACATCCTTATATATTCAATTTATGACTCTATAATGACATTGAATGTAGAAAACAATAATTAAAAATATGATACAAAAAAACATAGTAATTTCATAACTAAAATTATATAACAACTTTAGCAATTGAATAAATTATGGAGGAAGAAATAGAAAGTTCAAGTCGTAAAGAAAGATTATAAACTATCATACCTGCTACCTCTCATGATCTGGCATCGTAGTACGTCCCAATGTGTGGATGTATTTCTTATCATCAATGTTTTTCTTTTATTTTAGATGCATCCAAAATAAATTTCAATAATTAGTATTAATGAAAAACATTAAAATTTTCATTTAAATACTTCTAATTTGATTAATACTGTAAATTGGCTAGTCTCCCAATGAGTAATCATCTATCAATACTGTTATAATGGACAATCAGCAATGACAGGGACCGCCTCTAACTCTGTGCCCACTCTAGCATGCCATCCAATGTACAACTCATGCTTATAAGCTCTCCAAAGTTCGTCTAAATCCTTTAGACATGATGGCCGTGCACCCTCACCATCGGGGAAGTTAAACCGCAGCTGAAACCAAAAATATTAATTCATATAAATAAAAAAATTAATATATTTCATTAAATAAAATAGATTTTTTTACACATATCTCTGCCCAGGATTTATCATTGACTTCATTTGATAGCTGTATTTATTAGAGTGGTCTGATAGGAATGATGTTAGACTATTTGTAAAGCGTCGCAAAAAAACACCGACATTGCTGCCCTGATTTTTCAATCATCTGACTATCTTCATTGTAATCCACCATCAACTGCGTGCGACAGTTCCACACTGAAAGTATGCATGTACACCCCCGACCCTGCCTCATATCAGTAGGTGTAACTATTATGAAAGAATTTTTTTTATCAATACATGTTATAATGAAAATAAATAATGGTGTAACAATTTTTTAGGGTTGTATAAGTATACCTGTGGTAGTCTAATCAATGGGCGCCGCTGGATCCGCAGAAACTGAAGGAAAACCCTATACAGATGGAGTAGATCCTAATGTATGCTCCATAGTGATAAAATCTGGTGGAGTAGTAGTCGAAGAAGATGGAATATAAAATCCCGGAGAGAAGGAAGCAGAAGTAAAAGAAGATGATAGGGATAGCTGGCCAAATGCTAGATGGGGAGTGGGAATCATCATCAGATATGGTACAGACAGGTGGGGAGGCTCAGATGTAAAGGGTGGTGAAAACATGGGAGGTCTAAATATCCCGTGTGTCCCTAACAGCACACCTGTATTAGAATATGGGATGGATGGTATGTCAGTGGGAGGGGAATGGTCTAATTGGGTACGCCGACCAGATCGTCTGGCTCCCGTACCACCCCCCTTGTACAAACACCCCGAGTACTGGGACCACTACTAGGCTGATCATCAAATAATTATCGCCTAATAGATGGATCCTGAAAAAATGTTTTAAAAAAAATTAATCACATGACATTATATATTAGTTAAATAAATATATTTGAAATAAAATACTCACTGCATGCACGAGTGGTGGAATTCCCAGCTCATCCATGTGACGACTATGGTCCATAATATTTTTTCATTACCTCTCTTCAATTGGTTTCATTTTCATGCGTTAGAAAAAAAATTTGGAAGTAAATAGAAAAATATAACTATTGTGTAACCCAAAAAACAAAATAAATGAGAGGGATTAGGGGGATTCATGGATAATTTAACTAACCATTGTTTTAGGTGAGCTTGAACAAATATATAATGAAGTCAATAAATCATACAAGATGTAATAAAGAAATTTACTTTTTAGTAGGATGATTATTTACTAAGTGTCACCAGTCTTTTAAAATCATGGAACATTGATTCTAACAGATTCATAAGTGGTGAAGTAGTTGTCAAAATTAAGGAAAAATTTAATTTCTTTAGCTCAGGTAGATGATGCAGGTTTCAATACATGTTTTGTAGAAGAATACAAACCATCATGTTTATTACCTAGTAAAATGTTAAAGAGAGGTCTTAGAGTCATACAAATTTTATACAAATCACAGTTGAAGCATTGAAATGTTCACCATGTTAGAAATGTTGGTTTCGTAGGTTTAAATACAGTTCCATTCCAATTTACAAAATGCAATTCAAATAAAAATTCCAACCAATAAACATTGAAAATTAACATAACGGTCAAATCAGATACAACATATTTGTAATCAATATTAAATCAATTTGAATAGTATCAACCTTAACAACCCAACTTGAGGTAAACTAAAAGAATTGAGAACATGGATGGATGATTCTATATATTTTCCACTACAACTTCAGGTTCACAATCAACACTGAAACTTGAGCTATTAGAGTCATCAAAAGAAATAAATGGATCGGTTCCAATGGTAGTAGGGACAGTATCAATTCCATCATCACCATTATCAAAAATATGTCTTGGAATTATTTCAACTATGACACCAAATTCAGGTTGAAGTTGGTCTTTGACATAAAAAACTTGTTTATCCATTGATACCAATACATATGGTTCTTCAGTAGCAAGAGTGCGAGTTATATTAATTACTCAAAGTACACAATCATCAATAAATGTGCCCTACCTCATCATCAAATCAGACCAATGGCATTCCATCATCGTGACTCATCCATGAGAGTAATAATCCAATATTACTATTTTTTGAATGACTCCATAATAACCCACATTTTCAAATCATGGTCTACTATATGATGCACTGTCATAACAATCTATTGTGGTAGTAACCATAACACCATCATGTTGTGTTCTCATGTTCTTTGCTCGTTCAGTGATAATAAATCTGTACCCATTGATAACAATTGATTTACAGTCACGAACCACAATATTAGAACCAAAAGACAAAGCTCTTATTTCTTTAGAGATAGAGTCAGCAGGAAAACTCAATACCCACAATATAAATGAATATTAAACTTAATTAAATATTGATTTAATTATATTGAACAATAATATATTTACCTTCAATTTTAGCCAAGAAGAGAACTCTTTACTATGCAAAGACTCCCTCCTTCTCAAAGATAACGACCGATGTTCTCTATTTATCATTGTTTTATGTTCCCTGTAGATAAAAAATATGAATAGATTAACAGATATATATGTAAGATATACATATTCAATTTAGTTACCTGATGTAGTCATCTAACAAATCCCAATTGAACAAAACTATGCGATGTGCCATCTCCCGCTCTTCAAGGATTAATGTCTTCAATGTATATGATCTAGGAATTCATCCTGTTTGAGGAAGTGATGGAAAAATGGGTTCAATTTTCTCATACTGTTTTTATTCATTTCTCATTGGTCTGTTCATTCTTGTTGTAAGATCAGACAAATACATTGAGAAGAAATCCATACATTCTTGAGACAAGTAACCGTTCCCGATAGAACCTTCAGGATGATTCCTGTTTCGAACATAAGAAATTAATGTGTACATATTTCTTTCACTTGGATACATCCAATGAAAATAAATAGGTCATTTGAGAAGTATTTCATTGGGAATATGGACAGTCAGATGCATCATTAATGTGAAAAATGATGGAGGAATTATTTTCTCCCACTCATACAAAAATTAATGGGGCATCTGTCAACATTTTTTTCAAGAAAGACTTGGACAAATTATTAGCACAAACATCTCTAAACAAATGGAAAAACCGAATAAAAATAACCCAGACATTATTGGACAAAAGATGACAGATTGCTATTGGAATCAACTCATGCATAAGAATGTGATAATCATGAGTCCTCAAAGATTTTAGCTTCAAATCTCTTTCATTGACCCATTTAGATATGTTGCTTAAATATCCATCAGGAACTCTAATAGTCTCTAATACTTCAAATTTTTTTTCCCATAGGTGTCATCACATAAGAAGCACATAGAACATGCCATTTATTTGCACTGATATGCACAAGATGCAATTCTGGTCTGATTCCCCAATCCACTAAGTAACACTGAGACTGTAAATAATCATTTGTCTTTCCCTTAACATTTAGAAGTATTGAAAGAAAAATTTCACATATATTCTTTTTAATGTGCATTACGTCTAAGCAATGACATAACAAATTGGTTGAGCAATAAGGCAAATCAAAAAAGATACTCCTCTTCCTCCAATTGTAACAGGTTTCAGTGGAAACATTCTTTCTCTTTCTAGATTTCATTTGATCCTTACCAAATGAAAAACTAAAATCTTTCAATACATTATGCACATCAGTTCTAGACATATACTGAGGTGGATCATTGGTCTCTATGGTATTATCAAATCTTCAATGATTATTTCTATATGGATGGTCCATTGGCAAGAATCATCGATGTCCCATAAAACTAAAACTACAACGATGTTTCAGTATTATGGATTGTCTATTCTTCATAAAAATAGGACATGAACGTTTTCCCTTTGTGATCCATCTAGACATCATTGCATAAGCCAAAAAATCATTGATCATCCACATAAGCATATCATGCATCTAAAATATTTCTTTCAAATATGCATCGCATGTGCGCACACCCACATCCCAAAGAAATTTCAACTATTTTTTAAAGGTTGCATGTATACGTCAATATCAATGTCGGGATCAGGAGGTCCAGATATGAGTATACTCATGAAAGTGAAAGGTTTTTTCATACACAACCATGGGGGAAGTTTATAAATGTGTATAAAAACTGGCCATGTGCTATGCGAAGTAAGCATTTGCCCAAACAGATTAAAACCATTGCATGAAATACCCAGCCTCACATTACACACATCAGCTAAAAAATCAGGATATTAAGCATCAAATATCTACCATGCGAATCCATCTACTGGGTGAACCAACTCATCGTTAGTCTTCTTTCTCTCGGTATCATGCTATCTCATTTTTATTGATATTTCATCAGTCATAAAAAGATTCTGGAGTCTGGGGATCAATGGAAAGTTCCAAATTACTTTCTGTGGAATGCAGGATGGTGTTCCATCATATTTTTACTTCCAGTGGGATGTGCCACATTTTATACAATCATTTCGTTTAGCGGTTTCCGCCCAAAATAAACTGCAATATTTCAGGAAAACATGAATTTTGTTTCTTGAAAATCCAAGTTTCTCAACTAACTCCATGCCATATAGTGGTTTGAGGGAATATCTGTATCATTTGGAAGTAAATCCTTCAAGAAGGTAAGAATGTAATCGATTGTTGTATTAGAAATCCCATACATAGTTTTCCCATGAAACAATTGGATTAAAAATTCCAGCCTTTTCATTTTATCGCATTCTCGATATACTGGAGTCATGGGAGCATCATTAAATTTTTTCACCCTGAAAACATCATCATTTTCATTAGACGCATCATGTGTGCTCATATTGAAGTCTTATTGGGTCAGAATCCTTTCTTTTTCATGATGATGAATAAATAGAAATCGGTCATATAAAAAATTATCCACTCTAGTCATCTCATTTGGATCATCAACAATTTGAGATTTCATTTTCTCCCCATTTTGATACCAAACATAGTAGTTTTCTTGAAAACCATATTTGGTTATGTGGTAGATGACTTCTTCATGGCTCAACCAAGGTCTGCCAACACAAATGGAACATGGGCAGTGTATGCGACTACTATCTGAAGCATTGTGAAATGTAAAATATAAAAATCTCTTCAAATTGTTTTGAAAATCGTTAGAGATCCAATTGGTTTCATACATACAACTTCTATCCATTCTGTATAAAAATAATTGTTATAAGTCATTTCATCAAAAGCAATTCAATAAGATTGAATTTTCATTGAAAATATATTTAAGTAAACGAGAATTGTTCACTTTATATGAAACCATAACTGACACACTACTCTATATGATAATCATAATATAAAAGACAACAAAATACTATATTTATAACAAAATATCTTTGAAGAACTATACATGAGTGTATAAGATCATGTACACCTGTGGAGTAGAATTATTCAGGAGTTGACTAAATTTTAGATCAAAGAAATTTTATATTTTAGTAGATAATTTGAGTGATCACATATATTGCCCAAGGGGGAGGGAGTGTCCAGAGGGTGCGGGGTGTCCAGGGGGGTGGAGGGGCTGTCCAGGGGGTCGGAAGTGTCTAGGGGGTTGGGGGATGTCTAGTGGGGTCGGGGTGTCCATGTGGGCGGGATATCCACAGGGGTGGTCGGGCTGTCCATGGGGGTAGGGGGTGTCCAGTCGGGTGGGAGGGCTGTCCAAGGGGGTGAGTGGGGTGTCCTGGGGGTGGGAGGGGCTGTCCAGGGGGGTAAGGGGTGTGGGAGGGCTGCCATGGGGTGGAGGGGCTGTCCAGGGGGGGTATGGGGTGTCCAGGGGGGGCTATCCAGGGGGGAAATCCACGGGGGGTGGTTGGGATGTCCATGTGGGTGGCAGGGGATGTCCAGTGGGGTCAGGTGTGTCAGGGGGGGCTTTCCAGGGGGTGGGGGAATCCGGGGGGATGGGGGTGTTCGAGGGGGTGGTGGGAAGGTGTCCGAGGGGGGGTGGGGGGGGGATGTCCACAAGGTGGGGGGGGGGGGATGTCCAGGGGGTACGAGCTATCCAGGGTGGTGGGTGGGTTGTCCACGGGGGTGGTGGGGCTATCCAGGGGGGGTCGAGGGTGTCTAGGGGGGATTTCCAGGTGGTGGTGGTGGGGGGGTGGGGTTGTCTAGGGGGTACGAGGTGTCCAGAGGGTGGGTGGGCTGTCTAGGGGGTGGCGGGGGGTGGCGGGGCTGTCCAAGGGGGGTACGGGGTGTCCAGGGGAGTGTGCGTGTTGTCCACGGGGCAGGGGGCTATCCATGGGGGGAGGGTGTGTCTAGGGGGTGGGTGGGGCTCTCTAGGGGGTACGGGGTGGGTGGGAGGGCTGCCCCTGGGGGTGGCAGGGTTGTCCAGGGGGTACGGGGTGTCCAAGAGGGGTGGTCGGGCTGTCCACAGGGGTGGAAGGGATGTCTAGGGGTTCAGGGGCTCCATGGGGTGGGGGGAGGGCTTTCTAGGGGTGGGGGGCTATCCAGGGGGTACGAGGTGTCCAGGATAGCACACCCCACCCCCCTTGGACAGCCCACACCCCCACTTGGATAGCCCACCCCACCCCCCTTGGATAACCAACACCTCCTCCCCCACCTGGACAACCCACCCCCACCGCCCTTGGACATCCCACCCCCCCTTGATAGCCCACACCCCCCTTGACATCCCACACCCCCACCCCCACCGCCCTAAAGAACCAACACCCCCTCCCCCACCTGGAAATCCCACCCCACCCCCCTTGGACAACCCACCCCCCTTGACAGCCCACACCCCCTCCCCCACCTGGATAGCCCACCCACCACCACCCCTAGACAACCCACCCCCTCCCTGGACAACCCACACCCCTCCCCTACAGCCCCCCCCTAACAGCCCCCCCTTTACAGCCCCCCCCCACCTGGACAACTCACACCCCCCCTAGGATAGCCCCACCCCCTCCCTGGGCACCCCCACACCCCCCTCCCCTACAGCCCCCCACCTGGACATCCCACACCCCCTTCCATGTAGCCCCCCCACCTGGATAGCCCCCCACACTAGACATCCCCCACCTAGACTGCCACCCCCCCCACCTGGACATCCCCCCCACCTGGACAGCCACCCCCACCTGGACAGCCCACCCCCTCCTTGGGAACCCCACACCCCCTCCCCCACCTAGACACCCCACCCTGACCCCCCTGGACATCCCACACCCCTTCTTGGGGAAGCTCATACCCCCTCCCCCACACCCCCACACCCCTATATCCCCCTACCCCCCCGGGAGCCCCCTACCCCTAGACAACCCACCCCCACCTGGACAGCCCCCACACCTAGACAACCCCATACCCCTCCTACAGCCCCCCTTAAGGGTTTTTTATTTAAAATCATTTTATTCATTAAAAAAGCCAAACTATCATGCATTAGCCATTTCACTAAAAAAAAACATAAATCCCAACTAAACATAATAAAAAAAACCCCACTAAACAAAAAAATAAAACAAACATAAAACAAACCCTTTAACCCACTAAACAAAAAACATAAAACAAACCCTTTACACCCTGCACTAAACAAACCCCACTAAACAGACCATTTACGATGTATGAAGTGTAGAACAAAAAAAAAACATAAAACAAACAAAGGGTTTGGTACTCCAACAACAATAACTATAATTTTTCCAAAATAAAAACATCAAACATAAAATAAAAAGAGGAATAACACTAAAACTAAGGTAAAACTTACTAATTTAAAGTGTAGAAATAAACATTTGTTTGATTTAAGAAGGATCTTTGGCTGGAAGGTGTTTCATGGCAAAGAATACGTTGGGAGGAGGTCTATATTAGGTTTGAAATCAGACCTTCTAGGAGTTGGGGAGCTAGGTATTTGAGGAAAACATTCCCAACGATTTTTAAAAACCATTGGTAAAGCTTCCCTTTAACAACAGTTAATCAAAACCATTGGTATACCTTTTAGAAAATTGTTTTTTTCCAATGGTTTTAGAAAACCATTTGGAAATCTTAATAATATATACACATTGAAAACGGTTTGTTCAAACCGTGGGAAAATTTTGCTTCTTTT